>CM070481.1:5907547-6507547 GCA_036324585.1 Champsocephalus esox
GTAACACAAGAGAAGAAGAAAAACTCCCGCCATTTGCGGTTCGAATTTTCCAGAGAACTTTTGCAACACAAACGTTCCACTTTGAGAGATAACTTAAAGCAATATAAAATACTGTCTTACAGGTTTAAATCATTTTTCAAGTGAGGCAGATATTAAATGTAAGCTAGCTAACAAGAGCTCAAATCAAATTAACACACCATGCTACACAAAGAGCATTAGATGCAGAAATGAATAACAAATCATTGAAATACAGGCAAAGGCAAGACGTAACTACCAGAGTAGCGCGGTCAAATTCCGGCAGTGAGACTCGAGGGCACGGTGGGCAAACTTCTGGAAGTTTGAGTTTGAGTGATTTCATCCGAGAGGAGCTATAGTGGCGGACTCAAATGAACGAACGCGGGTGAGAGCAGTGAGGCACGTCGGGCGGAGCACGTACGTGATGACGTCAGACAGAGTCAGTAAAAACATTTGAGTACAATCCCCAATATGACCCAAAGTGGATGAATACTGTATACACAATATTACAAATCACTTCATAGTCATCTGAACATGTGTGGTGAAATAACTTTTATAAATGTTTGGGTTAAAACAACCCATATTCTTCAAGAAGCTTGTACTGTTCGGTCTTACAGTGTGGAGGTATGCCCATTACTTTGAGTTGGTCCGAAGAATAGACAGGAATGTGCCGGTGAGGTGCAAACTGTGTCCGGGCCAGAAGCTGTTATCCACTGCTGTGAACACCACGTCACACCTCAACAAACACCTGCAAAGAACACCTGGGTTGATAATCCAAAAATCAGCTCCTAAATTCTAACCCTATCGTCTATTCCTTGACCTCTGAGTGAAACGTCACAGGGTTAAGGGATAGTGGATAGGAGAATTAAAAAGGACTTAGGAGAAGAGACTGCGGTACTTTAGAGAATCGACTGCACTTTCACTATCCCACGTGTTTATGATGCGCCAGCGGACGTCATTGTGTGCGTCTGCTGCTGTGGGGAAACCATGGAAACCACAGTTTTCTATACAGCGGACTACAACATGGATGGTCAATAAGAACGAGGGACTGCTGTGAACTCATCTAGAGACTCTGCACCGTGCTCTGCTGCTGCTGCTTTGCTTTATGAACGTGGACAACAGAGAAACATATTCTTCAGGACCAAAGCTGGAATTGAAATAAAAAAGGAAAGTGAAACTTATGCTCGTCACCCTCTCCCTCCGGTCCACATTAATACCAATGATCCCAATACGTATGATTGTATGAACTAAAGATCATAAAATCAATACAGATGTATTTATTATAAACGTTAGTCCTTAACATCTATCACTGTGTATATCACCATTCAGACATCTTTTAGAAGTTGAACAAACTCCACACAGCTCAGTAAAGACTGAGATGTTGACTTTATTTGATAATTTCAGTGAAAACTAACGTTCATATTTCTCTTTTTGATTATAATACTGATGAACGTTCAGAACAAAGCACTTTGGCAACTTACCACCTATGTTTTAAAATGCTTAGTAAGCACCGTAACTTTCATCATATAATTTCTCCCTCATAATCGTTTGTTGACTGTTGAGTGACGGAAAATGCTGTGGCTGCAATGCATTGTGGGGCAGCATTTTCTCCTCCTTTCGGTAACGGAGGTCCAGTGGTTCCTAAGCTAAAGGAGGTTATAAAGGAAGTTTGAAACCTCCTTTCCTTTCATTTGGAGAATTGGAACGGCACTTAACATGGCTGCCACTGAGGGACTTCCGGGTCCTTTCACTCCATGAGGAAGGTTCCTAAACTAAATGGACTATTGGAACGCAGCCATGCTTTTTTGTTTATATCACGTAGTTCTTCTTCTCTGTCTTCCGGTTGTTGCCTGTTTTGAATGACAAATACACACTACCGCCACCTGCTGGTAAGGAAAGTTATTGCCACTCACGAATGCGCAGTTCGTACGTGCTTGGCGAGTAAAGTAACGAGTTACTTTTTGTAGATAGTAACGTAGTAGTGTAATATATTATTTTTAATTTTTTTAAAGTAATATGTAATATATTACATTTTTTAGTAACGACCCCATTACTGGAGTTGGCGTTCTCTACTCTGGTTTACATGAAGAACAACAGGAGCTCACGGCTCTCTGTTGAACAGGACTTGCGAGTGGCCCTCTCCTCAGTGCCACCAAGGATTACACACATTCTGCGCGCCCCGACAGGCACATGTATCTCACTAATTTGTAAGTCGCCAAAATATTTACAATAGCACATGTTTCAATGCTAATTGCTGAAATGTTACATTGATAATGTGTACTTCAGGACCATGCAATGCAGCTTCCTTGCATTGACAGTTCTCTGTGCTGAATTTCTGCTGAGTTTCCTTTGCCTCGTTTTTAATGTGTGACCTGTCTGGTTTAAATGAGTGTTGCTGCTTTGATGAAGCCTAATTTGATAACGTTTCAAATTAATTTCTGAAATATTTCGTGAATGAATATTTCATGAGTAATATAGTTGTCTTTGTCACATTTTATTTGGCATTAGTAAATAATTGTGCACATTTACAGATATTTTACATGATATGAGTGATTTGTACTTGTCCTTTGGGGCCTTGGGCACAACACGTTTGGGAACCCCTGCCTTAGAGGAATATTGTTCAAGGTTTTAATACTCTTATCAACATATGAGTGGACAAATATGCTTTGTGCAAATGTTTGTTTATTATCATTGGAACAATGACAACTATTCTCCTGAATATTCTTAACACAACAACCTGGAACCTCTCTCTCTCTCTCTCTCTCTCTCTCTCTCTCTCTCTCTCTCTCTCTCTCTCTCTCTCTCTCTCTCTCTCACACTCTCTCTCTCAACCCTGTGTACTTCTCTGCACTCAGACCCAGACACGTTTTAAAGTGTATGTTGTTTCTTACACGACCACTAGAGGTGCTCTAGTGGTCGTGTCAGAAACAACATGCTCCTGGCCCGTTGAATGCAAACGCTCCGGAGGGACGTTTATTCACAAATATTCCTAATCCTAAATTGTGGAATAGTTTGGCCATGCTAGTAATAGTTTAAAATGCTTTTTGATTAGATTTCTGGCGAGAAGTGTATATTGTACTCTTAGAATACACGTCCAGTCGACATGTAGGATCTATAGTTTGATAGATATTACGAAGATGATTTGAGGTCTCGCCAGGAAGACGTGTATTCGGCAGCTTCCATGTAAAGTTAGCGTGGGTGAAAACAGTTTTTCCGGTCCCGAAGTTTTCATAATAAAACGGGATATATTCCCCTCACTGTCAAATGATTACACGGTGATATCTGCATTACTCATCCACTAAAACACATCCGTTTATCCTTGTTAATTACACAATAGTGATTGGTTTAAATTGTGTACAATGCTTTTGTGTTTTTAACCTTTGATTCAGAGAAACAAATTTGACATTCCTGCCCTCCCCCAATAAACACGATTTGTATTATTTATAAAAATGAAAAAAAAATATATATATATATTTTTTAATTATAAATAAACTGTGAACCTTTATGCTACGATGTATGTGATGTCAGATAGTAACTAAAACAAAAAATCGCAGGCTACCTCAAATAAATTCTGTTTCAAATGTGTCTGTTGTGATTTGTGATTCGTCCACATTTAGACCAATCACAGCGTCACACTCTGCCACCTATTCTGGATTTGTTTATTGTGCATTCTGTAGACTCCCATTTCTGTTTGAATTACAAAATGGACATCAGAAATTGGCTTAAAAGGTCTAAGGATTTATTCAAACGAAATAGCGATGAAATAACTGCAGCCGATGGTGCTGCTGGCGACCTGCACCTGCCGTTGCAGCAGCACGCCTTATGTCACGAGCTTGACCTCGGCAAACCCCGGGGCTGAGTTAGCGAGCCCAAGCCTCGACTCATCAAGGTGGCCGCCACCAACGCTGTACTCCGAGGCACAGCTCCTTGTGCCCTTGCCATCACCACCTGCGCTGCCACACCCTGTACCACACCCGCCAGCATCCTCCTCCTCCTCCTCCTCCTCCTCCTCCTCCTCCTCCTCCTCCTCCTCCTCCTCCTTCTCCTCCTCCTCCTCCGTGCCGGTGCCTCCACCCAGAATCCCCAGCTATCGTTTGGGACTACAACATCCGCCTTGCTTTACAAACCCTGTGATTAGTCATCAAGCCCTGTGATTGGATGTTGGAGTGGCAGTGCGACAAGGTTACGCTGAGCGTCAACAGCTCTTTGAAATGGAATGGAAGCACGGCAGACTTTCCAAAACTGAAATTGGACGGGTCCAGCCCCCGGGTCCAGCCCTCTTTATAAGACGTTTTCGTATTTCCCACAATTAGAAGTTGCCCGTATTAAACTGTGTACACCCTGGAGGTTTAGAGGATACAAAACACAGTGGTGTTATCAAATTTAAAACATACAATTAATACATGGGTGAATTAATATACCCACATGACGCCTAAGGTCAGAATAGCTTTGTTTAACAACTGGTCTTATGTCTGTGACCCCGCCTGTTGTTCATTGATAAGCCTGAAACATGCACTTGTCAAGGTTCAGATGCACATTTAGCAAATATGGCAGTAGCCATCGATCATCTTAAGATAAAATAAGATATACTTTATTGATCCCAAGTTCCATCCATCCATCCATCTTCTCCCGCTTATCCGTGGTCGGGTCGCGGGAGAAGCAGTTCCAGCAGAGAGCCCCAAATTTTCTTTTCCCTGGCGACATCAACCAGCTCTGACTGGGGGATCCCAAGGCGCTCCCAGGCCAGCGAAGAGATATAATCCCTCCACCTGGTCCTAGGTCTACCCCTTGGTCTCTTCCCAGCTGGACGTGCCTGGAACACCTCCCTAGGGAGGCGCCCAGGTGGCATCCTAACTCGGTGCCCGAACCACCTCAACTGGCTTCTTTCGACGCGAAGGAGGAGCGGCTCAACTCCGAGTACCTCCCGGTTGACCGAACTTCTCACCTTATCCCTAAGGGAAACACCAGCCACCCGGCGGAGGAAACCCATCTCGGCCGCTTGTATCCGCGATCTCGTTCTTTCGGTCATGACCCATCCTTCATGACCATAGGTGAGGGTAGGAACGAAAATGGCCCGGTAGACAGAGAGCTTTGCCTTCTGGCTCAGCTCCCTTTTCGTCACAACGGTGCGGTAAAGCGACTGCAGTACCGCTCCCACTGCTCCGGTTCTCCGGCCCATCTCACGCTCCATTGATCCCTCACTCGAGAACAAGACCCCGAGATACTTTAACTCCTTCACTTGGAGTAAGGACTCATTCCCTACTTGGAGTGGACAGTCCATCGGTTTCCTGCTGAGAACTATGGCCTCAGATTTGGAGGTGCTGATCCTCATCCCAGCCGCTTCACACTCGGTTGCGAACCGATCCAGTGAGTGCTGAAGGTCGCAGACCGATGAAGCCAGCAGAACCACATCATCTGCAAAAAGCAGTTCCACCGAACTGCAGACCCCACGACTACGCCTCGAAATCCGATCCATGTATATTACAAACAGGATTAGTGACAAAGCGCAGCCCTGGCGGATCCCAAGTTGGGAAATGTTTTTGTTACAGCAGCATGTACTACTTTGTTCTACTCCACTACAACTCAGAGGTTAACCTGGTATTTTTACTCCATCATGTATTTGAGTTACTTTGCAGATTCTGATTAATGATGTGAAATATAAACAACCCTTAAATCAGACTTTAGTTACACCTGAGTAAAATTCAGGGAAGGTGATTGTCAAGTGCCAAAATAAACTATGCAATATATTAGACGTTAGGTACTTTGTCAGACTTCATATTTATCTGTGGATAACCCCAACGTTTTTTTCTTATTCAAAATAAGACCTTAACTTACAGTATTCTTTTATGTTTAAATAAAGCCTTATTAGTTTGTCTCTTTTGCACATTCTCCTGTTAATATCTTTGGACGTCCTGCACTAAACTGTTTTATTGTAGAGATCACTACAGTATCTTCTTGATCTTTTATATTCTATATTTCTATCATTGACCCCTATTTTGTATGTAGGCTACTCTTAATATTTAAATGTTTTCATCAAATAACACTTATTCAACAACAAAATTCAATAACGTGCTTTAACCACTAGGCGGTGCGGGTTAAAAAAACAGTGGTGTTAATAAAACATAATAATATCAAACATAATATGACTATTAACTTTATTGTGAAATGAAAACAGAACGGTAAAGGAAAATACAGTTTCCGTCTCTCGATGTGAAGCTTATGCATTGTACCATGAACCTGTATAGACCTGTAACAGTCAACTGCATCAGGAGTTGGAAAGGTAGTAAATAATATCTTTAAAAACTACAACAAAATCCCTTTCTATCAGCTGTGCACCGTTATGGTGTAAATATAACCTACCAATTGGATCAAATATAAAAGTCAGCCGAATTAGCGTTGATACTGCAAGGAGACGTATTGTGTGAAAAGAAATGGAAGATGTTGTTTAATTGCTAATATATTTATGATCCACGTCACGTATTCAGTTTTGGCGGCATTTCTTACAGTTTGTCAAAAGGTCTTCTCATCAGGGCTCTATAAATAAATATTTACGGCAGATGTGTAATATTTAATGCAGCCGAACCGTGTATTGCAATGCCGTTATGTGATGACTTCCAAAGAGAAAAGCAAGAACACTCGGAATAAAGTATTATTATTTTTTTTTAAATGTCGCTCATATCGCATGAACACCATATCTCGACATGCATTGCGGCGATGTTTTAGCCTATCAAAACCTCGAAAAAAGAAAGGTGTCTCTCAGAATCGAAAGAGAAAAACCTATAGGAAAAACACAAAAGCATTGTACAGAATTTAAACCAATAAATGTCGAGGATAAACTGATGTGTTTTAGTGAATGAGTAGTGCAGATATCACTGTTAAATCATTTGATCATTGGTTTTATTATGAAAACGTTGAGACCGGAAATACTGTTTTCAACCCGTAACTTTAGATGGAAGCTGCCGCATATACACGTTCTCCTGACGAAACCTCAAATAATCTTTGTAATATCTATCAAACTATAGATCCTACATATCGACTGGACGTGGATTCTAAAAGTACAATATACACTTCTCACTAGAAATAGAATCAAAAAGCGTTTTAATGCCAAACTATCCTACAATTTAGGATTCTACAGAGAGGGTTATTTGTGACGTCTGTATCGTTAGCATTCAACGGGAGCACTAGAGGGCGAAAACTTTAAAACATAATTATAGGACGTATTAAGCGCTTGAACAAACAAGATATTTGGTCTTAATAAGGGCCTGAAAAATCAGCCCATTTGGTTGTATGAGTCGGAGGACTTGTTGCCCATTTAGCTATCGCTGATGTTGTCCAGGCGTCTCCCCGGCAAACTTTCAAGCGTGGTCTGCCGCAAGCGAGCGGCAGGAGCGGGGCTGTCAGCATCAGCTGTGTGCTTGCTGTTTAAAACACCTTTTTTTATATCCATATCTCTCACTAGAATTTCCCACCATCCAACTAACAACAACAACAACAACGTCAAGCCTTTGTGCTCTGAAACCACGGGGGCGGGCCGAGGACAAAGAAATGTGCCTAATTCCGCTCTGCAGGCGTTGTTGTTCTCCTGTGAACCTGTAGGATGCGTTTTCAAAACTCATTGTGATCATTTTCAATTGAATGATTTTCTCATTTATCAAATATTTGGTTTGGTTGTGGGCCCCACACTTCGCTTCCATAGATTAGGATGGGTTGTATTACTGATTGAAGTCATTTAAGCCAAATTAAAATTGGAATGTGAATTTGTCTTTTTATTGCATAAAACTCCCTGCGTGCTTTCTCTCTCAGTTCATTGACAGCTTGAATAAAACTTCCAGTGGAACTTATTTTCAGACCTAAATAATTATATTCTGAGTAATTTTCTATTGTCTGTGTCCCAATTATAAATTCAATATTGTTTGCCTGACATCTGGATCTTTTTTGAAATATCATTGTTTTTGTCTTTTTTATGTTGATTGCCAGGGCCCGGGTCAGAGTCCTGCACAGGTCTGATTTTCAAGACCCGCTCCCACCCCGCACCTGCGACGTGCAATACTGAACCCGCCCCGACACCCGCACATATTGACAATTAGTTCCGCAAACTGACCCGACCCGTCGGCACAAGATACGCAAACCGACCCGAACCCGCATATCCTATGAGCAGTGAAAACATGCAGTTATTAACACACACAGTTGCATATTTGGCTCAAAAGGCGTGGGATGTTGGTAATTCTCCATCTAGGGTGACACCAACAGCCTCCCAGACATTGGATTTCGCTCTTGATGAAGAGTTATTGACAATGCTGTATCCTCCACTAGAGAGCTTCACCTCAGCCATTTCGAATGCGCTCAGCAGCAGTTTGATGCGGTGCAGAGGTTAGGATTATGCGCGGTCCCGCGGGGGAGAGGTCTGAGGATTTCAACATTAAATTCAATGATTATTCATTTAATATATTTATTATGCAACACCCCCGACCCAACCTGCATCTTCTTTGTTTTACCCAGAACCGTACCCGATTTATTTTTTGGAAAAAATACCACCCGCGAATCACTTTTTTTGCGGGTCACCCGTCGGGTCTGACAGTAACATTCGAGTATGTTTAAACTCTGTTGAAGTCCTTCTTTTGCCAGGCTTAACAGGATTAAATCATCTGCATACAGCAGGAATCTGATCCATGTTTTGTGAAGAGTGAGCCCAGGTGCTGTGGACTGTTCTAAGATAGTGGCCAGTTCGTTAACTGTTAAACCCCATCCCTGTTTTTCAGGTTTCAGGCTCGAAAATGACATTCCCAGAACAAATGACCATATCTTCCCTTCTAAAAGGGTTCAATTAATAATCATTTTTCTCAAAGTAATGATAAACCTGTGAGTTGGATTTAGAAAAGTCAGAATCAATATAGATGTTTTTTATTTTAAAGAAAATTCAGATTGAACATGTGTCCGTCCAAATATTCTTTTTTACTGATAGTGAAAACTACCCTTGGATGATGGTAAGGTAGACTAAAAGCTTTAGGAATCCAAAGTACAACATATAATAAGTACTCTGACGTGATGCACGTCTCTATCTTATGGCAACACAAAATAAAACATGGGAGCGGTGGAGATGAGGAGGTGTCGGCGTTCTGGCGATTTACTCGGAAGGCCCGTCCCCAACTCCAGGGACTTCCGGCAGGGGACTTTGGGCGGGAGTATACGCCCAAGTGGTTCATGAGAACTAAAGAGTTCTCATGAACTCAGTTCTCATGAACCTTTGTGGGAAAAGTACTGCGGTGTGAATGCGCCTTATGATAAATGTTGAAAAAAAATGATTAGCATTATGAGTATGCAGTATCATAACTACATCTTTGATGTTTATAACAAACCAAACCGTTTGAAAATTGGTTGAAAATTGAGCAATCTACGGTTATTGCAATAGTGCACCATAGACATAATGTTATGAATGAGCGAGCTGCCTGTGGCAAGATGGCCGCCATGTGGCAACGTCGGTCTTAATAGAGAGCCGCAGTGACGAGTCCTAAACCCCGGATGTAAACTTCTTCCGGTTCCTTCGTCAAAAACGCAATGCAAATTCTCCATAGGATTTTGGAAAATAGCTCGAAATAAGGTCTGTGGTTGACACACATTTAAGAGAAGGATCACGTTTTGTTCATCTGGATAATCTCCACATGTCTTTCCTACTTTTATAATTTTTGAATCATAAATCTAGTCGCCAAAAGCTAAATGCTAACGTTATGCTATAAACGAACTACAAGCTAGTACAGCAGCAGGGTCGCACGACTTCAACGTCACGCCAATTTAAGATCGTTTCAACTGACTTGCACTGAAACTGCACTTTGAACACTTTAAATATATTAACATTTTAAACTGTATAGGCCTACCCTGTTTATCTAGGCCCTTTTTGTTTTATGTATAGGCTACATTTCACACTGTGGGAAACGATATTTCTGGATGTATAACACATGTAGAATTTGTTTACAATAAAACTGACTTTGACTTCCGCATGCTTGCATATTTTAACAAAGCTTTTCATTTTAGCCACACTGAATTTAACTAGAAGTCATGGCTGTGTCAATTACCAGTCTGATATCGTTTTACAAAGATGACAAGAAGAATGGAGATAGAGGAGAGAACCACTACAAGTCAGCACACGTAAAACAGTGCAGACTAGATGAAGGTGTGCTTACCGGTGTTGTCAGGACTAGCATGAGGGACAAGGTTTATAGAGTGTCGGTGAGTAGTGATAGCAAGAGTACCGTTAACCTAGAGTTCATTTATTCACATTAATTCCCATCAACAAATCCATTTTATGTATCACACGAAATCTTTATTAGGCAAGGCAAGTTTATTTATATAGCACTTTTCAACACATGGCAATTCAAAGTGCTTTACAAAAAATGAAAGACATTAAGAAATGGGATTTAAAACCAGTCATTAAAAATAAAAGCTAATAAAATAAACATTAAAAGAAAAAATACATGGATAAAAGTTACAGTGCAGTTTAAGATGTGAATAGTTCAATTAAAAGCAGCGGCAAAAAGAAAAGCCTTCAGCCTGGATTTGAAAGTAGTCAGAGTTGCAGCGGACCTGCAGGTTTCTGGGAGTTTGTTCCAGATGTTTGGAGCATAATAACTGAACGCTGCTTCTCCATGTTTAGTTCTGTCTCTGGGGACAGGAAGCTGAACAGTCCCTGAAGACCTGAGAGATCTGGATGGTTCATAATTTAGCAGGAGGTCAGAAATGTATTTTGGGCCTAAACCATTCAGTGCTTTATAAACCAGCAGCAGTATTTTGAAATCTATTCTTTGACACACAGGAAGCCAGTGTGAAGACTTCAGAACAGGAGTGATGTGGTCCACTTTCTTAGTGTCAGTGAGGACTCGAGCAGCGGCGTTCTGAATCAGCTGCAGCTTTCTAAGAGATTTTTTAGTGAGACCTGTGAAGACACCATTGCAGTAGTCCAGTCTACTGAAGATAAAGGCATGGACACGTGTCTCCAGATCCTGCTGTGACATTAGTCTTTTAATCCTAGATATGTTCTTTAGGTGATAGTAGGCTGATTTAGTAACTGCTTTAATGTGACTGTTGAAACTCAGGTCAGAGTCCATGACTACACCTAGATTCCTGGCTCTATCTGTTGGTTTGAACATTGCAGACTGAAGCTCAGCGCTCACTTTTACACATTCTGCCTTGGCTCCAAAAAACATTACCTCAGTTTTATCTTTGTTTAATTGGAGAAAGTTCTGACACATCCAGTCATTGATTTGTTCAATGCACTTACTCAGTGTTTGAATTGGAGCATCGTCTCCTGGTGAAATGGTTACGTAAATATGTGTGCCATCTCCATAGCTATGGTAACTTATTTTGTTGTTCTTCATTATCTGAGCCAGTGGTAGCATGTAGACGTTAAAGAGAAGAGGCCCCAAGATCACACATTTTACACACCAGAAAACACAGAAATATTCATGAAATAAACACACAGTAGGCTATAAACAATTAAAGGGATAATTGGGAAGGCATTACAAATGTAAATATATTTTGAATAATAAAACAATCCCAGCACCACAGGTATCTACAGGAGAAGAGGGAATTCTCTCCACAGAATGTGAATGCCCACGTGGAGAATGGAAATGCAGTCATGCGGCTCATTAGCCATCTTTGCCATCCACACTTTCAGCTGCACTGACACCCCCTGTCAGTGGAAGAAGCCGAAGGCAGCTACACGTACGCATTCAGTGGAGGAGCTGTTTCCTCCAACCAATAACTCACTCAACCCGCTGACAAGAGAGCCCACCTCCGAAGATCGTGACTGGCTGAGGGACAGACTTGGGGGCAGGTTTTCAGGAATGTCTTGGCTTCTCTCCCCCGAGCCAGAAGAGGAACACTACAGCTTGGAAACACTTACTGTTCCTGAAATTCTCAAATCTGTTGGGCATCAGGGACCTGAGGCAATTGTGGCAAGCATGGCATTATCTGAGGAGCAACAGAGGGCAATTCAGGTGGCTACACTGGTCAGCGAACCAACCCAAACTGGCATTTGTTCAGGAAAGGAAGGTTGACTGGCAGCAACGTTGGAGCTGTCCTGAGGTCAAAGCGTGTGACTGCTTCCCTTAGTGCCAGGGTGCTAGGGCAACGACAGGCCCTGGATGGTGTTTTGTCTGTACAGTGGGAGACTATGAATGAATGTGAGGGCGTCAGGGCATTCACCACTGCAACCCAGATGCAGGTCCATGAGTCAGGTGTGTGGCTCTCCCAATCAGGATTGTTGGGGGCATCTCCAGATGGTCTGTAGGGTCTCCCGCTGTGCTGGAGGTAAAGTGTCCTTACGGAGCCAGGGAAATGACAATTAGTGAAGCATTGCAAATCAAGGGCTTCTGTGTCAGTAAGGAAGGAGTAACATTCAGCCTGCGTGGGGAGCATCCTTACTGGCACCAAGTGCAAGGTCAGCTTCACCTCACTGCAAGAAAGAAGAAGAAATTAAGAAATTGTGAATCGTTTTTAATTTACATTTACTCGCCTTTGCAATGTTGTGGTTGTTAGAGTGTTAGGTTTCCTGTCAGCTCGTCTGTTGGGAAGATATACAATATTAGTTTCATGGAAGTCACATCGTCACAAATAAGAGCATTAAGACATACAGTACATAGGCTAAAACAAAACATCTAAAGATATAACGTTGCACTTTGTCTCGTGAACATTTTCACTATTTTGACATTTTTATAGATCAAAATTGAACTAAAGAAATAAAGGTAGATTAATCCATATTGAAAATAGGTGTCAGCTGCTACACTAATTATAATAGTTATATTTCTTAATTAATTAAGATATTACTGTATTGATCCCAATTGGGGAAATGTTTGTGTTGCATAACAAGAAAAACAAAATATAAGTTATTATATATACAAAAGTATGTTAGGGATGGAATATTCAATTGAATATAAATGTAAAATGTACATGTGATGTTACGTCCAAGAGAAGCTATGGAGCAGAGAGTTCTCTGCCAGGCAGAGGTGATTTGTTATTAGTTCAATATGTCAAACTGATTTCCCTGACTACAATCTTTAGTTACATGGTGAAACGTTATGCTGCTTGTACTAATTAGACTTATCATATCAGCCACACAGGTTTTTAATAGGATGCATTCATTATCTTTACTTGTGGTGCAGTCTTTTCAGCAGTGCCATCTCTAAAACGGCGATACACTACCCATCATTTACATTTCACCGTGACATGGACAACAATGTAACGTCAGCTTACCTCATGGCACGAATCCAGACTCTCCTTTGGAAAACATTGGCCGGGAAACGCTAGAACGAGCACATTTCATGCGAAGACCTGTGGCTGCAACCCGGAGCAAAGCAACAAACCGTAGCTAACTAGTAGCGCTAGCTTTAGCTAACATTAGCCAACGAAACAAACTGCCGAGTAAAATTGGAAAACACTGGTAATTAATTGTTCTATAATTTATAAAACTACGGTGTTAAAAACGACCATTTCAAAAATAGAGATTCTAATGGTAAGATATAGATATACAGATACTAAAGAGACTACAGATAGGCTACTAAAGATAGGCAGATACTTGCTTTCAAGCAGAACACAGGAGAAAACAAACTTAGCGGGAGTGTTTACGTGTGTAGGCGTAATGACGTACAACGGACTCGACCATTTCTGTAGTCCTATTCAGCCACTCGGTAACAACCATCGTTTTTCAGACACGTAAACTCTTCAAAAATCACCAGTGGGGTCACTGCTGATGTATCTACTGTCGTAGAACAAAACGTGATTTATCTCTTAAATTTGTGTCAACCACAGACCTTATTTCTAGCTATTTTCCAAAACCCTATGGAGAAAATACATTGCTTTTTTGACGAAGGAACCGGAAGTGCTAAAAATGCTAACTTACTTCCGGGTTTTAGGACGCGTCACTGCGGTTCTCTATTGGCCAGAAGCATCTAGTCTTTATATATATATCTATGGTTGCTTAGCATGCTAGTTAGCAGATAGCAGATTTGACGCAATTCCTTTGTATCGGTTAGTATAAATGTCCCTCTTCCATCAGATAAGAGGCAAATAGTATTTTCAATCTTCTGTCTTTTGATGAATACTCGGTAGTTTCGTAGTTGTTGGATGCCTGGTTAACTGTGTTGGCTTGTCCGCTTGACCTAGCTTGTAAGCTTGTCACTTATTCTTCTTTGTTTTCTTGTTGATTGTTTTCTAAACTCTTGTTTTCATTGGTTATCCTCTGTCTTTTCCTTGAAGTTATTATTTAATTTGTGGGTTTATCTAATTTTAAAACTGCTTATTTTTGTATGTCTCTTTAAGAGCTTAAGAGAGCCATGTCATTATGCAGGCCCGGTTCCAGAACAAAATTACTAAGGGTGCATCTGAGATTAGAGAGGGTGCAGTGGTAAAGTGCTATTTTTATAAATGGGAGTGGACATAACACCCTGTAGGGGGGTCCTCACCTCCTCTAGGGGGGTCCGGGGGCATGCTTCAATCTGGTGCACTTTGAGAGCAAAATGAAGAGATCTATGGATACATCTCAACACCCATATGAAACAGAACTGTAAGCAGGTTTACTATTTCTTTATGGATATTTTACAAATCACTCCCCTTTCAAGACCGCAATGTCTACAGGCATTACGATGCACAGATGGCATCCTGCACAGAGGAATATTCCAGTCAATCTCTGTTGTGGAACCATTAGCTGCAAAATGAGCGCCTTACCCCACTGTACAGGCTCTGTTTTCCCGGGGTCCTCTGGCACTTGCGGGCCGCTGAGGGGTGGCGTTGTTTTGGGGCAACGAAGAGAGCTACCGCGGGTAACGTAATTTCCCCATGATCTGAACTGCAGTAGATGCAGTTTTACTGCTAGCGATAAGGGCTGGTTGTTTTAACCATTTTCTGATGTCCATCATTGACTGCGCAGCGGCACAGGTCACGCGCACCTGATATAATAACGTTACTTACCGTTTAAATTGACCAAATAAATGCAGCAGACAATGTTATTTAACCACAATTACAATTTATTTTATTGCAACTATATTCTTCTTATTATTATTACTACTATTATTATTATTGTTATTATATATGTAATATTTTTCTCTTTTAATTAAAAAAATAAATAATTCACTTTTATTTATTTATTTTTCACTTTAAATTTTTCAAATGAGGGTGCAATGCACCCTTATGCACCCCCGTAGAACCGGGCCTGTCATTATGTATCTCTTTCTCTCTTTCTCTTTACATTTTCTCTTCAACACTGTGTTCTGTTTGGCACTTTGATTTTAAAGCGGAAAAATGGAAACAGAGCAGCCTCATCCCGTCTCAAGGGCAAAGACTTGGTAGGTAAGAGAGTGAGTGCATCTCTCTGCATGGTGACGTCATCCCGCCCGAAACTCTGAAGCCTTCTCCTGCGCGTAATCCACCGTACGCACTTTGCGCAATGATGGATCCGACACTGACTCCATTTACAATTTGCCTCCAACAGGAAGACATGTAACAGATCACTCCCATCACACTGAGAGAGCCTGCGCATCGACACTTTCTTTTTAATCTTAGGCTCACGATGGATGGAAGGATCGGCCGAGAGGAGGAGGGTGTGAGCTGCGGGAGGGATGGAAGGATCGGCCGAGAGGAGGAGGGTGTGAGCTGCGGGAGGGATGGAAGGATCGGCCGAGAGGAGGAGGGTGTGAGCTGCGGGAGGGATGGAAGGATCGGCCGAGAGGAGGAGGGTGTGAGCTGCGGGAGGGATGGAAGGATCGTCCGAGATGAGGAGGGTGTGAGCTGCGGGAGGGTCCTGGAGGAGAGAATGCGACAGAGAGCAGCAGCAGCTGGTGACTCGATGCAGAGCTTCATCTTTAGGATCCATTCTGCTTGCTCTAACCACATCCGGTGATAACGGGCAGCCTCTGTGAGTAGAACAGGCTGCTGCAGGTTTCATCAGATGACAATTCCTGCTGGAAATATGGATCATTATTTCCTAGCCGCTTTCTCTTTCAAGTACATATTTTGTGTTCTTATTGTTGGACAGAAAATGGCTGTTGAGGCTAATGCTGCACGGCCTACTGTCATCTTGTCCTCCGAAAAATGTCGGGTGACAGGAGACACATCTCCTATAGAACATTCCTCATGGGACATTTTGTTTGCTGGCGTATTACTATTGAGTTTATTAGCCCTTCTGGTTATTTTATGATACATATGTGATAGTCAGTACTATATTCCAATGTGCCTGTAGCAGTATGGTGTGTTAACAGGATTGCAGTGCCTGAAGGTGTATTTGTATTTTAATCTACCACTCACTATATTATTTCACTGTTTAATCAAACCTTAACATTTCTATAACATTTTTATATCACCATTGTAACTAGTGCAATTTTAGTTGCATTTTTACTACGAGAATATGTCACCGTTGGGCACGAGGCACGATGAAGGGATTCCTTCTGTATCTTTGAGCCCTTCTTCCACACTGCTGTTTTAAAGTCGTCGTCCTGCAGGACAACATGATGGAGACGCTCGGGCTTCCATCTGCTCACACTCTGATAAGGCTCTCTCAAATCCCGTGTTAGCCTCCTTTAGATCCTGCAGCCTGCTGCGCTCTGTAATGGCTGCCTGCTGGATGTGTCCTTGACATGAACAAGAGAGATTAAATATGATCTGTGCCTTTGAATACTGTCTATCAGTGCAAACAGCAACTGGCAGAGTGATGATCAGCAGGTATCTTGTGACCTTTAAAGATAGTCAGCGAGGAATTCTGTTTTGAAATCATAAAAAATGTGTAGGCAAGTTTATACTGAGGCAGCAGTGACAGAACTACATCATTATAAAAAGACATAGCTGCAGCGTACTTGAAATAAAAATAAAAAACTTCTGTTGCCTACAATGATTGGAAATGTACAGTTTGACACAATTCAATTGGAAGTTGAAAGTATTCAGAGCCATATGCACAGTGTGCAGGAACAACCCATGTGTTATGGTAGGTTTCACCTCAGCACCTCAAGGTTGTTGTCCCTGTGTCTCGCTGGGCGTCCTCTCTCAGTGTTCACAGTGGACCTTGATTTAAAATCAGTCAATTAAGGCACGCGGTGAATGCCAAGAGAGGAGCCTGCTGCTCCATGGTGGAGGGGGGGGGGATGTCTTCTGTTAACATGTGGGTGCATGATGCATAACCTTTATATGCAGTATGCTTATTCTCTCTCTCTCTCTCTCTCTCTCTCCATCTATCTATCTATCTATCTATCTATCTATCTATCTATCTATCTATATATATATATATTATTGATGTATTTATATTAAAGCTGAATAAATCTGATGAAAAGGAAACACATGCCAGGCTGATTTGTGAAATGTGGTGAAGTACAGGTAAATATGCATGTGGGTTATAGTTTGCTGAAAGCAAGACTGCAGGGTATTTTGAGAAAGAAAAGTGCCGAAGCCCCAAAAGTCCAAACAGAAAGAACCTTAGCAGGATGGCAGCATCATCAAACCTCCGAACCGTCACTCAGACCAGAAGACGCCTGGGGGAAGAACAACCTGGGGACCATGTAGCTTCGGGAATGACTGTCCATACCCCAACATCTGATGTGGTGTGAATGCAGTCACACTGTGTTACAAACTGAAGGCGTGGAGATTAAAATACATGGCTTTTACTGAGCGTCACCTAAACATAAGAGGCTTTTGTGTTGCATTGTGGGAAATGTGGCATCCATTGTTTTTTTTCTTGACCCATACAGGTACTTAAAGTCAGGATATCCCGGTGCTGATGCTTCAATTCTGAACAGTCTTCTTTTAAGTGTTACTCACTTATTACAGAGAACGCCCCCTATTGTGTCCTGAAGGGTACTGCCACCTTTGGTCAAGGGTTACAATGTTATGTAATAAAATTAACATAATTAATGATTTGGGGTGGATTCACTTTGTAACACAACAGATACATGACAACCGTACTGCTGAAGTTATAGCTACATTCAGGATCTGAATTGAAGTCAAAGGTCACAACAACACATTTATTTTAGATTCAGCACAATCCCTGGGGTTTCTGCTGAGGCTCCTGGAGGTTGAATGGAGAAATGGTCATTAATATAAACACTCAGTGGCCAGTTTATTATTACTAAATCCAGTGCATTCTGAAACAGTCCTAACAACACCTTCATGAAGGTCACGATGATTTGGAGAGATTGAAGAGTATCTGAAAATGGCGTTTGTGGTGCTTTTCCACTTTGCTGCATTATACAGACACATTTTATTTATTTATCCTAGGTTTACTGATAGATCATCTAATATGCAATTACAAAGCCTTTTAATCAGAGGGTGAGTGGTTTGATGTTGCCTAGACAACATGTTGAAGTATCCTCAGACAAGGAATTGAACCCAACATTGCTCCGTAGGCATGTCGACAGTATTTTGTATGCTAAATGAAGCATTTTGCATCTAAAGATTATATTACATTCAACTTTATTGTCATTGTGCAACGTACAGGTACAAACCAATGAAATGCAGTTAGTATCCAACCAGATATGCAAGATGTGCTATAAAAAAAACAAGTTGCATATTATAAATACTGACAATACAGGGAGCATTGAATGAGGATAACATCTGCAATATACAGATGTAAGTATTGACAGAATATTAACGGAGTATTAACAGAGTGCAAGTGCAGATTTTATGAACAAACAGTGATATTATAAGAAGAATTACAAAATGCTTATAATAAATAATAAATAATAAACCCATAACATGGTTGTGAAAGAATACCAAAGCTGAGGCTGGACGATGATTGATTGTTAGTGTGCCATGTGTCACCGTGTGTCTTATTGGTTTTGTGTTATACTGTATTTTATTGTGTGCAGCTGGTCCTTATCTCCAAGACACATTTAAAACAAATAACCTTGAACCTTGAACCTTGACGCCCCATCTCTCCTGCTTCCTACATCCCCTCCACACCACACCAAGTTGTTCTTCTTCTTAATAATAATAATACATTTATTTTGGGGGGCCGCCTTTCATAACACCCAAGGACACCTTATAGGGGCATAGGGGCAATATAGGGAACAATTTAAACAGTAGATTTTGTGATATAGCAGCTGGGGTGAGACAAGACAAACCACATATGGACTACAGAAGGACACGTGGTACAGTTTATATTATTCTTGGTCTTTTTTCAATCACATATTTCAAAGGTTCTGGATTTGTTTACAAATCTAGAAACTAAATACAAAACTAGGATGATATGAAGATCTCATGTCAAAAATAATTGTGATAAATTAGACAGAACTGGCCTGTCTGTGAGCACATTTTATGTTGGTTTGGTTCTTCTGATAAAGGTGTGAATATCGAAATAATATACCAACATATGCTATTGTCATTAGTTGTGTCCCTGTTTGGCATTGCTAAATTAACAACTCTTGGCTTACAGAGTGGTAACATGAGACCGATTTTTATATATAAAATATAAATGTATTTTACTTTTATAATTTATTTATAATTTATTTTAAATATTAACAATATAATAAAACAAATGGAAATATATACACCGGCAAATATTTAATATAAATACCTTGTGTGTGTGTGTATAGCTATTGCTTTATCTGATTGATGTTATTTTCATATGAAAGTCCATGATTATAAGTATGCAGTATCATAACTACATCTTCGATGTTTATAAAAAACCAAACCGTTTGAAAATTGGTTGAAAATTGAGCAAGCTATGGTTATTTAAATAGTAAATCATAATGTTATGAATGAGAGAACTGCCTGTGGCAAGATGGCGGCCAAGTGGCAATGTCGGTCTCCATTGGCCAGCAGCGCGGGTGAGTCATCTGGTGTTTATATATATATCAGAGCCATATAATAGAAGAGTTATGACATCTCCGTTCACTCCAATGGACCACTTTTTTACAGCAATGGCGGATCGTGGAGCCTCTCAATCGTTCCCCGGAAGTTAGCGCCAAGGCTAGTAGAGCTGTAGAGTTGCAGCATAATACACCGTTCGTGACGGACATTTAAAGGTAAAAAATAATATGTTGAACTGGCTTCGTAGTACAGGGCACAGGTGGCTAGCAGCCCTAATGTCAAAGACACAGACATTATACATTATATTTGTATTTTACCAGGATGCAGTGACACAAATATTTGGGAAGGCTTAGCCTTCCCTAGCCTACAGCACCCGCGGCCGCCGCCCCTGACATCACCACTCCCCCCGTTGACAATTTACTAGCGCTACCGAAGTGGGCCGGTCGAGAGTCCCGGGATGATTTTTAGTCCCATTCCACCACTGGCTACATGACCATATGATCGCCCATATTGACGCACCTAATTCCTAAACTTCTAACAGATACAACATAAACCGATCCTTCAGCCTCATATGAGCTCTCAGACACGGTCAACATTAACCTGTCATCGCTGTCTGAGCTTGCTGCTGTGTGCGCCGTCGTGCGTTTACATCTGACTGTATATATATAAAGGTTTACATGCAGATGCTGGGATCCTGGACGGTGCAGCTGGAGCGCTGTGCCCGCAATGACGTCACACATCATTTGGCGGGACTTGAAGAATCCCCGAGAAGATCCAGAAAATGGTCAACATTGAAGGATTAATGGTTATCAAAGTACAAATATCCAAAATCAGTTCAGTAACGGTTTTCAAGGGGACAATATTTACTCAAATTGATGGGTTTGGATGATGGGGGAAACTCGTGTCACAGGCTCTTTAAGTGAGAGTGAAAACACAAGGTACATTTAAAATAGGTCAGCAATGTCCCATCCTCAAGGTTGCTTGATGTATCTAACCCTTTCTCCTGTCTCCCTTTTCAGCACAAGAACCCCAAGGGGATTCAATGGAGCC
Source organism: Champsocephalus esox (assembly GCA_036324585.1). Classification (NCBI taxonomy): domain Eukaryota; kingdom Metazoa; phylum Chordata; class Actinopteri; order Perciformes; family Channichthyidae; genus Champsocephalus; species Champsocephalus esox. Next base: position 5,928,392 of record CM070481.1, read on the forward strand.
TGAAGACCTGCAATGAGACCCTCACCCTGCACCTGAGTCTCAACTCCCAGAGTTTTGCAAGCCTCTCCCTGTTCCTTTTTTTGATTACACAGATATTAAGCTTCCCAATGGTGTGGTCTTCGTTTTGTGAAAAATATGATTACCTCACATATTTAGTTGATGTTGTCTTTTGTGATAGTTAAATTGCACCTGCTGACTTCAGCCATTCTTTCCTCCTCTCTGTGTCAGTGGGGAAACTTTACATGTGTACTCCTTTCTCTGAGCGATTGGAGCATCCCCCGGCAGCACAGCAAACCATGGGGGAGACGATATGCCAGGACAACACGGAGGAAAAGGCACAGACAAACTGCATGACATGCTATTCAATGTTTATTGAATTCCATTTATTTACAATGGATGTTCCTAAAACAACACATTTAACATCATCATCATCATCATCATCATCATCATCATCATCATCATCATCATCATCATCATCATCATCATCATCATCATCATCATCATCATCATGCTGCTGCTGCTGCTGCTGCTGCTGCTGCTAGTCCTTTGACTCATTGTGCTGATAAATATATCAATACACATTAGGATGTGATGTTCTTGACTACCATACAGGTTTAAGAAGATAATATTTGTTTTAAAGAATTCAAAGCAATAAACAACAGCAACAGGCTCTGTAACCAACTCAACGTTAGCCTAACATGTATATGTTAACAGGTAAAATAGCTGTTCACACTATCTATGTATATGTTCTACTTTTTTTAATGCTATTTTATTTCTATTTGAGATGTTTACATTTTGGATTGTTTATTTCAAGTCTTTTAACTTCTCTAATGTTCAATGCCTTGTCTTTTGCTGCTGCAACGCAAACATTTCTCAAATTGGTATCAATAAAGTACTTCTTATCTTATCCTCAAATCTAATATCTAATCCTCAAATATTAGTGCATTTTACATTAATAATGTAACTCAGTGGTTGTCAAACTTTTTCTGTCAGGCCCCCCCTTTAGAGAAAAAAAAAGTTGGCCCCCCCAACACAAATAGTCACGTAATGGGCCAAGTTAACATTTATTAAAATAAATCAATATGAACATGAGCATTCCTTTAAAAAAAATCACTTTGCTAAAACAGTAATACAAAAACAATGCTCCATAAGTCTGTGTGGTCAAACCAATAAATACATAATACAATTGTGCAATCCCTTTGCTAGAACAATAAGTTATAATACTTTGCCACTTTGCAATCTGTGCAAAAAAATGAAAAGAAAGAAAATCGATTAATGAAACGATGAATCGACTATTCGGACTATTACTGTATGCCTTGCACAATTTCTCAAACGCTCTTATTTAGCCATCAACTTTTAGATTTAGCTTGAGGTTGTTTTAGGCATGTGGAAACTAACAATGAAGACAATAAAGATGAATACTTGATTCCAAAATACATATATTATTGAAATAACTTAAATTGTGAACAAAACTAACATTGCTTTTTATTCAAATTAAATAAATAATATTTCACATCAAAAGAAACAACAGTGTTTTAACAAATCATATTAAAAAAAGGCAGACAGGTTAAGGGGGTGGGGGGGGAAGTAGCGGACAAATACACCTATGAAACTAACTATACAGTGGGGAAAGCCTTGGTAAAAAGGTGCGTTTTGAGGGCTTTTTTGAAAATGTCCAGGGTTGGGGCGCTGCGGATTTCGAGAGTTCCAGAGGGTGGGGGATGCCACACTGAAGGTTCTGTCACCAAAAGTCCGCAAATAACTCAGTTTCCTCTAATCATTATGTTTGTATAATGTAGTTAGCTCCGTGTGTTGCTGCTAGCATACATAACACCTGACGTGAAAACGTTACTCGTGGACGGGGCTACAGAGCTACGAGAAAGACAGTCGAACCCGGTGCATTCCTCCGTCTGGATGTGGAGCACTTTTGCTAAATGTTTAGACAAATAGTTCGTGTTACCGCCCTTACGTGCTAAACTCATATTCCACTTTTGGTAACGAGCATTCTCCACATCGAGACGGGTAAAGTTTAACCACCTCGGAGCGCGTTCTCTCCGCCATCTCCCACGTGCAGCTGCCCGTGTGTAAACTGCCCCGCCCCCTCACAAGCAGGCGGGGGAGAGACAGATCGAAAATACATCATTGACGCATTTGTTTGTCTTTTTGCATATTAGAAACGAGTTGGCAACACTAAGACTGCGATATGATGTCTTTGCAGCAATAATACATGACATATATTTTTTAAATGTCTCCAGTACCGAGACAAAGACCAATAAAGTTAGAGCTTAACGGGGCGTAAAACACACGTGATGACGTCACCAACGAATCGACGACTGAATTAGTTGGCAACTAATTTGGTAATCGATTTTAATCGATTAAGTCGATTAGTTGTTGCACCCCTAATTTGCTGTCTTATCACAGCATTAGTGGCTGCAATGAGCCTGTTTGCACTGCACATTTCTTCAAACGGGGTTGCAGGCTCAGCAAGACATTTCTTTTGGAGGTGCTGTGGGGATTACTTGATTTATTTTTTATTTATGGATTTTTTAAAAATCCCCCTTTTATACTTTATTTTACTGTCATATAGTATTTCAAACCTGTTTTTCTGTTTTTCTCTTATTTTTGTATAACTATAATGATCATATAAACGTGTGCCTCGGAAATAACCGTTTGAGACCCACTGAGATAACTAACTAAAGTTAACTATCTAAACACTCGGAGAGTCCTTTAGTTGACTGAGCCTCTCAGTCTGACAGGAGAGGACTCTCCTCCACCTTGTTGTGGCTCGCTAGCACCAGAAGCTAACAACAACGATCTCCGATACCGGTGCGCTCTCTCTCGCTCGCGCACGCACTGTGTCGTGTTATTCAATAATACACGTGAGTTCAACTGTCACAATGACGTGTCTCTTTATTGGTAGTCCACATGCTAGCACACACCTAGCTCACATGCTCTGTTACCATAACATGTCCTCTGCCTATGACGTCAATCGTAGCCGTAAGGCTTCACTCCTATTGGCTAACACACACACATATACAATAACACCACATCTCCCTTTTTATGAATCAATGGGTAGACTGCCATGGACTCCACAGACCTTATAGGATTGGAGCACTGGGCTCCGGAGGTTCTGCAATACGCGGCTCTGGAACACCTCCTGAATGCTGCTCAGCTGCATCCCGGGAGCTCTGCTCAGACGAGGAGTACATGGGGATGAGATGATGGCGATTACGCCGGACTGTCCCACGAGGTCTCTCAAGAATGTAGGAACGCGGCGTGTTGTGACTGCCAATAACCGTTCCACTCGCCTTCTGATCCGTGACCCAAACCTCTTTTCCCGGTGCAAGCCTCTCGAGACTTCTCACTCGATGACGCAGGTTGTACCGCTGTGCATCCTTTATTCTCCTCTCTCTTTCTCACAGAACTACAGCCTCGCTGTCGGGAAGAGCCGGATCCAGCAGCGCTGGTAATGTTGGCACCGTCGTGCGAAGCCTCCTCTCCATGAGAAGTTGCGCAGGGCTATGCCCGTTTTGTAGTGGGGTGGTTTTGTAAGCCAGCAGAGCCAGATATGGGTCTGCTGCTTTCAAAAGGAGACTCTTTACAGTCTTCACAGCCCGTTCTGCCTAACCGTTGCTCTGTGGATATTTCGGGCTGCTGGTGACGTGTTTAAATCCATACGACTCTGCAAACTCTTCAAATGCCCTTCCCGAGAACTGCGGCCTGTGACCAGCGTCTCAGGGATACCATGTCGTGCAAAGATGGATTTGAGATGGTGGATTACATCTGTTGATCTTGTGGGTATCAGCAAAGCCATTTCCACATACCTTGATGCATAATCCACTACCAGCAGATATGACTTGCTTCACAGCATAAACAAGTCGGCACCCAGTTTCTGCCATGGTCGGCCTGGGTATTGTGTTGGCATCAGCGGCTCTGGGGTTCTGTCTCTCCTTGCTGCATGTCCGGCAGTTGAGAACCAACCCATTCAGCTGCTGACTTAGCCCTGGCCACCATACAGACTGTCGGGCACGCTCCCTACACTTCACCACTCCTTGGTGACCTTCATGTAGTCTGGCGAGCACATCATTTCTCATTGTTGCGGGGATGTCTGTCCACCTTTAACAATAGTCCGTCCTTTACAGTTATGAACGCTTGTTCCGCCCAGTATAACTTTATGGCTGGTTCGCTGTTGCTGTGTGCTGGCCATTTCTCTTCACACAGCTGCATCACTCTTCCGCACACACTGTCCTTTGCCAACTGCTCTTTTAGCTCTTCCAGGTAAGCCGTGCTTTCTGGCAAACCATCGATAATCATGTCCACATAGATATTCGTGCTCTCGAGGAACTCTTTTTCATCTGGTGTGGAGTCTCTTTTCACAGGTGCACATGACAGTGTATCAGCCGTCCACAGGCTTTTCCCTGGCACATGTGTGATTGAGTAGGAATAACGCATCAGGCGCATCCGGAAACGTTGAATCCGTGGGGGAAGCGCATCCAATGCCTGAGACCCCAGGAGACTCAGTAGAGGTTTATGATCCGTTTCCAGCTCACAGTGTCTACCGATGACAAAGTTGCGAAACCTTTCACAAGCCCAGGTTAAGCCTAAAGCTTCCTTTTATACCTGTGCGTATCTCTGCTCCGTCTGTGTGAGAGAACGTGACATATAGGCTACCGGCCTCCAATCCTCTTCCCATTTCTGCAGAAGCACACTCCCCAAGCCATATGATGATGCATCTGCTGAGACCTTGGTTTCTCTGTTTGTGTCATACATGGCTAGCACTGGTGGAGATATCAGAGAGTCTTTCAGATCTTGGAAGTCTTTGGCCTGATCGATGCCCCACAGCCAGCAGTTCTTTTTTGGAGAGCAGGTCTCGAAGTGGCTTGTCTCGCTCTGCTAGCTGCGGTATGAACTTCCCCAGCTGGTGGACCATGCCTAGAAAGCTCCTCAGCTCGCTCACATTTTTCGGCTCTTCCATTTTCCTTACCGCCTCTGTCTTGCTCGGGTCTGGTCTAATGCCGCTATCAGTGATCACATGGCCCAGGTATGTCACCTCCTGTTTGGATATGTCGCACTTTTACACATTCAAGGTGATTCCTGCCTTTTGGATCTTCTCCAGCATACAGACGAGCGTCGTGCTCCTCCTGTGTTTGGCCCCACACCAGTACATCGTCCATGTGACAGACAACCTCCTCTAGTCCCTCAGTTACCTCAGTTGTCATCCTGTTTTGGAAATGCTCAGGGGCTGAGGCTATGCCGAAAGGTAGCCGATTGAAGTGGTATCGGCCAAAGGGTGTGATGAACGTTGTGTACTTGGCTGAGCCTTTTGTTAAAGGTATTTGCCAAAACCCCATGTTTGCATCCAACTTGCTGAATATTTTGGCTCCAGCCAGCTTTCCCAGTGTTTCTTCCACTGAACAGCCCCCGTCTTTTTAGGCGCCACCACCATGCCAGCTCCTCAACTCCGCTGATCACCCCCTGGTCTTCCAAGCGGGACAGTTCCTCTTTGACTTTCTCCATCAGTGGCAGTGGAATCCTTCTAGGCGTCTTCAGAGAAAACGGTTGGGCCCCTGGTTTCAGCTTAATGGCATATGGCTACCACACCTCTCCAAGACCGCTGCATACTGTTGGGTAATTAGTCTTTAGCATGTCCATAGTGACGTTGTCTAGTTGTGCCACTAGCTTCAGCGCTACACTGGCAGGCCTACCGAGCAATGCTGTTTGCAAGCGTCGAATTACATACACATCCTCCATAAGTTCTCTCTCTCCTTTCTTCAGCAGCATACTAGCAAAGCCCACTACGTCTAAAGGATTTTTCCTGGACCCCAAAGTGGCTTCCTTGGCTTTTGAAGAGCTGGTGGATCTTTGTGCTTATAGACCTCCTTACACACGGAGTGAGGAATGACTATAACATCAGCCCCAGTGTCAATTTTGAACTGCACACTTTTGTTATTAATGTCAATGTCTGCTATCCACGGGTCATTGTCGGCCTCAATGCTGCCTAAGAGCAAGCTTTTCTCTTCTTCATTAATCTCATTCACGCTTTTAGCTGCTTTACACACGCGCATATAATGTCCCACTTTCCCACACGCATGGCATTTTACATCCTTGGCTGGACACTCAGTCTTTACATGTGAAGGAGAACAACCACAGTTATAACACTTTGCATCATTACCCTTGTTGTACTGTGGCTTGGCTTGGTAGCTATTAGCAGATTGAGCTTTGTTTTTAGCATATTTGCTACTGCTCTTAAACACTCTGTCCACTAATTTAGCGTCCCATGCCTCAGTTCTATCGTCACCTCGCAGAGAAGATTGTTGCCGTTTCACCTCTTCATTCTGCCGAGCCATGGTAATAGATTTTCCCAAGGTAAGGTCTGAGTCCAGTTGCATCCGTTCAGACAGCCGCTTATCCGTCAATCCGACAACAAGCCTGTCTCGAATGAGTTCATCATGTAGCACGCCGTAGCTACAATGCTCCGCTAGTGCATATAGAGCTGTGACGAACGAGTCCACTGGTTCACCTTCTCCCCGTCTGCGCATATTAAACTTTGCCCATTCATATATGACATTTTTCTTGACAACGAAGAAGCCTTGAAGGCCATCCCGCACACCTTGGTAAGTGTCTCTCTGAGCCGCTGTGAGAGTCAATCCACGTAAAATATCATCTGCTTCATCTCCCATGCAGTATATCAATGTGTTGACTTGATTATCTTCTGAGCTACTGTTCAGACTACTTGCCAGGCGAAATCTCTCGAACCGCCGAACCGGCTGGATGCTAAACGTAGAACTCGGTCCTGCGGGTCGCGCTGCATCTCCGTTAGCATTCTCGTCTGCCATGTTCTCTTTCTTCCCTTTTCACCGTTAATTGGCTCCAAACAATACTTTTTCCCAGTCACACTCCACTTACTGTCGACAGGACTTCTGACACCATGTCGTGTTATTCAATAATACACGTGAGTTCAACTGTCACAATTACGTGTCTCTTTATTGGTAGTCCACATGCTAGAACACACCTAGCCCACATGCTCCGTTACCATAACATGTCCTCTGCCTATGACAATCAACCGTGCCCGTAAGGCTTCACTCCTATTGGCTCACACACATACATATACAATAACACCACACACTGTATCATATTATTTTCGAATCAATAATTTTTCAAATTATGATTTTTTTTCTCTCTCTCGTCATGCCTCGCTCCCCCAACTTTGAGAAACACTGATGTAACTACATACATATCTATATAAATATTGCAAATCAAAACCTTTATTGACCACTAATTACCAAAAATCACAGTTCTATCTCCTGTTATTAACGCATTCAAATGGCCCGCAACGAACTTCCGGGAACTATCTGAGTCTCCGTGAACCACGTGACGATCAAGCAATTTGGATTTGTCGCAACTCTCATAAACGGCTCTGCCTGAACCATAGTGTGAACTTCCCCCTTCCACGAGAAGTACGTCATCTGCTCACAAAGGCACATTCATGTATCACCGGAATATATAGAAGGACAAGGTTTGTTCTATAAGCAAGTTATGAGCAGTGTTGAAATTAACTACTTTTAAAGAGATACAATTAAATATGTTCACAGAGATAAACACCAAGCAGTATTTTATAAATGCAAAAGGGTTGCTCTCTGGAGCAAAAAGCATAATTGTTCAAATTCAAAAATTGCATTCCACCTGAATAGGAGTTTCAGCAGTGGCGTGCACAGACATTTATAAGGGGCAGGTGCTCAAGAGAAAAAAAAGGGCACCTTCTGAGTCGTCGTGGCGGTCGCGCCGAAATTGTGCGCTCCGAAATTGTGCGCTTCCGAAATTGTGCGCTCCGAAATTGTGCGCAAATATTTGCCGGATAATGGCGGATTTTGTTTGTTTCTTTTCGGTTTTTGGTTACTTTATTTTGGTTTTAGGGTTAGGGTTAGGTTAGTGTTATGTTATTTCATTCTTATTTTCGCCTGATTGTACTGATTTATTATCAAAAAATTAATTATTTTAACATTTATTTATATTATTCTAAATGACTTAGGGGGGTCCAATCGGAAGCTAGGGACGAACGAACTCCGGGATTGACGCCCCTGGTGTAACCGCCGGCTGCCTTAGTAGTGTGAGATTTATGATCTTGTATGTCGTAATTGCATATATATTTATTTCAATAACCATATGCTGTCTGATGCAGATGCCAAAACAAATCAAATAGTATAGTAGGCTTACTAGCTTCTACACGCTAAAGCAACTGTAGTCAGGAATGCAAACTCATCAGGTATGAAAAAGGTGACAAGGATCCGAGCCCCACGACCCCACGGAATATCGGCTTTACAATTAGGAATAACAGGATGTTAGCAGTCAGAACAACTAAAGCAGCAGGTAATAATAAGAGAACCGCCAAAGAGTTACATCTAATAGAAATATATCAAAGCATTTATTTTTAATTGTGTAGCAGTCAGTTTATAATTTTGGCAGCACTGTTGAGCATTTTGAAAATGTATTTTCATGCCTCTTAGTATTTTTATAATACTTTTCTACTTTCACTTGAGGAACATTTTGAATGCAGGACTTTTACTGTAACAGAGTATTCCTACACTCTGGTACTTCTACTTTTACTCAAGTACAAGATCTGAGTACTTCTACTTTTACTCAAGTACAATATCTGAGTACTTCTACTTTTATTAAGTACAAGATCTGAGTACTTCTACTAAAGTACAAGATCTGAGTACTTCTACTTTTACTCTAGTACAATCTATACTTATATATATATATATATATATATAAGTATAAGCATATCTATACCACCTCTGTTTATAGCCTATGAAAAAAACTAGAAAACGAAGGCTAAAGCTAATGTTAGCAGATAGTGACAATGATATTGCGACAGAAGAACTTTTCAGTTCACATCACGCTCTGCCGCTCTGCTCTGAACACCTGAACGCCCGTTCTAACAGCTGTTAACCAGCGGCTCAGTCTGTGCCACAGTGACTCCGCACAGTTAACGTACACACCGTAGAATCTAGAAAATGTAGTTGACCCTCATCCCGGAGCAGCACAGTTCAGCCGGCCCGACAGGCAAGAAGACTCGAGCACACAGCTCGCGCTTCATATATTAAAAAATAACACCATGCGCGTCATGATGGCACATTAGCTTGCGACCGCAGATTATTTCGGCGATTAGATAAAATGTAAATTATATTTGAGGCAATTTTAGTTGCATTTCCATGACTTTTCCAAAACTTTGGGGAAAATATTGTTTTCCATAACTTTTCCAGGGCCTGGAATTTTCATTTTGAATTTCCATGACTTTTCCAGGTTTTCAATGTCCTAATAGGCTATAGTTTAGTTTGGCATCTGATTTAGGGGATTAAACAATACACTCGTTGTATTTTTTACCTGGTGGTTACTTACTTGGTCGTCACTAGGGCACTTTTAATCAATCAATCAATCAATGTTTATTTATATAGCCCAATATCACAAATGTTACATTTGTCTCAGTGGTCTTCACAGTGCGTACAGAATATCAGTATGACAATACGACGCCCTCTGTCCTTAGACCCTCACATCGTACAAGGAAAAACTTCCAAAGAAAACCCAGTTTAAAGGGAAAAATGGGAGAAACCTCAGGGAGAGCAACAGAGGAGGGATCCCTCTCCCAGGACGGACAGACGTGCAATAGATGCCGTGTGTAAATTGAAAAGATAATACATTTGCAACATAGGTAGTCCAAATGTTTAGAAATGCATGTGTGTATAATAGGAAGATGAATCCACGAGGATATCCATCCAGGACCTATGATCCAGGACGACAGCCACGACTCAAGATCCAGCGCTCGCGATCCAGGACACAGGACCGCAGGATCATCCATGACTCCGGATCCCAGCATATATAGACCGCAAAAAGAAAGACATTTGGGGAAGCTGGGTTAATCGGAACATGAGAGTACACGGGTATAGACAGAGAGAAGGAAGAAGTAAGATGTCCCCCGACAAACTAAGCCTATATCAGCAAAACTAGGGGCTGAATCTAATCAGCCCTAACTCTAAGCTTTATCAAAAAGGAAGGTCTTAAGCGCAGTCTTAAAAACGGATAGGGTGTCTGCCGCCCGAACACAAACTGGAAGCTGATTCCACAAATGTGGAGCTTGATAAGAAAAGGCTCTGGCTCCCATTCTACTTTTAGAGACTCGAGGAACAACCAACAACCCTGCATTCTTGGAACGCAATGCCCTAGTAGGACAGTAGGGTATAATGAGTTCTTTAAGGTAAGATGGCGCCTGCCCATTAAGGGCTTTGTAGGCGAGAAGAAGAATTTTAAATTCTATCCTGTGTTCTATAGGGAGCCAGTGTAAGGCAGCCAGAACAGGAGTAATGTGGTCCCTTTTCCTAACTCTGGTTAGTACACGAGCCGCAGCATTTTGAATCAGCTGAAGCGACTTGATTGACTTCTTGGTACTCCCTGATAGTAAAGAGTTACAATAATCCAGCCTAGAAGTAACAAATGCATGGACTAGTTTCTCTGCATCGTTTTGAGGCAAGATATGCCTGATTTTTGCAATGTTACGTAGATGGAAGTAGGCGATCCTTGAAATTGATTTTATGTGGGCGTTAAAGGATAAATCCTGATCAAATATAACACCAAGATTCCTTACAGTCTCACTGGAGGCCAAATTAATGCCATCCATAGTTAGTATATCTTTAGATAATTTGTTTCGTAGATTCTTCGGGCCAAGTACAATAACTTCAGTTTTGGTCGTGTTTAACATCAAAAAGTTTAAGGTCATCCACGTTTTTAAGTCCTTAAGGCAGTCTTGAATTTTATTTAGATGATTTCATCAGGCTTGATTGATGTCTTTCTTTTTGGGGTCTATATATGCTGGGATCCGGAGTCATGGATGATCCTGCGGTCTTGTGTCCTGGATCGCGAGCGCTGGATCTTGAGTCGTGGCTGTGGTCCTGGATCATCGGTCCTGGATGGATATCCTCGTGGATTCATCTTCCTTTTATACACACATGCATTTCCAAACATTTGGACTACCTATGTTGCAAATGTATTATCTTTTCAATTTACACACGGCATCTATTGCACGTCTGTCCGTCCTGGGAGAGGGATCCCTCCTCTGTTGCTCTCCCTGAGGTTTCTCCCATTTTTCCCTTTAAACTGGGTTTTCTTTGGAAGTTTTTCCTTGTACAATGTGAGGGTCTAAGGACAGAGGGTGTCGTATTGTCATACTGATATTCTGTACACACTGTGAAGACCACTGAGACAAATGTAACATTTGTGATATTGGGCTATATAAATAAACATTGATTGATTGATTGATTGATAAATATAGTTGAGTATCATCCGCATAACAATGAAAGTTTACAGAATGATTCCTTATAATATTGCCTAACGGAAGCATATATAATGTGAACAAAATAGGTCCGAGCACTGAGCCCTGTGGTACTCCATGGCTAACTTTGGTTTGCGTGGAAGATTCATCGTTGACACGTACAAACTGAGAGCGTTCAGATAGATAGGACCTAAACCAGCCTAAAGCAGTTCCCTGTATGCCAACCAAGTGCTCTAGTCTTTGCAATAGGATATCATGGTCGATAGTATCAAATGCAGCACTGAGATCGAGCAAAACAAGAATAGAGACAAGTCCCTTGTCTGAGGCTATTAGAATATAATTTGTGACTTTAACCAGAGCTGTCTCTGTGCTATGATGTGTTCTAAAGCCAGACTGAAAATCTTCAAATAAATCATTGTTTTTTAAGTAATCACACAACTGTTTTGAAAACCAGGTTTTCCCCAGAAGGCTGTCCAATTATTTACGAAGCCCACATTGTTTGCTGGGCACCACCAAGACAACCAGCGCTGAAATGATGACATGCGGCTATACATGTCATCATTGATCAGATTGGGGAGGGGACCAAAGAAGATTACGGTGTCCGACATTGTTTTAGCATAACTACACACCGACTCCACATTAAGTTTGGTGCATTCTGATTGGCGTAAACGAACATCATTACCACCGACGTGAATAACAATCCTACCGTATTTGTGTTTATTTTTAGCCAGCAGTTTAAGATGCGCCTCAACGTCGCCCGCTCTGGCCCCCGGAATGCATTTGACTGTGGAGGCTTCGGTCTCTAAATTCACGTGTCTCATAATAGAGCTACCAATAACCAGAGTTGGCTTCTCAGCGGGTGTCTCGCTGAGTGGGGAATATCTGTTAGATACGTGAAAGGGTTGGTGGGGACCTGCGGGTTTCGCTTTATGCCCCTTCTGAACAGTCACCCAGCCTCCCTGCTGCTCGGGAGTTGCCGGAAGAGGAGCTACCTTTGGCCGGTCCGCACTAGCTAACATGGGCTTTACTTTAGCTGAGTTACTTTCTAAGATGCGGAGCCGGGCTTCTATGGCTATGATTCCCGCCTCCAACCTAACAACTATACTACATTTAACACATGTATCCTTACCAGTAAGGGTAATCGTGTTGCTGCATGCTGCTGCACCACACACCCGCCGTGGCCTGTCTGACTGAGTGACTGACTGTCAGCTCTGCACGCTGCACGTTCACCTTGAGAGCAGGGAAGGGAGAGGCTGCAGCCAGGGCACGTACGGGAGTGCCACGGGGCACGTGTGGGGATGTCTGACAAAATTACAACGCGCATTTGGGGCATTGCTGTATATATTAGAAGCTTTTGATTCAGAATTGATCGATGTTACCACGAGCCACATACAGTAGGCTACACTGTAAAAAAAACAAAAAAAAATGTAAAAAACGAACTTTCAAAAGGGCACATTGCTGTCCAGAGGGCAACACGGGCAGGTGCTCAATCACTACCTAGAGCAGGGATGGGGAAGGGAACATCCCCAAAAAATGGGAATTTCCTCTAATAAGCTCACTAAACAAAATATCAGTTCACAGACATTTTCTTTCATTTTTACAAGTGGCATGTTTGTATTGTACAGTGGAATAAAACAATTTTAAACTATTGGAAAGCATGGAAAATGTGTGTGTATTGAGATTAACCATTAGATGACATACACATGAAGTCATGAACACTAACCCAGGCATTAGTTGTCTAACTTGAACCTAAAACACTTGTAGCCAGTCTGTGCATTCCCCTTATTCCACAATAAGGGGAATGTCAACACATCTGACACCTGTCAGCCCGCACTCTGCTGTTCCTCAGCACCACTCCCCCTCCCTCTCGCTGACATTATGAATGAAAAGCGTAGTAATCATAGATACCACGGCAGGATCCGTGACAGTTTGTTTTCATCTGATTTCAAATAAACAAAGTCTTGGTTTTTAGAATATTAAACTTGTTTCGCCAAATTCAGATGAGTCAGATGTAACTAGGAGTCTAGTGGACGGTATCAGTAGCCTACTACAAGTAGAAAAAAAAAGATATATATATATATTTTTATTATTAATTACGTTGTTTATAAATTAATCTGAGGGCCGCAAAAAGAGGAGGTGGGGGCCGCATGCGGCCCGCGGGTCACCATTTGCCCATCCCTGACCTAGAGTCTATGTGACATTAGTGAAGTTTAAACATGCCTTCCGAAGCACAAACAAAATTCAGCAGAGTAAAATGAATCATGATCACACTGCTGATGAACCACAGGAACAGTTAACATGGCATGATGACTGTCTCTGAATGGAACATCAATGTGTGTTCCTCCTCCCCTTCCACAGCTCCACGGCTGGATGACGTTTCCTGAAGCAGGACTGGGCCACACCTTTCTACACCCACTACATTTAGCCTATGTTTAGGTGGGCTCAATTGGGTTGATATAATATTTCCAACTGCACCTGAATGCAGAGAGAGAGAGAGAGAGAGAGAGAGGGAGAGAGAGAGAGGGAGAGAGGGAGAGAGAGAGAGAGAGAGAGGGAGAGAGGGAGAGAGGAGAGAGAGAGAGAGAGAGAGAGAGAGAGAGGAGAGAGAGAGAGAGAGAGAGAGAGAGAGAGAGAGAGAGAGAGAGAGAGAGAGAGCCAGCTCGCGCTATACAGGAGCGTGTTTACCAGAAGCCAGCCGCTGTCCTGGATCCTGGCGCTGCGCAATAGATAAGAGCACATCTAGCGTGTGCTTTAGCTAAGATGTGACCCCGCCAGCCTTCGTCGACTGTGTCACAAACGGCAGAGATGTGCCCCGGTAGGTAGCTCGGATACTGCGAGGACAAAGTGCTGTAAGACTGAGGCTGTGACTGCAGACTTCAATGACAGTGGCTGTGTTACCGTCGGTGAACCAGCTCCACTAAACCTCCCTCTGCTAACTCACTCCCCGGTCCTGGTTACTACACAAGAGGAGAGTTACCGAGCACAGTGTGAACATGAAGTTCACGGAGCATCTCTCGGCTCACATCACCCCGGAGTGGAGGAAGCAGTACATCCAGTATGAGGTGAGAACCTGCTCTGCAGCCGACTGCTAGCTCACAGGCTAACTGGCTGTCTCATGTCTGTCCGTGTATACCTGTATTGTCTTTTGACAACTATGTGAGTACAATTGGCGATATCTAGATGTTCTGTCATACTCCTGTCTTTATAAACAGGAAGGGGTGAACTGCTTGGATGGTAGCAACCGCAAACCACCAGCAGCCAGCGAGTGTTAGCTAACGTTAGCTAGCAGACAGGCAAGAGGCTCTGTTGTTGCTCCGCAGGCTGCTCACATCCAGCCGATACGACCCCGGCCTGCAGAGTGTGTCTGTCCTCTGCCGATAAGCTGCTTGGAATGTGTTTTGGAGACTGAAGCCATTCGGCTGACTCATCATTATTGAGCTAACGTTAGTTATGTATTTGAGCCTGTTAACCACCCTTTCTGTTCCTAAACTGCTGAGCCAGCTCACAAGTCTGCTGGTGTTCTGTCATAAGCTGCCAGGATGCTGATCGCTCAATCTCCAACCTCTGACCCACTAAAGACATTCACGTTTGCAATTCAATTCTGTATGTTGCCTTAATTCCTATACAGGGCTTCAGGTAAACACATTCTTAATAGTTTTACATTTGTGCCACTATATTTGAACTTCTTATTCTAAGATCCAAATAAGCTTGTTTATTTGGATCGCAGTATTTGTATACAGCAGGAACTTAGTGCTGATCCTAAGAGAATGCCAGTTAATATATAGTCTTACTTGAGCTATATCTAGCCATACATGCAATTCAAAGCTGTTACCCAGTTGTTCTGTGCGCTGGACACATTTCATTACCAGTAAGACATGTGTACCCCAGTTCCAGTTACACACAGTAGGCGCCTTCACACCAAGTACTTTGGTCCCAGTACTTAGTTCATCAGAACTCTTTAGTTCCTGGAACTAAGTACAGATCGCGTTCACACCAGAATAAGTCCCTGAGGGAGGATTAGGCAAATGAAGACGCTGACTCTTCTTCTTCTTCTTCTTCTTCTTCTTCTTCTTCTTCTTCTTCTTCCCACTTCTCTAGCAGGGACTAAAAAGGGGGGAAAGTTCTCATGAACAAAGTTCTAGTTCCAGATCTCTTTGGTGTGAACGAACTAAACGGGAAAAGTACTCCGGTGTGAAAGATACAGTTGCAAAAGTCAGGTAAAAGAATGCCTAATGCTCCTTGGGATGAACTGTGACACTACTCCATCCATTTTGAAGAACAGCTGTTCATTGGACACGTGTGTATATGTCTTGTTTATAGTGCAATTACATTTGGTGCCAGCATAATGTCCGCCATTTGTACTGACAACGTGAAAGTGAGAGGATCGAGACTGCTGCACAGACGTACTCTGACCATGCAAACATGTGCACCCGTCCGTGCTGACGATGTGGGGGTGTGTCTGATTGGTCTCGGAGTAGGACTAGTTTCTTTATCATGCTTTTGGGGTTTTCCCTCTCATGTCGTGTGTTTTTGTGCATGTACAATTTGCAAAGGCTAAAATCCATGTGTTCCCGCCAGAGGGAGTTTCTCTGCCGCACCCCTACCATCTTTCTTTGCTCCGAATCGACATTGCTTTGCAGGAAGCACATGAACCATGCAACAGGAATGAGTTTCTTATTAGCTCTTCATGCAAGTTACTGATAGGGTTATTTGACAAGCTCCCGGTGCTGGTGGTGTTAACTGAGCCAAGAGATTCGGACCTTCCAAATGCAGGGACTGTATCGACCTTGACGCAGATCAGAAACTAAACTGGAGCCAACCCATTCATTACTGTTGTGGACCATGGGCTCTTGTTCATGCGTGATATTGTATATTATTAACTATATAGAGTTTCCTTTTTATATTTTCTAAAGCTTCAGACAATGCAGCAATGTATTGTTGCTCCATTAAGGACTCGTATAAGTATATTCTCATTTGTTACAGCTCATGCCAATGTGTATACAGAAACAGCTAGAACAGCCGTGCATCCGATGCCTGGGTTTCCCTGCAGCAGCAGCAGCAGCAGCAGCAGCAGCAGCAGCAGCAGCAGCAGCAGCAGCAGCAGCAGCAGCAGCAGCAGCAGCAGCAGCAGCCAGTGTGTCACCGCGGGGCTCTGCATAGTGTGACTGTAGTATATTATTTTAGTCACAATCAACACCTCAACATATATATATATATATATATATATAATCTAATTTATATATATATATATATATATATGAGTTAGACAATGTATTCATGCCTTAGAATTAGGGAGAGCTTTGTGGCTCCAATTCAGAAGCAATCAGTCATCTGCTCTGCACTTCTGACACATTGTGTGTGTTAGTTCCTGTTGCAGCACCGTTACATTACGCGTTGAGCCTTCTTGGAGTTGGTGATGAGTGTTTGAGAGCGTCTTCAGCAGTGCTATTCAGTGTAAAAGAGCTTACCACCTTTTAAAGATGTACCCAAGTGTAGCTCCGCTCCAGAGGTCCACATCGGAAGTAGCTTTTGTTATGGCCACACCAAATAGCCTTAGGTGAATTGAAAACTATTGAATAGAATAGTTGTTGAATGATTAGATATGTTCTGTTTGTGGATCCATTGATTTTTGTGAGTATAAACATCATTATTAAATAAAATCGGCCAAATATATACTGTACATATGGATGAGTTTTCAAATTCTCCTTGTGCTCTTGTCTGTGGCTTATTTCCACTGTAGTTTGAACCCAGTTTATTTTTGCTCTGCAGTGTTGAGATGCAGGCCAGATGTAGCGTGTTGTTCCACCCAGCTGCACATCTGGCCCTGAGCCCGGTTAGTTTGGGTCCTGTGAAGATGGGGGACCAAGGCCAGGGAGCTTTGCAGAGCCATGCTGACAGGGCTTCTCCATGGACGGCATGTGTTGTCTTGGCAGCTGTGTTTGGGTCAGACACTTAGCAGGACGGTTGGATACACAGCGTGCATCTAGCTGTTTTGATCTCCTGTTAGGGGTTTCCCGTGGGCTCCTGCAGGGCTTTGGTGCTTCACAGCCATCAAGGTTTCTACCAGAGCTGTGGCTGGAAGTCAACTCATTAAACTGATGATCAACAGGAAACCAAGAACCAACTATTTGATCATTTATCAATTGTCAGTTATTGTTCATGCAAAGATGGCGATCAAACACCTTGTCTCGTGATATTAGGATCAGCTGTTCTGTAGACACTTCTGAACCTGTGCCACCTGGGCAGACTGTGGTTAGCGCATGAGTCCGGCACTACCTACGGCCTCTTTAGCACAGCTTATAAATTGCCGCCCTGCGGGCCTAACCATCGCTACAATGTGAGAATATATTATTATTATTATTTATTTTCTTCTTCTTCTTCTGTCCAAGGATATTGTGTAATTCAGGAAACAAATGATCAACACGTCTTGAAGTATTATGTTTCTTTCTACCTCGGCATTCAGCCCTCTTCTCACCGGAACCTGTCGTGTTGCTCATCATCAACGTGAGATGGAACAACGGGATAACCGTCTAGCGATCATCATGCAGGTTCTATGCAGCAGCCAGTTTACCCTCCACACTTAGTAGGAAGATGAGGCTGAGTGAATGTTCAGGGATTACCCAAGGTCTAACCACCTTTCCTTTCATCCAGTTTAAAGTAGTGCACGTGTCAAAGACGGGAACACCCTCTTGCTGGGGGACTGAGGTAGCACTTTGCCAAATGGCAACGTCTGTTTACTTCTTCCATTGTGAACTAGCATTGTTGGTTATATAATTGTCACATGCCTTTGACCGGTATTGAACTTGGTACATGGAGTCTGCGCACAGCAGCATTGATGGAAGCGTCATGCCGCAGCAGCCTTAGTTCACGGGAGGGTGTTTGTGACGATAGCGGTTGTCACTGGGCGTAATGAAGAGAGAAGCCCAACATGAGGGTGATACACACTTCCTCTTTGCACGTGCAGTCCAGGGAGCGCATCGTAGAGAAGGGTCTTTGAAACAACACTGACAGACTTAAATAACTTACACTATTAGTCGTTTGGAATTATATTTAATGTTGTGAATTTCCTCAATGAAGTCTCATCTTAATTGTTCCTTAATACTTTCATGGTTAAAATCATGAGTCCGCTGCCTAGAGAAGAACAATGATAATAATACTGCCTCAGTTTCTTATCTGCGGTTGGAAGGAAACGGAGTGTGTGTGTGTACGTTGAAGCTACAGACGGGAGCACCTACAGTGCATGTGAATTGTTTATACTAGTCTGTTGCCATATCCACATGAAGATAGCAGCCGCTTTGGTCCTTCAGTCTCATCCTCTCTGAACTCCTTATTTTAAGACTGATTTGAAGTGGTCAGATGCTGACTCTTTCTGGGTTGTATGACTCATTGCCGCACCTCTCTATTCACAAGTGAGTGTTAAACGTCTGAACACTGACACCTGGCAAATGTGACATGATCATGTGAATGTATACCAAGTGCATCGGGAAACTGTGGTGCAGTGGATTGTTGGATAGACAGGGCCACACATCTGTGTTTGGCTACAAACTATATATGTTTTGCCGCATTTGGAAAATCCTTCCGAATGGGACGGGTCTTATCCACATGTTAGGACTAGGGCTGTCAAGTTAACACGTTAATAACGCAAAAATTCAAATTAACGCCGCTAATTATTTTAACGCGATTAACGCATGTTTCTTTTTTTTCCTCGGCCGCCCTGTAGTTTCAGAGCGCATCGAGTTTAAAATACCATCTACAAGCTGACGCTGACAGCCCCGCTCCTGCTGCCCGCTTGAGGCAGACCACACTTCCACGCTCTCCGACAGGCACCGACTGGCCATCTGGAGGACCGGGAGGGTGTGTGTATGTGTGGCCCGAGCGAGCGAGAGAGACCTTTTTCTGGTACTCGGGTTTGCCAAAAACCGCAGGATTGTGTTGCTGTAATGTGAGATTGTGCAGACACCCTTATGTAAAGTAGAGATGTAACTGTTTATTGCCTTTATTTTTATATAAATATGGTGTGAGTGCAAACATTGCACTATAACTTAAGCTGAAGCTAACAGTAATATCTATAAGATCTATCTGAAATAAATAAGTGTACTGAAACAAATACCAATAACTGTATTGCATTGTTTTCTTATGCGCAATTACTTCATACTGTCTAGTTCTCTTTTTCGTCCTGCATTTATTGTGCCCCCCTCAGAAAATAACTGGCCCCCCAGTGGCCCCCCCAGTCAAATTGGTCTAGAACCGCCACTGGAAAGATGTCTACACAAAGGGAGTTATGTGACCCACAAGAAATAGATTCCAGAAAATGTCCACAGAAGGAAAGTGAAAATAACTGTAGAGACAGAAAAGAGAGAATAGCAGATACTCTTACATCTCTACAGGCTGTTTTGAGAAACTCTAATTACACTTCTTTCATGTACCAAAGGGAAACACATGGAGAAGAAGTACAAAGCCTTAACACTGATAGATTGAGAAAGAGAGGACACTCGTACAAAGGTTGAGTGCTGACAGCATTGGCTAGCATATGACTGTTATAAGAGCAGCACAAACCATCGTCACTATTCATGCACAGAGCATGCACAGTGTTCACTTTGCCCCAAACTGTCACGACGGCCAGAACATCAACAATACGTTTTAAAACCGTAATCCACAAATATGAGAGAGAGAGATTTGATTTTCAACCTACTTTTATTCACAAAACAAACAAACAAACAGACACATTGTCACCAAATAATAAAAGGTTTTGTTGGACATGGTGCTAAACTTAAAAACGGTAACATTGTTCAACTTTAACAAAAGAAACATCACAACTGAGATCAGGAGAACATCGCATCTCTGGAAAAGAGTCATTGTCTTTTGGAGACTTCAGTCCGTTACAGGGAGCAGCGATCAGCAGCTCTGATTGGCTGAGCCGCTGCTTCCAACTCTGACTGGCTGAGCCGCTGCTTCCAACTCTGACTGGCTGAGCCGCTGCTTCCAACTCTGACTGGCTGAGCTGCTGCTTCCAGCTCTGATTGGCTGAGCTGCTGTCTCCAGCTCTGACTGGCTGAGCTGCTGCTTCCAGCTCTGACTGGCTGAGCTGCTGCTCAGCCAGTCAGAGTGACCTGAGGCTCAGACGTGAGGCCAGGTCTGCAGCGTTGTCCAGACGGGGGCCACACACCTCCACCACCTGGCCCAGTGTGAGGATCTTCTCCTCACAGAGTCTCTGTTGTAGAGAAGGCCCTACTCCACACACACACACACCGAGATCCACGGACCACCGGCTCTCTGAGGAGCCAGAACAGTGAGCCACAGCACTCTGGCCTCTCTCTTCTGAGTAGTCCCCACACCTTGAAGAGACCTCCATAGAACCCCGAGAGATTGTTCAGGCGTAATCCTTTCAGGTCCATTAGGAACAGCGACCCAGCCAGACCCAGCCCACCACAGCGCTCCAATAAGGCCCGAGCTACGGGTCTCCAGACCAGGTCAGCAGGTCCAGTCAGGAACCTCTGGACGAACCGGAGCCTGAATGCCGCCCCTCTGCCCTCGCTTCCTGCTAAGGCCTCACTTTTCCCCCAGTTGATCAATGCTGCTCTCGCCTCCTGCTAAAGCCTCACTTTTCCCCCAGCTGATCAATGCTGCCCTCGCCTCCTGCTAAAGCCTCACTTTTCCCCCAGCTGATCAATGCTGCCCTCGCCTCCTGCTAAGGCCTCACTTTTCCCCCAGTTGACTCGAGCAGATGAGATTTTGCAAAAGTTGCTCACAGTTTCAGTTAAAACATTGATGTCATCTTGTTTTTTAACAAAGACCATCATGTCATCCGCATACGCAGACAATTTAAAAACATCCCTACAGCCAGGAAGAGAGACCCTGTAACTTTGACCCGGTGTAAAAAGGCTCTTTCTGTGTGTGAGACCGTCGGCTCTGCCGCGGACCGACTGACTGGCGGTTCCACCACCGGTGGCACGGCCGCGGGTGCGGGCACCGGTGGTTTACACCACAACATCGGACTACAGACCATATATCTATATATACCCTCCACACCCTCATTAATAAACATGTCCACCAAAATAAGAAGATTTTCTCTTGTTTTGTAGATTTCAAAAAAGCATTCGACACCATTTGGCATAGCGGTCTGTTCCTGAAGTTGATTGAACATGATGTAGGGGGAAACATATGATACATGTGCTGTGAAAATGGTCACTATGGAAACCGATGTCTTCCCCCAAAGTAGAGGGGTGAAACAGGGCTGCAGTCTCAGCTCCACCCTGTTTAACGTTTATATTGATCAATTGGCAAAATCATTAGAACAATCCGATATCCCTGGACTCACCCTCTCCGACACACAGATTAAATGCCTCCTGTTTGCAGATGATCTAACAGCGTTTCCGCCAGGGGGGCGTCTTGCCGTCATTTGACATATTAATAATTCGAGAGAAGATCGAGAGTTTTTATCGCTTGAAATAACGAAAAGGACAAGGACATCCCGCTGTTGGAGGGGCAAAGGAGTCCAGTGGGATTATTTTCGGAGTATTGAAGATCGTTTCCCCGACATCGGCGGTGCCTGCTACAGGACAACACGGAACGTGCGCGATTTGGACGCGTTGAGCGGTGCTAGTGGAGCACGCGCGTGAGCGGCGAGCACCAGAGCCTCACAGCGGCGCCGTGGTAAACTGTGGTAACATGAAGAGCCGCTTGGGAGGCGAAAGAGCCGAGCCAAATGATCCGGCTCACTAACGTAAAGAGACGGTATCTATAAGGGACGGCTAAAGTCAAAATTCAGACCTGGGCCCTGACAGTTCATCTGGAACCCTTCTGTTAGACCTGGACCCTGACAGTTCCTCTGGAACCCTTCTGTCAGACCTGGACCCTGACAGTTCCTCTGGAACCCTTCTGTCAGACCTGGACCCTGACAGTTCCTCTGGAACCCTTCTGTCAGACCTGGACCCTGACAGTTCATCTGGAACCCTTCTGTCAGACCTGGACCCTGACAGTTCATCTGGAACCCTTCTGTCAGACCTGGGCCCTGACGGTTCATCTGGAACCCTTCTGTCAGACCTGGGCCCTGACAGTTCATCTGGAACCCTTCTGTCAGACCTGGGCCCTGACGGTTCATCTGGAACCCTTCTGTCAGACCTGGGCCCTGACAGCTCATCTGGAACCCTTCTGTCAGACCTGGGCCCTGACAGTTCATCTGGAAACCTTATGTCAGACCTGGGCCCTGACAGTTCATCTGGAACCCTTCTGTCAGACCTGGGCCCTGACAGCTCATCTGGAACCCTTCTGTCAGACCTGGGCCCTGACAGTTCATCTGGAAACCTTATGTCAGACCTGGGCCCTGACAGTTCATCTGGAACCCTTCTGTCAGACCTGGACCCTGACAGTTCATCTGCGAAGCTTCTGTCAGACCTGGGCCCTGACAGTTCATCTGCGAAGCTTCTGTCAGACCTGGGCCCTGACAGTTCATCTGCGAAGCTTCTGTCAGACCTGGGCCCTGACAGTTCATCTGGAACCCTTCTGTCAGACCTGGACCCTGACAGTTCATCTGGAACCCTTCTGTCAGACCTGGGCCCTGACAGTTCATTAGGGGTGCAACAACTAATCGAATTAATCGATTAAAATCGATTAACAAATTAGTTGCCAACTAATTCAGTCGTCGATTCGTTGGTGACATCATCACATGCGTTTTACGCGCCGTTAAGCTACAACGTTATTGGTACTGGAGACATTTAAAAAATATATGTCATGTATTATTGATACAAAAACATTATATTGCAGTCTTAGTGTGGCCAGCTCGTTTATAATATGTAAAAATACAAACAAATGCGTCTATGATGTATTTTCGATCAGACGAGATCTCTCTCCCTGGTCTGTGTGGGAGGGGGCGGGGCAGTTTACACACACGCGGCTGCTACATGCAGCCAGCTGCGGAGATGGCGGAGAGAACGCCGCTCCGAGGTGTGGTTAAACTTTACCCATCTCGATGCTCGTTGCCAATAGTGCAATAAGAGTTCCGCATGTCAGGGCGGTAACACGAGCAATTTGTCTAAACATTTATCAAAAGTGCTCCACATCCAGACGGAGGAATGCACCGGGTTCCACTGTCTTTCTAGTTGCTCTGTAGCCCCGTCCACGAGTGTTATGTATGCTAGCAGCAACACACAGAGTTAACTACATTATACAAACATGGGTTGATGATTAGAGAAAACTGAGTTAGTTAGTTTGTTAAAGTTTCAGCTATTCTGTTTACAGTTCTGTTATCACATTATTTATTATTTGATAAAACACTGTTGTTTCTTTTGATGTGAAATATTATTTATTTAATTTAAATGAAAAGCAATGTTCATTTTGTAAACAATTTGTTTAGTTAATTTAATAATATGTATTTGTTAATCAAGTATTCATCTTTATTGTCTTCATTGTTAGTTTCCACATGCCTAAAACAACCTCAAGCGAAATCTAAAAGTTGATGGCTAAATAAGAGCGTTTGAGGCATAATAGTCCGAATAGTCGATTAATCGTTTCATTAATCGACTATCAAATTAGTCGTTTGTTGCAGCCCTACAGTTCATCTGCAAACCTTCTGTCAGACCTGGGCCCTGACAGTTCATCTGCAAACCTTCTGTTAGACTTGGACCCTGACAGTTCATCTGGAACCCTTCTGTCAGACCTGGGCCCTGACAGTTCATCTGGAACCCTTCTGTCAGACCTGGGCCCTGACGGTTCATCTGGAACACTTCTGTCAGACCTGGGCCCTGACAGCTCATCTGGAACCCTTCTGTCAGACCTGGGCCCTGACGGTTCATCTGGAACCCTTCTGTCAGACCTGGGCCCTGACAGCTCATCTGGAACCCTTCTGTCAGACCTGGGCCCTGACAGTTCATCTGGAACCCTTCTGTCAGACCTGGGCCTTGACAGTTCATCTGGAACCCTTCTGTCAGACCTGGGCCCTGACAGCTCATCTAGAACCCTTCTGTCAGACCTGGGCCCTGACAGTTCATCTGCAAACCTTCTGTCAGACCTGGGCCCGACAGTTAATCTGGAACCCTTCTGTCAGACCTGGGCCCTGACAGCTCACCTGGAACCCTTCTGTCAGACCTGGGCCCTGACAGTTCATCTGGAACCCTTCTGTCAGACCTGGGCCCTGACAGTTCATCTGGAACCCTTCTGACAGACCTGGGCCCTGACCGTTCATCTGGAAAAGACCAGGGTTATGGTGTTCCAGAAACGACCCAGGGGTCAGGGAACCCCACACCGATTCTTACTGGGCTCCACTGACGTAGAACACACACACAGCTACACATATTTGGGACTCAAAATTACTTCGACAGGAAATTTCAATCTGGCCATTAATGATCTCCGAGACAAAGGAAGAAAGGCTTTCTATGCTATCAACAAGTCTTCAAATATAGATATACCTGTTAGCATCTGGCTCAAAATATTCAATTCAATAATAGAACCAATCATACTGTATGGTAGCGAAGTGTGTGGTCCTCTTGGAAATCAAGACTTTGATCAATGGGACCAACACCCAATAGAAACCCTACATGCGGAGAGCAAGAGCATCCTGAGAGTCCACAGGAACACCCCCAACAACGGATGCCGAGCTCAGCTAGGCCAATTCCCCCTTTAATTAGGATACAAAGAAGAGCAGTCAAATTCTACAACCACCTAAAAACCAGCGATCCCAAGTCCTACCATTACAAAGCCCTCCATTGAGAGGAGTCCCCTCAACCAGCTGGTCCTGAGGCTCACCTCCTCCAACAGGACAAGGCCTCAACCAGCTGGTCCTGAGGCTCACCTCCTCCAACAGGACAAGGCCTCAACCAGCTGGTCCTGAGGCTCACCTCCTCCAACAGGACAAGGCCTCAACCAGCTGGTCCTGAGGCTCACCTCCTCCAACAGGACAAGGCCGCAGGACAGCCCTCACACAATCTGGCCCAACCAAATCATAGCTAAAGAAAAAGAAAATGACATCAACTATTGGACGTGTACCACGAAAACTGACTGATCCCAAACTGAGGAAGACATTAACAATGTACAGACTCAGTGACCACAGCCTGGCCATAGAGACTGGCCCACACAGGCAGACCTGGCTGCCTCGAGGAGAGAGGCTGTGTCAGCTCTGTCCTCAGAGACAGGGAGAAGAGAGGCTGTGTCAGCTCTGTCCTCGGAGACAGGTGAGACGGAGAGGAGAGAGGCTGTGTCAGCTCTGTCCTCAGAGACAGGGAGAAGAGAGGCTGTGTCAGCTCTGTCCTCAGAGACAGGTGAGACGGAGAGGAGAGAGGCTGTGTCAGCTCTGTCCTCAGAGACAGGTGGATACAGAGAGGCTGTGTCAGCTCTGTCCTCAGAGACAGGTGGAGACAGAGAGGAGAGAGGCTGTGTCAGCGGTGTCCTCAGAGACAGAGAGGAGAGAGGCTGTGTCAGCTCTGTCCTCAGAGACAGGTGGAGACAGAGAGGAGAGAGGCTGTGTCAGCGGTGTCCTCAGAGACAGGTGGAGACAGAGAGGCTGTGTCAGCTCTGTCCTCAGAGACAGGTGGAGACAGAGAGGCTGTGTCAGCTCTGTCCTCAGAGACAGAGGAGACAGAGAGAAGAGAGGCTGTGTCAGCTCTGTCCTCAGAGACAAAGAGAACAGAGGCTGTGTCAGCTCTGTCCTCAGAGACAGGTGGAGACAGAGAGAAGAGAGGCTGTGTCAGCTCTGTCCTCAGAGACAGGTGGAGACAGAGAGGAGAGAGGCTGTGTCAGCTCTGTCCTCAGAGACGGGTGAGACAGAGAGGAGAGAGGCTGTGTCAGCTCTGTCCTCAGAGACAGGGAGAAGAGAGGCTGTGTCAGCTCTGTCCTCAGAGACAGGTGGAGACAGAGAGGAGAGAGGCTGTGTCAGCTCTGTCCTCAGAGACAAAGAGAAGAGAGGCTGTGTCAGCTCTGTCCTCAGAGACAGGTGGAGACAGAGAGAAGAGAGGCTGTGTCAGCTCTGTCCTCAGAGACAGAGGAGACAGAGAGAAGAGAGGCTGTGTCAGCTCTGTCCTCAGAGACAGGTGGAGACAGAGAGGAGAGAGGCTGTGTCAGCTCTGTCCTCAGAGACAGAGGAGACAGAGAGAAAAGAGGCTGTGTCAGCGGTGTCCTCAGAGACAGGTGGAGACAGAGAGGCTGTGTCAGCTCTGTCCTCAGAGACAGGTGGAGACAGAGAGGAGAGAGGCTGTGTCAGCTCTGTCCTCAGAGACAGGTGGAGACAGAGAAGAGAGGCTGTGTCAGCTCTGTCCTCAGAGACAGGTGGAGGGAGAGAGGCTGTGTCAGCTCTGTCCTCAGAGACAGGTGAGACAGAGAGAAGAGAGGCTGTGTCAGCTCTGTCCTCAGAGACAGGTGGAGACAGAGAGGAGAGAAGCTGTGTCAGCTCTGTCTTCAGAGACAGGTGGAGACAGAGAGGAGAGAGGCTGTGTCAGCTCTGTCCTCAGAGACAGGTGGAGACAGAGAGGAGAGAGGCTGTGTCAGCTCTGTCCTCAGAGACAGGTGAGACAGAGAGAAGAGAGGCTGTGTCAGCTCTGTCCTCAGAGACAGGTAGAGACAGAGAGGAGAGAGGCTGTGTCAGCGGTGTCCTCAGAGACAGGTGGAGACAGAGAGGCTGTGTCAGCTCTGTCCTCAGAGACAGGTGAGACAGAGAGGAGAGAGGCTGTGTCAGCTCTGTCCTCAGAGACAGGTGGAGACAGAGGAGAGAGGCTGTGTCAGCGGTGTCCTCAGAGACAGGAGGAGACAGAGAGGAGAGAGGCTGTGTCAGCTCTGTCCTCAGAGACAGGTGGAGACAGAGAGGAGAGAGGCTGTGTCAGCGGTGTCCTCAGAGACAGGAGGAGACAGAGCAACACTTCCTGCTGCACTGTCAAACATACCAAGACATTCGAACAAAGTTATTCCTCCTCCCTGAGACGGCGTGACGCGGCGAAGCTGTGAGTCGGTGTGTGAGCACACACACAAACTCCCAGCCAGGCTGCGGGTGTGTGTGTTCGGGCTGGGTGTCGCTGTGTCTCGCAGACAGCCAGGGGGGGGGGCAGGAGCTCCAACACGCCGTGTAGGACAGAGCGTGAACACAGACTCCACAGAGACGCGGTGAGGAACCTGTGAGTGTGGATCATTAACGATGTGAATGTATTCTCGTGGACCTCACGATGGAGCTATGATCAGTAGAGATGGCCGTGTCACGGGACCTCTAAGTAGACGTTGTTTCCCAGGGCTGCTGAACATGGGTGCGGAAAGGCCAAAGCTGGCCGCCATGAGGTTGGTGACCATAGACACACAAACAAGCTGTTAGCATCGTGTCTCTAGATGTACATCTTGATTGTTGTCTGCGCTGCTGTCCTCTCCGTCGTCTGAGGGCCGCACTCTGACACCCTGAGCAGAGACGGCGTGACCTTGACTTGCTCTGCAGAAGCCAGCTCTCCAACTCTTACAGGCGGCTAGCTCACAGTGAGGCCATTGTAGTCTTTGCTCTGAGAGCATTGTGAAACACTGCCTGGCAGCTCACTGTCTGTCTCTGAGAGTGTATGAACGAGGCTGTGTCCTCGTGTCCTACTCACGTCCTACTGAGGCTCAATGACTGTGGTCCACTCACCCACGTGTTACTAACACAGAGCACGCACGGCTATATTATCAGCACTGCTAAAATGACTTATATTTCTTTAAAAACATCTCCTTCAAACAACTGTATTTAAATTACAAATACACATCAAAAGGTATTACGTTTTCCCTTAAGTATTTTATTATCAAAACGCACTGCAGAGTGGATCAAAGACCAAACATCCTGTTTCAGCACCCGTCTGCATGACGCAGCCTTCCCGTGTTCCTGGCCTTCTGCGTCCTTCTAAAGCAGGTGTCTCCAACACGTCGATCGTAAGCCCTCAATAAGTCGCTCGCCAAGCAAATCCAGAATGTAAAAATACACACACAAAGGAATGTAATTGGAAGAATCTACCATATGCATAAATGAAACCTCAATCTTAGCGAACTCTATCTACTTGCTACAGCTCTATATCTATCTAACACCCATCCTCCCTCCACAATGCATGTCGACCAATCACGTTCTTGCTTGATTTGCGGGACCAGCGTTGCAGTCGGGAAGAAAAGCAATGTGGAGCGGCAGCTCACCGCTTCATAAGGAGTGTGACCTTTCCTTCTGCAGAATGTACCCCCAGAATCAGCCCCACTGAACAGCCTAGTCGTGCCACCTACGCAGCACGTGAGGGCCAGAGCTCTACTGTGTGTGTGTGTTGCAACTTGCATGTACACTGAACACAAATATAAATGCAACACTTTTGTTTTTGCTCACATTTTTCATGAGATGAACTCATTTTCTATAAACACAAAATAACCATTTCTCTCAAATATTGTTCACAAATCTGAACAAAGGAGTGGACCAACATTCCACAGGCCAACAACAACCTGATCAACTCTATGCCAAGGAGATGTGTTGCACTGTGTGAGGCAAATGGTGGTCACACCAGATACTGACTGGTTTTCGGACCCCCCCAACAAAGCAAAACTGCACGTTTCAGAGTGGCCTTTTATTGTGGCCAGCCTAAGGCACACCTGTGCAATAATCATGCTGTCTAATCAGCATCTTGATATGCCATACCTGTGAGGTGGGATGGATTATCTCGGCAAAGGAGAAGTGCTCACTATCACAGATGTTTTCAGATTTGTGAACAATATTTGAGAGAAATGGTTATTTTGTGTTTATAGAAAATGTTTTAGATCTTTGAGTTCATCTCATGAAAAATGGGAGCAAAAGTGTTGCATTTATATTTTTGTTCAGTGTATATTGCACTTGACGCACACACGTCATTTCTACTGGGACATGTCCCCCCCCACTTTTCAAAATCCTGTTTCCCCCACTTTACACTTTTTTTTTGCACATCAGTGTTGTGATCGTTTGTAGGGGTTTAAGGACCTCAATGACCTCCTCTGCCATTCTCACATCCTGGTCACTCAATGTATTCATGTTTTTGTTTTTCTTGAGGGCCTTTTCTGTCAATGCTGAGTAAACAGCAGCTTGCTGCTCAAGATACCGCTCCACCATGTCACAACTGGAGTTCCAGCGAGTGGGGACATCATGGATGAGTTTGTGTTTTGCACATTGAGCCTGTTTGCACTGCAATACACAGTGGGGAAAAAAAGCATTTAGTCAGCTACCAATTGTGCAAGTTCTCCCACTTAAAGAGATGAGAGAGGCCTGTAATTTTCATCCTAGGTACACTTCAACTATCAGAGACAGAATGGGGAAAAAAAATCCAGGAAATCACTGTCTAATTTTGAAAGAATTTATTTGCAAATTGTGCCCTTGCTGATGGAAGGAGGTTGTCACTCAAAATCTCACGATACATGGCCCCATTAATTATTTCCTTTACACGGATCAGTCGTCCTGGTCCCTTTGCAGAAACACAGCCCCAAAGCATGATGGTCCCACCCCCATGTTTCACAGTAGGTGTTCTTTGGATGCAACTCAGCATTCTTTCTCCTCCAAACACGTCTAGTTGAGTTTTTACCAAAAAGTTCTATTTTGGTTTCATCTGACCATATGACATTCTCCCAATCCTCTTCTGGATCATCTCAATGCTCTCTAGCAAATTTCAGACGGGCCTGGACATGTACTGGCTTAAGCAGGGGACACGCCTGGCACTGCAGGGTTTGAGTCCCTGGCGGCGTAGTGTGTTACTAATGGTAGCCTTTGTTACTTTGGTCCCAGCTCTCTGCAGGTCATGGACTCGGTCCCCCCGTGTGGTTCTGGATCTTTGCTCACCGTTCTTGTGATCATTCAGTGCCAGACGTGTCCCCCTGCTTAAGCCAGTACATGTCCAGGCCCGTCTGAAGTTTGCTAGAGAGCATTTAGATGATCCAGAAGAGGATTGGGAGAATGTCATATGGTCAGATGAAACCAAAATAGAACTTGTTGGTAAAAACTCAACTAGACGTGCTTGGAGGAGAAAAAATGCTGAGTTGCATCCAAAGAACACCTGCTGTGAAACATGGGGGTGGAAACATCATGCTTTGGGGCTGTGTTTCTGCAAAGAGACCAGGACGACTGATCCGTGTGAAGGAAAGAATGAATGGGGCCATGTATCGTGAGATTTTGAGTGACAACCTCCTTCCATCAGCAAGGGCATTGAAGATGAAACGTGGCTGGGTCTTTCAGCATGACAATGATCCCAAACACACCGCCCGGGCAACGAAAGAGTGGCTTCGTGAGAAGCATTTCAAGGTCCTGGAGTGGCCTAGCCAGTCTCCTGATCTCAACCCCATAGAAAATCTTTGGAGGGAGTTGAAAGTTTGTGTTGCCCAGCGACAGTCCCAAAACATCACTGCTCTAGAGGAGATCTGCATGGAGGAATGGGCCAAAATACCAGCAACAGTGTGTGGAAACCTTGTGAAGACTTACAGAAAACGTTTGACCTCTGTCATTGCCAACAAAGGGTATATAACAAAGTATTGAGATGAACTTTTGTTATTGACCAAATACTTATTTTCCACCATAATTTGCAAATAAATTCTTTAAAAATCAGACAATGTGATTTTCTGGATTTTTTTTCCTTCTCATTTTGTCTCTCATAGTTGAAGTGTACCTAGGATGAAAATTACAGGCCTCTCTCATCTTTTCAAGTGGGAGAACTTGCACAATTGGTGGCTGACTAAATACTTTTTTGCCTCACTGTATATTGTTATAACTTATGTCATTGTTTCTGAAAAATAAATATAGGAACTGTCTGTAGATAAAACCACACAGTTTATATATCACAGTACAACACATCCTAATGCATTCATTTTCTTTAGTCAAGAAGGGGTTTAAAATCACCACACAGACAATAAAGTTATTGTGTGAATGCTGTTATTGATATCTTTTACAGATTTAGACTTTTAAGTTTTGGTACATTTTCAGGCCGTTTTAGATGTTATAATGGGTGTCTATGGAAGGGACTCTTCAGGGCTAGAGTGCGTGACATCATCACTTAGAATGTAGAGTCTTTCAAATCTTCCAAGAAAATATTATAAAACGGCTCTCACCCAAAATAAACACTCTATTCAAAGCATTTCTAAATATTTCAGGAGCAAAATTAGTCAGACCTGCTCGATTGCCTTCATCATATCAGAAGTCCACCAAGCTTCCCAATAGATGTTACATCTGTCCGGATCTTTCTTCAGACAAGCAAGTCGGGTCAGATCCTCAATGCATTCTGAATGACACACACACACACACACACACACACACACACACGGCCCTTTCCCACTAAACCATTGTTCTTATGGAATAACCTCCCACATATGGACATCAGTCATCTCATTTGGCTTCGCTCCCCCTCTCCCTCCCCCCACACCCCTTCAATATAGATTACAAGCACTATATAGTTACTGTATCCTTACAGGTAGCGTAGGAATAGTATGTTTTTTCTGCAAATAATCGCCCTAGAATATCACTGTATGCAAACAATAAGCTTGGGATTTTTAGAATTACTACTACAGCTAAAATTACTACTAGAACTTATATTACAATGTACCTATTTTGGCACCAAACTCCTTTCAGTTACAGAAACCATTCAACTATTACAATCTTTGGCTATTTAATGACAATATACATTTAACCATTTCTACTTTTTTTGATTTTCTTTTTGTTTTATATTAAGCTTTCTCACCTTTTGTTGCCAAAATGCGCAGCTTTCAGGATTCACACGCATTTTCAGCAGGAAATGCATTTTCTACTTTTCTTCTTGGATTTGGACTCCCTTGCAAACAATAGCAAGAGCCTCACATATGACCACACGAGAGAACACGGACTCAGAACATGAAGGAAAGAGCCTGGATGTTTCAGTCAGTGTTTTGTTAGTGCTTTTGTTTTTCTGTTTCAAAACCAAACCAGGAGAACAAAAGATATCTTTGTGTTTTCGTTTTTTCATTAAAGAAATGCTAACTGAAGAACAGGGAGAACAAAGGCTTGGGTTGCGTCACGGCAATATTCTGCTCCCGTGGATGACTGATTATTTGTTGTTGTTTTCAATTGGGTTTCAAATGAGAAATCGGAGAACAAACAATTCTCCAATTCTTTTCCTGCTGGATTTGGCCTCACAAAGTACTGTTCCATGCCTGCTCAAATCACATTGCCCTTTGAAGCAGTCTGCCAAGTGACTTCTTTGCGAGGCCACGTTGGAATAACAAGATCATGTGACGATGTCTAACGATGGAAACGGTTTCTCTCCTGTTGTGTCTGCAGGCTTTCAAAGAGATGCTGTATGCTGCTCAGGACCAGGCCCCATCCATCGAAGGTACTAATCCACATCACACATGTATCTAAGTTTGATTACAGTACTCAAAGACCCATGCTGTTATAAACACATTATTCCATTGATGATCTCAGAATCTGGTCTTTGTGTTTATTTTGATGTGGCGCTGCTGTTTGTGTTGCAGAGTCCCATTATTTAACAATGTATATGGCCACAGTTTCATAATGAACCAACAATGCTTGTCCACTCAACTAGGGCTGAACGATTAATCACTTTTAAATCGAAATCGATTAATGCAATTATCAAATCGCAAAGTCTGTAATTGTTTCTTTTTTCTTCTTGTGTGTCAGTCGTCCTCACCAATCAGAAGTGCTGTGCTCCACATGTACCAGTCATTGTTAACCAATCAGAGTGCTGTGCTCCACATGTACCAGTCATCCACACCAATCAGAGTGCTGTGCTCCACATGTACCAGTCATTGTTAACCAATCAGAAGCGCTGTGCTCCACATGTACCAGCCATTGTTAACCAATCAGAGGTGCTGTGCTCCACATGTACCAGCCATTGTTAACCAATCAGAGGTGCTGTGCTCCACATGTACCAGCCATTGTTAACCAATCAGAAGCGCTGTGCTCCACATGTACCAGCCATTGTTAACCAATCAGAAGCGCTGTGCTCCACATGTACCAGCCATTGTTAACCAATCAGAAGTGGCCCATGATAGCAAGTGATAGAAAGATTGATCCAATCACCTGCCAAGTGCTTTTGAAATGCTTTTCCAAATGGCTTCCAATGGAGCTATAGATGGTTTGGTGAAACAAAGCATCAGGGTCAGGTTAGTGACGCTCCATCACATGTTTCTATCACAGGGTGAGTCTTAAACTGAAGCTTGACTGTAAAGCTACCCAACGGAAGTGTCATGTAAGTTTAGTTGTCTTTGGGTTAGAGTTTAGGGCAGTCCTTTGTTCTCACACTGCTGAACTGAAGACCTGTTCAGACCCTGAAGGACACACGGCAGCTTCTTCACTTCCACACGCACAGCCGTCCACTTGAGCCTTCAGCTGGCTGGCAAACATTCTCAAATAAATGACAACTTATACAAATTCATAAGACAGATAACACACACATGTTTGGGAAACATATTTGACAAATAAACCAAACGGTTTGATTCAGTTTTTCATGGCACTTTAGCATTGATCATAAGAAATGCATAGTCAGTGAGGCGAGAGCATCTGTTTCAGTACTCCTCAATGTTTCCTGTGTGATTTGATGAACAAGGAGACGGGAAGCTGTGTGGACCCAGCGCTCCGTCAGCCAGACGCAGACTGCAGGTGCTTCTGAGTCAGACTGCACACTCAGTGACTCACTGGTTCAGACCGGCTGCTTTTAAACAAGGCACCAAATTAACTCAGTTGGAGCCCCTCCCCCCCCCGGGCAAAACAGCCAGCAGTCAGACTCCAGTAATCTCCTTATCCTTTCGCTGCCTTAGTCTGCTCTTTCCTCTCTGGGACTGGGCTCATGTGCCGTGATTATTATAATTATTATCATTATGACATGTCTGTTTTTCGGTAATAGGCTATACTTTCCATTTGACAATTGATGTTTTTTGGCTCCATTTCCAGCAACACCCTGCTTTACTGTCAGTTTCCCACACTAACGCTGTGGAGGGGTGCCATCAGAACGCTGTGTCGTGCTCAAAGGCACTTAAGCAGTCTTTAGAGCTTGTGAATAGCAAAACATGTCATTTAAAGGCAACCAAAAAGACATGTTCTCTCTTACTTTGTCCTATCCAGCCGTGCAAACGTCTCTCTCTGGGATGAATGCATCCACATCAATGCAATGCATTCACATTCACATGTGGTTGTGTTGTTCAGAGCATTACAAATAAACACTTTGTTCTATATCGTATAGGCTTCGCCCTCTAATGCTGCGTTCACACCGGATGCAATGCGAATATTCGCTTCGCTCTTATCGCTTCGCTCTGAACGCTCGAGTTTCACCTCGGCTGCCAGCTGTGTTCACTCGCGTCATTCAAACAAGACGCGCTGGCTCGGGGGCTACAACTACAACAAAATGAACATATTTGACCATGATCTAATTGTAATACACGTTTCAAAATGATGCCGAAGTAACAACATACTAAAAACCATGAATTAATGCTTGACAAGTCTGCAGCCAGACGGCAGGCGGAACACCTTTTAGAATGCTTGTTTTCTGAATGAAGGTCGGGTCGACCAGGCTAAGCTAACGTTGTATCTGCTCACTCCACACTCACAACAACGGCCTACAGACAGAAATAAAGCAGCGACTGCATTCGCCATGACACTAGGGCTGTGCATCTTCACTGGTCTCACGATTCGATTCGATTACGATTATCCTGTCAACGATTCGATTCGGTTCGATATCCCGGTGCATCACGATTCATACCAATGCGTTGCATCCTCAATTTTCTATATTACTGCACATGGCATATTTTTCATCAATGCATACATGCAGTAAATACATATGAAATCTCTTTTTATTATCTAGAAAGTGCTTCAGAAATCAACAACATAAATGTCTTGACATTAATTTATAAACCAAAATAAATGAATTGTATAGATCTAGCCTCCGTGTGTGAAGTTGTTCCATCCTCAAAAACAAAAATCTAATGCTTCTGCAGTCTAGCTGCAGCTTCTAGCCACGGCCTTCTAAGGAAGGACACTGAATGTCCTGAATGAGGCATCACACACAGGACTTGAGTCTGAACACAGCAGACATCAGGAGGATTCACAACAGCATATACAAACTAAAATACTGCATGTGGGTGCACACTTACATTCTCTGTCTCACTGTTACATAAATCCCATGAATGTATGAGATTAAGTTTCATTATATCTCAGTGAATAATAAAGTTTCTATCGGGTCACTGTCAGCCTGTCACTCATTATTTTCAGGGAGGGGGCGGGGCTTAGAGGAACAGAGGAGACGGTGATCGCGGAAGCTTTTTTCCTCCTGCCTTCACAAACTGTACACACGTATATATCGTCTGAAAATTGCTAGAGGACATTCATACTCTGCAATCCAAGACTTAATTAAATCCACCAAAAACCTGACATGATTGTAACGCGATTATTTTTGAAAAACATAAATCGCTGTGTCTCTGAGCCGCAGCGACACAGAGTGATTCGGAGCGGGTCCTGCTGCTGCTGGTTCTGGACTGGTGTTCTTGTGTTGGTGGATAAAGCAGACTGCTCCGTGTTCGGTGTTGCTGTGCCGCTGTCACGTCTGTTCCCTGATCTCTGCGTCACCGACCGATTTGATATTAAAGTGACAGAAAAAACGTTGTAGTAAAGCCGCGGCCGGAAAATCAGGAAGCAACGTTACTACTGTATAACCGATTATCTTCCGTCACTGCATCGAGACCGAATCGACCACGTCCGCATCGCAATGCATCGTAGAAACGATTATTTTCAACACCCCTACATGACACAGGCAGTCTGTAATTTGTACGTGTTTAGCTTTTGTCTAGTTTCTGAACAGATATGAGGAGCTGTGATCTCTGTGTGCTAACGGCTAACGGCTGATGTTTTCTGGTTGAACGTCAGTGACGGCAGGCTGAGATCCTCACCGCTGATTGGCTACCGCGAGATCGCGTCACGCGAATATGACGCTTGAGTTGAAAATTTTGAACTAAAAAGCTTTTGTTCCAATTATTAAGATGCCAAACGGGATACATTATGAGTTACGACCGGCGCTCACGGTGTGAGTCCTGCCTGGTATGGAGCCAGAATTGGGTCAATATTCTAGCGCGCAAAACAAGCTACTCACTAGCGAAAAATGTGCTTTTACATGCGCATAAAATGACCCTGGCGCGCAGATTAAACCCCCGCGAGCGGCTGTCACTACCCGATCTGCAGCCCTGCCCATGATGGGAGGTTCTAGGGGGGGCCAGGGGGGTCAGTGTTAGGGGGGCCCTAACACTGACCTCTGACCCCCCTGTGGCCCCCGTAACAATGAAAAGTTATTATTATTTTTTTTTAAATGTATATTTTCTGGTACTCGGTTTGCCAAAAACCGCAGGATTGTGTTGCTGTAATGTGAGATTGTGCAGACACCCTTATGTAAAGTAGAGATGTAACTGTTTATTGCCTTTATTTTTATATAAATATGGTGTGAGTGCAAACATTGCACTATAACTTAAGCTGAAGCTAACAGTAATAACTATAAGATCTATCTGAAATAAATAAGTGTACTGAAACAAATACCAATAACTGTATTGCATTGTTTTCTTATGCGCAATTACTTCATACTGTGTAGTTCTCTTTTTCGTCCTGCATTTATTGTGCCCCCCTCAGAAAATAACTGGTCCCCCCAGTGGCCCTCCCAGTCAAATTGGTCTAGAACCGCCACTGCCCTGCCCGATCTGCAGTGCACATGTGCGAGATGGTCCGCCATATTGGACAACCCTGTACGGCAACCCAAGTAGGACACTTGACACAGTGGCTTTTGGCAAAGCTCAAAAAGAAGTGAGAAATGGATTTAACTTCTGTTAGACAGCTATCATACTGAATACATATTTACTGTGAATGTATGCACAAATGTATGGCATATAGCTGTCTAACAGAAGTTACATTCATTTCTCACTTATTCTGACAAAATAATAGTGAAGTCACGTTGTAATAACAATAACTCATCTCTCTCGAGTTTTCTTTTTGAGCTTTGCCAAAAGCCACTGTGTCAAGTGTCCTACTTGGGTTGCCGTACGAAGTTGTCCAAGGCGGACCATCTCGCACATGCGCACTGCAGATCGGGCAGGGCGGCATATCGAGTAGTGACAGCGGCTATGCGAGAGACAGCCCTCTTGCTTGCTCGCGGGAGTGTCAGCCTCACTCGCTCGCAGAGTCTGTCTGCGTGTGCGTGAAAAGTTTCTGACAGTTTGGGGCGGAGCTACTGGACTTTGATTGACTGCTGCCAGGAAGCCCGGAGTTGCCAGGTTTGATCATTGCCTGAACTACCAAGAGCCGAGGAGTGACGGCAGCAAGATCAGTTGGACGAGATTTATTGGTGAAGTTGTCCATAAAAAAGTATTATATTCGTAAAGTTAATCTGCTAGCTACTGTCTGCTGTAAGCACCTACCAGTGTTAACATGTAGAACACAAGTTAACCTAGAGGCCGTTTATGATCACCTTTTGGTATAATTGGCCATTTTTATTTTCAATATTCAATGGATATGTAATGATGCTTAGTGAGGTTCAAGGTTCAAGGCTTTTATTAGTCATAAATACATAGCTACAGTGTAGTTATGACGATGAAAACCTTAGGTCACTGGCTCCTCCAACAGTGCACACACTAAATCAGAACAAATAGTGCAAGTAAATACAAAAAGAAAAATAGTAAAAAAGTGAAATAGTGCAATAAGAGTCTATATGCAAGTGATTGAATATGATATATTTGATAAAACATTTCTAAGATTAATGTTGTGGATATTGTTTCAAACGCTCAGGTGTGTAACCGTCTTCTGGCCTGTGGGATGAAGCTGTCTCTGAACCTGGTGGTGTTAGTCCGGGTGCTGCGGTAGCGCCTGCCAGACGGCAGCAGACGGAACAGTCTGTGGCTGGGGGGATGGGGGTCTTTGATAATCCTGAGGGCTTTCTTCCTGAGCCGCTGGGAGTAGAGGTCCTCCATGGAGGCAGCTCCGTCCTGGTGCTGTGCTGCTTCCACCACCCTCTGTAGAGCCTTACGGTTGAGGGCGGTGGTGCTGCCAGTCAGGATCCTCTCTATGGAGCACCTGGAGAAGGTCAGGATGCTCTCTATGGACCTGAGGACATGCAAATATGTTTGTTGTCAACTACAAAGACAACCAATGATCTTAAAAGCAGATTGTCAGCATCCTTCCTATTCATACGGAAGCACCTGTAGAAGGTCAGGGTCCTCTCTATGGAGCACCTGAAGAAGGTCAGCATGCTCTCTATGGAGCACCTGTAGAAGGTCAGGATCCTCTCTATGGTGCACCTGGAGAAGGTCAGGATGCTCTCTATGGACCTGAGGACATGCAAATATGTTTGTTGTCAACTACAAAGACAACCAATGATCTTAAAAGCAGATTGTCAGCATCCTTCCTATTCATACGGAAGTGAGTCCGTAGGTGGGCGTGGATGTAGTCTGTCCGCGCTGCACCTGCGCAGAGGGATTACCCAGTAGTGATGGCCTCAGAGGGATGCGCCTATACTTAGAGAAGCTGGGTTACAGTACGTAACCCCAGTGCCTCTCATCCTCTCTCCGTGTCCAGATCACTGTGGATAGTATACGTGTGTTTGTACTGAGGGCAGCAACTATTGGATATTTAAATCACA
This sequence comes from Champsocephalus esox, assembly GCA_036324585.1. Classification (NCBI taxonomy): domain Eukaryota; kingdom Metazoa; phylum Chordata; class Actinopteri; order Perciformes; family Channichthyidae; genus Champsocephalus; species Champsocephalus esox. The sequence continues at coordinate 5,967,290 of CM070481.1, forward strand.
TCCAGATCAGACCAAGAGAATGGAGAGGGGAACTGAATCACTCGCATGTGACTAGAGATCTGTGTACAACAGCCACTTGGTAATAGGCTCAGACACATGAGTCAGTGTGTGAGCCACAGCACAGCGTCCTTGTGCCTGCGCGCTACAGGGACACGAGCATGTTTTAAGTCATGTGTTCACGCTGAGATGAATGCCACTGTAACCAGGTGCTAATCACAGCAGGTTAGCTCATTCTGAAGGACTACTGCATTGAAACTACACATGTTGCTGCAAAGCTTAAATAAAGCCTGTTTAGGTGAACAGAATGCAGAGGGTGTGCTCTGCTGCTGCTGCCTGCTCGCAGCCTCAGCATCAGGCTGAGGCTCAGCACATGGGTTGGTCCCACAGAGGGACAGGTCCACTGGTACAGCACCACGCTGGCTCTGTGTTCTGTCCTCCTCCTCCTCTTCATCACTAATGCATGCAGGTCCATTCAGCTGACTGATAGTCCTCACTGTGGTTCTGAAGGTCCACTAACCTGACCTCTGATGTCTCCTTACAGTCACAGACGAGGACACGGTTAAGAGGTACTACGCCAAGTTTGAGGAGAAGTTCTTCCAGACGTGTGAGAAAGAGCTGGCCAAGATCAACACCTTCTACTCTGGTAATGACTCCACACACACACACACACACACACACTGCACATCTCTTCTACACTTCTAACCCTCTCCTCGTATACTCTCCTCCCTGCAGAGAAGCTGGCCGAGGCCCAGCGGCGCTTCGCCACGCTGCAGAACGAGCTGCAGTCGTCGCTGGATGCCCAGAGGGAGAGCTGGGCCAATGGGCGGGGGCTGCGGAAGAGGAAGACGGTGTTCGCCCTGTCGCAGCAGGAGCGCTGCAAGCACAGGAACATCAAGGACCTGCAGCTGGCCTTCTCCGAGTTCTACCTCAGCCTCATCCTGCTGCAGAACTACCAGGTGCGCCCTCAGACTGCCACAAGGCCTGGTCCAGCACTCGGTCCCTCTCTGCACCTCGTTCATCTTGTCTTGGTTTGATATTATCAGAACATCTCTCGATCACCCTCCCTGTGCGACCTCAGAGCATGCTTCTTCCGTTTGAGCACACCTGACCCCACACGAGCAGGACACTCATCCTGGATCACTTGATCCAGTCCGAGCAGTACATGTAGTCTTTCGCTGCCTTGCAGGTCATGGGGAACACTATCATGTAGCACTGACAGCCCTAGGACACTATATTTAAACATGTTTACTATTCATAAGAACACATGTCGGTCACATACATGATAATAGTCTGTTGTGGTGATATCTACTGTGTGATGCTGATAGTGCAGGTTATACAAGTTGTAGTCCAAACTGCACGGATCCATACGTTCATAGAGGGTACCAACGTGAAGAGAGCGTTACCAAGTCAATGTTAGCCTGGAGTTCATGCATCAGGTGCACACGAAGCCGGCTCAGAGGAGGTTCTGCTGCGTGTGCCCTCAGAGTGTCAGATGTGCTTTGCTGCTTGTCTGCTCCGGCATGTATTCCCGTTGACCTGATGCTGTTGTCGGTGTCCTGCACGTTGCCTGGTAACGAGCCCAGCTGGAGCGCATGCAGAGCCTCCTGGCTCATCCCTTTAGAGCTTCACTTCTTCCATCAGCCGCTTTCACAGCTTTCATTGTTCTTCCATTAAAGTGCTCTCTCCCTGCTCGTCTCTGCAGAACCTGAACTTCACGGGTTTCAGGAAGATCCTGAAGAAGCACGATAAGATTCTGGAGACTTCCAGAGGGGCCGACTGGAGGGTCGTCCACGTTGAAGTGGCTCCATTTTACACATGCAAGAAGATCACACAGCTCATCTCTGAGACTGAGGTAGACACACACACACACACACACACACACACTGGGGATGTGCATCTCCATCACTGAGGCGATGCGCATCTCGATACGTTGCCAACGATACGATACATTAACGATACATTTGAAGCACCAGGTGATGCGATACGACTCACCCCTGGTGCGATGCAGCTCGATGCGATTCAACACGATGCAAAATAATGATACAATTCCATATGGTACGACAGAGAATCTAGTTTTGTTCCTCATATGCAGCAAATCATAAATTAACAAAATGGTTGCTGATTGGCTCATGGTTACACAAGACAAAACATCGTTATGACATTATCACAGTTTCCAAAATCTGATCAGCTCATCTTCAGACAGGTTTCTATAGAAATGGATCAAAAAGAGAGAATCTTGTGTTCTGGATATGGAATAATATTATAAAGGCAAAACAGAACTGACAAACGGACAATCTACTCCTTCCACAGCATAATCCCCACGAAAGTGTATTTACAGTACTACTGGCACAAAATAAACAAAGGCACGTTTTATACGTTATTCAATTATATTGACATTTTTCCAGCCAAGCAAAACACAAGCAAAACTCAACAAAAAGTCCGCTCGGCGATAAACCAAAATGGTGTTTACTGCCTATCCAGGCCACGATAGTTCATTGACAACAAAGCTGTTGCTCCTGCGCCCGTCGGCAGCAAAACACGCAAATGTTTGTCGGCCTGTTTCGGCCATAATCCACAGAAAAGGAAACCACGATGATCGGCGTGGCACAGAGGAGCGATCTCAGCCCGTGTTCTCCCTCTCTCTGTGCGCGTCCTCTCCACGGAGACGTGCTTCCAGGTCGGTCGATGCAATATCCACAATCAGTTACTTTTCAGTTACTTCCCTGTTGCATTTTAACCTATGTATACATGCTGAGGAAAGTTAAAGGGGACCTATCATTCAAAATGCATCTTTGTACGTCTTTTATACATGAACATGTGTCCCCGGTGTTCCAGGGAACTCACCAAGTGTCAGAAAACACAACCCTCTCTTTTCCTCCGTACCCAAATCTCTAAAAACGGGGCTGCAACAGACCTGACAGACTGATCCAGATTTGAATTATTTTCTACGTCACAAAAGGGGTGCTCCGCTTAGTGGTCAATTCTCCACCTATCAGGAGCCCGACGCCAAGCGGAGGGATCTAGATCGGCATGAAGGTGTTATTGATTTAAAAAATAGTTGTATTGATTTAAATTGACATGCATCCGCTAAGAAAAGTAGTCCGTTGTTCCCGTTTGAACTAACGTAGCAACGGCAGGAACTGCTTCGATAGTGTTTTTGAAGAGCTTTTTGATTACAGATTTGAAAACATCGCTTTAAAAGTAGCACAATTCATGATGTCAAAGCTTGGAAAGTATCTAGATATCCCTGCCCTAATGCCAAAGGAACTGCACACTGAATACGTGTCACCGTCTGACCTATGTCTGGATCGCTGCGTAAAAAGCAGGGTTTCTGCCCCGTTACTTCTCTTCTTACTTCTATAAGAATAAAACACGGAGGACGGCGATCTCTTTTTCTCCCCCTCTTCTGACAGCCCAGCAGCTGATCTCAGAGCACTCTCCTGCAGGGGGGCGTGGTCAGCTGCAGCCCACAGAATCAGCCCCCTGCAAAAACAGAGCTGGAAAGAGCAAATGGAGCGAAATGAGGCATGGCTAAAAACTATATTTATATACTTTATATAGGTATGGCCCTACAATATATTGTTCAAATATAGCATATGTCGTCCCCTTTAAATATCCCGCTGAATACGTGCATTCGACACACACACACACACACACACACACACTTCCTCCTCCTCCCGTGAGAACCAGCCCCTGGCGTCCCGGTGACGCGCCCACTAAAACGCCTCTGGGCGCGCCGCGACAGGTGAATATGTGGATGAGGCTTGAAGACCCACACCCTCAAACCGTACATAATAGTGGACATTAACAACTGCAGTTGCGAGGATAATATACATTTGTCATAGACTACAGTTTAGAAGAAACAACTTGAATCAACGTGCGGCCATCACAACATGTTTAGTAGAAAAGACATGAGAGCTCTGTGTTTCAGGCATTGGTCACAACAGAGCTGGAAGGCGGTGACAGGCAGAGGGCCATGAAGAGACTGAGGGTCCCCCCCCCTGGGAGCTGCACAGGTCTGACACACACACACACACACACACACACACACACACACATACACACACACAGTATCAACTCATCGGTAGGGTTGGGTATCGTTTGAATTTCCACGATTCCGATTCTACTTTTCGATTCCGGTTCTTAACGGTTCTCGATTCTGGTTCTTTGAGGGGTAAAAACATGATACATGCTTCTTCCACCAAGAAAATTACATTTATTGGAGAGACTTCTACACAGGTTAGTTTCCAGTAATATCCACATGAATCAGTCTGTTGATATTCACTGCTATGTAACCTGAGAACCACTGAAGCTACAACAGTGCAACTTTTAAAGGAAACCCCCCCCCCAATTTAAAAACAGTTCTTGTTGAGAAAAACCAGCATACCTGCCTCTCAGGCATACCGGGAAGAAATGTTTGAACATTTTGAAGTAAAATGCTTCAATCTGGTGCTCTTTAAGCAGAACTACTAGAGACTAGATCGAGGGGGTACAACTCCAAACACCCATATGAAACAGATCGGTTTACTTTTGAATAATTAAATAAGTATGTGAGCATAACCAGTAACCTACCATAGCCAATAACAAATACATGTAACGTATTTTATTGTTGTTGTTCATTCATATCTTATTTTACTATTTTATTCATGCATATTTTCTTATCTCTCCAGTTTAAAACAATATGTCTTGTTTACTGTCCTATTGTACACATTGGAATGATTTCAAACCTGTTTTATCCCAATAGTTATAAAGGAGAGCCTTGGAAATATGTGTTTACATAAATTGTGACCAAACCGCTTGAGACCCACTGAGATAACTTAGACAAGATCTGGCGCCCAAGCCGAACCTCTATAACGCCAGTGCGACGGGCCGGCCCTGGTCCCAGGTTACGCTGTAGAACCTGTAGGTACAACGCTACATGTCCCGCCCACTGCAGTCATACAGTACGCTACAGAGAGCGGCGAGGAACATTTCCTCAGGCATCGGAAAGCGGAACCGAAATTCACATTTCTAAATGATGCCGTTGGAATGGAAATGTTGGAACCGGTTCTCGGTACCCAGCCCTACCCATAGGTTCCGCTCACTAACCCGTCCTCCTCTGCATTCACATGCTGTCCTGTTTCAGTCAGATAAAGCAGCTTTTAGCAGAGACCCTCAAATGGATATGTTTGTCCCAACAGTTAGACACAATCCACAGTCAGATGTTTGATCAGGTCCTGTTGGACGTTGGTGCTACTTCAGAATGGATTTCTAACTAACACTACTCTCTTTTATTTGACCCAAAAACAATACAAGTCTAACCTTTGCATCTCTCAACGTGCACTGCACTAGTACGGAATATCATCCTGATCCGATATGCCAGAGGACAGCTGTGGTGGTCTCCCACGGATGGACAGCATTGTGCCTGTGAGTGATGTTATGTAATGATCACATGTGCTGTCAGTGTGCTCAGAGTTGTGGTGTCCCCTCAGCCGGCTCCGGCCTGGACCACCTTCAGGGTGGGGCTGTACTGCGGAGTGTTCCTGGTGCTGATGGTCACCGTGGTGATTACAGGTACTGCTCTAGAAGAAGTTCTTCATTCCCTCCCTCCCTTCGTTCCCTCCTTCTTGCCTTTGTTACTTCTTTGCTTCCTTCCCTCCTTATTTCCTTCCTTCTGTCCTTCCCTCCTTCTTGCCTTTGTTACTTCTTTGCTTCCTTCCCTCCTTATTTCCTACCTATCTTCCCCCTTCCCTCCTGCATTCTTCCCTCCTGCCTTCTTCCATTCCTTCCCTCCTTATATCCTTCTGTCCTTCCTTTTGTCCTTCTTTGCATCGATCTTTCCTCTTTCCTTTCTTCCTTCCTTCCTTTCCTTTCCTCTTTCCTTCCTTCCCTCCATCTTTCCTCTCTCCTTCCTTCCTTGGAAATAACCACACTGGAGTTTAGGAATATTAGTTGTTCATGACTTATATGTTAAGGGTTTTTATTTTGTTCTCTCAATGTGTTAGTGAAATAGATGGCTTGTGTAAATAACTGACCTCAAACTGTTGCCACGGCAACATCATATGTGGACATAGGGCTGGGAGATGTGATGGCAGTCAAACAAAAGGTTTATATAAGGAGCATTTCTCATGTTCTCATATCATGTTTACCGTCATTTTAATAGACCACATTTGTGATATAACTATTTTCCAAATCTAAGACAATACCTCGTCTCATATCACAATGTTATATTATAAGGCGATGGTCCCAGCCCTATGTGGACACAGCAGGGCCTGCTTTAAAACGGGACGTTACCTAAAGATAATACCTGGAACCATAGTCCCCACAGTGTTCTGAATGTTTGAACTAGTCGTGCACGTGGTTGGTAAAGTGACGCTTTCTCCCAGGGGCTGTGGTGATCCGCACGGCTGACGTGTGGCCGATGATCAGGATCTACAGAGGAGGCTTCCTGCTGATACAATTCCTCTTCCTGCTAGGTATTCACACACACACACACACACACACACACACACACACACAAATTCTACAATTAACTCAGGCAAGTTTCTGTATATTAAAGCAGTTTATAATAATAATAATATGTTATTGTGAAAAGCACTACACGTGTTTGTATATAAAGTAGCCAATTGTGCAAATAAAGAGACGGTTAGCAGACGTTAGCAGCTGGATGTGTCCACCAGAGGCCTGTACCACGAACCCAGTTCAGCTGACCCTGGATCTGTTTGAGCTACTTACCTAATCCAAAACACACGCTCTCTCGCTCAGCGGTCCTACGACGCTGGTTATCAACGTGGTATCAATCCCAGTGTGCCAGGCCTCCTACAGAGAACACACCGGTACATCCTCCTCCAGGTGCACTTCAGTCTGATGTCCTTCAGACTGTGGGCCGAGTTTGATTTGTGTCTCACAAGCTACCAGCTAAGGAGCCGAGGAGGCAACACATTGAGAATTGAGAAGAGCCTAAAAAAGGAAGCGGTGTCTGTCCTACTAATGCATGAGCCACTGTTCTGCTCTTTCAGGCATCAACACCTACGGCTGGAGGCAGGCAGGAGTTAACCACGTGCTCATATTTGAGCTCAACCCCCGAAACAACCTGTCGCACCAACATCTGTTTGAGGTGCGAGCAAAGCTTGTCTGTCCAACGATCACAACACTGCCGCATGATGTGGAACTATGATGTGCTTAATGCTGATAAAGTGTGTGTGTGTGTGTGTGTGTGTGTGGTGTGTGTGTGTGTGTGTGTGTGTGTGTGTGTGTGTGTGTGTGTGTGTGTGTGTGTGTGTGTGTGTGTGTGTGTGTGTGTGTGTGTGTGTGTGTGTGTGTGTGTGTGTGTGTGTGTGTGTGTGTGTGTGTGTGTGTGTGGTGTGTGTGTGTGTGTGTGTGTGTGTGTGTGTGTGTGTGTGTGTGTGTGTGTGTAGATTGCAGGCCTGCTGGGGGTGCTGTGGTGTGTGAGCCTGCTGTCCTGCCTCTTCAGTGATAGCATCCTGGTACCAATGCAGGCTAACCCTCTCGCTCTCTACGGCCTCTTCTTCCTCTTCCTCATCAACCCCTTCAAGACCTGCTACTATAAGTCACGCTTCTGGCTCCTAAAACTCTTGGTACGGTCAATTACTCAATTACATTTCCTCCCCATTGTTCATCTTTGTGTAACTGTGAAGTGTAGTTGATGCATACATGATGTTGTGTTCAGGGTTTGAGAGAGAGTACTGATCGTGTAAATATTCAGTTTCCCATTTGATGCAATCTGTGCCTCCTGTGTATTTCTCATTCGACACGAAGCATCTGCAGCTCCTTGTCTACGAACATGAAGCATTCTTCAGCTCCTAGTCTACGAACATGAAGCATTCTTCAGCTCCTAGTCTACGAACATGAAGCATTCTGCAGCTCCTAGTCTACGAACATGAAGCATTCTGCAGCTCCTAGTCTACGAACACGAAGCATTCTGCAGCTCCTAGTCTACGAACACGAAGCATTCTGCAGCTCCTAGTCTATGAACATGAAGCATTCTGCAGCTCCTAGTCTATGAACATGAAGCAGCACATTTAAACGTAGGGTCGCCGGTTCAAGTCCCCGACCAGACCTAACTATGGAGTGTGGACTGCTACTTGGGCCCTGCCGTGTCCTGGGCCCTGCCGTGGTGCCCTTGAGCAGGGCACCGGACAACCCCCCCACCCCCCCGCTCCCATTGCTCCCCGGGCGCTGTACAATAGCTCCTGGTGCTAGGATGCAGAGACATGCAGAGGCCACATGTCACGGTGCCGTGTGTGACCATTAAAGAGGGTTCCATCCCTCCCATTCTATCTATCCAGTATGGTTGTGAAGGAAACTGCTCATATCTCTTCTCTGTCCCCCCTCCACAGTTTCGAGTGGTGACTGCTCCCTTCCATCATGTTGGCTTTGCAGACTTCTGGCTGGCGGACCAGCTGAACTCTCTGGGTGTGGTTCTGATGGACCTGGAGTATATGATCTGTTTCTACAGCTTTGAACTAGACTGGAAAAAACATGATGGACTCATCAGCAGCGAGGGTGAGAATGCACAGTGACAGGCTGTCAGCCGGGTCCAATGACGATGGACCTACACCTAGTCCTGACCACCTGTCTGTGTGCCCTCTCCTGCAGGTAGAGACGTGTGTAACTCCTACTCATACGGAGTGCGAGCAGTGATCCAGTGTCTTCCTGCTTGGTTCCGGTTCGTGCAGTGTCTGCGCCGTTACCGCGACACCAAACGGGCCTTCCCTCACCTCGTGAACGCTGGGAAATACTCCACTTCCTTCTTTGTGGTCACCTTTGCTGCCCTGTACAGCACACATAAAGGTAGATATTAGCACACAACACGCGTGGTGTTCAATACACAGACAGCTACGCTTAAACATGCTTTTATTGCAGAAAGACCTTTATCATTTTCGCTTATGGTAGTTTCATCATTTTACTTAACTTTGTAAAAGGTCTTCCTGTTTTCGAAGCCCCCTTCTGTTTTTAATTTCCCATTTCCGTTTTTTTCTAATTTAGCACCGGAGAAATACCCAAATAGATGGCAATAAGAAACACACACAAACAATACAATAATCATACAGAAATATAAATTAATTATATAAATAAATAATAAGAACAACAAAAAAAGTGTTTTGGTCCCATTACATCAGTGTTTCTCAAACTTGTTCATACCAAGAACCACTTAACCAATAAAAAAACACTTGCGGACCACCTAACTCCACAAATATTCAAAATCACATCGTTTTTCTAGAACAGAGTACAAACCGCCTGAAAATGGTACAAACAAGTGGCAACATGTGTGAAGAAGGGTTTCCGCTAGGATTTTTTCTCGCCGGTCAAATGTCCGGGCAGAATTTATTTTACCGGACTAATTTGAAACTTACCGGTCATATTTCAATAATAATAAGAGTTGTGTAGCAGAGTTTCCGTTAGCAGGTAATTACCGGACTATGAGCAGATATGCTTCAGTTTAAAACTCAGTTCACGGGGCTCATTTTTATATTGCTTCAGTTTATAATCGTAACAGATCAAAAAATTCAGATTCATTTTTCAATAAATGATTCCACAAACAACAAACAACATAATTATTACATTCAAACAAACTACTTGTAGTAGATAACGTACATTATTCAGAAGTTTACATTACATTTGAATGATAACACGGGACGGGAGAAAAGGATCCTCTCTTTTCCTTCCTCTCTCTCTCCTGACAGCACGTCAGTTTCTCATGCAGCTCCTGCAGCTCGCTAAACAGTGGGCGGGGCTTCAGGTGATTATACAGAGCTGCGTGTCTCGGTCAGACTCAGCAGCTGATCTGATCTCTCTCTCGCGTCCGGTTATACTTCACTCGCGTTTATGTCCATATCGATCAGATCCAGCTCTCCTGATCAGCCTTTATAGAGAGCACCGATCAAATTATTAAGAGTGAATATCGGCCGATAATGACCGGCGGCCGATCGATCGGAGCCTCCCTAATTATTACCAGACATTTTGACCGTCAGGTTTTGAATTTACCATTTTTTAATAAATGTTACCAGCTAAAAACCGGTAATTACCGGCTAACGGAAACCCTGGTGTGAAGAAGGCATTGCGCTGGGCTATATCATGCAATTTAATTAAATTAATTCTTTATTTCAAATGTGAAATTTTACCGATATACTCACAGACCACTAGGGGGCGGTCACTGACCACCAGTGGTCCTTGGACCACACTTTGAGAAGCACTGCATTACATGTTGTGTGGTGCCACCTAGTGATGGTTTGTGGTTATATGTTTTTCAAAATAAATCAGCTTTGCAATATATTTTGAGAAACCTTAATTTCAGAAAACTCATGCACGCAGAGTCATTTCCTACTCCGTGCCCTGAATACAAAACAGATATTCCCTGTCACATTAAAAGGGCCTTTTTATTCAAGTTCGGCCGTCCTGCAGCTCATAGAACGTTTTTATTCACCTTTCTGGGAGGGTATGAGTCCATCCCAATGAAACGGATTACGCATATCACGCCCCACACCATGACTCCATGTTGTGCAAAGGTGTGCTTGTGCTGTTATTATATAATTAATTCATTAATATCAGTCTGAATTGTAATTCTTTCATCGCTTATTTACTTAAACATGTTTGCCACTCATCACATCTACAGCTAACAATTCTATATGACCACTGAAGCCGTAGACAGTGGGAACAAAAGTCCAAAACACACTGACAGTAATATGTTATTGCTAGGGGTGTAACGGTTCACAAACATTTCGGTTCGGTACGTACCTCGGTTTTTAGGTCACGGTTCGGTACGTTTTCGGTACAGCATGAAAAATTATCACATAACATATATATATATATATTTTTTAATTATTATTAAACTGTGAATAATGTATTCACTCAAATAAATATCATAAAATAAACATTAAGGTGCAGCATTTCGATGAACTGAAATAATCTGTATTTGAACTGTACTGTACTAGCACCTAAGCAGCCAGTTTGACATTAGGACTTGCTTGTCATTGTATTTTCATGTTGTTTAAAGAAAGATGAACTTGTCCACATTGCTTGCTGAAAGGGCAGATCTGCTGGCACTAACAATGTCTCCTGCTGTGGAGAACACCCTCTCGCTAGGGACAGAGGTAGCAGATACAGCCAGGTAGCGCTTTGCTAACATGGCAACATAAGGATACTTGGCGTTTGTAATAGCTTTGGCTCGGTCTGAACTCTCTGCGAGTGGTGGAGGCTTAAATGCTAATGGAGGTTGGGTTTGCACTTCAGTCTTTTTTCTTTTGGTACTGGTGATATTCACGTTCGGGTGATGCCTTTTCAAATGAGTGTGCAAAATGTTCCCAAACCGGAGACTTCAATGATGCTGGAGGATTTTCGAGCTCAACTTTATCTGACTTCGACAGTTCCTCAAATGACTGACTACATTTGAACGCATCCCTCTGACCAGCTCTCTAGTATGCCTCTCGTCCAATGAAATGACTTGGTCGCTCTGACGCGTTGAACCCAATGTGAGGAAATGACTCTGAATGCTGCGACGCAGCACCTGAGATTACTTCCAAGGCAAGGCAAGTGTATTTATATAGCACCTTTCAGCACCAGGCAATTCAAGGTGCTTTACAAAAATGAAAGACATTCAGACAAAGGCATTTAAAAATAGTAAAAGATAATAAAAGAAACATTTAAATAAAAACAAAAAATGAAAGACATTAAGAAAATGGCATTTAAAATCAGTCATAAAGATAAAAGTTACAGTGCAGTCTAAGATATGAATAGTTCAATTATTTCGGTTCTTGATTTTTAATTTATTCACAGAACCTCCCTTCCGAACATTTCTGTCCCGATTGTTAATTTAGACTGATTGTTTTCACCATCTTATGCTCGCATGACATACACAATCGGACCCTCAGGAGGGTGTACTAGCCCCCTACTCTGCTTTGCTAACAAAATCTTTAAGTGAAGTTGTTCACGTTCTCAATTTTTTATGTTTAACGTTATATTCGTTCGGTACACTTCGGTACACACGTGTACCGAACCGAAGGGCCCGTACCGAATAATTTCGGTACGGGTACGTATACCGTTACACCCCTAGTTATTGCATACATAATATAGTTTATTTCTCACTTGTGCTTCAGCACACTTGTTTGGACATTGTATATTAGTATAGTATAGGTATAGTTTGCTGTCATGTAGAACAGCAGGTTAGCAGATGTATGTAGAGGTTAAAGGCTTGGGATGGTTTTTCATGGTCCTGCTTATAGCTGTCTTCTTTTCATTATGTACAAATTAGTGCTGTCAAAATTATCGCGTTAACGGCGGTAATTACTTTTTTGAATGAATTGCGTTAAAATATGTAACGCATTTAACGCATGTGCAGAATGGCCCGCCCCATACGTGCCACCAGTGGCAGCGCCAGGGTATGGCTGGAGTAGGCTACACCCATACCAAGAAATGGCTTAGCCCCACCATGAAAAATGATGTTAAAGTAAGCAAAATAAAGTCTGCCAACTCGCGCGGAGTAAATTGCACAGACAGCAGTTAGTAAGATTGATTTCAGTAGCCACGGTTTTGAAAACTTTTGTCACGTAGTGATCGTCTTCTCACTAGAACATCTTTGATAACGGCGTGGTGTTGTTGCAGGAAGTCCCGACGGAGAACACTTTTGCTGTAGTACAGGGCAGAGCCATATAATAGTAATAATATGGCTCTGGTACAGGGGTGCACATAATTGGTACGCAGGTTATGTGCGTAATCTGAAATGCGTACCGTCACTTGTGTCACAAAGCGCATTTGCGTACCGACGTACTTGTGAAGCTTTTCCAGAAGGCGGTTAGATCACCGGACGACAGAGTCGGTCTCCGTGTGCACAGACAGGGCTGCTGTTAACGTCGGTCTGTACAACGGAACTGTGCCAAAACTACGCCAACCGGCTGCGGAGGGAGACTCCCCCCTTCACTGGAGAACTGCGCTAAAACAGCTGATCACAACGTTCACACTCTGTGGTCACGAAGTACTCCACTAGCGCCCCCCCTCTGTCGACTTTCCTGAAGTACTCCCCCGTTGATAGAAATCAACACGTAATGAATTAAGACCCCACGGTTTGATGATTGATAGGTGTGTGGGTTGTCTTTCATTTTGACACGCAGATATATAATATATATCTATATATATATTATATCATATAATATATAATGTTATAATAAACATAGATACTGTATGTTAATTGCATATATCCGCCTTCTTTCATTTATCTTTCCATTCCCACAACAATATACATAAATAAATGGCATATTTTGGACATAGTTCAAATGGTGATTAATCATGATTAATTAATTTTTAAGCTGTGATTAATCTGATTACAAATGTTCATCGTGTGACAGCCCTAGTACAAATACAATAGTCTGCTTTATCAGAAAACAAATAGGACATGCATTGCCATTTGTAAACGTATACACCTGTTGCTGTGGAAGCTGTCTGATGCCCTCTGTCTCTCCTCAGCTGAAGGCCACGATGACACACAGATCTTCCTCTACCTGTATATCGGCTGTTTGGTGGTCAGCTCCTGTTACACACTGATCTGGGATCTGAAGATGGACTGGGGCCTGTTCGACCGGAACGCAGGAGAGAACACCTTCCTGCGAGAGGAGATAGTGTACCCACATAAGGTAGGAGGCGCGAGTCCCTGACAGTATAACCCATCCTGTGATGCTGTGTTAAAACTGCTCTCCTCCTCACCCTCCCCCCCCAGGCCTATTACTACAGTGCCATAGTGGAGGACGTGCTGCTGCGCTTCTCCTGGATTCTGACCGTGTCCCTCAGCACCGTCTCTGGGCTGCACGGCGTCTCCGACATCCTGGCCACGGTGCTGGCCCCAATGGAGGTCTTTAGGTAGACACAGTCATCATGTCTTTAAAGAGTTCTGTCTTCACCCTTTTTCTTTTCTTTTGCCTCTTTCTTTCTTAATCTTGCCATTATTCTTACTGTCCATCATTCAGTAAACCATCTGAATGTTTCCTCGAGCCCTAATCAATTGTATTGTCTGATCAAACTTCCAAAGCCCAAGATGTCTTATCTTTTCCATCTGATCCGATGTCCTGTCAAGTAGTGACCAATACTCTCTCAGTCAGAGGACAATAGTCCCGACTGCTGTACAGTGTGTGACTTTGGGTCAGGATGTGGACCACTTTTACTCAATCATGTTAAACATATTTAGTAAGTAGCCCATTTTTTTATTGACAGTCAGCGTTTGTACTCCGCAGACGTTTTGTGTGGAACTTCTTCCGATTGGAGAACGAACACCTGAATAACTGTGGTGAGTTCAGGGCCGTCCGAGACATCAGCGTGGCCCCGCTCAACGCAGACGACCAAACGCTGCTGGAGCAGATGATGGACCAGGAGGACGGGGTCCGGAACCGGCAGGGCAAGAAGAACTGGAAGAGGAGCTACAGCATGAGTCTACGCAGGCCGAGGCTGGCCTCTCAGTGAGTCCAGCAACACTCAGCAACATGGGGGGGGGACCTTAGAGCTCGAGGGGGGTGGTCAGGGAGGTCAGCCTGTATGCATATTGATGTTTATTCAGGGTGTAGGCAGGTGCACCGTAAAGAATACTGCTGCAGTATCAGGTCTGGATGAAGCCATGGATCAGGATGAGGGAGGACGCTCCTTAGGGGGGAGATCTGGTCTTCATGAGGGAGTTAAAGTGACGGTCGTGAGTGGAGGGGTGGACAATGGAGCCGTCAGGGTTCAGTCGGGGTTTGTTCAAACTAAAATGCAAATCAATAAAGATGACCGTGTAGTTGTTAGGAAAGAGAGAGAAAAGGAGAAGAGAGGGTGCAGTGATGGGGGGGGGGCACAAGCCACTCGGCACCCATTTGACTTGTACCTTCATATCAACACATTCTGCCTCTTTCCCATTCCAGATCCAAGACCCGGGACACCAAGGTTCTGATCGAGGACACAGACGATGACTCCTGACATCAGGCCACGCCCCTCGCCTGGGTCCAGAATTTATTTAAAGGAGGAAACTCCTAACCGAGAATTCACCCAGCGAGTCGGCGTAGAACCCTCCACCAAGAGGGATTCTGAAGCTACGAGATATGAGCCTCGACATGGTTCACTACTGTTTGAAGTGTTTCAGCGGGGCGACACCCCGCACCGCGGCCATCAGTCTATTCCTCCCACAGTCAATGATAACTCCTCACAGAGCATCCACCTTATCGCAGCAGTGGGTGAAGGACTGCTCTTCCTTTCATCCACACCCCCAGAGGCGGACCTATAGCTACACCCACTGCTCAGCCTTTGCTTGGGCTGTGAGTCTGAGCTGAGGACCAACGCCTCTGACAGGAAGTGGTCCTGCTTCCAAAAGCTTCAGTGATTGGTCTCCACCTGCACCACACCTCATGAGAGCAGAGTGGACTATAAGTCCCACCCCCCCTTTCAGCGACTTTTAGCCCCCCGGCCGACAGACTGCTGGGGAACATGTGTGAGTCTCCCTCACTCTTAAGCTTCCCTTCGAATCATCACAGAGCTGCCTACCTGCACCGTACACGCTTTAGAAACACACACACACACACCACACACACACACACACCACACACACACACACCACACCACACATATTTAGAAAGATGCACTTTGCAGATGTGAGTTGAAATGGACTTTGTTCACACAGACTTTGGTGTGTTGCATTGTTCATGGACGTGCACAACTTGACTATTCATCTTTTTGAGACCCATGGAAGAAGAAATAGTCCCAAAGCGTTGCACATATGTGTAACCGTGGTTTTAAATACGAGACGGACCAAGTTAGGGAGCAGTATGAAAGTACTTAGAAAATAACATAGTGCATCCTGTTCAGACTGCATGGACCAGCGGCCGTGAGCTGAGAGGAACCTTTCTTTTGTTTCCGGAAGGAAGGTGAAGACCTGCGCTAACTCCATGTTGATAAAGTATCCTTCATTTAGAAAATGCTTTTACTGAATGTATGCCTATTTATGTGTGTGTGAATGGGAGAGGGGCCTAAGTACCACCAGGCCACGCTTTGGGCCCATGACCATCCTGAGAGCTCCGATGAGCTCTAGGAACCTTTCTGTTGCGCCCGGCCGTGTCCATGAAGCCTGACACCGTTCTCGTCTCCTGGGAGAGTTGAGATGTGCTGACGAGGACAAGGGGAGCGCACCTGTCCGTCACATGCTGCTTCAAACCGCTTCTTGTCTGTGGAGTGGATGTGATGGAATGTGTTCACATGAGATGCATGCTAATATACCTCGGCTCCCTTTAACACTCCGCTTTGCTCCTAACACATAATGTTGAAATAAATAAGGTTTTTGTCATTTTAATGTATGTTCAGTGTAAATGTGGTATTTAACACATTTAGTCAGTCTCCAGTAAATTCTCCAGTAGTGGCTCTGGCCTTAATGACCCGTCAGCATCAGCGTTGTATTGGAGACCGTGTTTCATTCCTACATGCGACACAGTGTCATGTTGGCTTCCACAGAACAGTCCCTCTGCGACTTCCTGCCCGTTGTCTAACGTGACTCCCAGACCTTCAGCGTGTTGATGTTACTGACTGCTGTCACGGCCGTCCACACTACAGCTTCAAACAAAGCTCGACCAACAACCAATCACATGAATCTCCCGCCCCGGACACACAAGCAGTGGTTTGATTGGCTAGAGCTTGTACTGGCATATGATTTGATTGGCTGACGCTTCCACCGAAAGCTTCAGAAGCTTCAACAGTTGGACATTGCTCACAGTCTGAAACGCCAGGAAAGCTCCGCTCTGCTTCCCACAATGCAGTTCGGCAAACAGTTACGTCACCCCATTCAAAGTGAACGGGCAGACGCGTTGGAAACCGTTTTTGAAGCTGTCGAAGCTGTAGTGTGGACGGGCCGTTACTGTCCCCTGGTATGACAGCTACATTCAAGCATCTTCTTCTGTATAATAAGGACAGGTACATGTGATAACACGTTTCTAATGGAGTGAGTGGTTGCCACACTAACGCTCGTGCTGTGCTCTGAGACAACAGCTTGAAGCTTCTCTCTGTTTAAATGAATCTGCCTGTGATGGGTTCTATTTGTCCGTTCGCAAACATAGGCTTAATCGGTTGAATTAAGCTCCCAAAAACTTTATTTATAACAGCCACAAAAAAAAGGTATACTGTTTGACAAAAGGGAAACAGTATAACTTAAATAAAATCAAAGTTTACCAAATGAGGTTGTCTATCCCTCTAAACGCATCCTAGCTGTTGCCTTCACTGCAACACTCTCCGAATGACTCTTCCAGGGCCAACACCGTCCCTTTTGAGCCCATAGCCCCTCCCCTTTGAACCCATAGCCCCTCCCCTTTGCACCCATAGCCCCTCCCCTTTGCACCCATAGCCCCTCCCCACAGGCTTACCGTCAACAGGTTACACAATTAACTCGTTTTCCACATTCCCTTTGCTGGGGAGACGGTGGCGAAACTCCGTTCGCTGCCCGTCACGTAAGTATTGTGTAATATAGTTAAATGTATGTTTAAATATTTGTAGACTCACACGCGTGCACTCGTGGTCGCGCTACAGAAAGGGAGCGGGAAAAGGGACGTTTCAGTGATGACTAAATGGATGGACGAATATGTGACAGTCTACATGAAATGGAACAGTGTTCAGTTTGTCATGGTTAATATTAAAAACCAAGCAATATTTGATCGGTGAAGTTCTGGCTTCTCAGCCGAGGGGAGAGAGTACGGGATGAGAGGCAGCTGATCACACGTGTGCAACACATCCTATAACTCAAATACTCAAACCATCTTAGTCACTAAACAGCATCTTTAGGGTTCCATCACTTTCTTCTTTCTGCTGCATCTTGATCATCTGCACCGTCTTACCCGATAGCTCTCTGGTCCCCCCTAGAGTACAGACACAAATGGTTTGGGGGGGGCATTATGAGCCTTCAAATTCACGTCACCTTCTGGTCTGTTAGCAGCCCTTATTTTATGAATGTTCCATTTCAAACATCACCTTTTAGAATGTGTTTGTTCCTCGCTTGAATACACAGAAGGACCCTGCAGAAAGAGTTTCACTTAGTCTGTTATTATGTTGAACTGGTACATTCCCAACAGGATGACTCTGATCGCAGAGCGGCTGTTTCTGATGAGCTTCACTGGAGGAGCTGACTGCGCCCTGTGAAGGCCTTATGTGTGTCTTTGGTTTTCTTTATCTACATTCCAGAGGATGACCTTCTGTCCCATTACCCATGAACACCACGCTGCGGTTATGTTGAGATGTTTGACAATGTGACCGAGAGGTGAATCCCCTTTTTCTGTAAGGATGGTAATAAAAGTGTGCAAAATAATAGCTGAGCATGCTGGGAAATGAAGTCCGAGGCCTCCGGCTTTGTGTGTCTTGTGTTCAGAAGGAGGTGATGCATGAGTTGCAGCTGCTGACACGAGAATAAAGTCTTACTATGAACTCTGACATTTCAAAGCCATGGTGAATAGAATCACATTCTTTCTATCAGATATATTTTATTTTGTATTTTTATTTAATTTAAATTTTGTATCATCTTTAAACTCCAAGTTCATTCATGCTAAGCAAATTGACCCTTACTTAAAATGAGTGTTCCCCCCTGTCCCCCCTCCCACAGTGAGGTGTGCCCAAAAGGTTATTATCGATCAATACATTCAACAAGTTCTGTATATGCCACTTAAAAACCAATGTGCTTCTTACGGGGGGGCGTGTGGGGGGGCTCGTCCTGCCTTTCTTTAGTCTAATGCTGCGGCAGAAACTCCAAAGACTGACTTGATTGGCTGGGTGTTCAGATGTGTAATTTATAGTTAAGCCGTCACTAGGATTATAATCGAGTGTTATGATTGGATGCAGAGTGTTCAGAGCACAGCCTCGAACATAAGTAGACGGTCTCCCATGGATGTTCAGCAACCCCCACGACCAGTCCTCCTCTTCTGCTGAATACACACCGTCATCTCCCCAAGTCTTCACTAGACAGGATTTATTTAGAACATGTTTTACTGATCAGAAGCTCACAGCTCTCTCCTGGGGGAACAGGGAGTAGAGTCTGAGAAACTAAGATGCTAAAAAATATCGTCTTACCTTGTGTTGGGGCTTCACAGAACTCCAAATGTAGCCTGGGGTGGCACAAATGAAGACCCTCATTAGTGCAGATACATCCACATTGTCCAAAATGTTACTATGGACAACATGCATCAAAGTCAGATGTGTCAGTCTCTTCTGTGTCATATTACTCTAGTTGTAGAGGTGGTGGGCTGAGGAGTAGCTGGTGGTCCACTCTTTTTATTGGGTTGTTTGTTAAAAAAAAATCCCAAATCCTTTTTTGTGCCATTCTAGAAAGTTGTCACTCTGCAATGTGTGTGTGGCGTCAATTACGTCACTCTCCCACGACCTACGACCTAGATGACTCGGATTTTATTTATTTGGAAAATAAATTCAAGCCACCTGACTGATACACATATATACTATGACTATTATATGCTACTGTATACAGCTCATTTTATTTGAAGTAAAATCATAACTATTGTATCTAGTTTAATGATTTGTATTTAGGTGGTCACTCAGTTTTTGAAATTAGCTGGCTAATAACAAGAGGCTGTGAGTGAGACCTAGTATTACAAAGTTCACCCAGCAACTTTACACCAGTGAGAGAGGCAGAACTGCTCTTTCTTTTCAACACAACTTAAGTTACACATGATTTATTCCAAGTGGTTTGGCTTGTTAAAAACATCTTGTATTATGATAGCCTTCAGGAATTTGCTGGCTTTGTGTTTACAGAAGTACCTGACTATGCCAGACTTTTGGGCAGCCTACGGATGTTCCAATCGCCGCTGTCTGCAAACAAGAACCCGTGGGATCACCACATATGTTTATGTTTGCTCAGTCTAATAAACCCATAACATGGTTTTGAAAGAATACCAAAGCTGAGGCTGATTGATTGTTGGTGTGCCATGTGTCACCGTGTGTCTTATTGGTTTTGTGTTCTACTGTATTTTATTGTGTGCAGCTGGTCCGTATCTCCAAGACACATTTAAAACAAATAACCTTGAACCTTGAAGCCCCATCTCCCCCCACCTGCTCCTGCTTCCTACATCCCCTCCACACCACACCAAGTTGTTCTTCTTGATAATAATAATAATACATTTATGTTGGGGGGCCACCTTGCATAACACCCAAGGACACCTTACAGGGGCATAGGGGCAATATAGGGAACAATTTAAACAGTGGATTTTGTGATATATCAGCCGGGGTGAGACAAGACAAACCACAAATGGACTACAGAAGGACACATGGTACAGTTTATATTATTCTTGGTCTTTTTTCAATAACATATTTCAAAGGTTCTGGATTTGTTTACAAATCTAGAAACTAAATACAAAACTAGGATGATATGAAGATCTCATGTCAAAAATAATTGTGATAAATTAGACAGAACTGGCCTGTCTGTGAGCACATTTTATGTTGGTTTGGTTCTTCTGATAAAGGTGTGAATATCTAAATAATATACCAACATATGCTATTGTCATTAGTTGTGTCCCTGTTCTTCAAGCTAAGGCATTGCTAAATTAACAACTCTTGGCTTACAGAGTGGTAACATGAGACCGATTTTTATATATAAAATATAAATGTATTTTAATTTTATAATTTATTTATAATTTATTTTAAATATGAACAATATAATAAAATAAATGGAAATATATACACCGGCAAATATTTAATAAAAATACCTTGTGTGTGTATGTGTGTGTGTGTGTGTGTGTGTATAGCTATTGCTTTATCTGATTAATGTTATTTTCATATGAAAGTCCATGATTATAAGTATGCAGTATCATAACTACATCTTCGATGTTTATGAAAAACCAAACCGTTTGAAAATTGAGCAAGCTATGGTTATTTAAATAGTAAACCATAATGTTATGAATGAGAGCACTGCCTGTAGCAAGATGGCGGCCAAGTGGCAACGTCGGTCTCCATTGGCCACAGCGCGGGTGAGTCATCTAGGCTGCAGTCGGATAGTTTAAAAATCAGCTCCTAAGTTCTAACCCTATCGTCTATTCCTTGACCTCTGAGTGAAAGGTCACGGGTAAAGGGATAGTGGATAGGAGAATTCAAAAGGGCTTTAGAGAATCCGAATGCACTTTCACTATCCGGCGTGTTTATGATGCGCCAGCGGACGTCATTGTGTGCGTCTGCTGCTGTGGGGAAACCATGGAAACCACAGTTTTCTATACAGCGGACTACAACATGGATGTTCAATAAGAACGAGGGTCTACTGTAAACTCATCCAGAGACTCTGCACCGTGCTCTGATGCTGCTGCTTTGCTTTATGAACGTGGACAACAGAGAAACATATTCTTCAGGACCAAAGCTGGAATTGAAATAAAAAAGGAAAGTGAAACCTATGCTCGTCACCCTCTCCCTCCGGTCCACATTAATACAAATGATCCCAATACGTATGATTGTATGAACTAAAGATCTTAAAATCAATACAGATGTATTTATTATAAACGTTAGTCCAGGGTGCGAACTGGAGGGGAGCAGGGGGAGCTATAGCTCCCCTAGTGGTGACATGAGCTCCCCTGGGAACATGATTTGTGAAATGTGGGGGGAGCTCTCTAAAATACTGATATGATGACCAAATAAATTCCATTTTGGGCATGTTTTTTTTTCAAAGGTGTAAAATAAGTGAAATAAAATTATATTTAGAGTTTATGATTCATGGAAAAAGTGTCGCTTGCTTGCACGCTGCCTGCAGCTCCACTCACTACGCACTCACTCACAAGCTCGTTTAGTTGGCACTGCATGTTTACCAGGCATTGTTGCTGCTGCTGACATGTCGAAAAGAAAAAAACAACATACCTTGGGCAATTTCTTTAAAAAGACGGCCAAACAACCTGATCAAGAAGACCAACCGAATGTAGCTGGTGGTAGCACATCGTACGTTGTGACTGCTGCTACAACAGAACCGAGAGAGGAGGGAGCTAAGGTCAGTGCTAGTGCTAACTTGACAGCTAACGTTAACTTGGGGGGCTGAAGAGCTATGTGCATCGTTGTGTAGTGTGTGTGGCGTCGCGTCTCTCCAGGCGGTGAGAGGGTTGTGTTGTGCTATAGCTGTATTATTAATATTAATATTGTTCATGGTTGGTGCCGCTGGCTGCTCTTATCGCGTGTGTTCGGCTCTGTGTAGGCTACAGCCATAATAGGCTATAGCCCATGTGAAACAATGTAGCCTGTTTTTGAGTCATTTTAAATTGATTTAATTAAACAGTCAAACGTTACATTGGTGGTCCGTGGATTATTTATTATCAAGTTGATTGAAGTTTGCGAAGCCCATACATGCTCGGGAAATCTGTTGACATGAACATGATCCATCGGGACGTTTTATGTAAATGTAGACCTGTGGCACCACCCCGTGTGCAACAGGTTTTCTCTTTATAATAGGCCTATGTCTGAGCTGTTGCTATTAATGCACGGATCAGCATTTACCCCCCCCCGGAAAAAATAAATAAAATCCCGGCTCCCCCGGAGACCGTGGTATAGTTCGCACACTGCGTTAGTCCTTAACATCTATCACTGTGTACATCACCATTCAAACATCTTTTAGAAGTTGAACAAACCCCACACAGCTCAGTAAAGACTGAAATGTTGACTTTATTTGATAATTTCAGTGAAAACTAACGTTCATATTTCTCTCTTTGATTATAATACTGATGAACGTTCAAAACAAAGCACTTTGGCAACTTACCACCTATGTTTTAAAATGCTTAATAAGCACCGTAACTTTCATGATATAATTTCTCGGTCATAATCGGTTGTTTCCGTGAACGGCCGACTGTTGAGTGACGGAAAATGCTGCGGCTGCAATGCATTGTGGGGCAGCATTTTCGCTTCTCCTGTCGGTTAGGGAAGTCCAGTGGTTCCTAAGCTAAAGGAGGTTATAAAGGAAGTTTGAAACCTCCTTTCCTTTCATTCTCATCATTCTAGAGAATTCGAACGGCACTTATCATGGCTGCCACTGAGGGACTTCCGGGTCATTTCACTCCTTTAGGAAGGTTCCTAAGCTAAATAAAGTTTTTTTTCCCGCCCACCGAAGGACTCGTTTGATGGAAGTTTTCAAATCACAATAGAGACTCATCACGGAGGTGATGAGTCCGCCCACCGTGCACTTTGGGTCGGCCTTGGTCAAGCCCTTTTGACCTCCCCCAGCCTGGTTCTCGTAAAAGTGTTTCGCTCAAATGACACCATGGAGGAATGTAACGGGAGTTGATGGGGGACTCTGCTCGCCTCACGAGTGCCTATTTTCGGACACTTTTTTTCACTTTTCATTGGCCGGTCTCGGGTGTCCCCCCACGGCCTGTGTCCAGCCCCCCCCCCACCCCACTCATCCATATATTAACGGATTATGACCATTTTTGATGCATTTTTCTCCTCTCCTCTCACTGATCGAATGGCAAACGCGACCCACTGTTGGAGGGCCTCCACGCCGCCCCGGCCTAGTGCCGGTGCTCTGGCGGTCGGTTCCTCCGAACTGCGGGTTCGACTCTGATGGCCGGGAGAGTGTGCTGCGTTGGGATGGGGACTTCCCCCACTCTGCGTGTCTCTTCCTTCCTGAGCCAGCCGATATGAAGCGTGACCAAGACGCACCGTCCAGGGGTCCCACGGGTCCCGCAGCGGGGTGAAGGTTCCCAGCTGGAACCTCCCCACCTCCGCCGCGGTGCACCCGGCAAACACGGTTGTTTCTCGAACCTTCCACTGTTCCACGGGTGTAACTAAAATACAAGATGTCGTATTTATATATATATAAATAAATATATATCTATATATATAGATAATAAGTGTCAGTACGATTTTATTTTGTATTTGCGTGCATTTCCTGTTTGGAAAGAGGCACTGTACTGATAGTGGTGAGTTTATTTTGGAATTCTTAGCGTGCACTTCTTGTCCTGAGAGTGGAGGTCTGCACCGGAACTGTCCTGAGAGTGGAGGTCCCTCTCACTTCGTGTGTGTGTGTGTGTGTGTGTGTGTGTGTGTGTGTGTGTGTGTGTGTGTGTGTGTGTGTGTGTGTGTGTGTGTGTGGTTAAAACACTTTCATGAAGTGAAGGAGGTTTCCTTCTATAAAACAGCTGTGGGCAGCAGTGAGTGTCACGGACATGAATTCATAGATCTAGGCAGACTGGTGCACACACTCTCCTGTCCTACCAACACTGGCAGGACAGTAGGCGACACGCCCGTTCTAAGCCGTGTCCCTCACTCCTCACATCCCAAGCTGCATCCCCAAAAAGTGTATTATGTTGTTATATCGTCTCAGATGTCATGTTTCAGTTGTGCTCTGTCTATGTTAAAAAGCCTCAGTCACCTTAATTCATGTAATAACAACAACATCTCAGGTCAGTATCACTCATGTTCAGCTATCTTACTGTATAATGTTATTGTTTTTACATCAGAAGATGTACTTTGGAATGATTTCTTAACTTACTAGGCTATTTTTTACAATGTGGGATTTATTAAATTACTATGAATATTGTCATGGTTGAAGGCTTTTAGAGAAGGGTGAATTATAAGCCTGAATTATATAACATTTTATACCTAAAACCATAAAAGCCACAATAAATAAATCACAATTATTCTAGTTCTTTTTACCTCCCGTATTGCTTTCAACCATAGAGGCTTTCAACCCACCAGATTTGTATGGTGTTGTTACGTCACAAACTGTAACTTGTCACTCAGAGTAACCTACAGTTAATGTTGGAGAAGAAAGATCAGGGGGGGAGGGGGGAGAGAGCTGTGTAAATAGACAGCTGAGAGCTGCCGTTTCAGACATTCGGCGAACATAAACATAAATGATCGTGGTGAAGATGATGATTAAATTAGGATTACAAATCGAGGGCCGGGCTGCATTTCCTCCCGTTCGTTTAACAAAAACATTATTTTGTTCAATAACAACATGGTGATGTTTTGTAAATGATTACATGTCTCTTATTTAGCACAGAGTATGATATCCGTGACATATGGATCTTAACAAAGTTCCGCTGTACATCCAGCGCACTGTATCTGACTTTATTTCACATGAACTCCAGTGTGGAACCCCACTGCGCCCCCTGGTGGATCAATGATCCATTGCAGGTGGCGTCATTTTAATTATATTTATTTATCACGGGAGAGGTCTCAAGTCAAGCTGGAGGTTTTCCATTGAGCGAGGGCAGATCACGTACCAATCATTACTATAGTTACTGCCCCAGCTACTAAACTGTAATGGAAAGGCAGCATAAAGTGAGCCCGTCCTAACAGGTCTAACGAGGCCTAGCCGTACAAAGAGAGGCCGAGCGAGGCCCTGTAGTGGAAATGCGCCATTACTTGTGATTTAAGTCCAAAGACTTGAGACTTACTTGTGACTTGCAAAACAATTACTTGGTCCCACCATCTGATAGAGAGGAATCTGACTGGCTGCATCACAGCCTGGTACGGCAGCTGCACCGCCCACAATCGTAAGGCTTTACTGAGGGTGGTGAAAACTGCACAGCACATCACCAGGACGGAGCTGCCATCCATGGAGGACCTCTATTCCCAGCGCCAACATCTCCATACTGATAATATTTTATTTCCTGAAGTATACAGTAGGATTTTCAGTCGAAAGGTAGGGGTTCGGCATCTTCCAGAAGCTGAACACCTGGATCCAGATGTGTTTGGTCAAAAACACTAACAACAGCCAGTGTGTGATTTTGACTCATATTTTACTGGTTTTCCCAATAGGAAGCATCACATTTTTCAAGACAATGAGAAAAGCACAAATAATGAGAAATCAGCTATGAAAGAAGTACAGTTTAGCAAGGTGATTTGCATATAACATGAGGCAAAAGCAATGACATGCCACAGTGGCTTATCAAACAGAAATATGTGTCATTCAGTGTCAAACAGCATGCCATTACACTGCAGTGCAGTTAAAGGAATACAAATGCAATACAATCAATTGTCAGGATGTATGCCATAGTTCTGTATGTGGGCAACATACATTATTTTCCATAGAACCTCCCTACTTCTCAAAGAACAAAGACATCGCCTTGAAAGGACAGATTTGAGAAGAACTGTGAACTTAAGTCCTTTCAGGCCACCTGAAGAGTTTGTGTTGCTAAACACCCTCAGACACACATACTATGACCACTAATTAACGAAGACTAAATAAATCAATATCAATAACACTGCTAAATTCTTCCAAAATACTAAGTTGAAAATGCAAAAGTCCTGTCCTCATAGTGTCAGGTTCCACCTCTGTCTGATCGGTAACAGCATAGAATGAATCAAGTGATTCCTCCTGCTTCATGTCTATACACTAAATCCCTCCTCACCTGTCTCCGCACAGGATGCACTGAGTTAAACACTTAGTCAGATACCACTCCAGAAGATTCCTCAAAAGTTGTTAAGTTCCTTAAATAAAAGTCTTACAGCACATGGTCTAAAGCTTTTTAGCATTATCACGTACTGGTCTTGCTAATACAAAGTAAAAACCATTAGTGGAGCTCAGTGGACAGGACTCAGTTCAAGGTCAACCCCTCAACTAATTTGGCAGCAGTAACAGTAACATAACATATGCAATCATAAGAGAACCAATAAATATCAAAATAAATAGAAATGTGATATTTCCCATTTCCTTTCCGTTCTTAGTCCAAAGTCATGGCTACATCTCCTGTACAGACAGGCTGGCAAGTGCGAACCCCCCCCCTCCACACACAAACAAACGCTTCGGTCAGAAATCCACTTAACTGAAATAAATGTAAAATTAAAAGATTAAGACAATGAGATTGGGATGAATGATCATTACAATAAATGTCATTATTTTCTTATATACCCGCACGTCGTGCAAGGCATAGAAGATCTTAATCTGGAAAAAATAAATACACTAAAACAAAGTAAAACTTATTATGAAAAAATATATTGCTTGTATAAAAAAATGAAATAAGATAAATTATTTAACAAAATGAAATAAACAGTGATACAAATAAACACTCAAATAAAAGCTAATGAGAACAGTCCCTCTCATCTTCACCACCTGAGGCTGTGATCCTGTCACACTTAGCAGGCAGCCCTGTGCTTTAATACCCATGCTGTGATGCCATGGTGTCCATTGTCCATCATTCTTTAAATAAACCACTCGGCACATCCTGTAGGGTCCACAGGTGTGGCCCTCACTACTACTACCTATGCTTAAAAAACTACATACATCCTAATGTCATATGTCCATGGTGAGGGCGGCTCAGATGAACCACTCCTTCTTGCTCTCGTCGATGGTTTCAGTGAAGGCCGGGTCATTGACGATGATCGCTGCGTCAGCACAGTCTGCTGACTCCGCCCCCTTGGCCTCGTTGGTGTGGTAGGAACCTTTGTGGCGGAACATGTGACGGATCACAAACACCATGATGCAGAGCACAGTGAAGATCACGATGGAGATGATGCCTAGAGTCAAAACAGAAAGGGGCACTATTACTAACATGTACTAACAACTGACACATATGACATGTGGGGTTCCTCAAGGCTCAATCTTGGGGCCTCTTTCTTTAAAGGTCACATGTCATGGTCCTTTCTACTGATCATAATACCATTGTTGAGAGATATTACAATTGAAAAATACTGTGTAATTTTCCAAACTCACATTGTTTCGCATACAGCATCTCTGTAAACTACGTGTATTCACTCTCCACTAAACGGCTCGTTGGAGCTCTTGCCCCCCTCCCTGTGAGCCCAGTGTGCTCCGATTGACCAATCCACAGACTTCCTCACACACACACGCAGCTCAGCTGATGTCTCCTCCGGGCTGCTGCTGATAACAGACAGTTGCGATCGCGGCGAGACCCATTCTCACTGCGTTTATCAACCTTTTTCTTCTTAATATCAAGCCACACTTATTGTTTTTACTTCGGCTGTGACTTTGTGTGTGCTCGGGTGATTCACAACGTCCGATTGTTTCACGTTGTGAATCGCGCTGAGCTCCGTGGAGGTGTGATTACCTTGTTTAGCGATACACAGCGAAACACAGCCAAACTCACCCTGAGCACACACAGTCTCAGTAAAAACAATTAGTGTGGCTTGATATTGAGAAGAAAAAGGTTGATAAACGCTGTGAGAATGGGTCTGCTCTGCAGAGAGAATTTCGCCGCGATCCCAACTGTCTGTTATCAGCAGCAGCCCGGAGGAGACATCAGCTGAGCTGCGTGTGTGTGTGAGGAAGTCCGTGGATTGGTCAATTTGGACCAATCAGCGGGGGCTTAACGTAACGGCTCCACGGATTGGTCCATTTCGTTCCGGTTACAACATGACGTCCTGATGTACCCGGAAGAATCAAATGGATGATGACGTTTCACCAACGAGGCGTTTTGGGGAGTTCTTCTCTGTGTTAGAGTTTTACTCGCTACAGGGTGTACTTTGAGGGTTTTGACTCAGCACACCGTTTACATGCATAAAAACCTTCATAACACACAAGGGGACGGGCAATAACCGGAAAAGCATGACATGTCACCTTTAACATCTACATGCTACCACTGGCTCAGATAATAACAAATAAAATACAAAAATCATAAAATAAGTTACCAAAGCTATGCAGATGACACACACATTTACATAACCATTTCACAGGCAGAGGAGGTGGAGTTGCAGCCATCTTTGACTCAAGTTTACTTTTCAATACTAAAACTAAATTAAATGATACCTCCTTTGAAAGCCAAGGTTAATGCTCACTCGGGATGGCATTAACCTTGGCCTCCAGTGAGACTGTAAGGAACCTTGGTGTTATCTTTGATCAGGATTTATCCTAAAGATTGGCTTTAATCAATGTTTGAAAATGAATTCTTCATATATGATAAATGAGAGGTAACATTTTATTTATAGTATTATTTCCACATATTTCTCTCCATTCTTCCTTCTGCCAACGGTGTCGCAGTTTCTCGTCTCTCCCGTTTTTGTGCTTAGCGCGTACGCATGGGTTAGAGTTTGCGTGGATGACTGCACATTTTTTATTTTATAAATCGCAAACATTGCGTAGAAACTGGCGTACGGCATTTTTTGAGCGTATATCCCTTTATAAATGAGGCCCCAGGAGAGAAGCTTTAAAAAGGGAGACTAATGGAGTCTCTGAGAAGGTTCAAATGGGTACTTTAATTAAAATGGCGCGGTAATGTTACAAGCAGAAGATGGTCAGTGAGAGAGAGAGAAAAGCTCCCTCTCTGTGGTCGGCCGAGCAGAAGAGAGCTGTTAGAAATTAAAATCAATGTTTTATGGCATAATGTACCTTAAACATACCGTCAGTTTAAATGCTATTTTATTCTGGAAAAACCCGGAAGTTCTCAATACTAAGCTTTTATTCTGAAAATCCGTCATGACGACATCCGGGACTACCGCCCATTAGTATCATTAAAGGGGCTATTACGAGACACATACGAGGACTGGCACTTACGAAGGAGGAACCTATTGCGGTGAGCACGTTGTAACTTCCGGTTGTTGTTGTCATCTCCGGGTAACCCGTGTGTCTGTTCTGTTGCTGATAGCTTATTAACTTAAACTTAATCGATCGTTTTAAAACTCTTGATCACGGCAACTGCCTGACGTTGTAATCACACGTTACTACAGCTTAAGCACTCACAACTCTCCTTCTCTTAGCGACTGTAACTCCACAGTTGCCTACACTCTTTTCGGGTTTGCTAACGGTAGCTACTTTAGCTTGATAGCTAGCCATGGCTCTTTCTCCACCCTCTGGTGCTATTTCCTGCTCTTCCTGTCTCATGTTTGGTTACTTCCCGGCCTCCCTTACTGGTAAGGATACATGTGTTAAATGTAGTATAGTTGTTAGGTTGGAGGCGGGAATCATAGCCATAGAAGCCCGGCTCCGCATCTTAGAAAGTAACTCAGCTAAAGTAAAGCCCATGTTAGCCAGTGCGGACCGGCCAAAGGTAGCTCCTCTTAGCCGTCCCCCGGCAACTCCCGAGCAGCAGGGAGACTGGGTGACTGTTCAGAAGGGGCATAAAGCGAAACCCGCAGGTCCCCACCAACCCGTTCACGTATCTAACAGATATTCCCCACTCAGCGAGACACCCGCTGAGAAGCCAACTCTGGTTATTGGTAGCTCTATTATGAGACACGTGAATTTAGAGACCGAAGCCTCCACAGTCACATGCATTCCGGGGGCCAGAGCGGGCGACGTTGAGGCGCATCTTAAACTGCTGGCTAAAAATAAACACAAATACGGTAGGATTGTTATTCACGTCGGTGGTAATGATGTTCGTTTACGCCAATCAGAATGCACCAAACTTAATGTGGAGTCGGTGTGTAGTTATGCTAAAACAATGTCGGACACCGTAATCTTCTCTGGTCCCCTCCCCAATCTGATCAATGATGACATGTATAGCCGCATGTCATCATTTCAGCGCTGGTTGTCTTGGTGGTGCCCAGCAAACAATGTGGGCTTCGTAAATAATTGGACAGCCTTCTGGGGAATACCTGGTCTGATTAAGAGAGACGGCATTCACCCTACTTTGAAAGGTGCAGATCTCATTTCGGCAAACATTGCAGGGCTTTGTGGACGTAATCCATGACAAACTGGAGTTGAGACCAGGAGGCAGAGTCGCAGTCTTACACGCTTCTCTGCGCTCTCTCCTAGGCAGTCACCCATAGGAATCCCGAACCCAATAAAATACCCAATATTAGCGGTGTGTGTGTCTGCCCAAGGACAATTTAAGGTACAACCTAATAGAGGTGTCATACATAATAACCTAATAAAAGTAAATGTAACAACTACTACAGTGCAACAAAACAGGAAGATTAAATGTGGTCTCTTAAACATAAGATCTCTAGCATCTAAAGCAATATTGGTAAATGATTTAATATCAGATTATAATATTGATATATGCTGTCTCACTGAAACTTGGTTGAGACATGAAGAATATGTCAGCATAAATGAGGCCACTCCACCCAGCCATGTCAACACTCATATTGCTCGAGGCACGGGCCGAGGAGGTGGAGTTGCAGCAATCTTTGACTCAAGTTTACTGATCAATACTAAACCAAAATGTAATTATACCTCTTTTGAAAGCCTCGTTTTTAGTCTTACGCATCCGACCTGGAAAACTTTGCAGCCAATTTTATTTGTTACAGTGTATCGTGCACCAGGTCCTTATTCAGAATTCTTATCAGAATTCTCTGAGTTTTTATCAACTTTGGTTCTTAAAACAGACAAAGTAATTATCGTAGGTGACTTTAATATTCATGTTGACGATGATAAAAATAGCCTTACTGTTGCATTTAACTCTATATTAGATTCTGTTGGTTTCTGTCAGAGTGTAAATAAACCAACCCACTGCTATAATCACACTCTCGACCTTGTTCTGACTTATGGTATTGAAATTGAGCAACTATTAGTCGAACCGCATAATCCTGCTTTATCCGACCATTTCTTAGTAACTTTTGAAGTACTGTTACTAGACTACAAAGCATTAGTCAAAAGCTCTTGCAGCAGAAACCTATCCGTTAGTGCTATAGCCACATTTAAGGAAGAGATTCCACCAATACTTAACTCGATAACATGTCTGCATGTAAGGGAGGAAACTTATACAAAATGTACACCACCCCAAATTGATCATGTTGTTGATAGTGCTATAGATGCGCTGCGAATAAAATTAGACTCTGTTGCTCCTTTGAAAAAGAAGAAAATAAAGCAACATAGATTAGCTCCATGGCATAATGCCGAAACCCGCAAAATAAAGCAAAAGTCTAGACAACTTGAAAGGATATGGCGTTCCACCAAACTTGAAGAATCTCGTTTAATTTGGCATATTACTCTCAATGAATATAAGAAAGCACTGCGTAAAGCGAGAGCAGCATACTACTCTTCATTAATAGATGAGAATAAGAATAATGCAAGATTTCTTTTCAGCACTGTAGCCAGGCTGACAGAGAGCCACAGCTCCATTGAGCCTTCTATTCCCACAGCACTCAGTAGTAATGATTTTATGTGCTTTTTTAACGATAAAATTGTTACTCTTAGAAACAAAATTAATGACCTCTTGCCTTCGACCAGTATAATGTTATCAACAGCTCCTGGAATCGTAAGTTCTAATATTACACGAGATAGTAAACTAGAATGCTTTTCAGCCATTAACCTTGAACAATTACATTCAATGATTCTCTCTTCTAAACCATCAACGTGCATGTTAGACCCAATTCCAACTAAGCTGTTGAAGGAAGTTTTTCCATTAATTAGCACTTCTTTATTAAATATTATGAATATGTCTTTATTATCAGGCTATGTTCCACAATCATTCAAAGTAGCAGTGATAAAACCGCTTCTTAAAAAGCACAACCTCGATCCAGAGGTTTTAGCCAACTATAGACCTATTTCTAATCTTCCGTTCCTCTCAAAGATTCTTGAGAAAGCGGTCGCAAAACAGTTGTGTGATTACTTAAAAAACAATGATTTATTTGAAGATTTTCAGTCTGGCTTTAGAACACATCATAGCACAGAGACAGCTCTGGTTAAAGTCACAAATGATATTCTAATAGCCTCAGACAAGGGACTTGTCTCTATTCTTGTTTTGCTCGATCTCAGTGCTGCATTTGATACTATCGACCATGATATCCTATTGCAAAGACTAGAGCACTTAGTTGGCATACAGGGAACTGCTTTAGGCTGGTTTAGGTCCTATCTATCTGAACGCTCTCAGTTTGTACGTGTCAACGATGAATCTTCCACGCAAACCAAAGTTAGCCATGGAGTGCCACAGGGCTCAGTGCTCGGACCTATTTTGTTCACATTATATATGCTTCCGTTAGGCAATATTATAAGGAATCATTCTGTAAACTTTCATTGTTATGCGGATGATACTCAACTATATTTATCAATTAAGCCTGATGAAATTAATCATCTAAATAAAATTCAAGACTGCCTTAAGGACTTAAAAACGTGGATGACCTTAAACTTTTTGATGTTAAACACGACCAAAACTGAAGTTATTGTACTTGGCCCGAAGAATCTACGAAACAAATTATCTAAAGATATACTAACTATGGATGGCATTAATTTGGCCTCCAGTGAGACTGTAAGGAATCTTGGTGTTATATTTGATCAGGATTTATCCTTTAACGCCCACATAAAATCAATTTCAAGGACCGCCTACTTCCATCTACGTAACATTGCAAAAATCAGGCATATCTTGCCTCAAAACGATGCAGAGAAACTAGTCCATGCATTTGTTACTTCTAGGCTGGATTATTGTAACTCTTTACTATCAGGGAGTACCAAAAAGTCAATCAAGTCGCTTCAGCTGATTCAAAATGCTGCGGCTCGTGTACTAACCAGAGTTAGGAGAAGGGACCACATTACTCCTGTTCTGGCTGCCTTACACTGGCTCCCTATAGAACACAGGATAGAATTTAAAATTCTTCTTCTCGCCTACAAAGCCCTTAATGGGCAGGCGCCATCTTACCTTAAAGAACTCATTATACCCTACTGTCCTACTAGGGCATTGCGTTCCAAGAATGCAGGGTTGTTGGTTGTTCCTAGAGTCTCTAAAAGTACAATGGGAGCCAGAGCCTTTTCTTATCAAGCTCCACATTTGTGGAATCAGCTTCCAGTTTGTGTTCGGGCGGCAGACACCCTATCCGTTTTTAAGAGTGCGCTTAAGACCTTCCTTTTTGATAAAGCTTATAGTTAGGGCTGATTAGATTCAGCCCCTAGTTTTGCTGATATAGGCTTAGTTTGTCGGGGGACATCTTACTTCTTCCTTCTCTCTGTCTATACCTGTGTACTCTCATGTTCCGATTAACCCAGCTTCCCCAAATGTCTTTCTTTTTGGGGTCTATATATGCTGGGATCCGGAGTCATGGATGATCCTGCGGTCTTGTGTCCTGGATCGCGAGCGCTGGATCTTGAGTCGTGGCTGTGGTCCTGGATCATCGGTCCTGGATGGATATCCTCGTGGATTCATCTTCCTATTATACACACATGCATTTCCAAACATTTGGACTACCTATGTTGCAAATGTATTATCTTTTCAATTTACACACGGCATCTATTGCACGTCTGTCCGTCCTGGGAGAGGGATCCCTCCTCTGTTGCTCTCCCTGAGGTTTCTCCCATTTTTCCCTTTAAACTGGGTTTTCTTTGGAAGTTTTTCCTTGTACGATGTGAGGGTCTAAGGACAGAGGGTGTCGTATTGTCATACTGATATTCTGTACACACTGTGAAGACCACTGAGACAAATGTAACATTTGTGATATTGGGCTATATAAATAAACATTGATTGATATTGACGCCGTTAACATGTATTACATATAATGTTATGAAAGAGATAAGGAGGAGAAAAGGCATGTGGAAGTAAGCAATGAATGTAAAATGTCGAAATCCTCCGTTTAACGCGATATCGGACACAGGAGAACGAGGGGGGGAAGTCCCCTGCGTCACTACAGCTCCCAGAGAGGAGGAGCGAACAGCGAGCAAGCGGGAAGGACGAATGCTTGTAAGCTCTCTTCTGCACGGCCACCAAGGGAGAGGGAGCTGCAGCCTTACTCTCCTGTTCGGACAATATTCTGTTTGTGACATTATCACGCTTTTTATTAATTAAAGTACCAATTTGAACCTTCTCAGAGACTCCATTTAGTCTCCTTTTAAACTTCTGTCCTGGACGCTAGAATAATCACACACAGATAACAATTGGGACCAAGCCGACGTGATTCTAGTTACCGGGAGAGACTATCCAGCCGGCTGTGGCCTGGAAACCGGAACGCAATCGTCTGACACACAAGAGATCTCAAACAATCGGTGAGAAGAAACCCGTTAAATCAAATTCTTCAATAGTTTATGCAGGAAAATCTTAGGACTGTGTGTTGGACTGCTGTTTCCGGTTCCTGAAAATAGCTGGGAAATTAATGTTAAAACAACCAAATTTAATGACAACAATCACATAACACGAGGAGTTACTTTGTCACAAGCAGGGTAAGTCCAATTTACTTATTTTTCTTATATCTAACCCTGCATGCTATTCGTTTGTCTGTTATTACATGTCGGCAAGAGGCTAATCACTCCAATATAGTGTTCTTTGTTACGTTTTAAGTTAACGTGAATAGCGTGTGGCTATTTAAACAAAAGAACAAAATCACAGTGGAAGCTGAGATTATTGGATAGAGTGTTTGTATTATTTTTAAAAGTCCTTTGTGTGATTTAGCAATCATTTCAATTGCGTTTCTTGTTACGTTTTAAGTTAACGTGAATGGTTGGAGACTATTTAAACAAGAACGCAGTTGATTGAGTGTTTAGAGAACTAGTGAGGCTTTTTTATAAAAAAGTCCTTTTCGAGGAAAAGGCCTGAAAGTTTTGAAACTTTCAGTGGTTGTTTTCCTGTTTTCAAACAGACATTGCATGTGGATTACGATGAGAAGTGCGACATTCGTGCGTTAGTTAGACGATATTCTGCTGATTGTGTTTGATGTGCGTCTTAAATTTGTCCCAACATAGCGTGTTTAAACAGAGGAGATAACCATACTGGCTCTTAAAGTCAAAGAACGTGCATGGATAGAGAACTGTGACGTAAGGGTATGAGGCCCATTTATAAATTGTACATTAAATAGAAATGTTATTTTAAACTGCATTGTTGTTTTGTGTTGAGAATATATATAACTCTCCGCAGTGGGAGCCACGAGGTGTTGTAAAATCCCTTTGTTCTTCAGGTCAAAGGTTGGAAAAGTTGCCATCTTGTTTTGCCAGCATGTTTACAATGAATCACACGGCAGTCGCCATTTCGTGAAATGCTAATTGAAGAAGTGAGACTGTTTGCTTTTACCCAGTCCTTCTCCTCCTTGAGAAGGACAAATCCTATTTCTTTGCAAAGTTGGAATTATAAAATAGATAGGTTATTTTACCATGGGAAGTTTGGCATTCATCTGATATTGGAAGTTTTTTCCGCTTGAATTGACGTTATTGAAATATTCCAGTTTGCAAAAGTGTTTTGGCGATTATGTGCTGTGTCGTTTTAACCAAGTGTAATATTCTTCCCTAGTGTAATTCTCTTTCTATTTTTTTAGAAAAGAAAATAAGTTTTTCTTAAATACAGGTTAGTTTTGCAAAAGTAAACCATAGTGGATTAAGCTGGAAATTACAATTCTGCTGGTAGTACAGAATTATTACATAGAAGAAACACTCAATAGCATTTTGAAGTCTAATTCTGAAAGTGTTATAAATACACATATGCTTCATCGCCGAGATAGAATTGCAAGTGGTTTCTAATTATAAGATAAAACACTTTATATAATACTCTTTCAAATAAGCAAACAAATGTATTGAAGCTAACACAAATTATG
This sequence comes from Champsocephalus esox, assembly GCA_036324585.1. Taxonomy (NCBI): domain Eukaryota; kingdom Metazoa; phylum Chordata; class Actinopteri; order Perciformes; family Channichthyidae; genus Champsocephalus; species Champsocephalus esox. The sequence continues at coordinate 6,003,587 of CM070481.1, forward strand.
ACATTTACATAATTCCAAACACTTCGGAAAGTGGAAGATTTTCACCAGATTTCTAATTTTCATATTTCATAGTCAAAACCATACACTGTACAATTTTTATTTTTAGTATTTCAGATTTAAAATTTGCATAATTGGCAGGTCAGACACCTCAAACAATTCAAGCTCGGGAGGTGCCAGAGATTCAGGTGCAGAATCAACAATTCCAAGGAAGACAAAGTGGCAGAGGAGGAAAGCCATGATCAAGACGAAGAACAGATGAAGGCTGCTACAAATGTGTTCAGCTGACACATTGGTCCAGAGAGTGTCCGCAGAACATTGCACCAAACAACGGCCCTCCATGCAGATACCCGGGGAGGTTTACGACGGAGGCAGGGGGTCCCAGAGATGTCAAAGACGAACAGGGGTGCCAAACATGACCCAAATGCCACTGACACCCTGGTATCAACCACAACAATGAGGAAGCTCAAAGGACCAGACCACCAGGTGATGCATCTTCAGCACAAGGGTATTTTGAAATCCAGCTACATTGAGCCATATCTGTCACCACAGGAGGGAGAGGTTTAATGTAAAACATGACAGTGAGTAGCATATTGCATTTACACAAAGCATAAAACATAGTAGAACATTTAGCAGACTATTTTTGTAATTATGAGAAGGAAAGAGATTACGAGTGATGTTGTTCCCCTACACAGAAAACTATTGTGTCCACACAGCTAGTGAGGTCAAGACGATGGGTTTCCACCCAAAAAATATGAAGACGGAAACCTAGTACTCGTCCAAGACGGAGGATCCTTACCTCCTGTTTACACCGACTGCAGTTCAAGGGGCGACGATACACCAGACGTGGAGCTGTTGAGACCTAAAAACAGAAACTCGATTCTGCTGTGGTGAAGTCTGGCTACAAAGGGAGGTGTCCGATAGGGTCGCTTGTCTCAAACCAGTGAAGAAGTCAACAAGAACCCAGCAGAACTAGAGAGTGACTGTTGGCGGGAGAACAGTGACAGAGCGACAGAGACTGGCCCAACATTCCCCAGCCAGTACATAGATAGACCCCGTCAGAAGACCGGGGCTGTGTTTAAAGGGGAACTTCATTTATTGTTAGTAGAAGTGTAGTTTTTTAGTCAAACAATTATGTGATTTATGGAGTCAGATTACATTATTTCTCATAAACACAATTTTATAATCGTCTGAAATATCGGTTTTAAGGCAATAAGCTGCAGATTAAATAACATAACACTGATTGAGAGTTGGATAAAGAAGTTGTAGGGTTTTTACAACAGTTTCAAGATTCAGTTTTTATTTATTTATTCTTGAGTGACTTTACTGATTTATAATGTAGTGCGTAAGGCAATATCTCATTTTGAGTGAGGGGCACCAGCCCTCCATGTATGTCACCCTCTGTGAGAATAGTTCATATTTTCCCTCTAGTTTGGAGAAATATTATTTTATTATATGTTTGTTCAGCAGTATCAAACAATGCTCTAATCCTAGAGTTATTGAGACGCATTAGCGACACCAGGGGTATTGTTTTCGCAGCAACAATGATGCATAATACCAGGACAAAAGCCATTCCTGAAACAAGTAAACAATTTTTGTGCTAATGGGAAATTTTAGTGAATGTTTGTATACCATCAGAAAGCCATACATCATATGATATTTTTTGTACGCCTTATGGCTACACAGAGAAGTTATATTTATTTTGTGCAACGTTATGGGTTTTGCGTGTCCTGTTCAGAATAGGGTAATCATTGCAATATTGATTGAGCATGTTATGCTCAAAGGAGGGAGTGTCATGATTATGCAGACATGTTGATTTCAGTGACGTTGTAGTTAATGAATAATAACATGTATTTAATAATAGGTCTCATAACGACAAATGCCGAAGCCTGGGCCTCCTCCAAGGAGGGAGTGGTCCAGTTTTAAGATATTAGATGAATAGAAGTGATGAATATGTCAGAACTCTGAGTAATATTATCCAAGTTTTGTCTACACAGGCTGGAAAGCTACAGAGATACCAGAAGAGACTCCTGTTCGGCCAGGTGATTGGGTGAGGGTGAAAGTTCACAAAAGACAGTGAGCTGATCCGGGTGGACGGAACAGTGAGAAGTTGTAATGCACTTCACACGAGCTCCGGTTTAAAGGTAAAGAAAAAGGAGCAAATTGACACCACCTCACACATGGTCACCCTTCACTGGCAACTTCCAGAACATTATTGGGAGTTAGGACTGATTTGGCAGAGCTGGAACAAAACAATAAATAGAAATAAGATAAAGATAAAAACAGCTCAAGAGACGAATTGTCTATAGATTTGTATAGATTGTACACGAAAGTGAAAACCTATTTTTTGTTTTACATCTGAAAAAGAGTCCAATTTTCATATACGTTATTATAGTACTCATTATTTAAATTCTGTAACTGACACAACCATGGACAAAATAGAGATGATGTCAAGAACAAAGCCAAATCAATTGTGGGGTCCCCTAGGGATAAGAGTTAGAATAGCATTGTTGATTGTGCTCATTACACTTGGCACCTTTTTGGTTGGATGGGGAGTACAATATCAAGTAAGACATGGATCCATTAGTTCACTCATAGATAATGCTCACATCACTAACAAAACTCCAGCTGTGTTTCAGAGACTTTCACTTATCCCCAGAGCCAAAAGATCAGCTGAGCAACAGGAAGAGGAGTTAGAAATACTCGGTCCCAAAGGTGAGGCGGTTACAATCAAGATGATTCACCCCTATATGCAGTTATTGTATCAAATGATGAGATGGGTTTAAGTGATCGGGATAATCAGTGATGGGGATTTACAGATTAGGGGAATCTCCAAATACACTGGATCCATGTTTTAGTCTGTACCAGAAACACTCCCTGTTAAGTTTATGGACAACCGACCGGTGACCTGAGCACAATTATTGAAAATGATTACAGTAGAAACTGGCTACTAGCCCACAAGTACAGCTTTGTACTTACAAACTCCCCAGCTGCAGATTGTGGCGACATTGCAGATATGTCCAGTCACAAAACTTACTTATGTTCTAAATAACAGTGAGATTTAGAGTAATGGAGAAAATATGGGGACGTTATTTTATAGTGTGTGAAATATGTGGTGCTTGAAACATGTAGATATTTTAATTTATAGAAGAAGATGGTTTCCTGAAAGAGTTATTTGGAGTAGCCATGTTACAGTGGGTGAAAGCAATGTTTAGGGATATGGCACAACCATTAGTAGACATTAATTGGGTTTAGATGGCATTTAACATCTAAGACAGATAGTAAGATTATGAAAATGGAGTAGAAAGGATTGGATATATTTTTCCTCAGTGTGTTAGAATTAGCTATCGGTAATGCGTCCCGAGATCTCTCTCTCTCTCTCTGCCTGTCAGACTGCTACGACCCCATCTTCAAACAAATGACCTCACCACAGGAGACTCCTCCTCCCCTCCTCCATCGAACAGACAGAGAACCCGAGCTGAACCAACAACGACCTGAGGCATCCAGAACCAGCTCCGCCTGAGGCATCCAGAACCAAACCAGCATGCTGACAAAGAGGCAAACTCATCGGTTCCTAAATCAGGACACGAAGTTGCAAACTGAGCCACAAGATTTGGCACAAAAGCAGAGTGTGGGACATGAGCGGAATACGCCCTCCATGCAACAGCGTAGAGACTGAAAAGGAGGAGATGAAATGCAAAGCAGTTGGGCCACTGAAAAGAGTTACAGCGAGAGGATCCAAGAGCGGATGGACTGAGAAGACAGGACGGAGGAGAGGACAGGACGGAGGAGTTGGCACGGGCCAGCAGAACCTGAGGGGGTCGTGGTTTGACGACCAGAGGGGCAGAGAAGGAACACAGGAGTGAGTGAGTTTACACATAAACACACTTATTAGAAAATAATCCTAAAAACACACTGAGGGTAGAAACATATTATTCAATCTTTTCATCATATAAACAAATTATTCTTTTAGAGATTCTTATTCATGTGAGAATTTGGGGAAGATTTAATTTGTTACAATATAGAAAGCAGACAAATCTTTATTGAATGGAAAATCTTAAAGGTCGAGCTAGAACCAAGCCAAAGAAGGTATTCCAATCTAGAGTATTGATGTCTCCATTGTAGCATGGATATTACCATAGGAGAACTGTTAAGGTGGAAACAACATTTGTTTGTCGAACCAGATGTAGAGTTTTAAAAAGACACTAGGCAAAGAGCGATTGCAAATTTTAATTTTGAAAAACTAGTATAATTGTGAGTACTACATATGGGGCCTTGGATCACTCATTTTAATGGTGCATATTTTTAACAACAAATATCGTTCAGGGAGAAGGGGTTGCTCAACCCACCCTGCAGATGTTTTAAATCTTACTTGCCCTCTTAAGAGGGATGCACGGCACCAGAGTATGAGTTTTAAAAGACAAGTGCCACCACCTCCTAATGCTCATCCATTTAATCAGTGATGACCTGACATTTAGAGATGTTATTTAAAAGGAGAAACATATCTGCCATGAGTGAACATTCCTGAATTGAACTACAAACCATTAAAGAAACCACTTCTGTTTTTAAAGTCCTTGTTAAAGGAGGAACTAATTATCACATGCTCGGGCACCCAAGGTTCCACACACTGTTAAAGGGGTTAGCATGGTTCTTCAAGTAGACCAGAATTGAAGATAAATTAGTATAATGCGTTGGTGATATTCCACCGGTTTTCACACCATTTCAGGGATTTTATCACATCATTAGAACAGACCACCCAAAGCTACTGAAGTGGGAACTTTCAAGTGATGAAACTCTACAACTGTTGTAACTGACCAAAATCTTCTCCCAGAAATGACTGTCTAGAATGCCGTACCCCAGAGTAGATGTTTGGTGGTATCGTGGAACTAAAACCTTGTACTCAGTCTTGCCACAGGATTGGACTGGGACCTGTGCACTAGCACAGCCAGTGATGTTTTTTATGCAGTTAATCAACATGGTGAAACCTCCCAAAGCCAGTCGGGCTAAGAGACCAGTCCCAGGGGGAGTTTAGGCTCCACAGTGTACAAGGATAGCATAGGGGGCCCAGGGAGGCCTAGATGTTGCATTTCCATGTCCTAACGTACCGATTGATCACAACGGCCTCTTCTAGAGAACATATTACTTTCATACCTTAAATGGTATGAAAGGAGGGAGGGTACATTTCTCATGAGGAGACGGTTACAAATGCTAGCAGAACAAGAAGACCCATATACAGAGGTTGAGGAAAATGATGAGTGAGTTTAAATGATATGGATGTTCAGAGATGAGATTATTCAAAGAATGTCCAGCCGATGTGATTCTTTAAATGATGAAATCATGTTTAGAAGTAAACAAAATAAAATGCTAAAATGGAGTGAATCCATTATCCTATACTATTCCAAATAGTGTATTGTTTATTTTTCATTATTATCCTATACTATTTCATGATGGTGTATTGTTGTTTTTTATTATTACATTAAACTGGTACAAGATATTTTATTTTATTCTTTATTAGCCATACTGTTCTAAAATGATGGATCACATGTTGTATGGATCATTGATATTCTAAAATGGGTCGTTTCTTTTCACTTTGTAAAAACAAGCGCCTTAACACTGAGCGTGGTATGAGAACGGTTTCTGCGAAAGGAGGGAGGAATAAATGTTCTGATACGAAGAATGCTGCTATTCTGGAGAACCATATTGAATGTTAACACTAGAAGTATGCACAAGGGAAAACTTTTATGTTTGAACAGTCAAAGTATTTTTGTATTTTCCTAAGGTTGATATTAAAACCATTCCATTTTATTGTATGTCTTTTATGAGTTATGTACTATGCAGAGTTCAGATGAAGAACTCATTGATTTCAGTATTATACACACCTTTCAGGTGTGTAAGGAGGGACTGTTAGAAATTAAAATCAATGTTTTATGGCATAATGTACCTTAAACATACCATCAGTTTAAATGCTATTTTATTCTGGAAAAACCCAGAAGTTCTCAATACTAAGCTTTTATTCTGAAAATCCGTCATGACGACATCCGGGACTACCGCCCATTAGTATCATTAAAGGGGCTATTGACGCCGTTAACATGTATTACATATAATGTTATGAAAGAGATAAGGAGGAGAAAAGGCATGTGGAAGTAAGCAATGAATGTAAAATGTCGAAATCCTCCGTTTAACGCGATATCGGACACAGGAGAACGAGGGGGGGAAGTCCCCTGCGTCACTACAGCTCCCAGAGAGGAGGAGCGAACAGCGAGCAAGCGGGAAGGACGAATGCTTGTAAGCTCTCTTCTGCACGGCCACCAAGGGAGAGGGAGCTGCAGCCTTACTCTCCTGTTTGGACAATATTCTGTTTGTGACATTATCACGCTTTTTATTAATTAAAGTACCAATTTGAACCTTCTCAGAGACTCCATTTAGTCTCCTTTTAAACTTCTGTCCTGGACGCTAGAATAATCACACACAGATAACAGAGCCCACAAGCATTCGTCCTTCCCGCTTGCTGGCTGTTCGCTCCTCCTCTCTGGGGGCTGTGGTGACGTAGGGGACTTCGACATTTTTCATTCATTGCTTACTTCCACATGCCTTTTCTCCTCCTTATTTCTTTCATAACTTTATATGTTACACATGTTAACAGCGTCAATAGCCACTTTAATGATACTAATGGACGGTAGTCCCGGATGTCGTCATGAAGGATTTTCAGAATAAAAGCTTGGTATTGAGAACTTCCGTTTTTTTCCAGAATAAAATAGCATTTAAACTGACGGTATGTTCTAACTAAATTATGCCATAAAACATTGATTTTAATTTCTAACATCAAGCTGTGCAGGTTTGTCCTCCATGTCTGGAAAGTACGACATGAAACTAACCATCAGGTTGGCCAAGTGTTCCTCTATAATGGACTTGACTGGAGCGCTCTGCACAATGCACATCCTCACTGGAGAGGAAAGCATCTGCCTGAGGAAACCAGGTGAGATCCCCCAGTGCACATGCCCGTTCCCACAACTCTGCTTTCTTTATGAAACCACCCAGCTGGTCATACAGGTTCAGAATGTTGGTGTTCTTGCCCTGCATGCACACATTCAGCTCATTCAATTTGCTGAATATGTCTGCCAGATAGCAAAGCTTTGCAAGCCAATCTGTGTCCTCAAACAGTGCGGCATAGGGAGATCCTTGCTCTGACAGAAAGGTGTGCACCTCCGATCGTAGCTCCAACAGCCCACTCAGTATCCTCCCTCGAGAGAGCCCGCTCACTTCTGTGTGTAGCAGTAGTTGGGTGTGTTCAGCTCCCATGTCCTCGCAAAGGCGGTGAAACAGACGCGCATTGAGTGGCCTTGACTTGATGAAGTTAATCACTTTGATGCTGTTGTTCAAAAAGTCTTGCAACACAGGACTCAGCTTTTTGGCCGCCAGTGCTTCCCTGTGTATGACACAGTGATTCCACTGCACTTCTGGATTTGTATGCCTAATACGTGCCATGAACCCTTTAAAACGGCCCGTCATTGAGGCAGCTCCGTCTGTACAGACACTCATGCAGTTTCTCCAGTCCAGCTCGTTTTCAATAAAGAAATCATTCACAACATAAAAAATGTCCCCTCCCCTCTAAGGTCTTGCAGAAAAGCACATTTTCATAAATGTCGTCAGTATCCACGTATCTCACGAAAGCAATGAGCTGAGCCTTACCGCTGAAATCGGTCGATTCATCCAGCTGGAGTGAAAATGCTTCACCAAGTTTTCCCACAACTTGTTCAACAATATCTGCTCTCATTCGTTCTATTCTGCGTGAAACGGTGTCATTAGAAAGAGGCACAGTTTTTAACTCCTCAGCAGCTGGGAGTAACAGGTCCTCAGCGATCGTGAACGGCGTTTTGGCTTTAGTGATGAGCAGTGATACCGCATACGATGCCTCCAGTGCTTTGGCTGATGTTGTGGAGGCTTTTCGCATAATCTCTTGGGAGGATCTGTACTCGGCAAGTTTTCTTTTGAAAAACTCCGGTGGCTTACCAACGTGACACAGGTGTTTGGTGCTGAGATGTCTCTGGAGGTGTGCTGGTTTCATTGAGCTGTTGGCTAGTTTTTCCCCACAGAAAAAACGGAATGCCTGGGGCGGGTTGCCGTTTGTGGACGTGAATCCCATTAAAGCATACGCCTCCTGATATTGACGGCATTTTGACTCAATTTTGGCTTTCTTTATTTCTCCGTTGTCCAAGTTCCCTGCTGTAGTATTGCTACGTTTTAACCACGATTCAATTGAAATGTCTATTTGTTATAATATACTATTGCAATATATTTATTTATTTTTTATTTATTTAACAGGGACAGTGCACATTAATGAACATTACAGAAGATTGGGTCAGTGTTGGCAGAGCTGATTCCTCACTAACCATATTTTGAGTTTTGATTTAAATAAAGTGAATGTGTTCTGGTCTCTGATTGGAGGTGGGATTGAGTTCCATCGCTGAGCAGCTTTAACAGAAAATTAAGACTGACTGAAAGAACGTTGGGTTACATATTGTAACCCTTGTCATATTAGCACAGGCTCCGCCCTCTACTGGACTGTATGGGTACTACCTTACCCTGCGAGCATTCTCCCAATGAGACTTCTATAGACGTAGCAGGCCTTGGGCGGGCCTACCTGAATGCGCACGCATCACACCGTATAAAAGGAGGCCTCGCCTCCTGACTATCATCCTACACCTCTCTTCAGCGAGCGGAATAAGACAGACAGTGCCCTGAGTAGAGGGCTCCACCTGTGCTAATATGACAAGGGTTACAATACGTAACCCAACGTTATATCTCTCACAGGCTCCGCCCTCTACTGGACTCTATGGGTACAGTGGGTGGAGCCCCGATTTATACGCGCACTGTCTTCCAACAACAACATTCCACCCTACTACCCCAGACCGGCTTTTCTGGTCAGCAGCTGCTGCCCCACATTCTCCTTTAACCCGGTTGTAACCGAGGGGAAATCTGGGCTGTGGCTGACAGAGCACACCCTGCTGCGCTTACCTCGCAGAAAGTGTGCTCAAAAAATAGTGCCGGGGGACCCCCCCCACCCATAGATGGATGGGGAGAGCCCCCTCGGCCCCGAATGGGCTTGCTACACGCCTGCCTCCCTGAATCCCTAAGGATCACAGGGAGAGCGCCAGTGCCCATGCCCCACACTCAGACACCGACCCTGTGCAGAGTGTGTGTGGACTAAAGTGTGTAAGGGCCCAGCGCGCCCGGGAAGGGCACGGGATCTCCGTGTCGGCACCTGTCCCTTCGTCTTACCTCTCTACTGAGGTCTTTGAATGCACCGTGGCCCGCCCTCGGGGGAGGGGGGCCGCCTGCGCCGTCACAATGCCGTCTCTTTGAAACGGACATTATGGGGAAAAGTGGAATTGTGGAGAGAAATAACTCTTACTCTGGGATAAATGCAATAGTCTTTACTGAATGCATTTTTCCCACACACACACCTCACTCCAGAACTAGAGTTTACAAACGTAAACCACCGTTCTCCTGCGGAAGAGTACAGCCCTGGGCGGTGGACTTACATGGACGCCAGACCCGAAAGGAATGACGAACGTGAATGGCACCGTCTCGGCCATATCCTGGTCCCCCAAACACTCGAAGCAAAGGTGGTGGGGATCGACCTCCCTGGAGGTATGATAACTCTTTCTTCTTCTTTCAAACGTCTCAGTCTCTCGTGGAATCACTTCCGCTGCTGAAGAGAAAAGGATGATAGTCAGGAGGCGAGGCCTCCTTTTATACGGTGTGATGCGCACGCATTCAGGTAGGCCCGCCCAAGGCCGGCTACGTCTATAGAAGTCTCAGTGGGAGAATGCTCGCAGGGTAAGGTAGTACCCATAGAGTCCAGTAGAGGGCGGAGCCTGTGAGAGATATAACTTTTTCTAAGTGGAATAATGCAATCTCCTCTCGCTGCACCTCTTGTTACCCTAGTTGCAGTTGTGCGTATGTTAATAAACTGTCTAAGAGGAGGTTAGGTAAGGCCGTTGACAATGCAAGAATTTGCATGTTTAATGAGGTTTTCCCAGCTTAGCATATATATACTATATGCTTTCCGCTGGGCGTGGTTCCGGGCAAGAGCCTGATTTAGCTCTGGTTCTTCCTGTTTCCACCGCAGCGGAGTCGGCTCTAAGTACCGAAAACCGGTTCTAGCTTCACACTTACGTCGGAGGGGGGCGAGATTAACCTGAGCAATAATAGTTAATGGCGAGTACGCCAAATACAAGTTGTACCCAGCATAAGCAAAAAAGGTATTTTTATTAACCTTTTTTTATTGTTTTCTCTCGCATACCCCCTGCAGTACCCCCACGTACCCCTAGGGGTCCGCGTAGCCCCATTTGAGAATCACTGTACTAGGGCATTCCGTTCCAAGAATGCAGGGTTGTTGGTTGTTCCTAGAGTCTCTAAAAGTACAATGGGTGCCAGAGCCTTTTCTTATCAAGCTCCACATTTGTGGAATCAGCTTCCAGTTTGTGTTCGGCGGCAGACACCCTATCCGTTTTTAAGAGTGCGCTTAAGACCTTCCTTTTTGATAAAGCTTATAGTTAGGGCTGATTAGATTCAGCCCCTAGTTTTGCTGATATAGGCTTAGTTTGTCGGGGGACATCTTACTTCTTCCTTCTCTCTGTCTATACCTGTGTGTTCCCATTAACCCAGCTTCCCCACATTTATTTTTGGTGTCTGTATACGCCGGGATCCTGAGTCGTGGCTGATCCTGTTGCTGTGGTCCCGAGTCCTGGATCCTGAGTCCTGCATCCTGAGTCCTGGATCCTGAGTCGTGGCTGAACCGGTCACTGTGGTCCTGAGTCCTGGATCCTGAGTCCTGCATCCTGAATCCTGCATCCTGAGTCCTGGATCCTGAGTCGTGGCTGAACCTGTCACTGTGGTCCTGAGTGCTGCATCCTGATCCTGCATCCTGAGTCCTGGATCCTGAGTTGTGGCTGAACCTGTCACTGTGTTCCTGAGTCCTGGATCCTGAGTCCTGCATCCTGAGTCCTGGATCCTGAGTCGTGGCTGAACCTGTCACTGTGGTCCTGAGTCCTGGATCCTGAGTCCTGCATCCTGAGTCGTGGCTGAACTTGTCTCTGTGGTCCTGCCTGATTCTCATCATACTACTTCTCTGATGGCTCCCACAGGATTGTTGACATCCACCTGGATCCATCTTCTTCTTATTTATAGACGCATGCATTTCCAAGCATTTGGACTACCTATTAGGGCTGAACGATATACCGTGTCATGGCGATAACCGCGATATGCGCATGCGCGATATTCACACCGCAGGTACGTGCGGTTTTATTCATTTTTTTTTAAAATGCTAACGCACTTTAGCACAGAATTCAAAATCCGATCCAATCTCGCGACAGAGGAAGCAAACACAGACATCATAACACGTACTTTTACGGAGCTTTTACGGGAGATGGTCTCACCGTAGCTGTCAATCTGATCAAAAGACGTGTTCAATGGCATTAAAACGAGAAAAAACGCGGCTGAATCGGTTGATCCATAGGTTAATAATGTATCTGTGGCTTTGAGGCAATTGTATATAATCCATAATTCATTTTTATGTAAAAATCGGAGCAAAAAAGTTAGCTGCTAACGGTAGCCACCAGAGTGTATGCAGCTTTTGGTTCTGGCTACGCGTCACTCTCACTCCTTATTTGGTAATGTGTGTGTGTTAGACTGCCGTATAGCCGAGACCGGAAGCAGCAGCCACTCTGGTGGCTACCATTAGCAGCTAACTTTTGCTCTGCGATTTTTACATACAAATTTAATTATGGATTATAAATAAAATAATTTGTTTATACAGAGATATTAAAAACCTATGGATTAACCGATTCAGCCGCGTTTTTTCTCGTTTTAATGCCATTGAACACGTCTTTTGATCAGATTGACAGCTACGGTGAGACGATCTCCCCTAGAAGCTACGTAAAGGTACGTGTTGTGATGACTGTATTTGCTTCCCCTGTCGCGAGTCCGGATCACTCAGTGATGATACTATATACCTAAATAATCTGTGGAACCTCAGCTTTAATCAGATATCTTGTATGTGCAGCTACGATAAGTAATAAGGGTACTTTTATCTTGAGTTCTGTGCCAAAGTCCGTTAGCATTTTTCGCTCAGGGGTCATTTAGATGCTTCTTATGAGACTTGTGTTTTGTTTTGGTAAAAATGGTATGTATCGTCAGTTAGCTGAGATTATTTCCGTTAATCTGGTATAACACATTAATAGGTTCTTAAATATGAAGATCCCCTGAGACAGTGTTGTGAAGAAAAAAGTAAAGTACCCGCCGGGACCTTGGGGCTTAACAGGTTAAAAAAAACGCGATATATATCGCAGGGGAACAAAAAACCGCAATGCCCGTTTTTTTCAATATCGTGCAGCCCTAGCTACCTATGTTGTAAATGTATTATCTTTTTAAATTACACACAACATCTATCTGAGAGGGATCCCTCCTCTGTTGCTCTCCTCGAGGATTCTTCCATGTTCCCCTTTAAACTGTGGGGTTTCCTTGGGAGTGTTTCCTTGTCTGATGTGAGGGTCCAAGGACAGAGTGTGTCATATTCATATTCTGTACAAACTGTAAAGTCCACTGAGACAAAGGTAACATTTGTGATAATGGACGAAATAAAATAACTGATTGATTGATTGACTTGGATATGTGTCCTGTGCATTGTCCACTTCATTTGCTCAAGGCATTTTCTTTCTTTACTTATTGCTTTTATATTCGTGCTCCTTCCTGACAAGATTAGATGTGATCAATCTTAAATTGTGTAATGTTGATAGAAAAAGACATTGTGTTTGGGGAAACAGCTGCAGCTCTCACAGTCTGTAGGAGTTGAATGAGATTTACCTCCCACGATGGCAGAGTTGCGGTCCACTCCTTCCTTGGCCTTGTTCTCTTTGAAGGGGAACACCGCTCCAGCTGTGGAGGAACATCTGTTAGAATCGGACTGTGGTTGGTTCTGAGGTTAACATGCATCATCTGTCTGTGTCTCTACCTGCTTCGACGTGCCAGGGGTCACTGGCTGAGGCCATGGGGAAGATGGTGAGGGGTGATGCTCCACAGTTGGAGGGGACTAGAATCCCATGGGTGCTGACGGGTGCTGCGGGGCCCAAGCGCAGGGCTGCTTTCAGCGGGGCCACGCCGTTCAGCTGGACGCGAGACAGACAGCCCACAAAGCCCGGCGTGTTGTAGCGCTCGATCAAGATGGGGTCAATCTGTCCAGTTTCTACATAATGGTCATAACCATCAAAACATAATATTATTCTACCAAGGAACATGCATACATATTCATTCATCTAAAAAGAGCAGAGATGATCCATGTCATATTTAGCTATTAAACCAACAATTACGAACAGCAAAAATAAAAGCATGACATCTTGATTGATTATAATGAGCACATTTGAGAATAGTTCTTATTGGAAAAAGGTATTATATTATAGTAAGCAACAGTGGCCATTCCTTTCAGATGTTAATTCCCTTACACACAACACTATGTGTTTAAAACTGCTCTTAAGCTCCTCTCCTGTCAGCATCCAGTGTCCCTCACCTGGAAAGCATCCTCTGTCTCCCCCCTTTCTCATCTATCACTGAGAGCTTTGTTCTTCTAAAAATATCTATGTGTGAACAGATATTTGGACATATGTTCGCTTTTGTCAAACCTTTATTTAATGAAATTAATCAACACTCAAAATAAGCATATTCTCATATTCATATTCAAGAATTCAAGGGTGAGTAATTTATTTACAAATGATAATTTTGAAGCTTATCGGTCAAGATGCTGAAACTCCTAATGCATAACCCCAGTAGATGTCAGTGCCGTCTGAACAGGATCCACACTCACATGTTATATCTTCACACTTACCAAATACTTTTCCAAGAAAGATACTCTTGAGCAGGTTGAAGTTGGTGTCGGAGGCCTTGGGCAGGAAGTGTGTGGACACTGGGTAGTGGTCCAGCTGGAGAACATGGATGAAAGAAAAGACCAGTAAGTCCTACTACTATCTTTCATATGCTGCTTCCACCTGTTCATCTTCCAGTGTGGGCTCGAAGAGGTAGTATCACATGGGCAGCCCCTTTTATGGGAAACACTTCAGAGAAATCTAATTGTTTTATTACATTACATTACATCACATTTAGCTGACGCTTTTATCCAAAGCGACTTACAATAAGTGCGTTCGACCAACAAGATACAAACTTGAAGAAAACAGAATCATAAAGTACATCAAGTTTCATAGAGCAAAAACAGTTCAAGTGCTACTCAACTGGCTTTAGGTAAGCCAGTCCTTTATTAGTATATAAGTGCTTTGTTAATAGTTCTATCGCTCGAAGTGGAGTCGAAAGAGATGAGTTTTCAGTCTGCGCCGGAAGGTGTGTAAGCTATCTGCTGTCCTGATGTCAATGGGGAGCTCATTCCACCATCTTGGAGCCAGGATAGCAAACCCACGTGTTTCTGCTGATGGGAACTTGGGTCCCCTTCGCAGCGAGGGTGTAGCGAGCCGTTTGGTTGATGCAGAGCGGAGTGCACGTGCTGGGGTGTACGGTTTAACCATGTCCTGGATGTAGGAAGGGCCAGATCCATTCGCAGCATGGTACGCAAGTACCAGTGTCTTCAAGTGGATTCTAGCAGTTACCGGAAGCCAGTGGAGGGAGCGGAGGAGCGGCGTGGTGTGGGAACATTTAGGAAGGTTGAAGACCAGACGAGCTGCTGCATTCTGGATGAGCTGCAGAGGTCATTATTAATGATATACTAGATAGCTCAGGTGGTTTCCGTTCATATCATGGTTTTTGCTGTATGCGTGCTCGTATTTACAGGTTTGTGCGTCTACTGTAAGTAGTCAAAAGATATGTCAGAAATGTTAAAAGATATAAATATCGAGCTTTTGGGGAAGGACCTTGGACTGACAGATATTTGGAGGCTTGTCAACCCGCGAGAGAGAGATAGAGAGAGTGAGAGAGAGAGAGTATACATTCTATTCTATCAACCATAAATCTTACTCAAGGATAGATTACTTTCTGATCAGCAAAGATTAGGTGGAGAGCGTTTCAGACTGCTCGATAGGACCTATAGCATTGACTGATCATGCTGCAGTTCAACTATGCTTAGTAATGGAGCCAGATGGGGTTAAGAACAGCAGATAGAGGATGAATGTGTCCTTGCTTCAGGACACAGCATGTAATAGTTTAATGGCAGAGGATCTTGAGAGTTTCTTCCTGGTGAACAACGGGTCAACAGATAAAGTAGGGACAGTCTGGGAGGCCTCTAAGGCAGGGCTTCTCAAACCTTTTTCAGTAATGTACCCCCTTTGAAACATTTTCTCAGCCAAGTACCCCCTGACCGACCCCGAACATTTTTGATAGAAAAGGCCTATATAAATAATTACAATATAGTGATGTTCCATCAGTGTGTGATTTATTAACTCCTTCATGCACGAATTACAACAAACTAACGATATATCATCTTTATGCATGAGGAAAAAAATTGAAACTGATTTTTAAGTAGTAATATATGTTTAACAAACCAATGAACAAAATGATATATTATGCAAAAACTATCAAATACAATACACAAATATTATAATAAAATCCACTGTGGTGCCTGATGTGCAACTATACTATCCGAAACCCCATGCATATTATATATACCACAAAGTGAGTTCCTTTGTATTTCCTGCTTCTTCACACACATGCTCTGTGCAGTACAGGTTAGCCCTGAGTGTTAGTGATGCTAATGTAAACACCGACCATATTACGTCCAAAACAGTCGGGCATTGTTTCTGATAGCAAAGTTTCTGATAGGGCCGTGGGTGTAAAGCCAGCCTACATTTCCACTATTACGTCATATCGGATGCAAATCTGGATCAGCTCCGTTGTAGCCCCGTTTTTAGAGATTTGGGTACGGAGGAAAAGAGAAAGGGTTTTATTTTCTGACGCTGCATGAGTTCCCCGACACACCGGGGACACATATTTATGTATAAAAGACATAAAAAAGTGCATTTTGCATGATAGGTCCCCTTTAATGGAGACATGTTGAACGTTGTTGTCACTTCATGCCCTCAAGAGACATTTTGTTTAATTTTTTTGCTTAATTTTTGATTATTTTTCAACGTAAGAGAGGTTTTCCTACAATTCAAGCATCAAATTATGTCCCAGGAGTGTAGGGTTTGGGAATTATGGCAGGCAAAAAAATGTAAGGCATATTTCAAGCTCTCCTCCACTCTAGCTGTGACATCACGCACTAAGCCTTAACGAGCTGCGCAATACACACTAATGTTAACATCTGAAGAAGGCATCTTTACCAAGCTCCAAACTAAGTTAAATATCTCAAAAAGTGTAAAAGATATCAACAATCTGAAAAATAAGTGTAATAGCTGAATGTCTTGTGATTATTTTAAAGTTGGAATGAAGTCTCTAGCTGAAAGTATGTGGAAGGAGAAGCATTTTGCAAACAGTGTAGCTAAAAGAGGATTTGAAGGTTCCTCCCCTTGAGTTCCATGTTACAAAAAGAGTTTACAAAGCTGAAAATATTTATAAAAAGTAAACGGCATTCACACCAATATTTGGGGTGCCAGGGGGGGCGGCTGCTGCCTGTATGTTTATTCTGCATTTATGTATAAAATGTGAAAAATGTAATAACCATCTTAATAACAAAAAAAAAGATATAAATAAAATGATTTATAATTTCAGCTTAGAGCAGAGACCTTACTGCCTTCATTTATTATATTAATACTAATATGAGTACTTTTCCCCTTTAGTTCCGTTGGTACCCTTTATGTCGCGTTCACACCAAAAAGAATGTCCCACATGGTTCTAAACAGCTCAATAGGCAAACATTATCTTAAAATATATTTTATATTTTTTTTTATTTTTTTTTGCATTTTGTTGTAATCATTATTTTAATACTTTCTGCTGACACTTTAATGACCAGTCGCCACTGGGTGAACGTGAGCAGTTTGTGGTTGACAAACGCCGTAAACTCACGACCTTCCAGCAAAAAACGGAAGTGCCGCACAGCCAGCCAGAGTCCAAGGAGCTCTAGGTCAAAAAAACGCTGTACCTGCGTTCCCTGGGCGTCAGCTGACGGCTGAAAAAGGCGAGCGGATGCCAAGCGCCCTCCACCCACTGCTCGAACACCGCACCAACGGCGAGGTCCGATGCGTCTGTGGTAATGGAGATGGGAGCCGTGGATGATGGGTGCGCCAACAGCGCGGCTTGAGCCAACGCGGTCTTGACCTCCGTAAAAGCAGACTCAGCTTCTGCCATCCAGTCGATCACCTGGATGGGGGTTGTGCCCTTTAAAGCCTCATACAGCGGCCGCATAATGTGGGCGGCCCGGGCGATGAAACAGTGGTAGAAAGTCACCATCCCCATAAACTCACGGAGCGACCAGGCTGTGAGTGGGCGAAGAAACACTGCAACAGCCTCAACCTTCGCCGGCAGGGGAGCTGCACCGCCCTTGGTGACGCGGTGTCCGAGGAAGTCAATGTCAAAAACCCCGAACTGGCGCTTTGCAGGATTGATTATTAACCCATGTTGACTGAGCCTCGTGAAAAGGGCTTGGAGGTGTGACGGGTGCTCTTCTACCGAAGCGCTGGCAACGAGTTTGTCGTCCAGGTAAACGAACACGAATGGCAGGTCCTGCAGCACCAAATCCATCAGGCATTGGAACGTTTGGGCATCCGCACAAACTCGAAAAGTCCAAATGGCGTTATCACTCCTGTCTTAGGGACGTCCAAGGGATGCATGGGCACCTGGTGGTAACCACGCACCAGGTCCACTTTCGAAAACACCGACATACCGGCCAGATGTGCTGAAAAGTCTTGAATGTCCGGCACCGGGTAGCAGTCAGGTGTCGTGGCGTCATTGAGGCGGCGGTAATCCCCACACGGGCGCCAACCGCCGTTCGGCTTGGGAATGACGTGTAGAGGAGAGGCCCAAGGACTGTCAGAACGGCGGACGATACCCAGGCGTTCCATGGTTGAAAACTCCGCCCTCGCTACTGCAAGCTTAGAAGGGTTCAACCGCCGGGCCCTGGCGTAGACTGGGGGACCCTCGGTGGTGATGTGGTGCTCTACCCCATGCTTGGTGGTGAGCGCGGAGAAGGTGGGTAGCGTCAGGTCTGGAAATCTCAACAGCCTGAGAAAAATGTCTGCTCCCGACAGCCCGTCGTACGCTTCCTTGCCAAGTGTACACACGAGGGAGGAAAACGTCAAGGCATCAACCAAGCGTCCACCAGGAGTCCGTGAGCACATAAAAAGTCTGCCCCGAGGAGGGGAAAAGAAATGTCTGCCGTCACAAAATCCCAGTTGAACCGCTGTCCTCCAATACACAAACACATAGGCCTCACGCCGTACGTGCGAATAGGGCCGCCATTAGCCGTCGTCAACCGCGGTCCATGTCCCCCACGAGCGACGTCTTCCCGCGAAGCAGGAACTACACTCCGTTGAGCTCCCGTGTCACACAGAAACAAGCTTCCTGAGACTCTGTCGCTGGCGAAGAGAAGCCTGCTCGTGCCGCCAACGCTCAGGGCCACTACAGAGCGCTGGCTCCTCCGTTTCCCGGAGGCTTGTAGCTGCAGGGAGCGACACACTTCTTTGCGCTGGCCCCGAACCGCGCGTGGTAAAAACACTCCTGTGTCCGCACGCCGACTTGTTACTGTCGCGTCCAGCCTCCCCAAGCCTTCGTAACTGTTGAGAGGGCGCTGAGTGTCAGAGCTAGCGCCTCTGCACCGGGCTGCTGGGTAGCCAAGACAAAACGGTCGGCCTCTTCAGCCAATGCACGGGGCTCCGTAATGGACGTGTTGGCTAGCGCCGTCTGGACCCGGGAAGGCAATTTGCGTAGGAACATCTCCATGAACAAAACCCGAGGCTCTTCCCCCCTAGCAGATTCAGTATTTTCTCCATCAGCTGAGATGGCTTGCTGTCCCCGAGGCCTTGAATGTCAAGTATCTGGCGGGCCCTCTCCTTAGCAGATAAGCTAAATGTCTTAAGGAGAAGGGCCTTAATCGCCTCATATTTGCCATGGTGCGGGGGGCTGCGATAAATCCCACCAACCTGGATGACGTGGGGCTCCCCATCGCTGCTACCACGTGGAAATATTTCAAATCCCCGTCACGGACTTGTCGGCAGGCAAAGTGTGCCTCCACGTGAGCGAACCACGCCCCAGTGGCATGCTCCCAAAACTCTGGCAGCTTTACAAAATCATCGCGATCAGCCATGTTCAATGAGTCTTCGGAAACTTTCACGAAAACGTCAGGGTCACCAGTGTAGATCCGATGAACGGGAGTCAGAGGCGGTGCATTCAGAATGGATTTCCACACTTCATTATTCATTCATCTCTAAGAGGTAAGTACATCAACTGCTCTGCATGACAAGCTAGCAGGAATCACCCCAAACCCCGGTACCCTCACTAACCGGTCCGGGTTGCAACACACACTATATGACACAGTGAATGATGTCCCGTAACTGTCACCACAGCCTACAGATAATAAATACAGTTATTCTGTTCGGTAAACACTTCGTTTCAAAAGCACAATCAACACGTTTTCTGAATTTAAGGTTACTTAAAGAACCTTAAATAAAGAACATTGTAAACGCAATTTCTTTTGAAAAACATATGACCACAAACCATCACTAGGTGGCACCACACAACATGAAATGGGACCAAAAGAGCTCTGACAGAGTGGGATTATATATTAGCAATGAGCGCATCAGACTGTCCAGCAAGCATTTCAAATGTTGAAGGTTTCTTTTGAACTCAGATTTGTCTTTTTTATTAATATTATTATTTTATTTGTGTGTGTTTGTGAACTCATCTCATCATTATGTTGTCTTCTTTATTCGTATCTCTTCCCTTTACTTAAAATAAGAACATTCTTACTTCTCTCTAGTGGTCACTATCCACACACATCACATGTGTTTGTGCTCTCACAATGGAAATATTCCCTTCCCTAAATCACAGAATCAGTTTCCTTATTTGTATGGTCAATCCACAGTTTGAATACATTATAACCATTCTACACCCCCCCCCCTCCTATTTCCTTTAAAAAAGAAATCAATTACAGTCTGGAAAACATATTCCAACAGGGTAAGTCTACATGTAAGGAGAATGCTCTACTACTTTTTGTTAAAATAGTGAGTGAGAAATAGCATGTCACTCCCCCTAAGAATCACAACGTCTTGTTACAGTATCTGCAGCATCCAATGACGTGCCTCCTCCCTCTCCTCTGCCATCATTGGTCCATGCTCCGCTCAACACACTCAACCACCAGACCCTCTTCATGCTCTCCAACAACTGGGACTCCCACATCTCCTCTGTCTCTGATAGATTCTTCCCAGAATGTGAGCTAAATAAAATGTATTGCTGTCATGTAATAGGTGATGTTTGGAAAGCAGGCTAGCTGTTTCCCTTGCTTCTGCTTTTCAGATCAGTCATTTAAATAGCTTTATATATTTACAAGAGATTAAAATCCATTTAAAGAGGAGATGTTGTGCTCTTTTTCAGGTTCATATCAGTATTTGGTGTCTCTACTGGGACGTGTCTCCATGCTTTAATGTTCAAAAACTCTTTCTTTTTATCATACTCTGTTCACCCTCTGTCTGAAATCAGAGCCCAGTCTGCTCTTATTGGTCAACTGCTGCCTACAATCTGTTGGAGCGCTAGCCAATAGGAGCATGAGTGTTATATAGCGATATCACTATGTTGCTGAAGTAAGACATTTTAGGATTTGCAGACCATTAACATGCGCGATGTTGCAGTGGTGCACTGACCTGCAGCCGTATCTCCCTTAGGTTCCTCGTAATGTTGACAGAGTGAGGCTGTCCATTAGCCATGTTACGATGGTCAACATCTATGGTGTACGGTTCCGTTAGCCCCCCGAGACTGTAGCGGATCTGGAGAGTGCCTGGACACACATACAAACACAGGCTAATAAATATATATTTGTATATCGTTGTAAGAAATGCATGAGGTCCAATGATGAGCCCACCGTTGTGTCGGAGCACCACTGCTAGGTAGTCCTGAGTCCTGGAGCTGACGTAGACGAGGATGCTGGGGGTGCTAGAGGTGCTGAAGCTGAACACCAGCTCCTCCTGGGTCAGATTGGCATCACCACGAACACCAAGTTCTGAGAGGCTCTTGCCCTCCTGCAACACGTTTGCTGCCGCCTCCAGCAGGAAGTCATAACGCACCAGGGTCCCCGTCTCAAAGTATCCGCCTACATCTAACAAACACAAGAAGGATTGTTGCTCCCAAGGGTGTCACTTGGTGTTGAAAAGCAATGGGGACAGAGTGAGTGGTCTCAGGATCTCTAAGTCATCTTCAACATGTACACGTTTAGACACTGTAAGTGGGGGATCAGTTTGAGGGCAGAGTCGATACTGTATTTATCAACATTGGAACAAAAGACGAAAGTATGTCAGAAAATGTTTAAAGTCACTGATTGGTACATGCATGATTTTGGTAATTTTATAATAAGTAATCTAGACAGGGTTTTTCTTAAGACTACCCACACCAATTATATATATTATTATTATAATAAAATTGGAATTGATGTATCGTATTGTACTTTTTGATAAATATTTATTAAAAAAAGTAAACTTTAAAAAAGGTAATGGGGACAAAAGCAGCCTTTTTGTGGTGGAGACATTTGCCTTCCATCCCCAGTGTAAATGGCTGTTGCATCTGATCGATCTAATGAATAACTTCATCTAAAGGGATGCAGCATGTTGGAGGCCATACCATCTGAGCAGAAGGGTCCATCGTACGCAGTGAGGGAGCAGTCACACAAGTATCCGTTGTACTGCTCAACACACTTCCCTCCGTTCCTGCAGTGCATCCCGAAGCTGCTGCAATGGCCCTGGCAGCCTGGATTCACCCCTGGAGATACCTGTGCCCTCTCTTCCAGGTCAAAAGTCAGACCATTTATCTTCAGAGCCCGCATGCAGCCCAGGAAGCCTCTCTGACCACTGGATGCCCCTGGAAATATGACATTAGTCACAAGTTTCTTCATTCAAGCTGCACCGCCACTGGCTCATTAGAATACATGCATTACATTCATGCAAACAATATATTGTTCATTTTAATACGGTCAAGCCTGCACAACCCTCCGAATTGTGTATATTGCACACAAAGCTAGTTTTTTAAAAATAAATAAATGTGTAATAATTCTTCTTTGACTTTGTTTATGTATGCACCATACACACCGAGGTACATTCCTCATATCTGTGAATAAACCTGTTTCTGATTTCTGAAACTGTGTGAATCGTAAAAATGCAGGTGTAGAGCACAAACACTTTTTACGTATATTTCTTTAGAATAAGTTGTTTTCCATCAATATAGCACATTTGACAAAAATAATTATAGTTATAAAAACATACTATAGCTTTCATTAACTGGCACACAGTTTGTTCATCATGACAAACGTCACAGGGATCCTTATGCTGCATTCATACCGGACGCAATGCGAATATTCGCTTCGCTCTAATCACTCCTATCGCATCGCTCTAGTCTAAACGCTCGAGTTTCACTGCGGCTGCCAGCTGTGTTCACTCGCGTCATTCAAAGACGCGCTGGTTCGGGAGCTACAGCTACAACAAAAT
Organism: Champsocephalus esox; assembly: GCA_036324585.1. Lineage (NCBI taxonomy): Eukaryota > Metazoa > Chordata > Actinopteri > Perciformes > Channichthyidae > Champsocephalus > Champsocephalus esox. The sequence continues at coordinate 6,026,200 of CM070481.1, forward strand.
GAACATATTTTACCGTGATCTAATTGTAATACACTTTTCTAAATGATGGCGAAGTAACAACATACTGATACCGGTTAGTAAAAACCATGAATTAATGATTGACAAGTCTGCAGACAGACGGCGGGCGAAAAACCTTTTAAAATGCTTGTTTTCTGAATGAAGGTCGGGTCGACCAGGCTAAGCTAACGCAGTATATGCTCCGACCGTCCACACTCACAACAACGGCCTAAAGACATAAATAAACCAGCGACTGCATTCGCCATGACACAGACAGTCTGTGGTTTGTACTTGTTTAGCTTTTGTCCAGTTTCTGAACAGATATGAAGAGCTGTGAGCTCTGAGTGCTAACTGCTAACAGCTAACGGCTGATGTTTTCTGGTTGAACATCCTCACAGCTGATTGGCTACCGCAGAGATTGCGTCACGCGAATATGACGCTGGAGTTGAAAACATTTGTCGTAGCCCCCTTCAATCACGCCGCGGAATTCGCGTCCACCGCTTCATGCTCGCCGTCGGAGCGAATTCGCGAATCCGCGTCTCTGCATTGACTTTACATGTAATCGCGCCGCCCCCAAACATGGCATCGCGTCCGGTGTGAACGCAGCATTAGAATCATTCTGCCAGAATCCCAGTGGCACTCCCTGATGAGGTTTGGAACATTTAGTCTCACATGTCACATGTTTCTTGTGTGTTAATGGTCATGTAAAGCACTTTGATTTGCCTTTGTGTCTGAAATTTGCTCTATAAATAAACTAGCCGTAACCTCTGTTGATACACTCCAAAGACATTTCTCAGCTGTGGACAGTACAGTACTAGATGTGTGTCTTACCAACATAAAGCTCACTGTAGAACTCCAGTTTGGTGTGTCCATGGGGGGGCATGGGTCTGACCTCTCTGTACTGTCCATCAAGCTGCAGCAGGACCTCCTTGATGTTCTTCTCTGCCTCCAAGTGATGCCACTGGTCATCGTTCAGAGGCAGCGGCGAGCGGACGCTGAGCTCCACCCGCTCACCGCCTACATCAAAAGAGAAGGAGACCACCGAGCCCCCTGGGAGCACCACACTCAGATCAGCACTGGCACATGTGAAAGATCAACTCACTTAGTGTGAGTTGACACAGGGTGACACAGAGTCCTAATGTCCTGGTGTGAAATCACTCCAACCAAAATACATTAAGAACAATGCTTCTAGTCTTTATCCCCCTGTTTCTAGTCTCTAGTCTTCATGCTCCTGTTTCTAGTCTTTATCCCCTGCTTCTAATCTCTAGTCTTTATCCCCCTGTTTCTAGTCTCCAGTCTTTATGCTCCTGTTTCTAGTCTCTAGTCTCTATTACATTACATGACATGTCACTTTATGCTCCTGCTTCTAGTCTCTATTACATTACATGACATGTCACTTTATGCTCCTGCTTCTAGTCTCTCGTCTCTATTACATTACATGACATGTCACTTTATGCTCCTGCTTCTAGTCTCTCGTCTCTATTACATTACATGACAGGTCACTTGTTAGACGCTTTTATCCAAAGCGACTTACATACTCAATACTGTGGACAATCCCCACAGGAGCAATTTGAGGTGAAGGGTCTCAGGGACACAACGACATGCTGATTGCAAACAAATTGAAACAAATTGAAATAATTCAATTTTAACTAGGGGTGTTTACACAAACAAACACACACACACACACGCACACCTCTGAGTTCAATGTGAAGGAAGCTGGTTGTTCCTAGGTTCTCTAGAAAGACTCCACGGGTGGAGGAGGTCTTGAAGTAGAAGGATATGTCGGTGCTGGTCTCTCCTCTGAAGGACGGGAAGCGGAGGGAGGAGGCCGGGCTACTGAAGGACGCTGCATTCCAGAAGCTCCCTTCGGAAAACAACAGCAGGCCATGCATGAACATACCACTGTTTCTGTAATGATACGTCAAGTCTCTGTGAAGGATAGATGCGCGTGTGTGTGATGAGGGTGTGTGTGTTTTATTCTAAAAGAGAGAGCAAGAGAGAGAGACACTCACGGTCCCCCTGGCATTTGAGTGGCCCGACAGTCAGTTTGGCCTCAGATCCAGCTCTGCTCGTATCACCAACCACCACCTGACTGACCGGCAGGTGGTCCTTATACACCAGCAGGCCTGCATCCTCCCTCCTACACACACACACACACACACACACACACACACACACACACACACACACACACACACACACACACACACACACACACACACACACACACACACACACACACACACACACACACACACACACACACACACACACACACACACACACACACACACACACACACACACCACACACACACACACACACACACACACACACACACACACACACACACAGATTTCAAAGTAAACACAACTGACGTATTAACAAAATATGTCTACTGCATCATGTAACTGTGCAGATAAAGCTTATACGAGTTAATCAACGTACAAATACAAAAAGGAAACTGCCATACAGAGAGAATGCAACTCACTTTTCAAACAACAACTGTAATCGTCACTACATAGAAAGATTCAAGTGAAGCATTAAACCCCCCCCTTGTAAAATGGGCAGAACAGATGGGGGTCCACTCACCACGAGCGCAGGTCAGCGTCACAGTTGCAGTAGTGTTTGGCGTCAGTGCAGTTGTGTTCGATACCACAGGAACACTTCTGTATGCCCGGTCCTGAGCCCCCCCAGTAAGAATGCCTCTCATTGGCTCTTCCTACCCACCAGGTGTAAGGGGCACCATCTAAGTCAGACCATCAGCTTGGTGTCAGTTTTCAATTCAAAAGGTTTTAGTTCAGACACAAGTTTACCTTGAAAGTATCAGTAGCATTTTCTACAGTACAATTCACACCAAAACACATCAGCGACACAGACCTGTTAACCGTGTGCACTGTGTTGATAGAGTGCACACCTGATCGAGTCTCACACCGTGTGACTGAAGGGAATACCATTAGCTCCCTCTCAAGCCACAGCACGGAGCACACACCTGCACCTGGTGGCGCTTTAAGAGGGAGTATCCACATGCATTTCATTGTGCAGATATGCATTACTATGTGCCATCATGTTGTTACTGATAGTACTTGTTGCTGACATCGTGCTCGTATGGTTGTTATGCGTGTGTGCTCTTATGTGTATCTATGTAGTCCATCATCATCCTTCTCCTGGCACTGCAGACAACAATGCTGCCACATTTACATAACGGGCTCAAGTGTTCATGTCATTACGTACAATGTCCCTTCTTATAGATAAATAGAACAATGCCCTGAAGCGTCCATTGGTTACCGGCCAACGTGCATCATATCTCTGCATGCAGGTCACCTGGCGTGTTGAGCAGGCGGGACATCCTGCAGGCGTAGCCCACGTACTGCTCACAGTACTCTGCACTGCTGGACACCGACAGCAGCTGCACTCACAGGAGGGACACACAAACAGAAGTTCTTTCTATGTGTTCTTTTGTTATACAAGGTTAATGTTAAACCGATACATGTTTTACCTTCATTACACAACACAGTGTCAAATAAATGTAAACAGAAATACCGTAACTAATGACTGTATCCTATTAGTAGCACCAATGCAAAGCACACACATACTGCAAGTTCTCCACTCCGAACACAACACGACGAAGTGTGCAGCCAGGTGCTAGCAGCAGGTGTGTAGTCATTGTGTACCTGTTCATCAGTCACATTGTAGGTGATCTGCAGCACTGCCTTCCCCCCCTGCTCTGAGCTGGTGACTGGAGTCTGAGGAGAGAGGTTGTTCTTCAGCATCGTCCAGACCTTTCCCTCTGAAGCCCCAGAGAAATACCAGCATTAGTGTCATGTGACAGGTAGATGTTTCTATACCACAGTGCTTACATGTATTTTGACATTCACTAAAACACACATAATAACAATAATAAAGGGAAATAATTGTTTTTGTTTAAGAGCCTGTGTCCACATGGCGCTGCTAGGGCCTTAGCGAGGTCGTCCGCACAGCATCAGAATAGTGTTCCCAGCCCTTTTTCAATGTCTCTATGACAACAGATTATTGACAAAGTATCATCACTGTTGTAAGACAAGCTAGCATGGGTTTAAAACAAATCTATTTGTGCTACGATACATGTGTCTGTGTTTTACCATTAACACCAATGAGATGGTTATTGCTCTCACACTTTGACTGAACGGTCTGTCAAAGCTCATTCTGAAAGCTGTAGAGCGAGGAGGACGATCTCGGTATGGAGGTCAAAGTCAACATCCATTGCTTGCTTAAACAATCCTTTAGGTCAGGGGTGTCAAACTCAAGGCCCGAGGGCCAAATCTGGCCCGCGACTTCATTTCATGTGGCCCTCAAGAGCTTGCAAAGAATATGATATGTTTATTATACGGTTACATGCCACTTTACAGAAGCAGGTTGCCCATAAACTACATGTCCCACAATGCATCTCGTTTTGTGACATGCGCACTGAAGAGACTTACAATTATTTGCCCTGGACTTCTGCTTTCAGACGTAGTTAATAACTAAGTTATTATCCTATCCGATAATAATCAAATTCAGAGGCAATAATGTAATATAATACATTATATATATATTATATATTTATATATGTATATTTATATAGTTACAACCGGACCTTTGAGTGCAACCATAATGTTAATGTGGCCCGCGATGAAATTGAGTTTGACAGCCCTGCTTTAGGTCTTTGTTTTGATAGTTTCTATTTCAAAGATATGGTCAAAAACAAGTTTCTCCTCCAATGTATACAGTGACATCATCAGAGCGGTCCTGAACAGTTGAAATACTTTCATCCGGAAGCACCACCAGTCGCGCAACAACGGTGATGCGCTTGAAAAAACATTTTCTCAAGATGGCTGCGCTTTCTCCTCTTTGGAAAACTTGGACAAAAGGCACTGGCGTTCAGAACAAGGCGCCATGTTTTCTGAAGCTGAGGAGTTGAAAGAAGAATGGTGTGTAAAATGGTTGGGCAAACATGGAGCGCTGTTCTGGTCTCGTGCTGCTTTATTACCATGGGTGGCACGGACAAATATGTTTAACCTTTTCAGCGACATCTCACCTGTCATGTCACAGTGGACTCTGAAGGGGGCGATAGATCCACTGCCGTCTGGGTCAATCCAGAAGCTCCCCGAGCTCTTCCCCTGGTGCTGATACTCCTCACAGGACTGCGGATACATGGCTACAGAGGACACACATGGGTCAGCACACACAGACCAGTTAGCGTGCTTGTGTGGCGTGTGCGAGCATGCACGTGCACTTACATGTATGGCAGGTGGCTCCAGTGTATCCTGTGCCACTACAGTTGCAACTGAATGTATCCCACGTCTGAGAGCAGAGCCCGTCGTGCTCACAGTAATTAGGAACACACCTAATAAAGAGGGGAAGGATAGTGGGAGGAATCAAACCTACCGTATGTGCTGTGAGGCACCAGAACAACCAATCCGTGATCCATTCTTAGATGTGTTCCAATCGTATGTTTATACCTGTCGATAATGGCACACATATCCAGGCTGACGTTTTCAAAGGTTCCAATGAGGCCCTGCTCCACAGCCCTGAGGTCAGCCAGGTGGTCGTCGATGTGGATCATCTGCATGCAGCCCTGAAAGGAGCGCTGAAGGGGTCGAGTGTTGCCGTGCAGAACGTTTCCTGAAGGCAAGCGGAGAAGGTCAGAATTCTTTCATATAACACTAAAGATCTTACAGAAGGAACTTTGCTGCGACTGAACAGTGCGTATGTGCGGCATCTCCTCCTGCTGTGTCACCCCTATGACTGGAGGCGAGATATTAGAAACATTCAGGTCCTGAGTCGAAAGTGTCTAGAGACAGATTACGATACGACTTTATTTGTCAGATCAAGTCTGAAATGTGACTTGCGTTCCAGCAGCTCCATGTCCAGACACATATCCAGATACAAATATACGAAACACAAACACTTAACATATTACATTTACAGATTACATTATTTACTGCAACCTTCTCAAGACACATACAAGTTACAACAGACGGTTAGTAATGCTTTGAGGACTCACCTCCAAAGTGGTAGGTTCCTCCAGTCTGGATCTGGATGGGGATGGCTGTCCTCACTGTGGAGGCCTCGTCTCCATCAACGGTCAGCATAGCATAGTTCTCCAAAGCATTCAGATGGACACTGTGCCACTGGCCATCATTCAGACCGGAGCCTGCAAGGTGAACCACCCTTTAGTCTAAACACGGATGCTTTCAATGTATAATCATGTCATACATCTGTTCAACAACAGAACTTATTTCCCCTCACACACCGGCTATACAAAATGGTTTTATAAAAGTGCTACACTGTACACTGACTGTGCAGCTGCAGTGCGGTTTGTCCACAGAATGGAGTGACATTGATGTCACTGTGAACATGTCTCTGTGTCTGTCCTCCAAAAGTGCTCAAAGCAGCATTTGTCGCGCACATATGTCAAAGCTTGAATATAGTAAATGTCAAACATTTCGGTTTAATCTATCTTAGCATTTAGAAGTTAGGGTTAGATTAATTTAGTTTGTTTTATATAAGAAGGGCCAATGCACATTCATTAACATGAGCATGTGAGTGCATCATGAACATGCCAGATGTAGCCACAGAGCCCATCTTCCTCCGCAGCCCCTGGCAGGTTGCTGGCATTACAACAAACTAAAACACACAAGAGTCGCACAGATAAAAGCACACGAGCACGATTTACTTACGATTGCAGCCCAAAATAAAGCAAACAAAAACAAAACCCATTAAACACGCTTCTGTGTAAGACATGAACTCTCTCCAATCAAAGATGTGTTAGTAATATATATAATATTAACGTGTTCTTGAATCAAATACATTTAACTTAAAGATAACATTTAAAATGAAAACAAATATGAGGAAAGCAGCAATAAAAACAATGCTAACTTATTGAAGCCCTGAGGGTTCGTGAACATCCACTCTGAAGATCAACGATCTGAGCAAACCTGAAGAGATGTCAATACGCATGTTCTTCTTCTGCGTGACATTCATGTAGACGGTGACCTTGCCCTCCGTCAGTCCCACCTCCACCCAGCCATCAGCTAGTGCGGTGAACATCAGCAGCCCGCTGGGATTCCAAGTCCTGAACGACAGACTGACGGACAGCGTGTCGCTGTCCGTCTGACCCGGCAGCCGCAGGAAGGACGTGGAGTTGAAGAAGACGGAGAAGGAGTTGGCTTCAGCACAAGCAAATGTCAGGTTACGCTACAGAGGGGAAGAGACACGGAGACACGTGAGCTGTCACAGCAGCTCGAATTATGAGCCGTAGCACATCAACAACGGATCTAGTTACGAGTTGTAATGTGAAATGTTTAACGACTTGTAATTAGATCCGCAGTATCCAAGCAATCACAGACAGGACCTACTCCATAGCTTTGGTGTTCAGACCTCGTTGTGTTCCGTTATTAAGCATACGATATGTTTGGGGGTTAAAACGCACATTGACAATGGCATCTAGCTAATCGTCATTCAGGCCTAGTGTTACCTCACCAACTGAGTCATGACCAATATAGATATCACTTAAATATAATGCATGCGTGAGTGTGGAAATGTAGTTATATAAATTATAACCTACTGTACACACACACACACACACACACACACACACACACACACACACACACACACACACACACACACACACACACACACACACACACACACACACACACACACACACACACACACACACACACACACACACACACACACACACACACACACACACACACACACACACACACACACACACACACACACACACACACACACACCATTGATGTCAAAGTGTTCTTACAAAGCTGGAGGTGTCCACCTTCTTCCTGCGGACCAGGCTGGTGATGTTGTCCCCGTTGTAGGCGATTCCCTCCATGCAGCCCACAAAGTTATCTTCGCCTCCGGAGCTGGGCTTTGCTGAGACAGGGTGCCCCCCGAAACTGATCTGAGGACAGGCAGCAGAGCGACAGAGACTCAATCAAACTCATCCCACCCCCATGTGTATTGTACTACTGTGAGACACACACACACACACTTACCGGCCGGAACTCTCATTATTTAATTAGTACTTAAAGGTGGGGTACGTTTCAGAAACCGGCTCGAGATACACTTTGTTATATTCCATGGAATGCTCTTAACATCCCATAGCAATGAATATCTGAAGTGCTTTGACAAAAAATCCATACAAAAAGATCATCCGTGGAAGCCGTGGTGCTGTAGGAAGCCGTAGTAAAAAATGTACAACCATTGCCGCCCTGTCTGTCAGCCTTCCATCTCGTGCACGCACACATGTATCTCGTGCCCTCATTGGGCGTGCATTGCATTATAAGGAAGTCTGAAGGAAGGGGCGGATTCTTTTGGGCTGTGTACTTTCACATGTGAGTGCACTCGAGCCGGTTTCTGAAACGTACCTACCCCACCTTTAATAAGACATTTTAACATAACAACAAAACAACATTTAAATGATGATTTACTGAATAATTGCTAGGACCAAACAGAGATGTTTTCTTAAGTCTTGAACATTTGATCTGTAGACAATACTTATTCAGAACGGGGCTTCCACACATATTTTGCCTTTATAACAAATATTGCGATTTTAGAAATTGCACTTTGCCATATTGCCAATTTAATAACAGCAACATGTATGTATTAGTGTGCATACATACAGCCTGTTGCAGTTGCTAGATTTACTTTACTATTTTTATCTTTTAGGATTCCTATTTTGATTAGATTGTTACTCTATTAGTACCTTTTTCAATCAATCAATCAATCAATCAATGTTTATTTATTTAGCCCAATATCACAAATGTTACATTTGTCTCAGTGGACTTCACAGTTTGTACAGAATATCAGTATGACAATACGACACCCTCTGTCCTCAGACCCTCTGTCCTTAGACCCTCTGTCCTCAGACCCTCTATCCTCAGACCCTCTGTCCTCAGACCCTCTGTCCTTAGACCCTCTGTCCTTAGACCTTATGTCCTTAGACCCTCTGTCCTTAGACCCTCTGTCCTCAGACCCTCTGTCCTTAGACCCTCTGTCCTCAGACGCTCTATCCTCAGACCCTCTGTCCTTAGACCCTCACATCGTACAAGGAAAAACTTCCAAAGAAAACCCAGTTTAAAGGGAAAAATGGGAGAAACCTCAGGGAGAGCAGCAGAGGAGGGATCCCTCTCCCAGGACGGACAGACGTGCAATAGATGCCGTGTGTAAATTAAAAAGATAATACATTTGCAACATAGGTAGTCCAGATGTTTGGAAATGCATGTGTCTATAATAAGAAAATGAATCCACGAGGATGTCAGCAATCCTGTGGGAGCCATCAGGGAAGTAGTATGATGAGAGTCAGGCAGGACCGCAGTGATAGGTTCAGCCACGACTCAAAGTCCAGGACTCAGGATAGAGGATCCAGGACATAGGACCACAGTGATAGGTTCAGCCACGACTCGAAGGCCAGGAGTCAAATACAGAACTCAGGATAGAGGATCCAGGACATAGGACCGCAGCAACAGGATCAGCCACGACTCGAAGGCCAGGAGTCAAATACAGAACTCAGGATAGAGGATCCAGGATATAGGACCACAGTGATAGGTTCAGCCACGACTCGAAGGCCAGGAGTCAAATACAGAACTCAGGATAGAGGATCCAGGACACAGGACCACAGCAACAGGATCAGCCACGACTCGAAGGCCAGGAGTCAAATCCAGAACTCAGGATAGAGGATCCAGGACATAGGACCACAGCAACAGGATCAGCCACGACTCAGGATCCCGGCGTAGAGACACCAAAAATAAATGTGGGGGAAGCTGGGTTATTTTAAGCTGTGCCCTCTCTAAAGTTTGCTGTAGAGAGATTTCGTTTTTGTTTTATCGACATTGATTTGCTTCTGTTGTGCATCCAAGCCACGATATGGCTGCCTTGTTTCCAGCAGAGAGAAGCTAATCATGCTCAAACAGGCTAGCATAGTGGTCCGAACAATGGCTATCCCCACTGGAATCTGGAGAAGGACACAGGGGGTGCCGTGTAACCCAGAAGAGACCAAGGAGGCCTTTTGGTTACAGATGAATGGAGACAAGAGACGTCAAATCACTGGGTGATGGGATGAACAAACCAGGAGTCAGACACCATATCAGGAGAGTAGTTTGATGTGCGTTACGGAAACATGGCTGCTTCAGGATACATCTGATATTCCTTTGATGGCTTCCGAACTGTACGGACTGTAATTTACCTCATGGTCCAGGTCCAGGTGGTCAAACTCTCCATTGGTCCTGAACTGCTGAGTGTGATGGTCGAGTGTGAAGTTCACATTCCTCCGGTAGCGCTCTATGACGACTGAGTGCCAGTGGTCGTCGTCTAGTAAGCTCCCGCTGGTCACAGAGGTGTGACCCTGGATGGAACCATACTGGTCACTTCCTGGAGAGCAGCAAGTACATCACACAGAGAAAGATGGTACACGTGTATCATGGCATTATCATGCAGCAGTATCAGCAGTATAATATATAGAATAGAAAAGGTTCTCTGTTGTGAGCATGCTTGCTACCTAGGTTGAGGCTGAGCTGCAGTCTGGCCCTGCGCAGCTCCAAAGAGATGTAGTCCCCCTGCTGTCCCTCTCCGTGGAGCAGGACCCCGGCTCCAGCTGTGGTTCTGAACTTAAGAGAGATCACATCCTTCACAATCTTTATCTTCTTACTCCTGAAGCGGTAGGAGATGACGCCATGGCCATCAAAGCTGATCACATCTGCCCCTGGAAGAAAATGAGAAAATCACAAAACAGGTTCAGACAATTATCTTTCCTGCCAAAAGAACCGATCGTGGACGCGGGGTCATCATTGTGCCTCCTTGCTGGGTCGTGGGAAAGTGTTTCCCTTTTCCCTGCATTTCTCTAGTGCTCATCACAGCTAGTGCTTAGGAGGCGTTTTCAAATGGAGATTAGACATTCAAATAGATTTGAATGAAGATGACACAACATAAAAATGACACTGTTGTGCGCATGCACATAACAATGTAGATGCTAAACGCGTAATTGTGCATTTGATGTGCGGGGTGGGTGGGGGTAGTAGGAGACTTGGAGAATAGCCGCTAATAAAAGCTTTGCTAATTTTGTAGTGAACATTTAATTTCCTATACATTCTTCACACTAAAAGCTTTTGTTATTTTGATATTCGAAGGCTTTTGTGGTGAAGCAGAACAATCTATCAAAGCTGGTTCATTACCGCTGTTCATCAACAGTACATCAACACTACTCCTATACGGATAAAAGGGTACACTAAACTTAACTTAGCTCCAAAGAAGGAAAATATGAAGTTACAAAAATACTTTTATAAAACGGCTCTGTGTCTGGTCTCCTGCGACACACTTTCTATCAGGGTGGGCAACGGTAGGGGAAACACTGTATGTCAAACTTTGTCAACCCTAGATGACCCACGAAATAAGGAATAGTAATCCAACATTATGCATACAATCATCCCAAATCATATACATAATTCAACATTAAATAGTGCAAATGCTGTTTACAGCATTCCACTATAGTTAGTGTGAATGCTATAAATAGCATTCCACTATAGTTCTTCGAATCTTTATTAGTGTGAATACTATTTATAGCATTCCACTATGTTCTACAAATCAGAATCAGAATCCCTTTATTAGTCCCACAGAGGGGACATTTGCATCGTTACAGCAGGAAAGAGCCACAGACAGCTTAATGTTACATACTGTATGTTAAAAAAAGTACTAAGTTATAATAAAATAAAAAATAAAGATACTTTTCAAAATACAAATCCTGTAACAGTTGTTAGGATTTAGCAGCCAGATATATATTACACAGTTATTAACGGCACTAATTATTTTAACGTGATTAACGCATGTGTATTTTTTTTCCCTCGGCCGTCCGTAGTTTCAGAGCGCATCCAGTTTAAAATACCATCTACAAGCTGATGCAGACGGCCCCGCTCCTGCCGCCCGCTTGTGGCAGACCCGGCAGACCACACTTCCACGCTCACCGGCAGGCACCGACTGGCCATCTGGAGGACCGGGAGGGTGTGTGTCTGTGTGGCACGAGCGAGAGAGGCATACTGTTGTTGTTAGCATCTGGTGCTCGCTAGCTGCGCTAACGGATATAAGGAGCTGTTTCAATGAAAACAGAGGAGCGACATTTGGCCGAGCACTTGACTTGATGCAGGAAGCCAGACAGTGGGACATTGTACGAAAAGTCAGCACACTCAGCACGGATAGTGCGCAACATGATTGCAGCATCCAGGCAGCTTCCGTTCGAGCATATGCCTTGAGTTGCACATAGCTCCAACGATCCATCACAGTGTCTCTCTCCACACACACACACACACACACACACACACACACACACACACACACACACACACACACACACACACACACACACACACACACACACACACACACACACACACACACACACACACACACACACACACACACACACACACACACACACACACACACACACACACACACACACACACACTATTATTGTATGAGAGGTTCCAGGTTGAATTGAGGTGAATATTTGTAATGTTCAGGTTGTTGTGTTTAATATTCATGAGAATATTTGTCATTGATCAAATGATAATAAACACACATATAAAGCATATATGTCCACTCATATGTTGATAAGAGTAAAATATCCCTCTAAGGTACATTTAGAACAGATACAAAATGTGCGATTAATTTGCGATTAATCGCGATTAACTATGGATAATCATGCGATTAATCACAATTAAATATTTTAATCGACTGACAGCCCTAATTTTAAGACCTCATCGCAACTTCGAGTTCTAACCGGTTACATTGGCGACACACTTTACCTCACATTTACAATATTGATTGTAAGATAGCACAACTAAACAGAGTGCAGACAGACTACTGAAGCCTCCTCTCCACATGAACTGCAACCTCTCTGTGAAGGTCAGGTTTAATGCAGTCTGCTGCTTTGTTGCTTCTGTACTCTGTGCTCTTTCATTCCAGTAAAACCATCAGAAACCAGTAGAAACCAGTATTTGACCAATAAACAAAACAATTGACAAAACTTTGAACTATGAAATATATTAAACGTTGGTGAGCTTCAGCGGGGTAATGCCATATTACCTCACAAATACCCAGGGGTTAAATTGGGCTGGGGCTGTCCGGGGCTAAGCCCGGCACATCACCCTCACACATTTTTCATATGTTTACAAAAAACGATATATATGTTAAGACTTTTCTCGTTCTTCTTAATATAGACTATATTTAGTTGACCTTCCTTTAAAATAGCAGATCTCTGTGACCGGATATACTTTGGCTTAGACCCCACGCAAATGCAAAAAAGTCTTCCGTTCACACGCATTCGATTCATTAACGTGTCCGTTCACACTAGACCGCTGGAAGTGCTGGAAACGCTGTAGTACATATGCCAGGCCTGTAAGTGGCGCTGCTGCCGCCACAAAATACACCAAAAGCAGCGAAGAAGACCCCGGAGCATGGTTGTCATGATTGCCCTTCTGTTTATTCTCCGCGGTGGACGGCGTGTTCTCCTGCTGTATATCTCTCAGGTAGTCCACCAGCAGATAAACCTGCAGATAAAACATTGAAGATATTGTGGTGACACGTTATTGGACATAATTCACCTCTCTTATTGTGTTGCCACACGGACCCTTTAGTGGGAATACCTGTAGCGTTAGCACCCATTCCTGCTAGCTCGTCAAGCAGAGCAGTCGATATGTTAACCTCTATAATTAATGGATAATAAAGATTGGAACTCTGTTCTGAATACACCGCCTCCGACTCCCTTTTCCTGGCACTACACTGGTGACCCCGACGTTTCCGAGAAAGTTTCCGGAAAATTAACGAGCATGACTGAACGCGATGTGTTTGTAAAGCTGCCGGAATTCTGGGAGCACGCCGCGGAGGCATGGTTCGCACATGTGGAGGCGCACTTCGCCTGCCGACAGGTCCGTGACGGGGACCTGAAATACTACTATGTGGTAGCAGCGCTGGGCAGCTCTACGTCGTCCAGGTTGGTGGGATTCATCGCAGCCCCCCCACATCATGGCAAATATGAGGCGATTAAGGCCCTTCTCCTTAAGACATTTAGCTTATCTGCTAAGGAGAGGGCCCGCCAGTTACTTGACATTCAAGGCCTGGGAGACAGCAAGCCATCTCAGCTAATGGAGAAAATGCTAAATCTGCTAGGGGGGGAAGATCCCCGGATTTTATTCACGGAGATTTTCCTGCGTCACTTGCCTCCCCGGGCCCAGACGGCGCTGGCCAACACGCCTGTCACGGTGCCTTGGCTGAGGAAGCGGATAGTTTTTTCCTGGCTACACAACAGCCCGGTGCAGAGACGTTAGCCGCGACGCGCAGCGGCCCATCTGCAATCAAGACAGCATGGCGGGGGCCGGACACGGCTGTAGCGAGCCGGCGTGGAGACACCGGAGAGTGCTTTTACCACGCACGTTTCGGGACAATGGCGAAGAAGTGCATTGCTCCGTGCAGCTACAAACCCCCGGGAAACGGAGGGGCCGGCGCTCGGTAGTGGCCCTGAGTCAGCGACAGCGTTTCGGCGAGCCTGTTTCTGTGTGACACGGGCGCGCAACGGAGCGTAGTTCCCGCGTCGAGTGAAGACGTCACCCGGGGAGGGCACGGACCGCGATTGACGACGGCTAACGGCGGTCCCATTCGCACGTACGGCGTGATGCCTATGTGTTTGTGCATCGGAGGACAGCGTTTCAGCTGGGATTTTGTGACAGCGGACATTTCTTTTCCCCTCCTCGGAGCGGATTTTTTGTGTGCTAATGGACTCTTAGTGGACGTTAAGAATAGGCGTTTGATTGATGCCTTGACATTTTCTTCCCTCGTGTGCACACTTGGCAGCGCAGCGGTTGAACCCTTCTAAGCTGGCTGTGGCGAGGGCGGAGTTTGCAACCATGGAGCCATTGGGTATTGTCCGCCGCTCCGACAGTCCTTGGGCTTCCCCCCTGCACGTCGTCCCCAAACCGAACGGCGGGTTCCGCCCGTGCGGGGATTACCGCCGACTCAACGACGCCACTACGCCTGACCGCTATCCAGTGCCGCACATTCAGGACTTTTCGGCGCATCTGGCCGGTACAGGGGTGTTTTCCAAGGTGGACCTGGTGCGTGGATACCACCAGGTGCCCATGCACCCCCTGGACATTCCCAAGACGGCAGTGATAACACCTTTTGGACTTTTTGAGTTCCTGCGGATGCCTTTTGGACTCAAGAATGCCGCTCAGACGTTCCAGCGCCTGATGGATTCGGTACTGCGGGACCTGCCGTTTGTGTTTGTCTACCTCGACGACATACTCGTCGCCAGCGCTTCAGTGCAGGAGCACTGTCCCACCTCCGAGCCCTTTTCACACGACTCAACGAACACGGATTAATCATCAATCCTGCAAAGTGCCAGTTCGGGGTGTCTGACATTGATTTCCTGGGGCACCGCGTCACCAAGGACGGTGCGACACCTCTGCCAGCGAAGGTGGAGGCTCTTGCGGCTTTTCCTCGCCCGCTCACAGCCCGGTCGCTCCGTGAGTTTCTGGGGATGGTGACCTTCTACCACCGTTTCATCGCCCGGGCCGCACACATCATGCGGCCGCTGTATGAAGCGTTGAAAGGCAAGACCCCCGTCCAGGCGATCGACTGGACAGCAGAGGCGGATTTCGCTTTTGCTGAGGTCAAGACCGCGTTGGCTCAGGCGGCTTTGCTGGCACACCCATCATCTACGGCTCCGATTTCCATCACCACGGACGCGTCAGACTATGCGGTCGGCGCAGTGCACGAGCAGTGGGTGGAGGGCGCTTGGCAGCCGCTTGCCTTTTTCAGCCGCCAGCTGACGCCCAGAGAACGCAGGTACAGCGCCTTTGACCGAGAGCTCCTTGGACTTTATTTGGCCGTGCGGCACTTCCGTTTCATGCTGGAAGGCCGTGAATTTACGGCGTTTGTCGACCACAAGCCGCTCACCTTCGCCATGTCAAAAGTGGCGGAGCCTTGGTCGGCACGTCAGCAGCGGCAGCTTTCCTACATATCAGAGTTCACTACGGACATTAAGCACGTGGCTGGCAAGTCGAACCTGGTTGCTGATTGCCTCTCCAGAGTCGTCATTGGTGCCGTCCAGTTGGGCCTGGACTATACTCGCATGGCGGCGGACCAGGTCACAGATCCCAGCGTCCAGGCTCTGAAGGTGGAGGGCGCGGGGCTGCGCTTGGAGGACGTAGTGTTCGGCGACGCGGGCATTACCCTCCTGTGTGACGTTTCCACGGGCCTGGCGTGGCCTGTCGTCCCTGCCAGCTGGAGGCGCTCTGTGTTCGAAGCGGTGCACGGCCTATCACACCCCGGCGTTAAGCCTTCGGTGCGCTTGGTGGCCACGAAGTTCATCTGGCATGGGCTGAAAAAGGATCTACGCTCAGCTGGGCACGTCTTCATCCGTCACGACGCACACAGAGGCCCCCTGCAGCCCCCTTACGATGGACCTTTCCGGGTTTTGGAACACGGTGAAAAACACCTGGTGGTCGACATGGGCGGTAAGGCTGAGCACGTCTCGGTTGACCGGGTGAAGGCTGCTCACTTGGACGTGGACCGGCCGGTGGTGCCGAGACGGGGCCGACCCCCGGCTTTGATTCCTGTCAGGGAGGGTGGACCTGTTGTTCCGGTCCCTCCTCTGTCAGGGGCCGCACGGGCGGAGGTCGCTGTACCGACTCCGGTGCGCAGGTCTCGTGGGGGCAGGCGGATTGTTCCTCCCCGCCATACGGATTTTGTTTACACGTGTATTCTGGGGGGGCTTGTATGGTGACACGTTATTGGACATAATTCACCTCTCTTATTGTGTTGCCACACGGACCCTTTAGTGGGAACACCTGTAGCGTTAGCACCCATTCCTGCTAGCTCGTCAAGCAGAGCAGTCGATGTGTTAACCTCTATAATTAATGGATAATAAAGATTGGAACTCTGTTCTGAATACACCGCCTCCAACTCCCTTTTCCTGGCACTACAATATAACATTGTATTGTTTTCTTTTTACACTGACTCGGATATAATGAAAAGACTACGTCAGTTGAAGCTCAGCTTTGGTACGGAAGAGACAGGACAGGCAGAGAGAAAGAGAGAGAGAAAGTGATGGAAGTCAGGGAGGAACTGCAGGTACAGTCGGACAGAAGAATGTAGACTTAATAACCCCATCTATCTATCTATCTATCTATAACAGTGCTTCTCAAAGTGTGGTCCGCGGACCACTGGTGGTCCGTGAGCACCCCCTAGTGGTCCGTGAGTATATTGGTAAAATTTCACATTTGAAATAAATACATTTATTTAAGTTTTTCGCACTCTCGCGGGAATATCTCCGCAATGGAACGAGCTTAATTTTCACTTTCGATTGCATGATATAGCCCAGATAAGCACCTTCATCACACATGTTGCCACTTGTTTGTACCATTTTCAGGCGATTTGTAAAAAACTATGTGTTTTTGGATATTTGTGGAGTTAGGTGGTCCGCGAGTGTTTTTGTATTGGTTAAGTGGTCCTTGGTATGAAAAAGTTTGAGAAACACTGCTCTATAACAATAGTCTTAATTTACAATAGGCATAATTGTAAAACAACATATCTATTGCAGTTATGATGTCATAATAACATACAATTGTATAAAACACAATTTGCTTATATCTTTGTTCTCTTTTGAGAATCAAACAAAAACAGATTTAAATAAAGAAAAGAATGCAAACAAACAACAAGTGAAATGAACTAAATGGCTGAATTGCTTTTGATTCACTGGCAGAAGCGACAAGTGAGGAGGAGCAAAAAGTGAACAACGAGGGAGAGATTGAACAAAGAGAAAGAGTAGAGGAGAGAAAGAGTAATGAACAGGAAGAAGACAGAGACTCAAAAAGATGGAAGAGAGGCTGCAGGTTATGGAAAGGAGAGAGACATGGAAAATGAATGTTGACAATGTTTTGTGATCATTTTAGCCTCTTCTGCATGTCCAGATAATAATAATCATAACTGATTCTTATGCATTACACTATCAAACATAATTTATGCTGACATTATCAGCCCACTGACATGGTTTGAAATCAATATATTATCCAATGTGTGACCCCCCACAGGACTTAAAAAGCACCTAACTAGATCATGAAAATCCCAAAAATCTCGGGGACCTCGGTATTTAGGAAATCCTGGATACGACCCTGCTCGTCAGTTAAATGCCATTTTAAGTTTCATTATTATACCATACAGTATTTATTATCATTATAGTATTACTATTTCGGCGATTAGATCAAATATAAATTATATTTGATGCAACTTTATTTACATTTCCATGACTCTTCCAAAACTTTGGGAAAAATATTGTTTTTCAAAACTTTTCCAGGGCCTGGAATTTGCATTTTGAATTTCCATGACTTTTCCAGGTTTTTAATGACCGTAATCCTGATTAGAAAACCCTGAACACGAGGATTCCCTCTGTTGTCACTCACAGTATGAGCAGCCGTAGAGCTCCAGGCGCAGTCCGATGCGTCCCTCCCTGCTCCAGCTCACTGGGATGAAGCGGATGTAGCGAGCCAGAATGGCGTGCTGCAGCTCGTGGCGAACAGACGCTTCACTGTCCATATTCCCCTCAAACGTCTGAAACACAAACATGCAAAACAATTCTGTCAAAAAGGTTGCTACAGTTCTAATTATTGTCATCAGACAGAGCGGTGGCAAGCTCATTCATGGACAGTGAAGTGCTTATAGCAGTGTTTCTCAAACTTTTTCATACCAAAGACGGACCACTTAACCAATAAAAAAACACTCACGGACCACCTAACTCCCCAAAAACAATAGGCCTGCTTACCACTCCAACAGTATATAAAAAATGACAGCCTAATAATGGCAGCTTAACCTTCTCTATATCGCGTCGTTCACAATCAACAATACAAATATAACTACAGATTATATAAGCATTTAGTTGAAATGCGATTTAAAATGCTCAGGTTTTAAACCTCTTATGAAATGTAGACTACATTTATTAGGGAGTTTATGTCCGAGCCAACAGACTCACAGATCGTTGGCTACTGAGAGAAATGCAAAATACACCGCATGTAGTACGACACAAAGCTCCGCTGTGGATTTTCAAAACAAAATACAGTAAAACGATGGTCGCAGGCCCAGGTTTAACTCTGAGGTCTAAGCCATTTTTTCACATGCTAGGCTGGCCTGGGCTTTTTTTGTAAACATGCTATTAAAACATGAACCTTGGTGACCATCGGGCTGGCCTGCATGGTCTGCCTACAAAACAAAAATAAAAAACAGTTTATGCAGCCCTAACAACAGCCTCTGATCATCAATAGACTTCATGCATTCATTGGATGCATTAGATAATAATCTATATCTAACTCCTAACACATCTAAATCTATTTCCAGCATGGATAAATTATCATAAAATACATCCATTGTTTGTTTTATATGCTTCCTGAAATCTAAAAAAAAACACATCGTTTTTCTAGAACAGATCACAAATCGCTTGAAAATGGTACAAACAAGTGGCAACATCTATGACAAAGGTGTTGCGCTGGGCTATATCATGCAATTGAAACTTAAGCTCGCTCCATTGCGGAGATATTCACGTGAGGGTGCGGAAAACTTACATTTATTTATTCATTTCAAAATGTGAAATGTTACCAATATACTCAAGGACCACTAGGGGGCGCTCACATACCACCAGTGGTCATTTTGAGAAGCACTGGCTTATAGTAAAGTCATAGCTCAACTTGAGTCAAATTTGGGATTTGATACAAAGGGAGAGACAAAATGTCCATTACTTTGTAATTATAGACATATTATAAAGCCTGACTATTGTAACATATGTATTGTGTTTAAGACAGTTATGTAATTTGCATTAGCTTAGTGCAAATATGCAGTTTGCTTTGCAATCATTGAATTAGCAGTAGCTACTGTATAGTGTTTTGTCACAAATTGTTTATTTTAATTTTTACGTTGGTTTCCTGCTTTACTTTGAAAGGTGCCCCTGTCTCATGTCTGTGTTTGCTTCCTGTCTCTGTGTTTTCCCTCCCGTCTCATTGTGGTCACCTGTTGTCCCTGTGTTTCACCTCCCCTCTCCAGCTGTGTCTTGTCTTGTTATTACCCTTGTGTATTTAGTCTTTCTTTCCCTTGCGTTCCTTGTCAGTTCGTCATGGTTTGTCCTGTGGTCTGGATGTCTTGTTCTGGATTTCCCTGGTCTGCCCTCCTGTTCGAGTTTGGTTTGTTACTTTTCCTTTTGTTCCACCTCGCCTGCTCCTGCCGTTCTTTGTGTTGAACCAGCTTCTCATAAAAGCTCGCCTTTCATTTACTTTCTCATACCTGCCCCCCTGTTTGTACTGCTTTTGGGTCCACACTCTGGCCAAACCCTGAGAGTTTTTATGTACATTTTCTTTTTAATTCTATGCATTTCCTACTTGCGTTATAACTATTATTGTAGGAAATATGTGAAGTTACATCTGAAGAGTTTTGAGGTTCATGTATTGAGAGAGTCACTGTCACTGCAGAGACTGAGTTCAGCAGTATGTCAATTACATATTTGGGCAATTTCTGGCCACAAATGTCCTCAATTGGTTAAGAGTAAAGTTTAGATGAGATGCCGTGATTCTTACCCAGATGTTTCCATCCTGGAGATAAGGCCTCCAGTTTTTCTGTGTGTCACTGTAAAGTAGCCGATATTTGCTGGTCCAATCAGAGCTACTGTAGCGACCCTGTGTCGCTACGGAAACCACCTGCTTCCTTGAACCCAGGTCTACCTGTAACCATTGATAACGGTCTGTATCCAGGGGGGACCAGCCTCCAGCACCTAGTGGTGTGGGGAGGGGGAAACATGGGGAAAAGGAAGAAGAGCACAATTATGGATTTGAGCATTATAAACACATTTATAGGAAGTTTCCTTTCAGTCAAGGCAGAGTTGCTAAGGTACTCAGAATCAGAAATAGGTTTATTACCAGGTAGGTTCACAAGTACGAGGAATTTTACTGTTGTCGTGCATACATAAAAGTAAAAAAACACAGAAAGCGAACTATATTCAGAACACTTTAATACAAATATAGTAAGATAGCAATAAAATAAAACAGTAATATACATTGAAATAGAATGCAATAAATTATAGAATATAAAATATGTGCTGTCAGCAATATCGTCAACATTGTGTGCATTAATGGAATGCATAGTCTATGATGTGGCTGAGGTAAAGTGTCAGTGCCTTGTTGATGAGGCCAGGAGGGGACGAAACTGTTCAGGTGGCAAGAGGTTTTGGTCCTGATGGAGTGCAGCCTCAGAGGGGAGGGGGGTGAACAGTTTGTCCCCAGGGTGGGAGGGGTCGGCCACTATCTTCTAGGGCTGGACCCGAATATCCGAATATTCGTTCGTTGGAGTACTATTCGGGTTTCAATTTTGTTATTCGGATATTCGGTTGTTTTTTTCCCATTTTTTTATTCCAATATCAACATAAGAGCTTGTGCCTCTTCGGGGGGTGCCAACACTTAACCATAAACGTTATCGTTTACTTTCTCCGTCTTTATATGTAGATATTAACTCTATATTAGATTCTGTTGGTTTCTGTCAGTGTAAATAAACCAACCCACTGCTATAATCACACTCTCGACCTTGTTCTGACTTATGGTATTGAAATTGAGCAACTATTAGTCGAACTGCATAATCCTGCTTTATCCGACGATTTCTTAGTAACTTTTGAAGTACTATTACGAGACTACAAAGCATTAGTCAAAAGCTCTTGCAGCAGAAACCTATCTGTTAGTGCTATAGCCACATTTAAGGAAGAGATTCCACCAATACTTAACTTGATAGCATGTCTGCATGTAGGGGAGGAAACTTATACAAAATGTACACCACCCCAAATTGATCATGTTGTTGATAGTGCTATAGATGCGCTGCGAATAAAATTAGACTCTGTTGCTCCTTTGAAAAAGAAGAAAATAAAAGAACATAGATTAGCTCCATGGCATAATGCCGAAACCCGCAAAATAAAGCAAAAGTCTAGACAACTTGAAAGGATATGGCGTTCCACTAAACTTGAAGAATCTCGTTTAATCTATTGAGCCTTCTATTCCCACAGCACTCAGTAGTAATGATTTTATGTGCTTTTTTAACGATAAAATTGTTACTCTTAGAAACAAAATTAATGACCTCTTGCCTTTGACCAGTATAGTGTTATCAACAGCTCCCGGAATCGTAAGTTCTAATATTACACTAGATAGTAAACTAGAATGCTTTTCAGCCATTAACCTTGAACAATTACATTCAATGATTCTCTCTTCTAAACCATCAACGTGCATGTTAGACCCAATTCCAACTAAGCTGTTGAAGGAAGTTTTTCCATTAATTAGCACTTCTTTATTAAATATTATGAATATGTCTTTATTATCAGGCTATGTTCCACAATCATTCAAAGTAGCAGTGATAAAACCGCTTCTTAAAAAGCACAACCTCGATCCAGAGGTTTTAGCCAACTATAGACCTATTTCTAATCTTCCGTTCCTCTCAAAAACTCTTGAGAAAGCGGTCGCAAAACAGTTGTGTGATTACTTAAAAAACAATGATTTATTTGAAGATTTTCAGTCTGGCTTTAGAACACATCATAGCACAGAGACAGCTCTGGTTAAAGTCACAAATGATATTCTAATAGCCTCAGACAAGGGACTTGTCTCTATTCTTGTTTTGCTCGATCTCAGTGCTGCATTTGATACTATCGACCATGATATCCTATTGCAAAGACTAGAGCACTTAGTTGGCATACAGGGAACTGCTTTAGGCTGGTTTAGGTCCTATCTATCTGAGCGCTCTCAGTTTGTACGTGTTAACGATGAATCTTCAACGCAAACCAAAGTTAGCCATGGAGTGCCACAGGGCTCAGTGCTCGGACCTATTTTGTTCACATTATATATGCTTCCGTTAGGCAATATTATAAGGAATCATTCCATAAACTTTCATTGTTATGCGGATGATACTCAACTATATTTATCAATCAAGCCTGATGAAATTAATCATCTAAATAAAATTCAAGACTGCCTTAAGGACTTAAAAACGTGGATGACCTTAAACTTTTTGATGTTAAACACGACCAAAACGTGAAACACGACCAAAAAAAAAGTTATTGTACTTGGCCCGAAGAATCTACGAAACAAATTATCTAAAGATATACTAACTATGGATGGCATTCATTTGGCCTCCAGTGAGACTATAAGGAATCTTGTGTTATATTTGATCAGGATTTATCCTTTAACGCCCACATAAAATCAATTTCAAGGACCGCCTACTTCCATCTACGTAACATTGCAAAAATCAGGCACATCTTGCCTCAAAGCGATGCAGAGAAACTAGTCCATGCATGTGTTACTTCTAGGCTGGATTATTGTAACTCTTTATTATCAGGGAGTACCAAGAAGTCAATCAAGTCGCTTCAGCTGATTCAAAATGCTGGGGCTCGTGTACTAACCAGAGTTAGGAAAAGGGACCACATTACTCCTGTTCTGGCTGCCTTACACAGGCTCCCTATAGAACACAGGATATAATTTAAAATTCTTCTTCTCGCCTACAAAGCCCTTAATGGGCAGGCGCCATCTTACCTTAAAGAACTCATTATACCCTACTGTCCTACTAGGGCATTGCGTTCCAAGAATGCAGGGTTGTTGGTTGTTCCTAGAGTCTCTAAAAGTACAATGGGAGCCAGAGCATTTTCTTATCAAGCTCCACATTTGTGGAATCAGCTTCCAGTTTGTGTTCGGGCGGCAGACACCCTATCCGTTTTTAAGAGTGCGCTTAAGACCTTCCTTTTTGATAAAGCTTATAGTTAGGGCTGATTAGATTCAGCCCCTAGTTTTGCTGATATAGGCTTAGTTTGTCGGGGGACATCTTACTTCTTCCTTCTCTTTGTCTATACCTGTGTACTCTCATGTTCCGATTAACCCAGCTTCCCCAAATGTCTTTCCTTTTGGTGTCTATATACGCTGGGATCCGGAGTCATGGATGATCCTGCGGTCTTGTGTCCTGGATCGCGAGCGCTGGATCTTGAGTCGTGGCTGTGGTCCTGGATCATCGGTCCTGGATGGATATCCTCGTGGATTCATCTTCCTATTACACACATGCATTTCCAAACATCTGGACTACCTATGTTGCAAATGTATTATCTTCTCAATTTACACACGGTATCTATTGCACGTCTGTCCGTCCTGGGAGAGGGATCCCTCCTCTGTTGCTCTCCCTGAGGTTTCTCCCATTTTTCCCTTTAAACTGGGTTTTCTTTGGAAGTTTTTCCTTGTACGATGTGAGGGTCTAAGGACAGAGCGTGTCGTATTGTCATACTGATATTCTGTACACACTGTGAAGACCACTGAGACAAATGTAACATTTGTGATATTGGGCTATATAAATAAACATTGATTGATTGATTGATATTACTTTTTATCCATTAATCTCTGTCACGTTGTTTCCATAGCAACAACAACTTCCTGTCAACTGCGCTAACACTCCTTCAAAATAGAAAGCCAAGCTAAATTACACTTAAGACATATACAACTGCAACGTAAGTAACAAACACAATGCAATATCCTTTTCAATTTCAAAGAACACAAATTGGGTTATATACATTAACAAATAACTATAAAACAACAATACTGTAGAATAACAAAAAGAATGCCGTGTATAAACCGAAATACACGTGTCGAAGTGGTACGCTGATGATTACTACCGAATATCCGGAGCCCGAAAAATGGTATTCGGGACAGCCCTACTATCTTCCCTGCCCGCCTCAGGGTCCTGGAGGAGTGCAGGTCGTGGAGGCGTGCAGGTCGTGGAGGCGTGCAGGTCGTGGAGGGACGGCCGATTGCAGCCGATCACCCTCTCTGCAGAGCGGATGACATGCTGCAGCTGGCCCTTATCCTTGGCTGTGGCTGCAGTGTACCAGATGGTGATGGAGGAGGTGAGGATGGACTCCATGATGGAGGTGTAGAAGTTCACCATCATCGTCTTTGGCAGGTTGAGTCTCTTCAGCTGCCTCAGGAAGAACATCCTCTGTTGGGCTTTTTTGATGAGGGAGCAGATGTTCTGCTCCCATTTGAGGTCCGGGGCGATGATGGTGCCCAGGAAGCGGAACGACTCCACAGCAGTGACTGGGGAGTCACTTTTACCTCATTCACACCAACGGTGTTTGAGGGCCGGTTCGGAGTTTTCCGGGTTTTCCTGTTCACACCGCAGCGGATTGTCGGGCCAGAGCAAAAGCACCACATATGTCACGCTTACGTCGAGGCGGGGGCAGAGACAGATCAACTCCTGAACAACAACAACAAGCCCGCGTTTTATCCAGTTTGTACACAACGATGGAGAAACTTAACAAGAGTTTCAGTGTTTCAGTGTTTCTGCCATAGACTGTATATATAAAGGTTTCTGCTCATGGTGAAGCAACGTGTCTGCGTGTTAAGGTGGAACCCAAGCATTCACGTTGATCACCTCTCATTATAAATCTATAAAACTATAAATATTAAACTTTACTTCGCGTGTTCATTTGAGAACAGCTGTTACATACCTGGGTGAAGGTTACAGTTCATTTAAAGGTCACATGTCATGGCCATTTCCACTGATCATAATTCCATTGTTGAGGTCTACTAGAATAGATTTATTCTGTGCAATGTTCCAAACTCACATTGGTTTCGCATACAGCATCTCTGTAAAGTACGTGTATTCACTCTCTCCACTAAACGGCTCGTTGCAGCTCTCCCCCCCTCCCTGTGAGTACAGTGTGCTCCGATTGGTCGGGACCAGTCGGGTTGTGAATCGCGCTGAGCTCCGTGGAGGTGTGATTTCCTTGTTTCGCGATACACAGCGAAACACAGCCAAACTCACCCTGAGCACACACAAAGTCACAGCCGAAGTAAACACAATAAGTGTGGCTTGATGTTGAGAAGAAACAGGTTGATAAACGCTGTGAGAATGGGTCTGCAGAGAGAATCCCAACTGTCTGTTATCAGCCTGCAGCCAGGGAGGCGAGATCAGCAGAGCTGCACTGAGTGTGTGAGGAAGTCCGTGGATTGGTCAATTTGGACCAATCAGCGGGGGCTTAACGTAACGGCTCCGCGGACGTAACGTAACGGCTCCACGGATTGGTCCATTTCGTTCCGGGGACGACATGACATCATGATGTACCCGGAAGAATCAAATGGACAGTGACGTATCTCCAACGAGGCGTTTTGGGGAGGTATTTTCTGTTTTAGAGTTGTACTCGCTACAGGGTGTACTTTGAAGGTTTTGACTCTGCACACCGTTTACATGCAGAAAAACCTTCATAACGCACCGGGTAATAACAGGAAAAGCATGACATGTCACCTTTAAATGAAAGATACAACGTTACTCCACACTCATGGTTCAGTCCACCTTAAGAAATAAGACCGACCTCGGAAGCAGTTGTGTTTTAAAAAAAACCTTTATTGACACGAGTCCACTTTTTTATAAGAATATAACTAAACTACAGAAATGACTCCGGAAAAGCTGCAGATAGAGCCATAAGAAAAGAATGCAACTGATTTCATCCGTGCGGTTTGGCTTTATGAAGCAGGCACGCAAACGGTTACGTCATGACGCAAACGATGACGCAACGACGCATTACCAGTCGGACTCTGGGCGGTGTGAAAAGAGCCAGAGCTAAACCGAAGAACTGGCTCTGAACCTGAAAAGCTCTAGCACGGAGCTTGAACCGGAGTTACGTTGGTGTGAATGAGGTAACAGAGTGATGGGGATGGTCCATCTCCCACCTGTAGGCAGACCCCCCCCCCACCAGAGTCCGATGAGCGTGGTGTCGTCTGAACTTCAGGAGCTTGACAGACTGGTGGTGCAGCTGGTGGTGTACAGGGAGAAGAGCAAAGGGGAAAGAACACAGCCTTGAGGGGAACCGATGCTGATGGTCCGGGGGTCAGATAAGTGTTTCCCCAGCCTCACGTGCTGCTTCCTGTCAGACAGGAAGTCTGTGATCCATCTGTAGGTGGAGTCGGGCACGTGCAGCTGGGAGAGCTTGTCCTGCAACAGAGCCGGGATGATGGTGTTGAAGGCGGAGCTGAAGTCCACAAACAGGATCCTGGCGTAGGTTCCTGCTGTGTCCAGGTGCTGGAGGAGGAAGTGAAGGGCCATGTTGACAATAGGGCTGCACGATTTTGGGGAAAAATCTAATTGCAATTTTTCTGACAAATATTGCGATTGCGATTTGCGATATTTGTTTTTAAGCGACCCAACGGAAGTTTATTGTAAAATGCAGCCATAACTCCGGCTAGGAAGGTCGTATCAACGTACTCCCGTCTCTAGCACCCCCTCAGCCCGAGCTACGAGTGAAAGAACTAAACTTACATGAAACTTCCGTTGGGTTGCTTTAAAGTCAAGCTTCAGTTAAAGATTCACCCTGTGATAGAAGCACGTCATGGAGCATCACTAACCTGACTCAGATGGTTTGTTTCACCAAACTATCTGAAGCTCCATTGGAAGCCATTTGGAAAGGGCAGGCACTTTCAGAAGCACTTGGCAGGTGATTGGATCAATCTGTCTATCACCTTCTATCGTGGGCTACTTCTGATTGATTAACAATGGCTGATACACGTGGAGCACAGCACTTCTGATTGGTGTGGATGACTGAGACACAAGAAGAAAAAAAAATAATCAGAAGAAGAAGAAGAAGAAAAAAAAATTCAGCCCTAGTTGAAAACATCATCTACAGACCTGTTGGCTCTGTAGGCGAACTGCAGGGGGTCCAGGAGGGGGTCTGTGATGGATTTGATGTGGGACAAGGCGCTCAAAGAACTTCATAACCACAGAGGTGTCTGGGTCTGTAGGCGTTTTATCCTCTGATCCTTGTTTTCTTGTGAACCGGTATGATCGTGGAGGTTTTGAAGCATTCTGGGACGTGGCATGTCTCCAGCTGATCAGCACAGTGCATCAGGCTGGAGGGGGAGACATTATTTGGGCCAGTAGCTTTTCTGGTATTGAGTTTTTTGAAACGTTTATTTATATGGGCAGTGGTCTGGGAAAGCGGGACACTGTAGGGGAGGGGGGCGTGGAGGTGTGAGACTGGAGCTGTTGGGAGCTGTCACGAGGGATGGTGGGGTCAGGACTAAACTCTTCAAAGCGACAGAAAAACTGATTCAGGTAGTTTGCAAGGCGTCGGTCGTTCGCGAAGAGTGAGGTTTTTGGCTTGTAGTTAGTGACCTGCCTGAGCCCAAGCCAGACAGAGCCAGAACTGTTACTGCTCAGGTTAAGCTTGCCCCTTCCAACGTAAGCGTGAAGTATTGGTTCTTTGTTCTTGCCGGGCAGCCGAGTGGGGCCATCTGAGAACCGGAGCTTAAATCAGGCTCTAGCCCGGAACCGGCCCTGGAATCGGTTTGGTGGAAAAGGGGCATATGTCACAATATTTAGTGTATGGCCCCCACCGCTGCGGCCCATTCAGTATGTGGGCAGCCCTCTGGAAATACAGATACATTAGAATCTGAGTTTATCTGTTAAAATGTATGTATTCAACAACGCACCAGAACGCCGCACTGGCATTTTTTTTCAGAGGAAAATGTATATTTGTAGTAGGCCTACGCATAAGGCCCCGTGCCAATGCCAAGTATCTGCATGCTCAAATGTCCTGTTCATCACCAGGGGCCTCATTTATAACGCTGTGCGTAGGATTCACGTGGGAAGGTTACTTACGTAGTAGAAATTAAAAAAATAGGTAGAGACATTTTCCGATTCACAAAACATTGCGTTCCGGCGAGGAAAGTTCACGTCCTACGCCGGTTTCCCTTTTATAAATCACAATCGACTCGAAATGCGGTGCAGCTTTTGCGGGCTTCACGTAACGCCCATATTGCCTATAAATAGTCAAAGAAACGCCCATTCATTTTGACTGACTGACTGCATGAAGGAGAGCAGGAAATGACGACAGAACAGCTAAAAAAGACGTCTCACACCGTTTCAGATTTTGGTTCTTTTGGGGAGGTGGAGATAAATCATATTGTTTGGTGGATGCAGTTTGAACCAGAGTAGCGGCATGGAGGTCGGATCGTCACCAAAATAAATAAATAAGTGGTCCGAAAAAGGTTCATGACAAAAACATACACATGGCCTTCCTCAGGCAGTGTGTTTGTACCGGGGACAGGAGACCCCCCTTGATGAGAAACTGTAAGAAGTGATCGGTCAATCCCTCCGGAGTGGAGTCATGACGACTGGATCTGAATTATGTTTTTGTATTTGGTGGTTTGCGTCCCAGCTGTCGATCAGCTGTCGATCAGCGTCTCTACTGCAGCCTGTGCATCTCAACAACGCGTTTGTGCTTACGGCCCGTCCACACAGCGGCGTGCGTTGACGCTTCACCATTCACTTTGAATGGGGTGACGTCACTTTTAGCCGAAATGCATCGTGGGAAGCGACGCGGAGTGTAGCTGGCGTCGCTCGCTGCAAAAGTTGAGCAAAGTTCAACCTTTGGTTGTTGGTCGAGTTTCAGACACGCCCGCCGGCAAGCGTCAGCGCACGCCGCTGTGTGGACGGGCCGTTAGTGCGTACCAGAGGTCAGACTCGAGTCACCAATTTGATGACTTGAGACTCGACTTGGACTTGAGCCTTCTGACTTGAGGTGACTTGATCATTTAATTCAGAGGTCTCCAACACGCCGATCGCGAGCTGCCGCTAGAAGAGCAGACTCCCGTCGGGGAGAGCAGAATCTCCAGCCGCACCAACTCTTGCTGAGAATCCTTGCAGGCGGGGGCGGGACTTTATTTAGCTGGGCCACCATGCGGCCAATCATATGCGAGGACAGACTAGGATCATACCATTATGTGAAAGAAGGGTGGGGGGCACAGCAGGTGTAGTGGTACAGGCCAGCTGCACAGAGCGACGGGGAGACAGATTTAAATGCAAGCGCGTCGGAAAAAGTCAAGAAATGAGCAAAAACCGAAAAAAGAAGCAGCGTCTGCTGCTTTTCAGTGATATGGAGAAAGCTAAGCGGAGTGCAGGATTTCTAAAATGAAAATAACCTTCAGAGCAGGGTTTTCTTTTTGGTAACCACTCAGCATTTATTGTCAGAGGTGGGAGAAGTTCAGATCTTGTACTTGAGTAAAAGTACCAGAGTGTAGGAATACTCGGTTACAATAAAAAGTCCTGCATTCAAAATGTTACAAGTAAAAGTAGAAAAGTATTATCATCAACAGATAGTTAAAGTACCACCTTCAGAGGGACCTAGATCCAGGTGTTCTCTTCCCCATAGAGCCCGCCTCGCTGCACATTATCCCTGGCATACAGATAGACTGTGGGTCCCTTACAACATGTTGTACACAGTGGAAATAAACATTGTGGTCACCTTAACATCAGGGGTCTTATACATTAAACTCCTTCTGAATCAAACCGTCACGGTAGCCTTACCTTACCGATCCCTCTTCAAATAGAAGAAAACACGTTACTTTACCAGCAGAGAGAAAATGGATTATTAAATGATTAATGTGGCTAATAAAGAGCGGTTTGATTAGTAAGTATTATTCTGTTGATCGATGTCATTATATTTGGTGAAAAGCACATAAGGACTTGTTTAATACTCGTTTTGTCAAAGTTTAGAACTTGAACTTGAACCTGCCCATCCTGACTTGAGACTCGACTCGGACTTGCAAAACAATGACTTGGTCCCACCTCTGGTGCGCACGCATGGGTTAGAGTTTGCGTGGAGCACCGTACATTTCCCTGTCGAGTTAGTATTTTATAAAATCGCAAAATTGCATAGAAACTGGCGTACACCATTTTTTTTTGTTAGCGTATATCCCTTTCTAAATGAGGCCCCTGGGCACTACAGTGGCATTAGTTGACAGTATCCTAGTTTAACTTTTGGAACACAGCCGCACACACCACCTCGTGCAGATTGAGTACGATGTAACACGAGGAAGACACTGTTCAATCGACACAAATACAATAATAATGAAAGTGATTTGGTAAAAAGTTCAAATATGGCGAACTGGCAATATATAATTATTGTGTATCGTCTCCTGTGGATAATCACATATGCATTTGCACTGCAATGTGAGGCAGTGATAAACAACAGAGGCAATATGTACGTTTGTTCAATAAAATCCACGTCTCCTTCATCCAAAAGCAGCCTGCTGTAGGTGTTTAGATGTAATGAAAGTAAATGCAGTTGGCTGCCTACAAAGCGTATTGTGCGTGCAGGCACTTCTCAGGCTGCAGCCCTGCACCTATGGCTCTGCTGCAGCGATGTGAACGAGCAGCTGTGTGGATATAACATCATAATAATAATCTGCATTGTCAGTTCTGTTAATTAACAGCGGTTACATAACCTTTGCAACGAGCCAACACCGTGCACGTGAACGCATGCATGCGTCATAGGTGCGCTCCAGCCCTGAATGCATATGTTGTAATCTCCACATATTCACAACACTTTATGATCTTTGAAGCGTACATGCAATCGCCAAAAGTAAAGAGCTAATGTCGGCCATGAAGAAACGACATCACGGCCACACGTCTGCCTTCACCACCCCTAAGCTAAAGGCGGCCAATGTTCAGCGCAATTACATTCAGTAGTTTCATTTCATCAGCACGATATCAACGGCTGTTTGTATGATGTCTTTTAAGACTTTAAATCTCTTTAGTGTGTGTTAACAGATCTTATGACAGTCCTCTAACCACAAACATGCTCACAACACCAGTGACTACAAGACGAGGCAACAGGAAATGGTAAATTGCTAAATAATGTCCTTGTTTTAGGAACCACTCTATTATATCATGTTTCATCTGAAAGGGACTATGTGAGCTTGTAGCAGCTCAAGCCTCCTCAGCGGGTGAAGAAGACTGAGCCTGACTTGGTGGGAGTGGATCCGGCCTCTCTACTTACAAAGTGTTGTTATTTTCAAAACATAATGGAAAAGATCCATCACAATTCTTCAGCACTATTCCACGCAACAACTACTAGTATGCAGGATTACATGTATCCTCAGTATATGAACAGGCACAATCGAGAGTATGATCCCATGTGCACACACTGTAGTAAGCAGGACACAGCAGCAGCTGCCATTACAGAAGCATACAGTACCTTGTTTCCGATTGAGTTTGGCGTAGCCCGCTCCACATCCTTGGGTGTACACTGAGGAGCTGCTGAAGGAGCTGTAGGGCAGAGGAGTGGCCAGGCTGTTCTCACACGTTCCTGAACGACAGACACAAAGCACACGCAACGTTGATCAGCCTATGTGTCAGTCTGTTGGCTGAGTATCAGCTGGAAGCATGCCAGCTAATAACTGTCAACATAACAGAGACACAACACACCAATACATTTCTGATATGGATAGCATGTGTGAATCACATGTTTAAAGGTCTCCTATTATAGTACTATTGTTAGGCATACATTATATATACAAAACATGTCTTTTGCTCAAAATACTAAACAGATCACCCATTGCAGCATGCCTTATATCCCTCTATTTCAGCCCTGTTACTAAAGTGCTGATTCTGGGTCCATATGTTTAAACGCTGCCGTGATTAAACGCCATATTATTATTATTCTAACATTTTATACTTTCAGTATCAATGTTTGATACTGAAAGTATAAAATGCTCAATATAATTAATGTTATATATAATATACAAATCATTTTAATCATGTGTCCTCCATCGTTTTTAACACATTTACACACATTCAAGTCCCTGAGAATGATTGGAACATTTACGTTAAACATGAATAATAGATGTATAACACACTGTACTAATTTGTTCCCATGAAATCATCCATCAACATTATTTTAGAGAACAATATCATCGTAAAGGTGGGGTAGGTCATTCACTTCAGAAACACTTGTTGTTATATTCCATGGAATGCTCTTAACATCCCGATAGCAATGAATACATGAAATGCTTTGACAATAAATATATACAAATATTTCATCTGTGGAAGCCTTGGCGCTGTAAAATGCAAGTCCATATTTCCGATATAACGTCATATCGGATGCAAATCTGGATGAGCTCCATTTTGGGACACTTTGTGAGTCTCCTTACACACCGGGGGGAGGACACACATTGTATTAGTGTTGTCACGATACCAACATTTTGGTTTCGATACCGATACCAAGTCAAGAATTGCGATTCCGATTCTTTTTCGATACTTTTCTTAAAAAAAGGGAAACAGTCTTAAATATAATCAGGGATGCAAACTCATCAGGTATGAACAAGGTGACAAGGATCCGAGCCCCCCGACCCCACGGAATATCGGCTTTAAAATTAGGAATAACAGATGATTTTAGCAGTCAGAACAACTAAAGCAGCAGTGTTACTAAGAATAGAAACGCCAAAGAGACACATCTAATTTTAATTGTGTAGCAGTGAGTTTAACATATTGGCAGCACTGTTGAGCATTTTGAAAATGTATTTTCATGCCTCTGTGCAAGGCTGAGTCTTTCTATCTTTATGGCATCTGGTGTAAAGTAACTAAATTCATAAACTCAAGTACTACTTGGGTACAATTTTGAAATACTTGTACTTTATTTAAGTATTTCAATGTTTCTTTTGATACTTTGTACTTCTAATCCACTACAGTTCAGAGGTACATGGTGTACTTTTACTCCACTACATGTATTAATCCCTTTAGTTACTTCACAGATGTGGATGAATGATGTGAAATATAATCAAGTGTTAAATCAGACTTTAGTTCCACCTGGAGTAAATCCACCAGCTACCCTGCAGTCTACAAAGTACTTCAGACTAGCTGCCCCTTCACCAGCTTTGAGAACACTTTCATGATCAATCATTATAAAACATATCAGATATATTATTCTGAAATGGACCAATCTGCACAATGACTACTTTTACTGTCGCTACTTTAATACTTTTACTTGAGGAACATTTTGAATGCAGTACTTTTACTGTAACAGAGTATTCCTACACTCTGGTGCTTCTACTACAAGACCTGAGTACTTCTACTTTTACTATCACTACTTTAACTATATTTTGATGATAATACTTTTGTACTTTTATTTGAGGAACATTTTGATTGCAGGATTGTTCCTACATTCTGGTACTTCTACTTTAACTCAAGTACAAGACCTGGGTACTTCTACTTTTACTCAAGTACAAGATATATACTTATACCACCTCCGTTTATAGCCTATGAAAAAAACTAATAGAAAACGAAGGCTAAAGCTAACGTTAGTAGATAGTGATGCTAGTTTGCTAGTTAAGTTAGCTCAACGATAATATTGCGACAGAAACACTTTTCAGTGCACATCACACTCTGCGCTCCGACAGCGAGCTCTGCTCTGAACCCCTGAACGGCCCGTTCACAGACTTCTGGCGTCTTTTCTGTCAACAAGCCGAGGCGCAGCGGCAGTTGCACTCCCACTTGCAGCCATGCTTCTCGTTTTCTCACATGCTCTGGCAGCTAGCGCGTGGCCGCGTGCACGAGAGAGGGGAGGGACTTAGAACGTGCTTGAGAGGAGCGGGACTGCAGTGCAGGGAGTGGAAGCAGAGCGCTGAACACACACGGCTCTTAAAGAGCCTGTGACAGCATCCCAACAACTGTTGTGCAATGAAATAGTGGGCTACTAGTAATCTCGAACCGTCAGTTTAAAAAAGAAAAAGCGATACCGTTCCGTTAAATATCAATAATTTCGAACATCGCGAGGAAATTCCTTCGACTCGTTTTGGGGGAAGCCGGAAGTGACGTCAATGCGGGAACGCTTCGAGAGCCAAACACAGACAAAGTGTGTTGTCATGCGTAGAAATGGTGAATTGCTGAGATTAGGCACGTTAATAACGTTTTAATGAAGTTGACTACAGTATATTCATATTTGTCAGCGCTTTCATGTCAATTCGGCGACATAAACATAAATGATCGTGGTGAAGATGATGATTACATAAGGATTAAACATCGGGAGTGAGAGCTGCTGAATTTCCTCCCGTCGGATGTGATATAAAAACAAATCGATTATTTTTGTGGTTGTAAACTCAAGTGGATGAAACTACATTTATTAGTGCTTTCATGTCAATTCGGCGAACATATGATACATTAAATGATCGTTTGTTTGAGCCGGTCTGCATTTCCTGATGAGAAAACAAACCGATGCTTTTTGTAGTTGTAGTACACCAACATGGATTAAACGTGTGTTTTTTTTACCACAATGTTGGGGAAATTAATGGATAAAATGCACGGATTATTATTATTATTATTATTATTCCCACTCCGATCGGGACACGAGGTCCACCGTTTCCCCGTAGCGAGGCTCCCCCCCGTTGACCGTTTACGTGGGCTGGGTGCAGTGGCGGACTGGCCATTGGGACGAATCCCGATGGGCCGGTACCGAAGTGGGCCGGTCGGATAAGTCACCAGCACATCCCCCATAGGTGGTGCGTGAGGCTCAGGTTTGAGAAGGCTAAATACTTATTTTACCTGACGCTGCCTGCCTCCGGCGTCTATAGAAAAGAGATCACTCAGTGTGCAGAGTTTAAATCTCTCAAGTCATATTACAGGATAAAGGAAATACAGTTTAAACTGCCGTATTCAGAGAAGACGCCGACGTGTCGCACTTATCATCCATATTACATCATCAATCAGAT
Organism: Champsocephalus esox; assembly: GCA_036324585.1. Lineage (NCBI taxonomy): Eukaryota > Metazoa > Chordata > Actinopteri > Perciformes > Channichthyidae > Champsocephalus > Champsocephalus esox. Next base: position 6,061,818 of record CM070481.1, read on the forward strand.
CATCGATCATATAATATCATAATATATCATATATTTCCTTATCTGAGTCAGCTTCTCCAGCCTCATCTGGCCGTGCAACACTCACAGTGTCACAGACTGGATGCAGAAGTATTATTTAACACATTATGTTGACGAAACACTCGAGACAAATGTAATTAAAGTCAGATCCACTCGTGTCTTAGACGTGAACGCGCTCTCAGCTGGAGAGAGAAACCCTGGCTTGATTTACCGAGTTGATAACCAGCGTCGTAGGACCGCTTAGCGAGATCTCGTTTGTTAGTTTGTTGTTGTTAGTTTGTTTGTTACTCAAACATATCCAGGGTCTGTTGAACTGGCTTCGTAGTACAGGGCACAGGTGGCTAGCAGCGCTAATGTCAAAGACACAGACATTATACATTATATTTGTATTTTACCAGGATGCAGTGACACAAATATTTACATATTTACATTTACTATCTACAGCACCCGCCGCCCCTGACATCCCCCGCTCCCCCCGTTGACAATTTACTAGCGGTACTGAAGTGGGCCGGTCGAGAGTCCCGGGATGATTTGTAGTCCCATTCCACCACTGGCTCCATGACCATATGATCGCCCATATTGACGCACCTCATTCCTAAACTTCTAACAGATGCAACATAAACCGATCCTTCAGCCTCATACGAGCTCTCAGACACGTTCAACATTAACCTGTCATCGCTGTCTGAGCTTGCTGCTGTGTGTGCCGTCGTGCGTTTACATCTGACTGTATATATATAAAGGTTTACATGCAGATGCTGGGATCCTGGACGGTGCAGCTGGAGCGCTGTACCCGCAATGACGTCACACATCATTTGGCGGGACTTGAAGAATCCGCGAGAAGATCCAGAAAATTGTCAACATTGAAGGATTAATCGTTATCAAAGTACAAATATCCAAAATCAGTTCAGTAACGGTTTTCAAGGGGATAATATGTACTCAAATTGATGGGTTTGGATGATGGGGGAAAACCGTGTCACAGGCTCTTTAAACGGCGCTTTTTCACGGGAGTACTTTTCCCCGTCATTCTTAAAGTACCGATACTAATGAAACGGAGGAATCGTAACGTTTTTAACGGCAGGGTATCGCGGTACCTTTCAAGTATCGGTACACCGTGCAACACTACATTGTATTGATGTATAAAAGACATCAAAACATGCATTTTGCATGATAGGAGACCTTTTAATGTTACAGCAATAATGTATGTCAGTCTATTTCCACAAACATATATGACGGCATTTAATAGCAGCAATAAGAGGGACTTTTGGAAACTTGTCAGTAACTATTATCTGTGCTTAAGTATTTGCGCATGCGCTTTTAACGCAATCCACCTGCCAGCGACTGCAGATGGAAATGAACCTTAACGGCTAAACCTGCTACATTTACATTATGGATTCAAGTGCTCATTAAAATGATAAGAACATAAGAATAAATAGCATTGCATCTATGCCCAACATCAGTGTCTGGTCATTGTATAAAGGCTGAATTAGAAATAATTCAGTATCATTAAGGTTATTCTAACCCTATTGCACTAATATGTTTTTCCCTAACAGTTTTTTTAAAGGCCAAATAACAACAACACCAAATACATGGAAACAGAACATTGATTTGATTTGTACAAAGCTGATCAGTTTGAGTCTTCTCAACAATGTCAACAACTAAATCATAAATGTATGTGTGTGTGTGTGTGTGTGTGTGTGTGTGTGTGTGTGTGTGTGTGTGTGTGTGTGTGTGTGGGGGGGTGTCTTTGTTCTCAACACATAACAGCTTTTTGGCGGGGGAGGGGTCAGCTCAGTGTGTGTGTGTGTGTGTGTGTGTGTGTGTGTGTGTGTGTGTGTGTGTGTGTGTGTGTGACAGGTGTGGGGCATGGTAATGCCTTTCCTCATATGCATTACAAAACACCAAGCCACGCATGTCTCAAGCTGTTTACAGGAAGAAGAGAGAGATTCTCAACAAAACAGCATATATATAATACCACTGCAAAAATACACTCCACTGACATCTAATTTCTGAAGAATCATTAGAACTAGAAGAATATTTTATCTTATTTTGTCATTTGAACAATATTGCCTCTCTTTTTCATGTATTCCTACTTTATTCAAACTATGTCAAGATGGCAGAGTAGTGTTGTTTGTTACATTACATGTCATTTGTTAGACGCTTTTATCTAGGGATGCACGATATTGTTTTTTTGAAACCGATACCGATAACTTCCTGCTTCTCAACACCGATACCGATAATAAAAAAAAATTACGCCACTAATTATTTTAACGCGTTTAACGCATGTGTATTTTTTTTCTTCGGCCACCCTGTAGTTTCAGAGCGCATCGAGTTTAAAATACCATCTACAAGCTGATACTGACAGCCCCGCTCCTGCTGCCCGCTTGTGGCAGACCACACTTCCACGCTCACCGGCAGGCACCGACTGGCCATCGGAAGGACCGGGAGGGTGCGTGTATGTGTGTGTGTGTGTGTGTGTGTGTGGCCCGAGCGAGCGAGAGAGAGACCTTACGTGCATTGTTGTTGTTAGCATCTGGTGCTAGCTAGCTGCGCTAACGGATATAAGGAGCTGTTTCAATGAAAACAGAGGAGCGACATTTCGCCACAACTGCGCCGAGCACTTGACTTGATGCAGGAAGCCAGACAGTGGGACATTGTAGGAGAAGTCAGCACACTCAGCACGGATAGTGCGCTTAACATGATTGCAGCGTCCAGGCAGCTCCGGTTCGAGCATATGCCTTGAGTTGCACATAGCTCCAACGCGCGCGCGTGTGCACAGACACACACACACACTTTGTATTGTATTATTGTCTTCGTACGCTTTTAACACACCATCGTAGCGATGGCGATGTTTCAGGTGACTGATCAGGTTCGAAGTATTAGGGAGCGCTGGATTTGTGAAGAACTCCCTTCTTCCTAAACCACTAATACCACAGTACTGGCAAAACGGGAGGAGTCGAGTGAAAAACGAGCGCCCCTCATCCCAATCCACCCACACCGCAGTATTTTTTTCTTTTTTTTTACCCAAAAAATATATTGTATATTATCGGGGCTATTAATACTGGTATCGGGTTTATCGGGATGACGTCATAATTCCTAATATCGGACCAATAATTATCAGGCCGATAATTATCGTGCATCCCTACTTTTATCCAAAGCGACTTACGACAATCCCCACAGGAGCAATTTGGGGTGAAGTGTTGGACATGCTGATTGCAGTGGGACTCGAACTTGCTAACCCCTCATTCGAAGTCCAGCACCCTATCCACTGAACCACAGCCGCCCCTTTAGCTTTAACAGTTTGGAATAATCTTCCTTTTATAATATTTGTAAGTGTGGTCCTGAATGGAATTGTACTCCTTTTGTCATAAGATTCATAATTAGAATCAATTGATGCAGGAGTGCAAAGGTTAGATTTACAGGGTATCAATGTTTGATACTAAAAGTATAAAATGCTCAATATAATTAACGTTATATATAATATACAAATCGTTTTAATCATGTGTCCTCCATCGTTTTTAACACATTTACACACATTCAAGTCCCTGAGAATGATTGGAACATTTACGTTAAACATGAATAATAGATTTATAACACACTGTACTAATTTGTTCTCATGAAATCCTCCATCAACATTATTTTAGAGAACAATATCATCTTAAAGGTGGGGTAGGTAAGTTTGAGAAACCGGCTCGAGATACACTTGTTGTTATATTCCATGGAATGCTCTTCATCCCGAGAGCAATGAATATCTGAAGTGCTCTGACAACAAATCCATAAAAATATGTATAAAAAGCACGACCAATCATCTGAGCCGGCCCGGCTAAAATAACTGGATGGCCTACCTGCCTGTCAGCCTTCCATCTGTGCACAAGCTTATCTCGTGCCCTCATTGGTCATGTGCGCGTTCGTGTGTGTTGGGGGAGGGGCTCTGTAAGGAAGTGGCAGATTTCTTCCGGATGTGTATTTTCAAATTATAGCGCACTCGAGCTGGTTTCTCCAAAATTAGGTAATTCACTTCAGAAACACTTGTTGTTATATTCCATGGAATGCTCTTAACATCCCGATAGCAATGAATACATTAAATGCTTTGACAATAAATATATACAAATATTTCATCTGTGGAAGCCTTGGCCCTGTAAAAAGCAAGTTCAATGATCTGCCTCGGCCGCAGCAGATAATTGGATGGGCTACCTGCCTGTCAGCCTTCCATCTGTGCCGCACAACTTATCTCGTGCCCTCATTGGTCATGTGTGCGTTTGTGTGTGTTGGAGGAGGGGCTCTGTAAGGAAGTATGAAGGAAGGGGCAGATTGTTTTCGGTTGTGTACTTTCAAATTCTAGCGCACAGTTGGTTTCTCCATTCTTACCTACCCTACCTTTAAGTTTCATTCACTAAATATGCTGGATCCTTTTGTAATATTGTATAATCTTGGTTGAACTGTGTTTTTAACTTTTTACACGCTGAACAACTTGGTTGACACATGTTTTAAATCATTTGTGTATGATTTACACTGACTATAAGGCTATCATTTCTATTGTTGGTTACATTGTGGAGCACATATGAATGCATTGACCATTATGAGGGGCGAGGAGAGGGGTGTTCTGAATGATATGAAACAAATCACATTATTATGGGTGTCGTCAATAGTACAATTCTGTATGAGCCCTGCTGTGTGCTGCTGCTGTGTGTGTGTGTGTGTGTGTGTGTGTGTGTGTGTGTGTGTGTGTGTGTGTGTGTGTGTGTGTGTGTGTGTGTGTGTGTGTGTGTGTGTGTGTGTGTGTGTGTGTGTGTGTGTGTGTGTGTGTGTGTGTGTGTGTGTGTGTGTGTGTGTACTTACTGTGGGATGCTGGGGATGCTGCGCTGCAGTGCTGATGCTGATGATGGTCACCAGGACCGGCAGCAGATTCATGTTCTCGGTCCGCAGAGCAGAGCGGGGAAACCGGATCCAGAAGCTCTGTCGTTTCACCCCGCGAGACCTGTGCGCGAGACGCTGCTTTCTTTATTAGCAGTGAAGACAGAAAGCAATGGCTGACCGCCGCCTATGCTTTTTGTCTTGTCCTTCCTTTCTTTTCAACTCGCCTTAATGCAATTTATCGGGCTTTGATGCACTATCTCCAGAACTATCTTGAGACCTGACGGCTGTAACGCAGGCCGGGCATCGTGCTCCAGGTGCATCACCAGAAAGACGAACTGAGCTGAGCAGCCGTACGAATCAAACACCCCCACTTTTTGCTGCATTTAGTACGATCCAATACGTACAACAATACAGGCTCTCTGGGATGAGGAGGGGGCATTATTGGGAGGGGGCAGGAGCATAGACATATAAAGAGTAGATGCCGCATCGACCGCTACTGCCTATTGGCGCTTACGAGTTGTGGGGCCGCCATCTTGGACCGGTCACCCGCTCCACTCAGTGTAATCTGTCTGGCAGGCGCAATGAAGTGTCAGCGCATTATCCTGTGGGATTAGTTTTGTATCATAAAGATAACGCAACACTTTCTCAGAATAAAGCAAAACTATGAGTTTAAAAGAAACAAAAACTGAGTCAAGCAAAATAAAATAAATGTAAGTAAAACTATAAATTGCAAACAAATCATTTGTGTAATCATGTACACTATAAGTCTTTTTTCTTTGTTTTAACATAGGTTTTTGTTTGCAGTTCTTGTTTCTTCTTTCTCAATGATCAGACTTTTGCTCTCGCTGCAGCTTTCTCTTTTGCGCTCCCTGATTTTTTGTTTGAGACTCTGACACAAACATTCTAGGTGGGCGGGACTTTCAGGGGTGAGTCCCCATTGGCTACTCAGTTTTTGAGTGACAGCCCAGTCCTCCAACGATTGTACAGTGCAGCTGCGGTGCGGTTGCTGAGCGTGGATAGAACACCCCCAGAAGAACCAGCATTTCAATTATTATAATACTACAAGTGAAAATATATGCAAGTATTGATCATTTGTGTTGTTTGTGCTTTACTATACGGTCTGTTTCTTTATTGTGTTAAGTGAGAAGTAAAGCTGTGCTATGAAAGTTAGCTTTTGCTACCTTTAGATCCACAGTTAGCTACATAGCGAGCAGTGAGTGAGCGTTCAGACACCGGCGCACACACTCAATCAGACTCGTGCGCCTGACTCTACCAACAGGCTTTCATGATTCTGTTTAGATATGCAAGTATAAGCCATGATAGCTTATTTTATTAACACGCTAATTTGATATGAAAATCAATGGATGCTGAGTTAACTTTGTAGGAAAACCTACCGTCCATGAGCTGTGTTTTATTTGTTAACTTCATGTTTTTAATTTCCTAAAACATTTACTTTCCTCATATTAACAGTGTGGATCATTAAGACAGCGTGGTGTCCAACCTACCGTCCATGAGCTGTGTTTTATTTGTTAACTTCATATTTTTCATTTCCTAAAACATTTACTTTCCTCATATTAACAGTGTGGATCATTAAGACAGCGTGGTGTCCATAGGTCTTATCCGGTCTTATCCCGTTCTATGGAAGCAAACAAGAGGCAGAAGTATTTTAATTTTATCAGACACTGAATTTATAGCATTGAAAATATTTATTTTGAAAATCATGTATCTGAATTTTTTTTGCTCTGAATTTACCTATGTGAAATAAAAAGGTTCAAATTCAGATCCCAAAAATTCGAGTGAAAAAAATTCTACGTCAAATATTTCGGTTCTTAAAATTCGATGTCAAAACATTTGGTGTATAAAATTCGACGTAAAAAATTACGATGCAGCATCATCCGGGCTAATCAGACAGGATAAGCAATCGAGCCTGAATGCAATCAAACCGACTTCTGGGGGACAGTGCGGTGAAGCCCAATGCTGCAAACTGTAGGCGATGGATGCAGATGGGAGCAATTCCCGTAGACCCCATGTTAAAATGTCCAACTTAACATCAGAAAATGAACATGTTTCTAGCCTGGATCCACAAAAACATATTCTGTATATAGTTAGATTCCCCCTTCATGACAACGGGACTGCTGCTCCTAGCTCCTCTCTGCTAGCTCCATTGGCTCCGTGATGCTACAGCGGCTCAGCTCATGAGGAGAACACTACTTGAACTCGGCCGTGTTTGTTGTGTTGGTTCCTGGTCATGCAAATATAGGATTTATCTGCGGTTAAAACAGACCGTCCATGAATGCAGTTTCTTCGGTAAGTCAACCCTGCGTACTTTATGTTATGTTACTGGTGTTTTTATTAAGCTAACGTTAATGAATGTTTAGAGTTGGGTTAGCATTTGAGCAATCATAGCTCCATCTGTGCTAACGATGCTATGCGTAGCATCCAAGAGTATATAACATTAAGTGGGATGCTACTGTATACCAAAAAGCTTCTGTGCGAGGTTGCTAAAATAAGGTCATGCTAGTTAGGTTACTGTATGCATTGTTAAGGTTCGTTTAAATTCGCTATGCTCTACTATGCATAAAATAGACTAGCTAACGTCAACGTATTGTTGAAGAGAGGCTTAGTGTATATTAAATCAACCTGACAATGAAATGTGTGTATCTTGCATACTAACTATGGATGGCATTAATTTGGCCTCCAGTGAGACTGTAAGGAATCTTGGTGTTATATTTGATCAGGATTTATCCTTTAACGCCCACATAAAATCAATTTCAAGGACCGCCTACTTCCATCTACGTAACATTGCAAAAATCAGGCATATCTTGCCTCAAAACGATGCAGAGAAACTAGTCCATGCATTTGTTACTTCTAGGCTGGATTATTGTAACTCTTTACTATCAGGGAGTACCAAAAAGTCAATCAAGTCGCTTCAGCTGATTCAAAATGCTGCGGCTCGTGTACTAACCAGAGTTAGGAGAAGGGACCACATTACTCCTGTTCTGGCTGCCTTACACTGGCTCCCTATAGAACACAGGATAGAATTTAAAATTCTTCTTCTCGCCTACAAAGCCCTTAATGGGCAGGCGCCATCTTACCTTAAAGAACTCATTATACCCTACTGTCCTACTAGGGCATTGCGTTCCAAGAATGCAGGGTTGTTGGTTGTTCCTAGAGTCTCTAAAAGTACAATGGGAGCCAGAGCCTTTTCTTATCAAGCTCCACATTTGTGGAATCAGCTTCCAGTTTGTGTTCGGGCGGCAGACACCCTATCCGTTTTTAAGAGTGCGCTTAAGACCTTCCTTTTTGATAAAGCTTATAGTTAGGGCTGATTAGATTCAGCCCCTAGTTTTGCTGATATAGGCTTAGTTTGTCGGGGGACATCTTACTTCTTCCTTCTCTCTGTCTATACCTGTGTACTCTCATGTTCCGATTAACCCAGCTTCCCCAAATGTCTTTCTTTTTGGGGTCTATATATGCTGGGATCCGGAGTCATGGATGATCCTGCGGTCTTGTGTCCTGGATCGCGAGCGCTGGATCTTGAGTCGTGGCTGTGGTCCTGGATCATCGGTCCTGGATGGATATCCTCGTGGATTCATCTTCCTATTATACACACATGCATTTCCAAACATTTGGACTACCTATGTTGCAAATGTATTATCTTTTCAATTTACACACGGCATCTATTGCACGTCTGTCCGTCCTGGGAGAGGGATCCCTCCTCTGTTGCTCTCCCTGAGGTTTCTCCCATTTTTCCCTTTAAACTGGGTTTTCTTTGGAAGTTTTTCCTTGTACGATGTGAGGGTCTAAGGACAGAGGGTGTCGTATTGTCATACTGATATTCTGTACACACTGTGAAGACCACTGAGACAAATGTAACATTTGTGATATTGGGCTATATAAATAAACATTGATTGATTGATCTTTAAAATATGAACGTCACATTTCAAGATGGGCCAGAAATAACGCTCCCTTAGATATTGTAATAGGGTTTGTTGAACTGGAGTTATTTAAAGCAGCTAACCGCCTATCCGACGAACGACCCAAACATTGTTGTTTTTAATATTATTACCAATGCCTCTTTTAATTGTATTATCCTCACACTTGAGAAACAGCCTTATCGTGGCTGTAGAACGGAACATGTAACTTAATTCCTGCATTTAAGGACGATGAATAGCGTAGTAGTCAATGCTTTAGTGACAAGGAAATGATTTGTTTAAATAGTAGATATGACGTTATGTGTGACTTCAGTGGAAATTAAGCTTGTCCATTGCATTGCATGTGTTCAATAGGTTTGTGTCTTACCCTTATGTGTGTGATACATATGAATATGGCATATGAAAACAAATTAATTTGACTGACTCATGAAAAACTCATCCAAAATAAAAAGGACACTCAAACTGATACAGTATAAGGACTGGGATATCCAGCAATTTCTTTATCCAGCAATTTCTTAAGTATAACAATAAGATTATGACCTGTTTTTAAAAGAAGATACAAAGTTGTTGCATGTAAAGAAGTCTGTAACCCATGCATGTAACTTTACATCTGTTTGTTCAAAGTGTCCTTAAGGTGATCCAGACATGCTGGACCAGAGGAGGAGAGACAGATCTGGACTCCTAGCAGCAGAGAACTTCAGCACGGATTCCAAGGTACACCTTTTTCATACTTTACAAAGAATGCATAAAGTAATGACTCTAATACACTGATATACATGCCATTAAACATGACTGAATACTAGATCACCTGCACATCAGTGATGTGGAGAGCACTTTCTTAGCAAAAGGTTACATTTACATTTTACCAAGCAACATAACTTTTTTGTTCAACTTTCACATTTCAATGTATTTAAGGCAAATATTATTGAACATAGTGAGAACTGCAACCCTTTGTCTTTCAGTGAGACAACCGGACAGAGCAAGCTTCTACAGTTGCACTAAGTTTTGATAACAGTTAAATATTATTTTAATAATACATTTATTTCAATATTGATGAATTTAGAACGGTTTATTCATAATCTGATTATCTTTGTAGTACACTGTTGGATTTAAAAAACACATTCAAATAAAAAAATCATTATATCTACAGCCCCTGAACAAACAAACACACCTCTTTCTTAAATAATACACTTGCTCTGCAATAATATGTTTTTTGATATTTCTGTTAGGAGAGGACACGCCTGAGAGACAGGACTGCTTCACCATGTTCTCTTTCTCTGAGGGTCCAGAAGAACATCCAAGAGGGAGAGGAGAAGCTGATGTTATGAGATTTAAGAGCAGTACAGGACATTCACTAAGAGACACTTAGGCCCTTTCTCATTTCACTAATTCCCCTCCTCGAGACTTAGTCCCGCCCACAGGATATGCGAGCCGAGGAGGGCAACCGAGGAGAGAGGAGTGGAAGCAGCAGGCGGTTAGAGAAATGAGAACTACTCTCCTCTGAGCGGTCATTTTAAAGAGACGTCCATTAATGATGACAGGAGGCACAGCAGCCCTCTGTCTGATGGACAGATGTGTTCATGGCGATATATTTACTTTGATTCATTCACAGTACGGTATAATGAGACAATAACAGACTACATGCAGACAAACACATACATATATATAGCCTATGTATATATTTATATAAATATATACAATTTCAGAATCAAACAGAGCACTCTCATAATAGCGTAACACTATCAGAATATTCAGAGTATATCAGGTATTATATACCCAAATAAATGGTGCCAATCTTCAGTCAGATGTGAATGTGTAACTTAACATTTTCAGTAAGAATAACGGACAAAAGGAGTGCAAATACAAATACAATTTATTGAAATGTGAACTAAAAGTTATCAAGCATGAACCATCACAATTTTTTAAATAAAAACGAAATAATATACATAAATTACACTAAATGTTAATCTGTTCATTGATTAAGTAAACACATGTTGTCAAATAAAGTGACAGGCCTGTGCAGGTGGTACAGTAATCAATCAATCAATCAATGTTTATTTATATAGCCCAATATCACAAATGTTACATTTGTCTCAGTGGTCTTCACAGTGTGTACAGAATATCAGTATGACAATACGACACCCTCTGTCCTTAGACCCTCACATCGTACAAGGAAAAACTTCCAAAGAAAACCCAGTTTAAAGGGAAAAATGGGAGAAACCTCAGGGAGAGCAACAGAGGAGGGATCCCTCTCCCAGGACGGACAGACGTGCAATAGATGCCGTGTGTAAATTGAAAAGATAATACATTTGCAACATAGGTAGTCCAAATGTTTGGAAATGCATGTGTGTATAATAGGAAGATGAATCCACGAGGATATCCATCCAGGACCACAGCCACGACTCAAGATCCAGCGCTCGCGGTCCAGGACACAAGACCGCAGGATCATCCATGACTCCGGATCCCAGCATATATAGACCCCAAAAAGAAAGACATTTGGGGAAGCTGGGTTAATCGGAACATGAGAGTACACGGGTATAGACAGAGAGAAGGAAGAAGTAAGATGTCCCCCGACAAACTAAGCCTATATCAGCAAAACTAGGGGCTGAATCTAATCAGCCCTAACTATAAGCTTTATCAAAAAGGAAGGTCTTAAGCGCACTCTTAAAAACGGATAGGGTGTCTGCCGCCCGAACACAAACTGGAAGCTGATTCCACAAATGTGGAGCTTGATAAGAAAAGGCTCTGGCTCCCATTGTACTTTTAGAGACTCTAGGAACAACCAACAACCCTGCATTCTTGGAACGCAATGCCCAAGTAGGACAGTAGGGTATAATGAGTTCTTTAAGGTAAGATGGCGCCTGCCCATTAAGGGCTTTGTAGGCGAGAAGAAGAATTTTAAATTCTATCCTGTGTTCTATAGGGAGCCAGTGTAAGGCAGCCAGAACAGGAGTAATGTGGTCCCTTCTCCTAACTCTGGTTAGTACACGCGCTGCAGCATTTTGAATCAGCTGAAGCGACTTGACTGACTTCTTAGTACTCCCTGATAATAAAGAGTTACAATAATCCAGCCTAGAAGTAACAAATGCATGGACTAGTTTCTCTGCATCGTTTTGAGGCAAGATATGCCTGATTTTTGCAATGTTACGTAGATGGAAGTAGGCAGTCCTTGAAATTGATTTTATGTGGGCGTTAAAGGATAAATCCTGATCAAATATAACACCAAGATTCCTTACAGTCTCACTGGAGGCCAAATTAATGCCATCCATAGTTAGTATATCTTTAGATAATTTGTTTCGTAGATTCTTCGGGCCAAGTACAATAACTTCAGTTTTGGTCGTGTTTAACATCAAAAAGTTTAAGGTCATCCACGTTTTTAAGTCCTTAAGGCAGTCTTGAATTTTATTTAGATGATTAATTTCATCAGGCTTAATTGATAAATATAGTTGAGTATCATCCGCATAACAATGAAAGTTTACAGAATGATTCCTTATAATATTGCCTAACGGAAGCATATATAATGTGAATAAAATAGGTCCGAGCACTGAGCCCTGTGGCACTCCATGGCTAACTTTGGTTTGCCTGGAAGATTCATCGTTGACACGTACAAACTGAGAGCGTTCAGATAGATAGGACCTAAACCAGCCTAAAGCAGTTCCCTGTATGCCAACCAAGTGCTCTAGTCTTTGCAATAGGATATCATGGTCGATAGTATCAAATGCAGCACTGAGATCGAGCAAAACAAGAATAGAGACAAGTCCCTTGTCTGAGGCTATTAGAATATCATTTGTGACTTTAACCAGAGCTGTCTCTGTGCTATGATGTGTTCTAAAGCCAGACTGAAAATCTTCAAATAAATCATTGTTTTTTAAGTAATCACACAACTGTTTTGCGACCGCTTTCTCAAGAATTTTTGAGAGGAACGGAAGATTAGAAATAGGTCTATAGTTGGCTAAAACCTCTGGATCGAGGTTGTGCTTTTTAAGAAGCGGTTTTATCACTGCTACTTTGAATGATTGTGGAACATAGCCTGATAATAAAGACATATTCATAATATTTAATAAAGAAGTGCTAATTAATGGAAAAACTTCCTTCAACAGCTTAGTTGGAATTGGGTCTAACATGCACGTTGATGGTTTAGAAGAGAGAATCATTGAATGTAATTGTTCAAGGTTAATGGCTGAAAAGCATTCTAGTTTACTATCTCGTGTAATATTAGAACTTACGATTCCGGGAGCTGTTGATAACATTATACTGGTCGAAGGCAAGAGGTCATTAATTTTGTTTCTAAGAGTAACAATTTTATCGTTAAAAAAGCACATAAAATCATTACTACTGAGTGCTATGGGAATAGAAGGCTCAATGGAGCTGTGGCTCTCTGTCAGCCTGGCTACAGTGCTGAAAAGAAATCTTGCATTATTCTTATTCTCATCTATTAATGAAGAGTAGTATGCTGCTCTCGCTTTACGCAGTGCTTTCTTATATTCATTGAGAGTAATATGCCAAATTAAACGAGATTCTTCAAGTTTGGTGGAACGCCATATCCTTTCAAGTTGTCTAGACTTTTGCTTTATTTTGCGGGTTTCGGCATTATGCCATGGAGCTAATCTATGTTGCTTTATTTTCTTCTTTTTCAAAGGAGCAACAGAGTCTAATTTTATTCGCAGCGCATCTATAGCACTATCAACAACATGATCAATTTGGGGTGGTGTACATTTTGTATAAGTTTCCTCCCTTACATGCAGACATGCTATCGAGTTAAGTATTGGTGGAATCTCTTCCTTAAATGTGGCTATAGCACTAACGGATAGGTTTCTGCTGCAAGAGCTTTTGACTAATGCGTTGTAGTCTAGTAACAGTACTTCAAAAGTTACTAAGAAATGGTCGGATAAAGCAGGATTATGCGGTTCGACTAATAGTTGCTCAATTTCAATACCATAAGTCAGAACAAGGTCGAGAGTGTGATTATAACAGTGAGTTGGTTGATTTACACTCTGACAGAAACCAACAGAATCTAATATAGAGTTAAATGCAACAGTAAGGCTATTTTTATCATCGTCAACATGAATATTAAAGTCACCTACGATAATTACTTTGTCTGTTTTAAGAACCAAAGTTGATAAAAACTCAGAGAATTCTGATAAGAATTCTGAATAAGGACCTGGTGCACGATACACTGTAACAAATAAGATTGGCTGCAAAGTTTTCCAGGTTGGATGCGTAAGACTAAAAACGAGGCTTTCAAAAGAGGTATAATTACATTTTGGTTTAGTATTGATAAGTAAACTTGAGTCAAAGATTGCTGCAACTCCACCTCCTCGGCCCGTGCCTCGAGCAATATGAGTGTTGACATGGCTGGGTGGAGTGGCCTCATTTATGCTGACATATTCTTCATGTCTCAACCAAGTTTCAGTGAGACAGCATATATCAATATTATAATCTGATATTAAATCATTTACCAATATTGCTTTAGATGCTAGAGATCTTATGTTTAAGAGACCACATTTAATCTTCCTGTTTTGTTGCACTGTAGTAGTTGTTACATTTACTTTTATTAGGTTATTATGTATGACACCTCTATTAGGTTGTACCTTAAATTGTCCTTGGGCAGACACACACACCGCTAATATTGGGTATTTTATTGGGTTCGGGATTCCTATGGGTGACTGCCTAGGAGAGAGCGCAGAGAAGCGTGTAAGACTGCGACTACAGTAACAGCTATGCCCAGCATGGGCTAAGTTCTGTAGGTGCAGCTGGTGCATGTCGTCCTCCCTCAGGCCTGGTCCTCCTCGCAGGGAAAGACCCTCAGCCCTCTCTGGCCAAAGCTACAGACAGGACGTTCATAAAGCTGAGGTCTCCCCCAAGGTCTCTAATCATCCATCCTGTAAATATGAGAGGGGAACAACTAGTTTAATAGATGCTTTGGACAATAAGAAATATAAAGTTAACTGTTGAGTTGCTCAGTTTTTTAGATTGACAGGGTTTAATAACACAAACAAAAGGAGAGGCACCATAAAATAAAGATTGGTCTTTCAATAAATTGTGTTGATTTTGTCTTTTGAATTGTTTGTCTAAAGTCAAGTAGCTAGAACTGGTACTTACTGTATTGTTTGAATGATACAGTCTGGTTATAATGTTTGGAGGAGGCATCACAGGTAAGAGCACCATTTGTTGTGTTCCATCCACAACAAATGCACACAGATTGATGTGTGTATTTATTGATCTACTATTTCTTAAATCATTACTGTCAGTCCAAAACAAGAGATTTTGTTTTTGTAACATGTTTTTAAAACATTATCTCTTTTCCACTTCACTATCTTGAATATGTTAGTTTTTACATCACTAAATTTATCAGCTTTAACATTGTAAAGGTGTCACTTCGGACTCTGGGTAATTATGACAGCATGTCCTACTATTTTGAGGGTTTGAACAAACCAGACCTTCATCTATTAATGTAGAAAATAGTCAGCACATTAAACCATTATGAAAGTAATCATTAGTTTAAAATGAGCTCCAACTACAACAGTGAAGTAAACTCGTGCATCGGTAATAACAATAAAACAAATGATATAATATAATAGTATAACTTGTGTCTACTTTAACACAACTTTAATAATTATACTAGCATACTTTTACTAAAGTAACATTATTTCGTATAGTCTATAGTCTATAGTCGCATGGTCTACTTGACTTATCTAGCCGAAGTGGTAACGATCACACACACACACACACACACACACACACAAAAGGACACGGTAACGTTGTGATTCACTTCAATGAATGATAACTACGGAGCTTGCTAACAGCAAGGCACAAGGCTACTTCACTCATTTAGCTAATGTAAGATACAAATGCTGTCGAGTCCTCACTGCTTGTAAAATAAAAAGCACAAACTGACTACTTACCCGAGCGGCGAGCCCCACTGTTTCCGTCATTTTTCTCCCGGGTTGTTGTGATCACATGACTGTCAAAGCCGTGCTCTGATAGGCTGAAGTCGGTTTGATTGCATTAGGACTCGATTGCTTATCCTGTCTGAGTAGCCCGGATGATGCTGCATCGCAATTTTGGACATCACATTTTATACACCGAATTTTTTTCACTTGCATTTTTGGGATCTGAATTTGAACATTCCAATTTTTTTTCACTTGAATTTTTACATTTTTATTTCACATTTCACAATTCGGAGCAAAAACATTTAGATACATGATATTCAATGTAATTATTTTCAATGCTATAAATTCGGTATCTAATAAAATTCAAATACTTCTGTCTCTTGTTTGCTTCCATACATTTCCCACTTCATCTGAGAGGACAGCACGGAGGGGGGGCATGAAGAAAGAACTGCACCAGCTTCATCCACGCTGGCGTTACTGTTATCACTGGCTCAGTGTCTTCATTTGACCAAATGTCTTTACATATACATTTAATAGATTTTATTATTATCCACCTTTTTGTTTTATGTCCTTTTATTTAAAACATTCTTTGAGACTTCATCTTCTGGTTCACATTTCAATAAATGTAATTTGTATAATCACTCTTCTGCAAACGTCATATATGTAGGCATGATACCGGACACATGATTCGGCGTATTTTAATATTCATAGTAGGTTTAACAGCAATAGAATATTTTGTTATTTGATAGCCTATATGTTATGTATGATAGGTATTTTGCAAAAGACACACAATATAATATAGGCTAATATACACACACACACACACACCCACACACACACACACACACACACACACACACACACAAAGTGTCTATGATAGAGAAGCAGAAGCAGATTGTTTAGGCCTACTACTCAGCTATTTTAATAAGTTGAAAAATGAAGAAACAATAATACATTATACATAGACAGAAGTTATATATCAGTAAAAATGAATATCTATGTCAGAAAAAATGAAAATCTACATCTATATTTCTATAAAAAATGTAAATGTTCAAATTAAACACAAGAACATGACACCACCCCACCCCAAAGCATATTTACACAAAGTTGCTCATAAACGTTGAAATGAGCTAAAAGCCCTGAAACAGGACTGTTTTGCAGAGCTTCTTTCTCGTGCTCCCTTTCTGTGATTTTATTGGCAACATGCAGTCTGTCTTTTTTTTGCACATCATTGAGATGATTGATGAACCTCCACTTGATCTGTCCGTTGCAATTGGACTGTATGCCCGCAGAGAAAGATTCAGTCACTGCTCAAACAAGTACAAGCAGCAACATGTTGATCATCACGTCCAGCCATAACTGTGCAAATGAACAGACAACAATATTTAGATACAACTTTTAGCAGCAGAGACATCACTTGTACAAACAGGTCTACAGCAATCATCATTTACCTGCAACATATTACCAACTTCAGCATGTGGCATGCATCCATCATTACGAATACTTTGTCACCAGTCGAGGGATGCGGGACACTGGTTTGAAGTGGCTCCTGTGGGTTTCCCTTCAGCTCACACCCAGGTTGGCTGCACATGCTGACGTTGGAGGCATCCATCGTGACAGATACCACCCGAATGCCCCGTGCATGCAGCTCCTCCAAAGCATGACTGAGAAGGACCCTTTGTGTTTTAGGTGACAGAGACTTCGTCAGGTAATATGTAATGGGAGCCTTCCAATGTCCTTGTAGGCCAACCACCATGAACACAAGAGCCTCAGTAGCAGCATCGGTCTCATTGATTCCATCACCCATGTCTACAAAGCAGACATTGACGGTTATGTGGATTATATTGCACATGTTTTCCGATGGCCATGGCATCCAACATGAGTGCAACACATCCATATTCAGCCTGGTCGTCCTGGCATCTTCTCTCCAGCATCTCCAGCATCATCTTGTTCAGGCCAGGCTTGCCATCCACCGAACACAGCCACCTGTACACAAATTGAGAAGTAGCTATTTAACGTATTTGCAACCGTAATTTCCAAAAGTGAAATTGAACAACATTAAGACTACCTTTGTAATGTATGTGGATGAGGGAGGGGACGATCTGTAGTCTCTCTGAGGTATTCGTATGCCTTTGGGCCATGCAGATGGAGTGTGAGGGCAAACTCTCTGCGGTGCTTTGAGTACTCATGGTCCTGCTTTGCCTTGAAGTCTATTTGAAGATCTGAAATTGTATGAGAAAAAATTAATAAGTCCCCTTCATATAATAACAAAGGAGTTTAATAAAGAGTGTAAGAGTAAGATGTACATGCATTTCAAAGTGCTAATTTCATATTATCTGAGTAGAAATCAAGCCTCTCTTTGAGTTCTTCATTAATGAGGTTCTTTTCCCTCAAATCCCCCAAAAGACTCCTCACTGTGGTCTCTGCCCTCTTTTCTCTAGCCATGGCATTCTTCCTCTCTCGCTCGAGACTCTCCACTCTTGCTAAAGCTTCATTGAGTCTGGCCTTAAGACCAGTAGGAGAAGCAGGCGAGACATAGCTATGATCCCAGTAGAAAGAGGGATGAACATGGTTTGAGTGATGTTTCACTTCACACACAACACTTTGACACAACTAGAGTATGGCCCACATTCTTTCTTATAGTCATCACCTGTCAAAGCCATTGCCAGCATCATGCGTGTGTGTGTGTGTGTGTGTGTGTGTGTGTGTGTGTGTGTGTGTGTGTGTGTGATGCAATAACGTGCTTTAACCACTAGGCGGTGCACACAGCATACAATGCCATAATTTATTTTAATTATTAGTGTAGGACACTTATGTATGTATAACATCTGAAGATATTTAGTTGTATTCATGTTTTCACATAATTTTACAGCATATTGCTATATTATTTCACATGTTTTACTTCTACACATTAAAGGTGGGGTAGGTAATTTTGGAGAAACCAGCTCGAGTGCGCTAGAATTTGTTAATTTAATAGATTTTTTTTCAAAGTACTTAAGATATTCATTGTTATCGGGATGTTAAGAGCATTCCATGGAATATAACAACAAGTGTATCTCGAGCCGGTTTCTCAAACTTACCTACCCCACCTTTATTATCTGATTTGTAAAACATCACAGACAGAAAGGTATATCCGTCATTTAATGGTAAGCTATTGAAATTCTCATTCCATAGATGTGTCTCCCATCACCCAAAACCTCTGACTATTTTTTCAACTCAGTATTTACGTTCTGATATTCAAAGAAAATCAGTAATATCTTTAAAAAAAAGTCCTTTAATATCAGCTGTGCACCGTTATGGTGTAAATATAGCCAATCTACCAATTGGATCAAATATAAAAGTCAGCCGAATTAGTATTGATACTGCAAGGAGACGTATTTCGTGAAGAGAAATTGAAGATGTTGTTTAATTGCTGATATATTTATGATCCACGTCACGTATTCAGTTAAGGTGGCAGTTCTTCCTGTTTGTCCAGAAGTCTTCTCATCAGGGCTCTATAAATAAAGAACTAAGGCAGATGTGTAATATTTAATGCAGCCAATTTCATATCGCATTAACACCATATCCAAACGTGCATTGCGGCTAAACAATCCAATCACTGAGCTTCAACGATAGCTGAGGATCTTGGGTAATCAGTTCAGTGGGTGTGTATCTGTTTCTGGTTATTTTATTTTGAAATTCAGTTCCTGACGGATGCCAAAAAAGCCCAGTATGAATTCCATGCTGGTCTATGCTGGTTTTTTCAGCAGGGTTTTCTTTGATTTATCCATAGTTCGCTCATCAAGCCGGAGGTCAGGTTATTCACCTGCAAGAAAAGGCGCTGGCGCGGGACCGTAGCAGGATATGACGCATATTTTAGTTGACCTAGTTAAAACCGTTTGGTTTTTATTTATGTGTCACAGTATCACCTCAAAATACAAGATACCAAACATTTTCAACCATGCAACAACATTTAAATAGTCCTACAAAATACTTTTATTATATTTCCTTCTTATTTATGTCTAAACTCAAGGGAGCCAGAGCAGAGGGCTTAAAGAGCCGCATGCGGCTCGAGAGCCGTGGGTTGCCGACCCCTGGACTAGTAGTTACTACATTATTCAGAAGTTTACAGTAACTTAGGGTAATGTAACTTCCATTACAGTTTAGGAACTGGGGTAGTTACTATAGTAACGCAGTGTAGGCGGAGAAACTAGACAAAAGTTAAACAAGTACAAACCACAGACTGTCTGTGTCATGGAGAATACAGTCGCTGCTTTATTTATGTCTGTATCGGCCGTTGTTGTGAGTGTGGACGGTCGGAGCATATATAACGTTAGCTTAGCCGATCTCCATTTGGAAAACACGCATTTTAAAAGGGTTTTTCGCCTGCCGTCTGTCTGCAGACTTGTCAAAGCATTAATTCATGATTTTTACTAACCGGTATCAGTATTTTGTTACTTCGGCATCATTTTGAAACGTGTATTACAATTTAATCACGGTCAAATATGTTCATCTTGTTGTAGTTGTAGCCCCCTTGCCAGCGATTCTCTCTCTAGTTTAGCATACTCAGCCCGACTCAGCCTTGTTGGTCACGGCCCTAGAACCACGATTTTATGGGGCCAGAAAAACTGTGAATTACGACCCGCTAGCCGGTACTAGGCCAAGTGGAAACGCAACCAAAAACGGGCCCCGCACGGCTCGGCACGCTTAAAGCGAGCTACCCACTGCAGTGGAAACGCGCCATTAAGCTCTCCCCCCGCGGCCGCTTACATAGTAAACTCCAATGTTAATAAAAGCACACAAAGGTGTATACCTTTTTTGGGAGTTTGATTTATTTTAAATGAACACAAATATTTAAAACCTATAATTGCACACTAAAACAATTATTTCCAAAAAAGGACTATTTCACATAAACCTCTGCTTTTTACTGGGGCTGGAGCAGTTCAACTAGATTTTGGGGGGGTGGGGTGCGCCA
The DNA here is from genome assembly GCA_036324585.1 of Champsocephalus esox. Lineage (NCBI taxonomy): Eukaryota > Metazoa > Chordata > Actinopteri > Perciformes > Channichthyidae > Champsocephalus > Champsocephalus esox. The sequence continues at coordinate 6,082,472 of CM070481.1, forward strand.
TAGTTTATGGGCTCTGCACGCAATATAGGCGTAGTTCTGTTAGTATAAGATTACAAGATGTAATTTGTTGATCCAAAATCGGGAAATTGTGTTATTCTGAAGAAAAAAATGTTTTTCGCCGCCCCCGATGGGTTGATGCATTTGCCTATACTGCCTATGCCCTGTGCCCGCCCCTCCCTACTCGCAGATCACGCAGACTGTGTGGGGCCTCACCTCGCGGAGGGGGCCTCATCTTGCAGAGGGAGCCTCATCTTGCAGAGGGAGACTCATCCGAAGCGCATATGCGGCGCAATTACTGTAAACGCCCCCCCCCCACCACCACAACAACACAGAGGGCCTCATCACATCTTTTCACCGTTATTAACTGGTGTTATGTCTTCCTTATTGCTATAGTAATTGATGTGTGCACATTTTGGCTATAGGCTGTTGCTGAGTAAAGCGAAAGTAATGTAAAGAGTTACTTAGTCTTTATGTAGAGCAGTGCTTCTCAAAGTGTGGTCCGCGGACCACTGGTGGTCCGTGAGCGCCCCCTAGTAGTCCGTGAGTATATTGGTAACATTTCACATTTGAAATAAATAAATACATTTAAGTTTTCCGCACTCTCACGGGAAATATCTCTGCAATGGTGCGAGCATAAGTTTGATTGCATGATATAGCCCAGCGCAACACCTTCATCACACATGTTGCCACTTGTTTGTTCCGTTTTCAGGCGATTTGTAATCTGTTCTAGAAAAACGATGTGATTTTGGATATTTGTGGATATTAGGTGGTCCGCGAGTGTTTTTTTATTGGTTAGTGGTCCTTGGTATGAAACATTTTGAGAAACACTGATGTAGAGAGTAACGAAGTAAAGTAATATATCACTTTTTTTGAGTAACGACCCCATCACTGGTGGTAAAGTACAATAAGTCTTGTTATTCAACAGGTCATACATTTTGGAGATTCATCTCAAGTCGATCCTAAATCTTCAATCCGGGTTTTCTCTGCCTGGAGAAAAATGTAAATTTGATTGAAAATGGTGTGAAAGCTGTGAAAAAGGAACAGGACAGCATGAGTCAGATATAGGACTGCCCCTTCAGGAGACACTCTGTCACCCAGGTCTAAGATCAGTCTTCTGCAGCATACACGGAAGGCTACCCCGCTCTCTGCATCGCCACAGCGCTGCACTGGTGAGTTCACTCTTTTATAATTACATATTTTAAAAATATGTATATATAAATATAAGAGTAATACATATATTACAGTGACACCCACAGTCTGTTGATGTTTGCTTGATTTTTGAATTTCTTTAGCTATGAAATGTATGAATGCTTATTTATTTTTTGGAAACTGGCATAATGATGGTTAGGTGTGCATTCACATGAAAGGGGTGGTATTTGGAGCATTCGACCAATCACAAATATGGACAAGCGCAGCGTCATACTTCCTGAATGAAAAGTGAACTATAATATTATACAAATATGAAGAAGTTAAACTTTAAACACCCATGACAACTTAAACACTTTATCCAGGATAAAAGCCACATAGCTGCACCTGCAAGGTGAATACAGCGGCACAGAAAAAGTGTTTGAATGCGTACATTAAAGGTCCCATGTCATGGCCATTTCTACTGATCATAATTCCATTGTTGAGACATACTATACTGTGCAATTTTCCAAACTCACATTGGTTTCTCATACAGCATCTCTGTATAGTATGTGTATTCACTTTCTGTCCTAAACGGCTTGTTGGAGGTCCTGCCCCCCACCCCCTCCCTGTGAGCCCAGTATGCTCAGAGTGGTCAGCTCGGCCACTCTGTTCTGATTAGTCAACCACCGGAGAGGCTCCGCGCATGTCTGTCATGTCGCAACAGTGCTTTTTTTCGTCTCTGAGCGGAACATCAGTCTTACGATGGCGTCGGTACAGCCGTATATGTTATACGCTAACTAACTGACTGCACCTACAACTGTTGTTATTTAGGTGCACTTGTGGAAACTGCGCCATGATGCCTATACCGAAGTGGAAAACGTCTGTTGCAAAGAAATTAGAAAAGTAGCCGAGCTGACAGTTACAACATTATGTAGCCAGCTAGCTGAAAACACCAACAGTAGCACACACCATTATATGCCAAGATATACACAATACATACCCCACACCCTGCAGAACCTCCATAACATGTACAGATTCGATTATGGACCTTTGAGGCGTAGAACGGAAGAAGAGCAAGCTATTTGTACCTGTAAACTACTTCTGTGTTTGATGACAAATGAAATCATGGTTTGCTATAGATGAATGATATGTTATAGGAGCAAATAATTCAGGGAAGAAAGGCTACTAAGTATTACTATCAAACTTTATTTTTAGAAATGTACAAAATTAACATGTGTAACATAATATAATAACATATAATTAACATAATAACTTTGTATTATTAGTGTAGGACACGTTTTATTCATGCTTTCACATAATTTTACAGCATATTGCTATACTATTTCAGACTCAGTAATTACATTCTTACATTCAAAGAAAATCAGTAATATCTTTAAAAACTACAGTCCTTTTCTCTCAGCTGTGCACCGTTATGGTGGAAATATAACCTATCTGTGAATTAGATCAAATGTAAAAGTCAGCCGAATAAGTGTTGATACTGCAAGGAGACGTATTGTGTGAAGAGAAATTGAAGATGTTTTTTAATTGTTGATATATTTATGATCCACGTCAAGTATTCAGTTTCGGTGGCATTTTCTCAGTTTTTCCAAAGGTCTTCTCATCAGGGCTCTATAAATAAAGAACTACGGCAGATCTGTAATATGTAATGCAGCCGAACCGTGTATTACAATGCCGTTATGTGATGACTTTCAAAGAGAAAAGCAAGAACACTCGGAATTAAGTATTATTTTATTCTTTTAAAATGTTTTCCGGATTTCATATCATATAATCACCAAATCCCAGCATGCATTGCGGCTAAAATATCCAATAAGCGAGCTTAAAACCATAGCTAAGGATCTTGGGTAATCGCTCGAAATGCCTACGTCTGTTTCCGGTTCTTTTTATTTTGAAATTCAGTTCCTGACGGACGCCAAAAAAGCCAGAGATTATGGAATTAAACCAATAAATAAAAGCAAGGATAATTGTGTGTTATTGGTGAGTAAATAACAGTGTGTTATTTTGAAAAGAATAACAAATTAGAAGGAAAAAAAGATTTAAAAAATACAGATTTCAGTATCCTGAGGCTCTGAGCCCCATTTATTTTCCTCACAGACGGCAACAAAAGTCCGAAATTATACGATTTCAAATAAAAGCAATAACTGTGGCTTGATATTGAGCAAGAACATGTTTTTATGAACCACACAGCTTCCGGTCTTCCTCGACCCGACCGGAGAAAAAGACGTGCTGCAGGTACATTGCTTTTAAAATCGTCCTGTGCAACACGAAAAAAAAAGGGGCAAATCGTGTTGGTGAACACGAATCAATAGATTAAAAATCGTGTTGGTGAACACGAAATGCTGTGAGACTGGGTTGTATGTTCGGCTGGCAGAGGGTGCGGCCATAGCTCCGGGCGTGGCTAATGGGTATCCCTATACGTCACAAAACCCAGGAAGAAAACATTGGAAAATGGGTTTTTGACTCTGCAGACCGTTTACATGCATAAAAACCTTCATAACACACAAGGGGACGGGTAATAACCGGAAAAGCATGACATGGGCCCTTTAACAGGTTTATGATATCAGTGCCCCGTCTAAGACACTAGTGGATCTGACTTTAATTACATTTGATTCAAGTGTTTCGTTAACTTAGTGTGTTGCTTAAAATAATACTTCTGCATACAGTATGTGACATTGTAAGTGTTGCACGGCCAGATACGGCTCAAGAAGCTGACTCAGATAAGGAAATATATAATACATTATGATGTGATATGAATGATAATGGGACACATCGACGTACGTAATGTTACTCTGATCCGGTTACTTATGTTGTGGCAGATATTTAAGTAAGCTTTCTTAATGCTAATGTTATAATTGTCAGATTGCTCTGAAGATGGGAGGTGATATTCTATGAATGTTCACGTTCACACAGTTGGTGATTTTTTTCCGGCTGTCTTTCCTGCAACGGCAGTCTAAACTGTATTTCCTTTATCCTGTAATACACTGAACAAAAATATAAACGCAACACTTTTGTTTTTGCTCTCATTTTTCATGAGATGAACTCAAAGATCTAAAACATTTTCTATATACACAAAATAACCATTTGTCTCAAATATTGTTTACAAATCTGAAATAATCTGTGATAGTGAGCACTTCTCCTTTGCCGAGAAAATCCATCCCACCTCACAGGTGTGGCATATCAAGATGCTGATTAGACAGCATGATTATTGCACAGGTGTGCCTTAGGCTGGCCACAATAAAAGGCCACTCTGAAACGTGCATTTTTGCTTTATTGGGGGGGTCCGAAAACCAGTCAGTATCTGGTGTGAGGGTTAGGGGTAGGGTTAGGGTAATGTTGTGAATCGAGTGGCCTGTGTTCGTCGTCCATAACATACGCCTGCCCATACCATAACCCCACCACCACCATGGGCCACTCCATTCACAACATTATCCTAACCCTAACCCTACCCCTCAAATCAGATACTGACTGGTTTTCGTGCAAAGTAAGTTACAGTGAAGCCAACCGGACATCCACTTAGACATTTACAGTAGTAGTAAAAGCAAGCCACTTGCTCACTTATAGCAACAGAAACAAACATGGTCATCATCTGTCAACATAAACTATCCTTGTGATAAATATTATAAATTGATCAAATGTCAAACATTTTTACAAGAAATAAAAAAAGAGCTTTCTGAGTGCTACACCACAAATGAAAGAAGACCTTAACATCAGCTCCAAATTGCACAACTGCAGAGAGGAGGGTGAAAACCCGGCCGTTTCCTGAATCTTATTATATATAGATATAGATCTTAAATACAGCTTGGTAACATCTTGCGTCAAGAACCTTAAATCCACCCTCTGAACTTAGTTCACTGCTTCATCTGGCTTTGTGAAATAAAACAGTGATCATTTTTTAAAAATAAATGATGTAATAGAGGCCGAATGAAGTGAATAAGCTCCAGGTTTGCCAACTGACATGCTCATCGAGCTTCGAGCATCATTTATTTGTCCTAGATTAGCAAAGGCCGCTTTGTGGAATGACCACACTAAACAGTGAGGACCAAGTGTCCAAATTATGAAAACTATTCTTAAAAACGTTTTAAAAAATGAAATCAAGAAAGCAGAGATGGAGGGTATGAAACATAGGCAGTATGTATACAAATGGTTATACTAGTAGGTATGATGGTGATTATAATAGGTATGGAACCTAGTACAGCTGCAATGATTTATTTCCGAGGAACAAGTCTTACACACCAGCTTTGGGAGGTGGGTCTTTTTTACTCTTAGTTCCTGTTCTTTATTTTGAGAGTCACAAACGAAATCCACACAAAATGACAGATCACACAAGAGTCATTGGTTGAACTGTTAGTCATTTCATTTCACGACTCTAGTTACTCGCTGACTTTTCTGTTGTATGAATCCTCATTATTTGTTTACCACATCTTCTCGTTCTAATTTCTTCAGGTGAAATATGAACATGAAATAGATGTAACTTCCATGACCTTTGAACAAGCAGCCAGACCAGCATGTGACAACTTATCAGACCAATTGACTTGTTAGCAATGTCTTCAACTTGCAGGAAAGTGACTAACATGGTTCCCTCATGTCTCACAGGTCAACGCCCAGCCATGAGCTATGATGACGACTATTTGGCGTTTAAGGAAATGTATGAAGCCAATAGCTCAACGGATCCCAGCTATGTGCTTAGTGAAAGTGTGAAGCTCTGTTCAAAGCAGGCTGTCAACCAGTTTGGTGCAAGACTCATCCCAGTGTTCTACTACACCATCTTCCTCCTGAGTTACCTTGGCAACGGGCTTGTTCTCTTTATCATCTACAAGTTTCAGAAGCTCAACACAGTGACAAACATCTTCCTTCTGAATTTGGTCCTCTCCAACCTGCTATTTGCCTCCAGTCTCCCCTTCTGGGCGACATACCATCTGTCTGAGTGGATCTTTGGTGTGGCTCTGTGTAAGATGGTAAGCAGTGCGTACTTCATCGGCTTTTACAGCTCAATCCTATTCCTCACACTCATGACATTTGACCGATACCTTGCAGTGGTGCATGCAGTGGCAGCCGCCAAGAGCCGGAAGAAGGCGTATGCCATTACTGCGTCAGTGGCCGTTTGGTGCATCAGTGTTGTAGCTAGTGTGAAAGAGCTGGTTTTACAGAATGTGGGAAAGAGTCTATTCAACGGGCTGACGTGTGATGAGTCGGGATACTCCGAGAGCACCATGGAGCGCTGGCGGCTGGTCACTTACTATCAACAAGTCCTGCTCTTCTTCCTCCTCCCTCTCACCGTGGTGATGTACTGCTACATTAGCATCACCATCCGCATTTTGTCTACCCGCTTGAAGGAGAAATGTCGCGCCATCAAGATCATATTTGTCATTATCTTCACCTTCTTCGCCTGCTGGACACCCTACAACATCGTCATCCTCCTTCGAGCTCTGCGGGTCACCAGCAAGGAGGAAGACTTATGTTCCGACTCGGACAGCTTGGACTATGCACTGTATGTGACCCGGAACATAGCCTATCTGTATTGTTGCATTAGTCCTGTGTTTTACACGTTTGTGGGAAAGAAGTTCCAGAGCCACTTCCGAAGGCTGATGGCTAAGAAGATCCCCTGTCTGAAGAGACTCATGAGCACCAGCAGCCAGGGCACCAGGAGCACCTCTACCTCTGCCTACGAGTACTAGACACACACGCGCACACGCACACGCGCACACACACACACACACACACACACATAGACGTACGTACGCACCCACACACACACACACACACACACACACATACACACACACACACACACACAAACACCCACACACACACACCCACACACGTACGCACGCACACATGCACGCACACACACACACACACACACACAGTCTATTTTAAGAGTGCATCTCTTACTCAGTATGTGTATTCAGCTGGCTACCATGCACAGTTGGGAAAATGATGGGGAACATTATTTAGACTTCAGAAGCAGGTTTATTACCAGGTAGGTTAACACGTACGAGGAATTTGACTTGGTGTTGTGGTGCATACCTAAAAGTAAAACAAAAAATGAAAAACACAGATAGAGAATTATTTCAATACAACTATTGTTGGGGATTAATTCTCCTTGCTCCTAGGAGTCTAACCATTTCTACCTGTTGACCTTTATGACCAACCCTGTCTCTGTGATCTGTCTTAAGGAAAGGGAGGCCTCAGCTATAATTTTGATATGACCGGTCAACCCTCGGTCACAGAGCCTAAGAGTCAGGCACGAGATTCAGTGTCTCCAGAATGTTGGGGATATCTCCAGTGTGCCCAGCTGGTGATTAACTCTCTGTAAACTAGTTAAAAGGGCTATCGAGAGAGAGGCTGGTCAGGATTGATGTGGCAACCCACCGTGCCGTCAGAACCTCTGGCTGCTGTGACTTGTGATGTGAATTCTCTGGCCGATACTCGTAATAAACCATCAGTGTTTGACATCAAAGCTCCAACTCTCCCCGTGTCTCTCTGAGGCCTGACTCTCCATTGCTGCACAAGTTTCCCTCACAACTATAATAACGTAAACAAATTATAAGAAATATAGAGCACAGACTTAATAGACCACATAGAACACATTTCTGACAAGTAAAAAAAACAAGCTTCTGAAATGTAGCTAGTTCGGTCACATGTGATAGCATATGGACATCTTGGACATGTTGGTATGGTAACACAACATCACATGACCTGGCTCGTGACCCACCAGACTGTTCAGGGTGTGTCACTTAGGGACTTCATGAGATAACATAAAGGCTAAAGCTGAATAAGGAACTTTCCAGAACATTTAAATGTCATGTAACATCTGTGTCATGGTGGGTTCTTATGGGTTAATTGGAACGTTTTTAAAGGCATTTATCCGACATGATAAGGACCTCAAGTATAAGACGATGAATTCAAGAAAAGATCAAAACCAGCAATGTGTTTCTCACTACTTTCGGGCTCTATAACCTAAACATCGCCTCCCCATCCCAACCAAACAATAATAAACAAATAAAAAAATGTTTCAATAAATAAGAATTGAGGCACGTACAGAATGTTGACATTATTGGAGCTCATTTTTCTCGAGATTTTTAATAATGCTGAAAATGATGGAATGTTTCTGCTGTAGACCTGCTTTTGGTGTGATCATTATTCCGAGACTTCCTGTTGGCTGAATGCAACATGTAAGTACAATGTTGTGTATTTGACACATTTGATCAAAGTCCTTCAGGCCCCTGTGACTTGTTGTATTATTGAAACTTTCCCTGATTCTTTGCACTGTTGCATTCTGTCAGATATTTTGACTCATAAGATCATTTCCCTTTTCTGACAGAACATCTTGAGCTGTTTCCTGTCAGCTTAGCACTTCCTTCTTCCTTGAAAACTACATTAAATAAGTGTGTGGACATGTGGAAATATGTTTAAACCCTGTGATTAAAAAAAGCTTTATGATACACACTGTTTGAGTCAATGCTTTTGCAAAATACATTTTTGTACATGAAACATATGTTTTATATAAAAGGAGACTGTCTCTAAACAGCCATGTCATGCTTTTCCTGTTATCTCCCGTCCCCTTGTGTTATGAAGGTCCTTCTGCATGTAAACGGTCTGCAGAGTCAAAACCCTCAAAGTACACCCTGTAGCGAGTAAAACTCTAACACAGAGAAGACCTGTCTGTGCTGCCCCAGAACGTCTCGTAGGGCATTTCTCTTTGTCTTCCTGGGTACAGTGACGTGCCCATACCCAAATGGACCCATTGGACCAATCCGTGGAGCTCCTCACACACACACACACACACACACACACACACACACACACACACACACACACTGTCTCAGCGGCAAAACTGTGTCGTGCTGGGGGGGGGTGCTATTGGAGCCTTGCAGCGGTGAAACTCTGGCGCGCTTACACTGTAGGCGCGCCACGTTTGGGGGTGCGGGGCAAGCAGCAAATATGAACCCAGCTCACACTGTCCGCTTCTCGCAGCAGCGAGCCCCGCAATGTCCCGCCAACACGGCCCCCAGACCCCACGCAGCATTCTCATCTGTTTGTCATTGCTGGTGTCCTTTTCTGGTTGCTAACAAACGCCATTGTAACACATAATCACTGATAACGCTGTAACGGTGGTGGACTCATCAGAACAGAGTGGGCGAGCTGACCAATCAGAGCACAGTGGGCTCATAGGGAGGGGGGTTGTACTGATCAACAATGGAATTATGATCAGTAGAAATGGCCATGACATGGGATCTTTAACACGTTGGAGTTAGTCCAACATTAGATAACCTAAGGCAGATTTGCACATTTGGTTTGAGCATTTTACTCAAGGCCAATATTATAATTTAGTTTTATTTAATGTTACAGACTACAGTCATATTTTAAATGGTTAAACCAAAACATCACTGGCTAAAATAACCTGACTATTTTCTGATTCTCGTTAAAACTGGTCTTAAGACACAGAAGACGTAAATGTATTTTCACAGACACTTGTGTATGTGTTTAAATATATATTTTGTTTTTGTTTATTCTGTTTTATCTAAGTTACTGGGTTTCTGTTTTCGAAACATTCTCTTTGGGTATTACTTTTATTAAATGTTTACATCATTACATTACAAAGCTTTTAGCTGACACTTGTATTCAAAGCGACTTAAAATAAGTGCAATAATCCATAAAGATTCAAACTAAGGACATCAAGAACAGTGCTGACATATTCACTTTAAACACGCCAGACCATTGTACGTACTGGTGCATACGTTATCTCTGAGGTGCATCCAGTTCCCAAAGTCTCTTCACCTCCTGAGAGATCTCAGTCCTCCATCCGACATGGAGCCCGGAGATAATGTGAGGTCTGTCCTCATCTGACGCCTCACTCGCTCACAGTCCCAAACCATTTCCCTTCTCCCTATGTTTGTCATTGTGGTTGATCCATGCAAATGCTTTGTTCTTGGCAATAATTCCTTACTTCTTGGAACCACAGTTCCTTATTCCACAATGACATTCAACACAAAGACATCCAACCAGCTTCCTGCTGTCAGAGGTTCTAGCTGCTACTACTACGAAGGTTTAAGATTCTATTTTGCCCTCATAGTTATATCGACATTCATTATGCTGAAGAATATATCTAGGATTAAAAGACTAATGTCACAGCAGGATCTGGAAAAACTTGTCCATGCCTTTATCTTCAGTAAACTCGACTACTGCAATGGTGTCTTCACAGGTCTCACTAAAAAATCTATTAGAAAGCTGCAGCTGATTCAGAACGCCGCTGCTCGAGTCCTCACTGACACTAAGAAAGTGGATCACATCACTCCTGTTCTGAAGCCTTTACACTGGCTTCCTGTGTGTCAAAGAATAGATTTCAAAATACTGCTGCTGGTTTATAAAGCACTGAATGGTTTAGGCACAAAATACATTTCTGACCTCCTGCTAAATGATGAACCATCCAGATCTCTCAGGTCTTCAGGGACTGGTCAGCTGTCTGTCCTCAGAGTCAGAACTAAACATGGAGAAGCAGCGTTCAGTTATTATGCTCCAAATATCTGGAACAAACTCCCAGAAACCTGCAGGTCCGCTGCAACTCTGACTACTTTTAAATCCAGCAAGAAGACTTTTCTTTTTGTCGCTGCTTTTAATTGAACTATTCATATCGTAGACTGCACTGTAACTTTTATCCATGTACTTTTTCTTTTAATGTTTAATTTAACTATTCATATCTTAGACTGCACTGTAACTTTTATCCATGTATTTTTCCTTTTAATGTTTATTTTATTAGCTTTTCTGATGTAATGCTTAATGTCTTTCATTTTTTGTAAAGCACTTTGAATTGCCTTGCGTTGAGAAGTGCTATATAAATAAACTTAACTTGCCTTGCCTTGAATCCAATGGCCATACATGCCAATCTAGTACATATGTATTCTTTCTGATAAAACACAGTTGTAGAATTTCCAAATAAATGTTGACAAAAAGACAGTATTTTCCACTGGAACTTTCCAGTGTCATGATGGCTCTTAAATGACAAGGTCGGGTTTAAAGTTATAGTAATGAAAAAGCTTACCTTACCATTTCTCGAGCTTCCCTGGCAAGGGATAAAGATTGGAGTCTTTTTGCCCTTAGTGTACACTGTAAAATATTACCATGATTTCACAATATTTAGCTGTAATATTTTACAATAAATTACTGTTTTACCACTTTACAGTCTTTACCTGTAATGTTCACAATATAACACTGTAATTTAGAATTTCACAGTGAAATCAATACAGGCACAGTTAATTACTGTGAATGTACAGGATCAATGCTTACCAGGATTTCACAACATGTTACTGTATTATTTCATCCTAAAATTCTGTATTCAGACCATCCTCTGTGATAACACAACAAATTAAGTGATTTTCTTGCTTTTATCGCTCTTGCTTGGCTTTAAATACAAATGTCTTTCTTTGGTGCAGGTTTTACTTAAATTGACAGGGGCACGGCTGCATGTGCCTTAAAATAAATTAGGCAACATATACATCTATGTAAAATTGAAATTGTTGTCTTGGCTTATTGTTTTCAGGTGCATCCTGGGCATTAATCCTGAGACGGGCTAGAAAGCCAAAAAGAGGCATGGCAATTTAAACCCCCATGTCTGCACATTCTTCAGAACAATTGTTGACTTTGAGTGGATGTCTGTGTCGACATGTGTTAAGTGCTCCCCTCCTTGTTTTCTGTCTCCCTGGCTCTGCCTCTGTCCAGGTGCACCTGGTCTGCCCCTGGCTCCACCTCTGCCCAGGTGCACCTGGTCTGCTCCTGGCTCCGCCTCTGCCCAGGTGTTCCAAATTCCACTCAGCCGTGTGTATATATAAAGAGAAGCTGGAGGAGAAGGATGTCTCACCTATCCTAATGCCGGAGACACTGTCCTTAGAATACCTCTTTGCCATATTTTTGCAGATGTGTTTATGTTTAGCCTGGAGGACCTGGTAGTCCAGTTTTTGCGGCTTTATTTTGTTTCCCATAGGGTTTATATTTGATTTTTGGTTAGGCGGGGGAGTTCTGGGTCCTACGGCCCGTGGTGTGGCTGGCTCGGGTTCCTTCCTTCTGTTTGTTCCTTTTGGCCAGTCCTCCAGACCTCTTTTTGTTTCCCATTTTGCTTGTGTGAGCAAACGGCTGATTTTCAAGAAATGCTCGTTACCAAGTACCGGTTATTGCGTGTATTCTTTCAGGTTGCGGGTCTCAGCACGAGCCACTACCGTGGATTAGAGGTTGGGGCCGTAACAACATTTCCAAGACACTGTAAAATGTACTTTGCACTTCAATGGAGTAATACAAAGTTAAAATGGGCATTTTCTTTGTTAATTGAGCTGATTGAATTATGGTACAATCCCAGTCAAATTTACAATATATTATCGTATTATTTAGATTTGTATATTTACAGTAAATTACTGGCTACTGTGTTGCATTACTTCTACAGTAATAGTGTGAACATACAGGTAATTACTGTCATTTATGTACAGCAAGGTACCATAATACCACAGCTCTGTACTGCTATATCACAGTAATTCCATGGGCATGGCAACTGTAAAGTCACAGTATTTAGTTGTATTTTTATTCTAATTAACTGTAAAATATATACAGTAAATTACTGTGAAATATTTACAGTAATAAATTTGTATTTACAAATTTAAAAAATATTTTTTTTTGTTGTTGTAATGAACAAGGTACATATTATATAGTTGGTATCAGTAAAATGTATAATCTACAATAAAATCTCGTTTAAAATTGTTTTACGATGTCTAAAGTTACTGATAAGTCGCATGTTTCCTGCCTGGCCGCAGCGTGTATCATTACCCTCTCTCGTCTGGGCGGTAGAAAGGAGCCCTCAGCCAGAGCAGCAGCAGCCAACAAGCTGACTATTGCTATCTGTATACTATGCCGCCGAAACACAATTTCAGCAAATCAGCGTCGTCAGATCTGATGCTCAAAGGGCGCCGTGTCAGCGCCCTTGCCTGTGTGTCTGTGAGTTGTTTGGACTCGTACCTAAGGTGACGCTAGAGTAGTTGGAGGTGGAGACTCCGGTGCTAGTGGATCGCCGGAGCTGTAGATTAACATTTACATGCTTATTGTAGTTATAAGGGCAATGCCTGTAGCACCATGGAGCATATGTGGGCTAGACCTGTATTTTACAGGAAAGGAGTGAGCAGAGGGTGGAGTTGTCAATTCTTGTTCAGTTTTCATCTTCCTCACCTTCTCAAACTTTGAGTTGCGCGCGCTGCTAAAGAGACGCGCTACCATGGAAACCAAACAATGGTGTAGCTGTATTAAAGTCCGATTGGAAACAGTCGAGAGTAAATCTGATTTAGTCAGAAATCGGGAGAAATATGATCCCGGGAGAAGGCTATGAAATCGGTAGTCTCCCGAGAAAATCGGGAGGGTTGGCAAGTATGACTGACACACACACACACACACACACACACACACACACACACACACACCACACACACACACACCACACACACACACACACACACACACACACACAGTTCGTATTTAGTCTCCTGATTTTAAATGGGAATTAAATCATTTGAGTGTTCCCAAAGCACCAGTGTTCTGCAGTCTGTGTGGGCCGACTGTACTGTTGCACAGTTTTGGAAGATTCATAGCTAACCACACTGAAGATCATGGATTATCTCATATTTGTAAACCTCAATTTGTGTGGCTGGCTCTGTCCAATCACAAACAAGAAGTGTTCTCCTAAGGAATACCCTTTCCGTCCAATGTGAAATGCTGTGGTGTTTTCTGAAATGCTGTGGTGTTTTCTGAAATGCTGTGGTGTTTTCTGAAATGCTGTTGTGTTTTCTGAAATGCTGTGGTGTCTTGCACTTCAAGGCCACCAGAGATGTGTGTGATAGCCGAGAATGTGTGTAGTAACGTCTCCATGGTTACACTGTGTAACCATGGAGACGTTACGTGTAACTTACACAAACAAACACTGCGTAGCGTGCGCTTGCCGCCATCTTGTGTATTGTGTATACACACAGTTATGTAATATATTGTCTTTATATTTTTGTTTAATTATTCTGTAAGAGTTCTGCTATCTTGTCAATTATATTATCTTATCAATGATAGTGTGGTAATTAAGGATTCTCATGATTGAAAAATGCAGTGTTAATAGCCAAGTTGTATGTAGCCTATTTGTTGACTCACTCTCGAGTAAAGTACCGCAGAATGAAACCTCACTTTGACTCTTGTCATAACTCTCCCCTTTTATCAGGGGCATAACATTGAGGACCGGGGAAAAAGGAGAAGGGAAGCGAGATGTCTTCCTTTGAGAAAAGGTTGCTGTCAGCCATCGGTCCTCCAGTGGTGGAGGACGAGGACGAGTTATTTTTCCGGAGTCTCTTGCCTTCAATGAGAAGGCTGTCAATTGCAAAGAGGGCAAGAGTGAGATTTGCAATTCACAGAGCTATTTTTGAGGCAGAGCAGGAGGTGGAAGACAACTGGGCCCGTTCTCATTTCATCAAATCCCCCTCCTCGACTCCTCGGTCCTCCGGTAGTGACCCGGAAATGAATTTCAGCGCGCCATGTTGAAGGACATCTCATTTCTCTAAATGCACTTCGAGGACCGAGGATCGAGCGTCGAGGAGGCTCTCTGGAGGAGCTATAACCGAGGATACACTGATGGGTCCTCCACGGCTACTCCACGGCTCTTTCGCGGATGCATTTCCGGGAACAGAGATGTTTGTGACGCACGGCCGGACTTATCTCAGCCAATGACAGCTCTGCATGCATCATATTATTTTAGAAACTGCTTTCGGCGATGTTTCCAGAGAGAACAGCTGTGAGGTCCGTGCAGAAAGCAGAGCAGTGTGTATAATATATATCACTCAGTATAACAGGCCTACTCTCTTTATTTGCTTTAGTTTAGTAGATATCTACAAACAAAGAGTTGATATTTTTCTAAAACCATTTAGTGCTTCACAATAAAATACACAACAGCTGTAGCCTGGTTATGAGTGCTCTGTTTGATTCTGAAATTGTATATATGTATATAGATATATACATATATATATATATATATATATATATATATATGTGTGTGTGTGTCCGCACCTGTAGCCTGTTATTGTCTCATTATACCGCACGGTGAATAAATCAAAGTAAATATATAAGTCATCATGAACACATCTGTCCATCAGACAGAGGGCTGCTGCCTCCTGTCATCATTAATGGACGTCTCTTTAGAATGACCGCTCAGAGGAGAGGAGTTCTCCTTTCTCTGACCGCTTGCTGCTTCCCCTCCTCTCTCCTCGGTTCCCCTCCTCGGCTCCTCCGCTCGCATCTCCTGTGGGCGGGACTAAGTCTTGAGGATAGGAGTTGAGGAGGGGAGTTCGAGAATTGAGAAAGGGCCCTGGTGCAGTGTGCGAACTATACCACGGTCTCCGGGGGAGCCGGGATTTTTTTGTGTGTGAAATGTTGATCCGTGCATTAATAGCAACAGCACAGACATAGGCCTATTATAAAGAGAAAATCTGTTGCACACGGGGTGGTGCCACAGGTCTACATTTACATGAAACGTCCCGATGGATCATGTTCATGTCAACAGATTTCCCGAGCATGTATGGGCTTCGCAAACTTCGATCAACTTGATAATAAATAATCCACGGACCACCAATGTAACGTTTGACTGTTTAATGAAATCAACTTAAAATGACTCAAAAACAGGCTACATTGTTTCACATAGGCTATAGCCTATTATGGCTGTAGCCTACACAGAGCCGAACACACGCGATAAGAGCAGCCAGCGGCACCAACCATGAACAATATTAATATTAATAATACAGCTATAGCACAACACAACCCTCTCACTGCCTGGAGAGACGCGACGCCACACACACACAACACAACGATGCAAATAGCTCTTCAGCCCCCCAAGTTAACGTTAGCTGTCAAGTTAGCACTAGCACTGACGTTAGCTCCCTCCTCTCTCGGTTCTGTTGTAGCAGCAGTCACAACGTACGATGTGCTACCACCAGCTACATTCGGTTGGTCTTCTTGATCAGGTTGTTTGGCCGTCTTTTTAAAGAAATTGGTAAGTTGTGTTTTTCTTTTCGACATGTCAGCAGCAGCAACAATGCCTGGTAAACATGCGAGCTTGTGAGTGAGTGGGTAGTGGGTGGAGCTGCGGGCAGCGTGCAAGCAGGCGAAACTTTTTTCATGAATCATAAACTCTAAATATAATTTTATTTCACTTATTTTACACCTTTGAAAAAAAAACATGCCCAAAATGGAATTTATTTGGTCATCATATCAGTATTTTAGAGAGCTCCCCTCAAATTTCACAAACCATGTTCCCAGGGGAGCTCATGTCACCACTAGGGGAGCTATAGCTCCCCCTGCTCCCCTCCAGTTCGCACCCTGCCCTGGTGTATCCTTTGTTTTTGTTATTCACACACATACTGATCTACACTACATGACACTCATCACTGCACACACTTCACTCACAATATTACATAAATCAAAGTTATTTAAACTATGTTATGGCTATACTGTGTCTTCACTGTTTGTCAGTTGCAACATACCAGAAGCTTCATGTATGTCGATATATAATGTGCTGTCTTCTATATAATTGTTCATGTGAAAACCTATTGATACCTACCTGATCAATACCTCCATAATCTTCAGTGTGGAAAATATTATTTATCAACCTGAACATCTACCACTGAACCAGCAATTTGTATTCTCAGAACTGGTCTTTGTTTTTTTCTTTCTTAAAACTGTTCATGTTTTACGAACCAACACCTCTACCAAGTGGCTTTACGGTGAACTGCATGTGGGATATAAAAACTGTAGATAATGTGTTTCTGGTCATTAATAGCATCTTTTCAGTAGCATTAATTATAAATATTTAAGTGGTTCAATACAGTCACTACAGCATTTCAAACTGAACTGTGAATAAATGCAATTTAAAAAAAAAGAACCACAGCACAAAACGTAGAGCTTTACATTTGTATAAGACTTATAAAATAACAAAAAAAAACACATTAACCAAGTTAACAATGCTTCATATTATATCATAAATGCTTCATATCATTTACCCCCACATTTACCCGTCACAGTCCACATCGTATCTGTGCCCGGCTGTTTGAAAAGCAAGCATGGGAAACAAAAGACAGCATTTACCTGTTTGCATCCAGCTAACCAAGCCTTTTTGGTGTACCAGCTACGTGAGAAGCCTTGTTGATACGTGTTGTCTTTTTTCACAAGCTTGCTTCGATATATACAAATCAGGTTGGTCCGGTCCAGGGTCTTAAAGCAACAATTTATCTCCCAAACTTCTCCTTTCGAAAGGATTGGAGATTAGCTTGAACTGCACATGAAGCCATCCTAATCAACTACTGCGTCACCCTGATACGAGTCACTGTCCAAACTACTCACAGACTGCACCGGGCGCTGACATTGGCGCCCGGTGATCATCAGATTTGACGACGCTGATTGGCTGAAATTACGTTTCGGAGGCATAGTTTACAGATAGCAACAGTCAGCTACTGGTGGCTGCTGCTGCACTGGTTGAGGGCTCCTCTCTTAGCGCTCAGACGAGAGAGGCTAATGATACACGGGCAAGGCCAGGCAGGAAAATGTGACTTATCAGTAGCTTTAGACATTGTAATCTTTTATCACAACTAGACTACAAGGAAATAGTGCTACTTGGAGATTTTAACTGGGACTGGTTAACTGCAGTGTCAGAGGATTTAAAAAACCTTTGTATCTCATTGAATGTTACTCAGATTGTGGACAGTCCTACTCGCCCTAACATTAAAGAGCCTGTGACACCATCCCAACAACTGTTGTGCAATGAAATATTGGTCTACTAGTAATCTCGAACCGTCAGTTTAAAAAAGAAAAAGCGATACCGTTCCGTTAAATATCAATAATTTCGAACATCGCGGGGAAATTCCTTCGACTCATTTTGAAGTTTTGGGGGAAGCCGGAAGTGACGTCAATGCGGGAACGCTTCGAGAGCCAAACACGGACAAAGTGTGTTGTGTCATGCGTAGAAATGCTGAATTACTGAGATTAGGCACGTTAATAACGTTTTAATGAAGTTGACTACAGTATATTCATATTTGTCACTGCTTTCATGTCAATTCGGCGACATAAACATAAATGATCGTGGTGAAGATGATGATTACATTAGGATTAAACATCGGGAGTGAGAGCTGCTGAATTTCCTCCCGTCGGATGTGATTTAAAAACAAATCGATTATTTTTGTGGTTGTAAACTCAAGTGGATGAAACTACATTTATTAGTGCTTTCATGTCAATTCGGCGAACATATGATACATTAAATGATGAGTGAGGATGATGATTAAAAATCGTTTGTTTGAGCCGGTCTGCATTTCCTGATGAGAAAACAAACCGATGCTTTTTGTAGTTGTAGTACACCAACAACATGGATTAAACATGTGTTTTTTTTACCACAATGTTGGGGAAATTAATGGATAAAATGCACGGATTATTATTATTATTATTCCCACTCCGATCGGGACACTAGGTCCACCGTTTCCCCGCAGCGAGGCTCCCCCCGTTGACAATTTACGTGGGCTGGGTGCAGTGGCGGACTGGCCACCGGGACGAATCCCGATGGGCCGGTACCGAAGTGGGCCGGTCGGATAAGTAACTAGCACATCCCCCATAGGCGGCGCGTGAGGGTCAGGTTTGGGAAGGCTAAATAACTTATTTTACCTGACGCTGCCCGCCTCCGGCGTCTATAGAAAAGAGATGAACTCAGTGTGCGGAGTTTAAAATCTCTCGAGTCATATTACAGGATAAAGGAAATACAGTTTAAACTGCCGTATGCAGAGAAGACGCCGACGTGTCGCACTTATCATTCATATTACATCATCAATCAGATCATCGATCATATAATATCATAATTATGGCATATATTTCCTGATCTGAGTCAGCTGAGCCTCATCTGGCCGTGCAACACTCACAGCGTCACAGACTGTATGCAGAAGTATTATTTAACACATTATGTTGACGAAACACTCGAGACAAATGTAATTAAAGTCAGATCCACGCGTGTCCTAGACGTGAACGCGCTCTCAGCTGGAGAGAGAAACCCTGGCTTGATTTACCGAGTTGATAACCAGCGCCGCTTAGCGAGATCTCGTTTGTTAGTTTGTTGTTGTTAGTTTGTTTGTTACTCAAACATATCCAGGGTCTATTGAACTGGCTTCGTAGTACAGGGCACAGGTGGCTAGCAGCGCCAATGCCAAATACACAGACATTATACATTATATTTGTATTTTACCAGGATGCAGTGACACAAATATTTACATATTTACATTTACTATCTCCAGCACCCGCCGCCCCTGACATCCCCCGCTCCCCCCGTTGACAATTTACTAGCGGTACCGAAGTGGGCCGGTCGAGAGTCCCGGGATGATTTGTAGTCCCATTCCACCACTGGCTACATGACCGTATGATCGCCCATATTGACGCACCTCATTCCTAAACTTCTAACAACAGATACAACATAAACCGATCCTTCAGCCTCATACGAGCTCTCAGACACGTTCAACATTAACCTGTCATCGCTGTCTGAGCTTGCTGCTGTGTGCGCCGTCGTGCGTTTACATCTGACTGTATATATATAAAGGTTTACATGCAGATGCTGGGATCCTGGACGGTGCAGCTGGAGCGCTGTGCCCGCAATGACGTCACCCATCATTTGGCGGGACTTGAAGAATCCGCGAGAAGATCCAGAAAATTGTCAACATTGAAGATATATTAATGGTTATCAAAGTACAAATATCCAAAATCAGTTCAGTAACGGTTTTCAAGGGGACAATATGTACTCAAATTGATGGGTTTGGATGATGGGGGAAAACCGTGTCACAGGCTCTTTAAGTCCCCTAATATGTCATAGTCTGCTCCATCATTCACCAGTAGTTTTCCATTCACCTGTCTTCCACACCCACTCGTTAACTCACTCTCTTTCTCTTCTGCACCAATTAGCTTCTGCCAGTATTTAAACCCGCACCTGACACACACTCTTTGCCAGATTGTACTTTGCCTCATGCTTGTCTCTCCCGCGTTCAAAACTAGATTGCCTACCCGGTTCCGACCCTGCCTGTCCCCGACCTGCCTGCTCTGCCTGTTTCCTGATCCTGCCTATCTCTCGACTATCCTGCCTGGCCTGTTATCCGACCCTGCCTGTATCTACGCTGACCGCCTCGCTTACTCCCTGACCCTCTGCCTGTCCCTGACTCACCTTCTGCCCGCTGTCCTCCGGTGCGTTATACTGCCCGGTTGGTATTCCTCCGATCCAGTGGCATCTCCAATAAAGTATATTACCAATTCTCCTTGGTTTCTCGAGTGCTGCATTTGGGTTCTCCTTAAGATTGTGACAGAACAATCTGGCCAGAACATGGACCCAGCGCACTCCGCTTCACCAAGAGACCGTTTCGAGAGAGTTGAGGACGCTCTCCAGAGGCAGGAAGCCTCGATAGCCGCCCTGGTCACCGAGGCTCATCATGCTACATCTTCACATGACCAGACGCTAACCTATTTAGCTTAGGGCTGGGCGATTTTTTCGGTTTTCACGATTAATTTGCATTTTTACTTTCCTACTGTTTGTGAAATTGCTGAACCGAAAAACCGCGATTTTAAAACATTTCTAGACTTTAAGGGACTCCGTAGTAGCTTACTCTCACTTTCCAGAACGAGCACAAAACACAGCCACATTGCCTGTGACTACCCGATCTGCAGCTGTTATGCTGTGTTCGTTGTTGAGCGTAACAGAGGACTCAGACATTGTACATTACATATATAACTAAACACGCCTTTTCTCCTCCTTATCTCTTTCATGACTTTTCATTTAATATGGTTTTGAGCTGTAATCAATACTCAAAACAGGAAAAACTTCACGGCTGGTTTCATTTCTGGTAGTTCCGGATGTTGTCTCATGCTACCCACGTCTGTAAACAAACGTATTCAAATAAACTGTACCTTCATTTAATATTCAGCAATAATAATATCTCGACGTCTATACAGTAGTTGTAGTGTTGAAATCAGTAGGTTTCGGTGTGCAACACTCCGTGTCATATCGCTACTAAATTCACCTCTATAGTAAATGGTATATTAGCCACATGCTAAATGCTAACCGGAGGTGAAGGATTTTCAGAATAAAAGCTCAACAACTGCGCACGAGAACTTCTGTTTTTTCAGTATAAAACAGCATTTAAACTGACGGTGTGTTTAAGGTACTTTATGCCATCAAAAACATTGATTTTAATTTATAACACTGTGCGCATGTGCAGAGCTGCAGATCGGGTAGTCACATGGCCTACTACAATCACATCCACGGCTTCACTGACAGACGTACCATAAAAATGTCCACAAACACAGATGAAGAACTCATTCCTAAATAAGGTGCTACTTCAGTTGTATGGAAGTGGTTCGGGTTCAAGCGGCCACACACAGAACAAACAGCTGTTCTGTGTAAGGTCTGTAGAAAGACAACTTCCTAGACAGTTAAAGGGGTGTTATTTTGTTTGAGGGTATTTTTTTATTATTCATTTCATTATCATTATTTATTATTTGTTGTATTTCATTTTACAAGTTTTTTCAGGGATGGCCTACAAGAGATTTTTTTTTCAGTTTGATTTAAAAAGAATCTTTGCACATTAATGACAGCCAAGTGCCGTGGTGCTGTTTTTATTTTTATTTTTTTTATTCTTGAACAACTGATCTGTTCACATAGGCCTAGACTACTTGGTAATCTCATTTATTTGTATTGTGTTATTAAAGAAAATATTTATTGAAATGTTGCCTTGGTCTGGTTTGTTTAGAAAAAAATCGAGGTTTAAATCGAAAATTGTCCATTGGTTAAAAAAGATCGAGGTTTTATTTTTAGGCCAAATCGCCCAGCCCTAATTTAGCTGCGTAGCTACAGCAGCTAACGGCTACTGTGCAGCAGCTAGTGGCAGGAGTGGCCGCTCCAGCGCCTCTTCCTATGCCGTCGACACCCGCTTCTGCATCACCTCTGATGGGATTTACCCCGGAGCCTCGGGTGGGAACTCCGGAGCGCTACACCGGGGAACCGGAGGGCTGCAGCCCGTTTCTTACGAACTGTTCTATCCTGTTTGCACTGCAGCCACACACTTTCGCTTCTGAAGCTGCTCGTGTGGCGTTCACGGTCAATCATTTGACTGGGAAAGCCAGACTGTGGGGCACAGCGGAATGGGAGCAACAAACACCCGCCTGCTCTTCATTCCCCGCTTTTTCTGCGGAGCTGCGCAAGGTGTTTGGACCCGTGTCTGTGGGTCCAGACGCTGCAGGAGGACTATTGAACCTGAGCCAGGGTAATGGATCTATAGTGGATTATGCCATTGAGTTTCGCACCCGGAGCCGCCTCAGCAACTGGAATGCTGCAGCCCAGTGTGACACCTATCTGCGTGGGTTGGCGGATTACATTAAAGACGAGCTTGTGTCGTTTGATTTGCCCAATTCACTGGATGGGTTGATTGAACTGACTTCCCGCATGGATCGGCGCATCCAGACACGGAGACGGGAGCGACGATCGGCGGAAGTTCAACATGCCTGGGCGCCCCGACGTCCGAGTTTGGCTGCGACTCCTCACCTCACTCCAGAGCCGCAACCAGGGGGGGATGAGCCCATGCAGGTGGGTTGCACCAACCTCACTTTGGAGGAACGTGAGCATCGCAGACGTCGTAACCTGTGTCTCTACTGCGGCCGGGCCGGCCATTTTGTTTCTCACTGCCCGGTAAAAGGCTCAGCAGTAATGGGGAACATACTGGTGAGCCAAACCCCTGGATTTGTTCCCACTCAGAGACCATTGAGCCACGCCAGGTTGCTATTGCCGGATAGCTCTCAGGCTCTTGCAGTTTTTATTGACTCTGGTTCGGATGCGAGTATTATGGATGAAGAGCTTATGCTGCAGTTGGGAATAGACCGGGTTCCCTTATCTCGCCCAGTTCCAGCCAACGCCTTAGACGGTCACCTGCTGGGGACAGTGACTCATCAGACTGTACCCGTTCACATGCTCCTGTCTGGGAACCATCACGAGACTATTCAGTTTCATGTTCTCCGGTCTCCACATATCCCGCTTATCCTGGGTTACCCATGGCTCCGCCGCCACAACCCTAACATACCCTAGGGACCGGAGGGTACACTGGTTGGACATTTACTACCGGCCGCGGTCTGCCTAGTGTACGGACTTCAATGCATAGCGGGAAGTCCATTATATAGACATCGAAAATAAGTGTTTAACGGTGATTTAAACTAGTTTATGCGGGGAAAAGAGTGCTCAAAATAGGATTAAACAGGCCATTTCATCCACACCTGACGACTCCCATTAAAAGTGATTGAAATGTACATGAATCTGTCCATTTCATTCACGTTTGATGACGCGTCCAGGGTGACTTTGTTACCCAGCTTTCAGACACTAATTCCTGGGTAAGATTACTTTAAATACAGGGTGCACATGGCTGTATTACCCAGCAATCAGTGTGTGAAAGCTGGGTAAGATTGATGTGAATTTAAGGAAGATATGGCCATTTCATACAGGGAGATGTACAGGGCTTTATTACCCCGGAATTAGTGTCTGAAAGCTGGGTAAGATTACTGTGAATACAGGGTACACAAGGCTTTATTACCCAGGAATCAGTGTGTGAAAGCTGGGTAAGATTGATGTGAATTTAAGGGAGATATGGCCCTTTCATCCACACCTGACGACTCCCATCAAAAGGATCCCTCCCTACCATGAGCAAACAGGCTATTTCAGACTTCCATGAAATACACCGGGGCAAAGCACCTCTCTGTGGCCGCTCCAAGACCCCCAAAACACGGACTAAGGAGCTCCAGGATCCCTCCCTGACATGCGTACTTCCAGAACCTTGCGCACCTTGGGTCCCCGGGCCCCCGAACTTAAGCACTCCCCCACGGACTAAACCCAGATGATCACACCCTCAAGAATCTCGTGCCCCTGGGAATCTTAAAGGGGGTGTATTTTGCGGTGCTTTACCGTCCGCCCATCGGCACCCATAGTCGGCCTCCTTCACAGCAGCAGCACCCACCCTCCAGTGGAGGATTTTTCTCGTGCCCCTGGCAACACTTAAAGGGGGTGTATTTTGCGGTGCTTTACCGTCCGCCCATCGGCACCCATAGTCGGCCTTCTTCACAGCAGCAGCACCCACCCTCCAGTGGAGGATTTTTCTCGTGCCCCTGGCAACACTTAAAGGGGGTGTATTTTGCGGTGCTTTACCGTCCGCCCATCGGCATCCATATTCGGCCTTCTTCACAGCACCACCTGCCCTGCTGGAGGTTCACACTTTAACTTTTTTTACCCTCTTCTACCTTACAAATCATCCCACACTTGAGCACTCCTCACTCGGACTAAACACCTCCATGCTACCACCAGAACCAGAATATCGTGCCCCTGGAGATCTTAAAGGAAAAAAAACCCATATTGGGCTTTAAAAACAGAAGACTAAGTAATTTTAACAAACTTTATTTACAGTAATATTGACAGTAATAAATACATTCAGACAGGATATAAAGTATTTACAAGGGGACTGATTACAACAACACACTGCATATTTACAAGTTGATCACTGGCAACAGTGGGTGAAGTTGGGGCTGAGCTGTCTAGTCTCCTTCATGAGAGAAACAAGGCCTGGGCAAAGGCTAGGAAATCAGGCTCAGAGATAGAGTGGCTGCGTTTTAGGCAGCTAAGGAATAGCTTCACTTAAAATGTCAAAAGTGCAAAGTCGAAGTACTATTTGTCAGTTACCACAGAAAACCTAAATAATCCTAGGAAATTTTGGAAAGCAATAAAATCGATATCCACCGGTGATATGCGTAATGAGCTACCTCCGTGCCTTACCACAGCATCTGGCTCTATATCGGACAGGGCTACTATGGTAAACTGCTTTAATAAGCATTTTGTGTCCTGCGGTTCTCTATTTGATTCTATGACTAACTCTGCTTCTGTGAACACCCCAATCTGTGACTCTGAACAACGTGGTCTGGAAAACCCTTTCAGTTTTACTCCTTTTACTGTTGATGTTGTTCATGAAGCCTTATCCAAGCTAGATCCTAGGAAACCGGCTGGCCCGGACAACTTAGAACCTTTCTTTTTAAAGATAGCTGCAGATTTTATTGCTCCACCTCTTACTTCTCTTTGTAACCTCTCCCTCAGCAAAAATACAATTCCAAAAGTATGGAAGTCACCGTATGTCTTGCCTTTACTGAAAGGAGGGGAGGCAACTATTTTAAATAACTATAGGCCAATCTCTAAATTGTCAGTTCTGGCTAAGGTGCTCGAACCTTTCCAAAGCGTTTGACACCGTTGATCATCGCATCTTAAAGCTGAGGCTACTCAGTATTGGCATATCCAGCCATGCAGTGGGGTGGTTTGTGAACTACCTCTCTGAATGGTCCCAATGTGTTCATTTTGATGAGCTGTCTTCTGAGTGGTTAAACATGTCTAATGGTGTACCACAAGGTTCTGTTTTAGGACCACTTTTATTCTCCATATATATTAGCAGCGTAGGTGATAATGTGGATGAAGCTACTTTACATTTTTATGCGGATGATACCGTGATGTACTGTGCAGGTCCCTCCATTAAAGAGGCTGTTGTTAAATTACAGGCTGTTTTTAACACTATTCAGACTCAGCTCTCTGAATTAAAGCTTCTTTTTAAATGTGGATAAAACCAAGGTAATGCTCTTTTCAAAAGCTAAAAAGACACCAGAGCCTGTTTTTGATATTGTCACTACGCAAGGAACAAAACTTGAAGTTGTTGCCTGTTACAAATACCTTGGTATCTGGCTTGATGATTGTCTCACTTTTAAACTTCATGTCAATAACCTGCTTAAAAAGCTGAGGGTTAGGCTAGGTTTCTTCTACAGGAACAAGTCCTGCTTCTCGCTTGAAGCCAGGAAAAGGCTAGTCACTGTGACCTTAGTACCTGTGCTGGACTATGGTCATCTGGTCTATATGAATGCACCTGCCCATTGCCTGGAAAAGTTAGATGCTGCGTATCACAGCGCTCTGAGATGTGTTACTAACTGTAAAGCACTTACTCATCACTGTACCCTGTATGCCAAGGCAGGTCTGCCTTCACTAACTGTACGGAGGCTCAGTCACTGGTACACGTTCATCTATAAAGCCATATTGGGTAAACTATCTTTTTATATCTGCTCTCTGATCTCTCGACGAATTGAAAGTACGTATTGCCTGAGATCTCATGATGTTGTTTTATTAAATGTGCCAAGTGCTAGAACTGTCTTAGGGAAGAAAGCTTTTAGATGTGCAGCTCCACTAAATTGGAACAGTCTGCAAACCTGTTTAAAACTGAGCACTTTGGTTCCCCTGCATAATTTTAAAACTCGGCTGGGTGACATGCTTGTTGTTCTGTTGTTTTTATGTTACATGTGTAAATAATGTCCTGCAGGTCACCCTTGAAAAAGAGATCTTTTGATCTCAAGGGGCTTTCACCTGGTTAAATAAAGGCTACAAACAAACAAACACAATTTTAGTGATACCAATTATATAATATTTACCTTGTTAATTAAAATGAAATTTTTTTTTAAATATATTTCTTTTTTTTGTTTTTAATGTGGGAAGAGGTGGGGCAGCGCCCCTATGGGCCGGCCGCCACTGTTACCATGGTGAAGACGTTATCAAACACCTGTTTATGTGACAGTGGCGTAGCCCAGGCCCAGTTTACTCATTGGCCCACCCTGAGAAAGCTTCGGTGTCATTTTTTTTTAATTATTTAAATTATTTAATTATTATTATAAAAAAATGTATTCACCCATTGAGAATATCCAAGCATTCAAAGTGAAATTCAAGTGAACAAATAACTGATTGTTGGTTCCGGCGCGCGCCATAATAACGTGAGAGAGGCAGAGAGCTGCCTGCAAAATAAATGATAAAAGTTCACTAAAAAGCCAGACTCCAAGAAGAGCCCCCACTGCCCTCATCTAGCAGCGATCTATACGATCATTTTCTGATAACGATGAAATAGCCCCGCCTCCCTCTCCCCACCTCTCCTGCTGCTGGGCTGTCAGAAGAAGAAAAAATGTTAACGGAAAATCTGCCGCACGGGTCGGCACATCGGCAGGCCTCTCCCTTGGTGTGGAGCTGTCAAACTCGACCCTACATACCGCTTACAGCCGGCCAACTAAAAGTTGTTTTCCGTTCACGTTGTCATTTTTAGACTCCTTCGCTTCTTTGCTTGTGAATCCAAAAGCTGCAAGGCTTGGCTGTTTTCGTTACATTACATTACAAAGCCAGAGTTAAAAAATATCAATATGAAAATGTCAAATATCGCGCCGGCATCACCACCGTAACCATAGCAACGTAAGTAGCGTAAAGAATGCAGCGCCGTCACGTACAGATGGCAACACCCAGAAATATTCACAAATACAAAACAAATATTTAGAAACTGTAATGAACAATGACTATTGTTCATTACAGTTTTCTATGTCAGAAACTTTTATTTACAGAAACTCAACATTTCTAATCTGTGTGACACAAATATGCACCATTTATTTGGGCTCCCCCTATTTATCTCAAAGTCGGCCTTCAGGGGAGCTCCCCCCTCTTTAGGGGAGCCAAGCTCCCCCTGGCTCCCCCCCATTTCGAACACTGGTTGTAACCGGTTGTAACGGAATACATGTAATGGCATTATGTAATCAGAATACAAAAATCAAGTGTATTCAGCTGGCGTTACATTTGAAAAACGAGTAATCTGATTACAGTTACTTTCACCTGAAGTGAATACTTATTGGAATTATTGGCAGAAAAGTTTCCTCACAAAATGTAATATTCATTGCCGGCAGAACTGTGTGCACACTGCACAGCGCTGCAGCATGTCTGTGAGCAAGAGAGATGCAGCGTGTCTGTGAGGCCCCGCCCCCGCACGCAGATGAGAGAGAGAGAGATCTCTTTCAAAATATATTGAAAGTTTGAAACGGAGATGGTTAGATAAAATGTGCTAGATAACGTTTATGTAGCATTTCTTTATTGTCGAAATGATGACATTTATAACGGGATCAAATCAAAGTGAATGGCCTGCTGCTGCTGAATGCATGGGGCAAGTGACTGGAAAAAGTTTTAAAAGTTATTAAATCGTTTCAGATAATAATAATAAATTATATTGATAAGTCATTATATTTAGGGGCGCCTTTCGAAGCACCCAAGGACACCTTACAATTCATAACATATTCTAAGGACAGGTTTTAAGACAGTACAAAGAATGCAGTCCGGGTGATGTTTTTTTATGTGGGGTGCAGATGAGAGAACTGTCAGAATGACACCAAGATGTTGTGTTTGAGTTCTTGATAAGCCATGAAAACAGTAAAATACGTGTCTCCTGCTCACCAAAACATACCCATCTGTTATGGAGAAATAAAGTTTTCCAAAAGTATTCTAAAAGTAATCTGCCACCGGTACCGGCGGGGATTGTTGTTAGCTTCTGATGTGCAGAAGAAAAATCTGGCCCACCCTATTTTTTACAGGCCCACCCTAAGGTACATTTCTGCCTACGCTACTTGTATGTGAGCCCAGAGATCAAAGGTTTCCATGGAGATGTGCTGTGAAAGGAGAGCCTTTCCATTGTTCTGAAGGAGAAATAAACCTCTTACATTTCTAACTATAGTTCAAAAACTGTAGCTGCTTTTGGTAAAATGTGTGTGTGTGTGTGTGTGTGTGTGTGTGTGTGTGTGTGTGTGTGTGTGTGTGTGTGTGTGTGTGTGTGTGTGTGTGTGTGTGTGTGGTAGAGATGTGCAGTCTGACTGTGTGCGTGTGTGTGTGAATGTGTGTCCCTGTCTGACTGTGTGTGTGAACTGTAGTATAAACATCAAGTGTTTGTTTGTGCGTGTACCAGTCTGACTGTGGGTGTGTCTGCTCTGATTAGATGATGTCACTCAGGTATGTGGCCCAATCTGCGCAGCAACACCATGGTAACCAACTGCAGCACTGAGTCCCATAAGAATACATTGAGGATTATATCGGACAATTTTGCCACCTGTTCAAAAACTATGGCTCCTATAAAAAAATGACCAGACCTTTAGCATCAGGGAACCCCAATGAACTGAAATATGTTTTTTTTTGTTTTTTTTAAAGTCTACTTCTTTCAGGTCAGTAGAAAGCTCGGGACACATTTAACATGGGAGTCTATTGGGAGCTCGGTGGACTTTTTCACATGTTTCTGTCTCTTCATGCCCTCAAGAGTCATTTTGTTTAATTGTATTGCTGAATTCTTTTTTACTTTTCAACGTAAGAGAGGTTTTCCTACAATTGAAGGATAAGATTATGTCCCAGGATTGTAGGGTTTGGGAATTTTGGCAGTTTAAGGCGAATTTCAAGCTCTCCTCCACTCTAGCTGTGACATCTAATGCTGCGTTCACACCGGACGCGATGCGATGTTTGGGGGCAGCGCGATTACATGTAAAATCAATGCAGAGACGCGGACAGACGCGAATTCGCTCCGACGGCGAGCATAAAGCGGTGGACGTGGCGCGAATCACCCGATTTAACGGTGCCGCGTCAAACGCGAAAGTTCAATTTTTTCAACTCGAGCGTCAAATTCACGTGACGCGTTTCCCGTGGAAGCCAATCAGCGGTGAGGATCTCAGCCTGCCGTCACTGACGTTCAACCAGAAAACATCAGCCATTGCTGTTAGCAGTTAGCACACAGAGCTCACAGCTCCTCATATCTGTTCAGAAACTGGACAAAAGTTAAAGAAGAACAAATCACAGACTGTCTGTGTCATGGTGAATACAGTCGCTGCTTTATTTCAAGCAGCAAACTCTGGGGAAGAGCCGGGACGCCAATACGGAAGTGCCACACACTGCAGTTTATATATTGGCCGATAGGGACTGACTGCAGAAAGGAGCAATTTCCATAGACCCCCATGTTAAAATGCCCAACTTTACAGCATAAAAAAACATGTGTCTACCAGAGATGGAGTACTCGAGTCCTGGACTCGGACTCGAGTCGGACTTGAGTGCCGATTTTCGGGTCTCGTGACTCGACTCGGACTCGCGCACTGATTGACGCGACTCGGACTTGGACTCGTGAATTCTCGCACAGGATGACTCGGACTCGTGAATTCCCCCCCCCAGGATGACTCGGACTCGACTCGTACATTAACGCTCCGACTTGGACTCGGACTCGAGCACATTTTCTCTGGAGTCTGATGTCCTCTATCCTGTATGGCGAGTTCACGTACTGGGCCCCGCTATTCCAGTCTAGAGATGTCTACAGACACACCCCGCATCGTGCTGTATGCTTTCACACATTCTGCTTCCACATTGGAAAAGAGCAGCGCAAAATGCTCGTTATGTGGAAACAATATAGAAGAGAAGGCTCCGTAACACATTACTCTAAGGAGTTCAGACATATAGGCTGTCTTAAACACTATCATCAGAGTAACGTGATCTAATCAATAAATAAAGATTCAGCCGATAACGAAAGCACATACTTAACATGCAGAATGACGTCATTTTGCATGCTAAGTAGCCATGTGCTTTCTGGGGCTAAATCTTTATCGGTAAACTGATTTAACCCGTAAAAGTTCCTTCAAAATAAGAGTCCCGATCTTATTACTATCAAAATAAAAGTGCAAAACGAAAACTTTACCATAGGAAAATATTGGCATACAAATATAATCACTTCTCTAAAAGGTAACTCATTTTAAATATAGTTTATTTATATATAATAATAATATTAATATTAGAAATAAGCTTTATATTTGTAATGCACCTATTACAAGAATTGTAGCCAAAGTCGCTTCACAGCAGTTCAATAGACAGGATAACAGCAATGTAGAGGAGCAGCTACATTTCAAAACATATATCCACGAAGATTAATACATGAAGACTTGTGACTCGGACTTGACTTGGACTCTTCTTAAGTGACTCGGAATTGGACTCGGACTCGAACACAGGTAATGATGACTCGGACTCGGACTCGACTTGGACACTCCTTGGGTGACTCGGACTTGGACTCGGACTCGACTACGACTCTCCCTTGGTGACTCGGACTTGGACTCGGACTCCAAGAGTGGTGACTCGAGGGTGACTTGGACTCGTGAATTGGTGACTTGACTACAACACTGTCTACCCATGGATACAATAAATAGTATTATGAATATAGTTAGATTTCACCTTCATGATTATGGATCTGTGAGTGAATTGTTTTCTAACGCGACCCTTTTATTTATATTAGGTCTTAAAGTTTTTGTATACATTTGGGCGTGGTCACATTGAGTGACTGCTGCTGTTAGCTTCTTGTCTCTCTGCTAGCTGCTCCGTGAAGCTAGCTACAGGGACTCTGCCTGCTCAGCTCATCCAGGAAACACAACTTGACCCCGGCCGTGTTTGTTTGTTCTTCATGCTTATATATCGGACTATCTGCGGTTAAAACAGACGGTGCATGAATGCGGTTTTTGCGGTAAGTGAAATTCGAGTTTTTTCAGTAACGAATTTAGCAGTTGAACATAAAAGTCAACTAACTGAGGGTCACTTGCAATGACAGTGTTGTGTCTAACTGTAAGCTTGTCACTGATGCCCCTTTCACACCAACGCGTTTTCAGCTCCGGCTCGAGGCGTGCAGGAAACTAAACCCACCTCCCCTGAACATGGGTCGACTGTCATGCCTGCCTACAAGCAGTAGTGCCTATAAACACACTTTATAAAGTCAGGCAACACTAACCAGGCTTCGTGTGATTCTGTTTATTTGTACCTTACTTTGACCATCCGTTCACTGTTATCGATCATTGTGGAGAGAGGCAGACGTGTTGTTTTGTATTATAGCAGCTATCGGATAGAATCAATACATGGGCTGCACAGGTTGTCGTGTCCGACTATCACAAGTAGAATCATAATAAAAATACGCCTGTAAAATGTGCCTGTAGAAAACGGTTTATGCCACAATAGGATAGCAAGTAGTCAGTTTAGCTTCGGTTGCTATGCCAACATCACCCATTTTATACCAGAGAAACTTTCATAACAGCATTGTGATGCCAAACAGCGTCAATTCAGACTGACACACATTCACTTAGGCTAAGGGGAACTGGGGATATGCATCAGCTGCTTGTGTGAGTCGGACAGTGAATACTTTAGAGCGGCCGTGTGAGCTAACCGGAAGCTAACGGGAGAATAAACTCCCGTGGAAGAGCAGCACTGCAGCGGTCGGTAAATGCTGCAGAAACACATTAATAAACAATGAACCACGGCACTCGGGAACAAAGTATAAGGTAGGAGAAGTCGTTATTCAATTTATTCTGGCTTTGTGTGATTAAAAGCAACACGATCATCGACCCGACGCAGTTCCCCGTTGTTGTTGTTGTTGTTGTTGTTGTTGTTGTTGTTGTTGTTGTGAGCACCGTAACGCCGCTGGGGAGCAAATCAGCGATATAAACGGTGACGTCATGACGCAGCAGCGGCAGCACCAGTCGGGCTCTGGGCGGTGTGAACAGAGCGGGAGCAGAAAAGGGAAACCGGAGCTGAACCAGAAAAGCTCTAGCTCGGAGCTGGAAAGGGGAAAGCGCTGGTGTGTAAGCCGCATCTAGGGTTGCCAACCGTCCCGTATTAGCCGGGAGGTTCCGTATTTGAGCCAAAAGGGGCGTGCCCCGTACGGGACTTTGTTTGTCCCGGACTCCCGTGTAAAGGGAAAAATAAAAAATATGTTTCTGTTTGCGCGCAATGCAGTGTGTCTGGCTGCGTGCCTGTGTGTTTGTGTGCTGTATGCGAAGGGCACTAGAACCGCTCAGTAGGGCAGGCACAATGTTCGCACGTGTGTGTGACATTTTCTCCGGTGGGCCGCGGGCGCGGCATCATTGTTTGTGTGGCATGTCAGCCTGTTCAGTCGTGGGGGGAAATGAGCGCTGCCGGTGGAGGAGGTGATAATGAAAGAGGAGAAGAGAGAGAGGATGTGGTTCTGGGCCCTTCTAAAAAGAAAAGACTTGTGTCTTACAACAAACAGTGGAAGAAAAACACAGTTGGGTAAAGCCTGTGAGTGGAGATCTGTCTCGGGTCTTCTGTGTGTGTGTGTGAGTGTGTGTGTGTGTGTGTGTGTGTGTGTGTGTGTGTGTATGTGTGTGTGTGTGAGTGAGTGAGTGAGTGAGTGAGTGAGTGAGTGAGTGAGTGAGTGAGAGAGTCAGTCAGCTGATTGATGGGAAAATGCTGGGAAAATGGTTGGTTGAAGGATAACATTAAGTCTAATCAGTGGCGTGCACATACATTTATAGGGGCATGTGCTCAAGAGAAACAAAAAGGGCACCTTCTGAGTCGTCGTGGCGGTCGCCCGCGTGCGAAGCGTGCGCCGAAATTGTGCGTTTGGTCATCATCAGAGAGCACTGTTTCTGAACATGGTGCTACTCTGGACTCTGACATTTCTGCTTCATCTGTGTCTGACTCAGAGATATTTTCTATGGATTTGTCTCCCTCATCTTAGATGGACTATTGCAGGACAGCAGGGGCTGCTTCCCTGAGCCTGCTGAAGCTACCTAGAATACAAACAATATAGAAAATGATGTTTATTTCAATTATTTGGGTAAGGCAATGCAATGCATGACAACATTAAGACTCACCAGACTTTAACTGGCATGGCCGACATGCAACACCCTACCACTAGTTGTTGTTTTTTTGTCATTTGGCAAGTAGCTTCATGTCTGATTTAGTATCACCAAAGCACTTAGTGCGGTTACAATACATTGTGGGCCTCTCAATAAAATGATATTATTATTTATTATTATTATTATTATTATTATTATTACTACTATTATTATCACAGTTCAAATCTGAGCATGAAAGGGCTCTAGACAGACAGTGTGTCCCTTAACATGACTCTGGCCTTTCTTCTTCATCTTCATCAGTGATGATGGGTAAGGGTCCATCAGGCACATCTGCATCCTCATCTTCCTTGCTGGTCGGCTCAGGCTGCTTTACCCAGCAGAGCAGAGAGCTGCTTCCCCGGGCTGCTTGCTGGAGCTCTCTTTGTTTTTCTTTTCTTATCCTGTCTCTTCTTGGCA
Source organism: Champsocephalus esox (assembly GCA_036324585.1). Lineage (NCBI taxonomy): Eukaryota > Metazoa > Chordata > Actinopteri > Perciformes > Channichthyidae > Champsocephalus > Champsocephalus esox. The sequence continues at coordinate 6,116,657 of CM070481.1, forward strand.
TTATTCTACAAGTGGCAAATGCAAATGTGCTAAATCAATGTACTGCTCTGCCGTGCATGATAATTAAGGGTTAATCTCCGAGAAACATTTAACAGCAGCATTAATGTAAACCTATAAGGTTACTACTACTTATATTGTACTTTTTGAGGCATTTTTTACTTTACTTGAGTATTTCCCATTTTCAATACATTTACTTCTACTCCACTACAATTATTTGAAAACTTTAGTTAGTTACTATGTAGATTTTGATTAAGATTATTACAAAACATACATTTAATCCAGAATTGATCGATGTTACCATGAGCCACATACAGTACACTGTAAACATTTTTTAATAAAAAACTGTAAAAAACGAACTTTCAAAAGGGCACATTGCTGTCCAGAGGGCAAAACGGGCAGGTGCTCAAGCACTACCTAGAGCAGTGGTTCCCAAACTTGTTTGTGCCCAAGGCACCAAAGGACAAGTACAAATCTCAAGGCACACCTATTGTGCAAAATAGCCCTTATAACACGTGTTATCACTCATATCATGTAAAATATCTGTAAATGTGCATAATTATTTACTAATGCCAAATAAAATGTGACAAAGACAATTATATTACTCATGAAATATTTATTAACAAAATATTTCAGAAATTAATTTGAAACGTTATCAAATTAGGCTTCATCAAAGCAGCAACACACTCATTTAAACCAGACAGGTCACAACATTAAAAATGAGACAAAGGAAATTCAGCACAGAGAACTGTCAATGCAAGGAAGCTGCATTGTCCATGGTCCTGAACTACACATTATAAATGTAACAATTCAGCAGAGATGGGGTCGTTACTAAAAAAAAGGCGATATATTACATATTTTTAAAAAAGTAATATATTACACTACTTCTTTACTTTCTACATAAAGTAACTCGTTACTTTACTCGCAGGGCCGGCCCGCCCCTCCCTGCAGGCAGAACAAGCAGACTGCTAAAGTTTCAAATGTTCTCTTTAGTTCAGTTTCCATTGTCGCATAAGACTGATCCAGATCCTGAATGTTTTCTGACCGTGGCTGTCCTCTGTCTCCTGCTATCTGACCGTGGCTGTCCTCTGTCTCCTGCTATCTGTATATTTTGCGCAGTCTATCTCTGCTCACGCTGTTGCGTCGGCGTGTTCTCCTGCGTGTTGGCCATGCACTGGAATCAGACACCGCAAAGACTTCAACCGAGCACGTACGAACTGCGCATGCGTGAGTGGCAATAAATGGTAAATGGACTGTACTTATATAGCGCTTTATCCAGTCTTTAAGACCCCTCAAAGCGCTTTACATACTACATGCCTTTCACCCATTCATACTGAGCAGTGTATGTTAGGACATGCACTAACATACATACACATTCACACACCGTTGGCCATGCCATCGGGAGCAACTCAGGGTTAAATATCTTGCTCAAGGATACATCCACATGTTGGCTGCATGGGCTGGGATCGAACCTACAACCTTCTGGTTGAAAGACGACCGCACTCCCCTGCAGCCACAGTCGCCCAATAACTCTCCTTACCAGCAGGCGGCGGTAGTGTGTATTCGTCATTCAAAACAGGCAACAACCGTAAGACAGAGAAGATGAACAGACTGTGATATAAACAAAAAACAAATAGCTGTGCGGTAGCTCTACCTTAGCATGTGTTCTTTACAGGTGCTTGTTGAGGTTTAACGTGGTGTTCACAGCAGTGGATAACAGCTTCTGGCCTGGACACAGTTTGCACCTCACCGTCACATTCCTGTCTATTCTTCGGATGAACTCAAAGTAATGGGCATACCTCCACCCCTCGAAAGTTATCACTGACTCAGCCATGTTTATGCAGCACTGCACGTGGAGATGTGGACGCGCAAATCGTGCAGATTACGTACATATAAACCTACAAAGTACTGATTTAGTACTGACAAAGTAAATTAAAAAATAATTATTTTTGTGTAGTTGTATATTGCAATAATAACGTATAGTTGTCACAAAATCCCACGGCACACCCGGACTTGCCTCACGGCACACCAGTGTGCCGCGGCACACCGTTTGGGAACCACTGACCTTGAGCCTATGTGTGCACGTCTCTGAGTCTAATAATGATATACCGTGCATGTTCACATTATGTATACTTTGCATTACTTAATACCATTTTTCAAATATTTATTTTTTAACATTTTGGACAAAATAGCCAATTGTACATCGAGGTGCCCAGATGTCCCTCGTGCCCACCTATCCGATTTGAACATGCTGATGTACAATGTGATGTAGTAGCCTAATGCAGGTGTAAGATCATTGTGTTTGTATTGTGTTATAGGTATGCATAGTTTTCTATGCATTTTGAGGGTTTTGGGGGGTTTGACCCCTCGAACCCTAGGGGCTGGCTCCCCCAAAAGAATTAAATAACATAACCCTAACACCGAAATAAAGTAACAAAAAAAAGTAACTAAATCCGCCAGAAACCCGAAAATCTTCACGCGCGCGGGACACACATGCATGTGTCCCGTTTCTCCATTTCTGGAAGTTGGCAACCCTAGCCGCATCAGAGTAACCTACAGTTAATTTAGCTGCTGGAGAAGAAAGATCAGGGGGGGAGAGAGCTGTGGTTGATGTGCCATTAGTTGTGTACAGTGGCGACTGGTGATTAGGCACAGCCCCACCTAGTGTCAGCAGAAAGTATTAAAATAATGATTACAACAAAATGCAAAAAAAAATATATATATATATAAAATATATTTTAAGATCATGTTTAATCATCTGATTCGTCTGTACATTGCTGTTTTAGTATGTGTTCTTCTAATTCGTGTCTACAGTGTGTGCCTATTGACATGCCCGGCGCCGTGGGAGGGCCAGGGAGGGCCAGGCCCTCCCATTTGACATTCCTGCCCTCCCCCAATAAACACGTTTTTAAAAATTATTTATAACATTTAATTTTTTTTAAAACATTTTTATTTAAAAATGTTTTAATTATAAATAAACTGTGAACTTTTATGCTACGATGTATGTGATGTCAGATAGTAACTACAAAAAAAATCGCAGGCTACGTCAAATAAATTCATGTGTCTGTTGTGATTTGTGATTCGTCCACATTTAGACCAATCACAGCGTCAAACTCTGCCGCCAATTCTGGATTTGTTTATTGTGCATTCTGTAGACTCCCATTTTTGTTTGAATTATAAAATGGACATCAGAAATTGGCTTAAAAGGTCTAAGGATTTATTCAAACGAAATAGCGATGAAATAACTGCAGCCGATGGTGCTGCTGGCGACCTGCACCTGCCGTTGCAGCAGCACGCCTTATGTCACGAGCTTGACCTCGGCAAACCCCGGGGCTGAGTTAGCGAGCCCAAGCCTCGACTCATCAAGGCGGCCGCCACCAACGCTGTCCTCCGAGGCACAGCTCCTTGTGCCCCTGCCATCACCACCTGCGCTGCCACACCCTGTACCACACCCGCCAGCAGCAGCAGCGGCAGCATCCTCCTGCTCCGTGCCGGTGCCTGCACTACAGACGCTACCTCGCAGCACATCAACAGGTACTATTGGGCCAGCAACCGCTCAAAGACCAACAGCCCCAGATGATCTTGGGGTTAATAAACCCAGCCAGGTGAAACTGGATCGTTATCCAGAGAGATTGTTTTCAGGGAAGAAGCGCACTTTTGCCGCTGCATGGTACAACAACAGACCGGCTTGAATATCCGTTACAAGCAGACGCAGCCTTTTGTTTCCCCTGTAGACAGTTTAAAGTGAATAGGCCTACGTCTTCATCTGATGCGGCTTTTACTGTCAAAGGTTTTTGCGACTGGAAACACGAGAGAGAGAGAGAGAGAGAGAGAGAGAGAGAGAGAGAGAGAGAGAGAGAGAGAGAGAGAGAGAGAGAGAGAGAGAGAGAGATATACGGGAGGAAACAGATAAGGAAATTAGTACTTTGGTGCAGATCAGCTGCACGGAGGCGTTATTACGTGTCAGCTGTCTTTGATATGATAGCTTCTTTAGCTGTCAACCAACTCCCTCTCAGAGGTGACCACGATGCACTCCACAGCATGTCCGAGTCAGGCAGTGGGCTCTTCCTATCGCTGTTTGAGTATACGCTGCACAAAGATGCAGAGTTGGCCAAAATAATGGAAAGCATTCCCCACACAGCAACACACACCTCTCACGACATGCACAATGCCATAATAGAAATAATGACTGACTGAGCATATTGTCGAAGAGATGGGGGATGCAGTGTATTGTGCAGTGCAGTGTACAGGAAGCTGCCATCCTTACCCAGTGTGCCTTGCTCGTGATTTACCAGTGGCTGTGCTGCCACAGACACAATGTTTTAAAAGTGGTTTCTATGTCGCCCTTTATTTGTGTACGTATTTGCGATAAGTGTGCGTCTTTACGCAATGCTGTTGGCCTCGCTGTTTGATATATATTGTTCCGCAGGACCGCAGCACGTGACGGTTTTGTGGGCCCTCCCATGAAAATCATAGGCCCTCCCTTTAGATTTGTTCTGGCGTCGGGTCTGCCTATTGAGCTGTTTAGAGCCATGTGGGACAAAACCCGATCCTGCCCCTCCCTCTGACTGTCTAAGTGAACGGTGACTGCAAAAACTACACTGCGCATGCTCAGAGTATTTTCCTATTTGATGTGTGTGGCAAAAAATAATGACCAGAGGGGCAAAGTGCTGCCATCCCCACCATACGTCATCTCACATAATTCAGAACTGATTGGCTGTAAGTACGTGTGCCGCGAAAAGTGTGGTGTGTGAAGAGGAGGAGAGAGAGCTGCAGTGAGCGTCCTAAAACCCGGAGGTAAGCTGCGCATGGCTTCCCTCAATCAATCAATCAATCAATGTTTATTTATATAGCCCAATATCACAAATGTTACATTTGTCTCAGTGGTCTTTACAGTGTGTACAGAATATCAGTATGACAATACGACACCCTCTGTCCTTAGACCCTCACATCGTACAAGGAAAAACTTCCAAAGAAAACCCAGTTTAAAGGGAAAAATGGGAGAAACCTCAGGGAGAGCAACAGAGGAGGGATCCCTCTCCCAGGACGGACAGACGTGCAATAGATGCCGTGTGTAAATTGAAAAGATAATACATTTGCAACATAGGTAGTCCAAATGTTTGGAAATGCATGTGTGTATAATAGGAAGATGAATCCACGAGGATATCCATCCAGGACCGATGATCCAGGACCACAGCCACGACTCAAGATCCAGCGCTCGCGATCCAGGACACAAGACCGCAGGATCATCCATGACTCCGGATCCCAGCATATATAGACCCCAAAAAGAAAGACATTTGGGGAAGCTGGGTTAATCGGAACATGAGAGTACACGGGTATAGACAGAGAGAAGGAAGAAGTAAGATGTCCCCCGACAAACTAAGCCTATATCAGCAAAACTAGGGGCTGAATCTAATCAGCCCTAACTATAAGCTTTTATCAAAAAGGAAGGTCTTAAGCGCACTCTTAAAAACGGATAGGGTGTCTGCCGCCCGAACACAAACTGGAAGCTGATTCCACAAATGTGGAGCTTGATAAGAAAAGGCTCTGGCTCCCATTGTACTTTTAGAGACTCTAGGAACAACCAACAACCCTGCATTCTTGGAACGCAATGCCCTAGTAGGACAGTAGGGTATAATGAGTTCTTTAAGGTAAGATGGCACCTGCCCATTAAGGGCTTTGTAGGCGAGAAGAAGAATTTTAAATTCTATCCTGTGTTCTATAGGGAGCCAGTGTAAGGCAGCCAGAACAGGAGTAATGTGGTCCCTTTTCCTAACTCTGGTTAGTACACGAGCCGCAGCATATTGAATCAGCTGAAGCGACTTGATTGACTTCTTGGTACTCCCTGATAGTAAAGAGTTACAATAATCCAGCCTCGAAGTAACAAATGCATGGACTAGTTTCTCTGCATCGTTTTGAGGCAAGATATGCCTGATTTTTGCAATGTTACGTAGATGGAAGTAGGCGGTCCTTGAAATTGATTTTATGTGGGCGTTAAAGGATAAATCCTGATCAAATATAACACCAAGATTCCTTACAGTCTCACTGGAGGCCAAATTAATGCCATCCATAGTTAGTATATCTTTAGATAATTTGTTTCGTAGATTCTTCGGGCCAAGTACAATAACTTCAGTTTTGGTCGTGTTTAACATCAAAAAGTTTAAGGTCATCCACGTTTTTAAGTCCTTAAGGCAGTCTTGAATTTTATTTAGATGATTAATTTCATCAGGCTTAATTGATAAATATAGTTGAGTATCATCCGCATAACAATGAAAGTTTACAGAATGATTCCTTATAATATTGCCTAACGGAAGCATATATAATGTGAACAAAATAGGTCCGAGCACTGAGCCCTGTGGCACTCCATGGCTAACTTTGGTTTGCGTGGAAGATTCATCGTTGACACGTACAAACTGAGAGCGTTCAGATAGATAGGACCTAAACCAGCCTAAAGCAGTTCCCTGTATGCCAACCAAGTGCTCTAGTCTTTGCAATAGGATATCATGGTCGATAGTATCAAATGCAGCACTGAGATCGAGCAAAACAAGAATAGAGACAAGTCCCTTGTCTGAGGCTATTAGAATATCATTTGTGAATTTAACCAGAGCTGTCTCTGTGCTATAATGTGTTCTAAAGCCAGACTGAAAATCTTCAAATAAATCATTGTTTTTTAAGTAATCACACAACTGTTTTGCGACCGCTTTCTCAAGAATTTTTGAGAGGAACGGAAGATTAGAAATAGGTCTATAGTTGGCTAAAACCTCTGGATCGAGGTTGTGCTTTTTAAGAAGCGGTTTTATCACTGCTACTTTGAATGATTGTGGAACATAGCCTGATAATAAATACATATTCATAATATTTAATAAAGAAGTGCTAATTAATGGAAAAACTTCCTTCAACAGCTTAGTTGGAATTGGGTCTAACATGCACGTTGATGGTTTAGAAGAGAGAATCATTGAATGTAATTGTTCAAGGTTAATGGCTGAAAAGCATTCTAGTTTACTATCTAGTGTAATATTAGAACTTACGATTCCGGGAGCTGTTGATAACACTATACTGGTCGAAGGCAAGAGGTCATTAATTTTGTTTCTAAGAGTAACAATTTTATCGTTAAAAAAACACATAAAATCATTACTACTGAGTGCTATGGGAATAGAAGGCTCAATGGAGCTGTGGCTCTCTGTCAGCCTGGCTACAGTGCTGAAAAGAAATCTTGCATTATTCTTATTCTCATCTATTAATGAAGAGTAGTATGCTGCTCTCGCTTTACGCAGTGCTTTCTTATATTCATTGAGAGTAATATGCCAAATTAAACGAGATTCTTCAAGTTTAGTGGAACGCCATATCCTTTCAAGTTGTCTAGACTTTTGCTTTATTTTGCGGGTTTCGGCATTATGCCATGGAGCTAATCTATGTTGCTTTATTTTCTTCTTTTTCAAAGGAGCAACAGAGTCTAATTTTATTCGCAGCGCATCTATAGCACTATCAACAACATGATCAATTTGGGGTGGTGTACATTTTGTATAAGTTTCCTCCCTTACATGCAGACATGCTATCGAGTTAAGTATTGGTGGAATCTCTTCCTTAAATGTGGCTATAGCACTAACGGATAGGTTTCTGCTGCAAGAGCTTTTGACTAATGCTTTGTAGTCTAGTAACAGTACTTCAAAAGTTACTAAGAAATGGTCGGATAAAGCAGGATTATGCGGTTCGACTAATAGTTGCTCAATTTCAATACCATAAGTCAGAACAAGGTCGAGAGTGTGATTATAACAGTGGGTTGGTTTATTTACACTCTGACAGAAACCAACAGAATCTAATATAGAGTTAAATGCAACAGTAAGGCTATTTTTATCATCGTCAACATGAATATTAAAGTCACCTACGATAATTACTTTGTCTGTTTTAAGAACCAAAGTTGATAAAAACTCAGAGAATTCTGATAAGAATTCTGAATAAGGACCTGGTGCACGATACACTGTAACAAATAAGATTGGCTGCAAAGTTTTCCAGGTTGGATGCGTAAGACTAAAAACGAGGCTTTCAAAAGAGGTATAATTACATTTTGGTTTAGTATTGATAAGTAAACTTGAGTCAAAGATTGCTGCAACTCCACCTCCTCGGCCCGTGCCTCGAGCAATATGAGTGTTGACATGGCTGGGTGGAGTGGCCTCATTTATGCTGACATATTCTTCATGTCTCAACCAAGTTTCAGTGAGACAGCATATATCAATATTATAATCTGATATTAAATCATTTACCAATATTGCTTTAGATGCTAGAGATCTTATGTTTAAGAGACCACATTTAATCTTCCTGTTTTGTTGCACTGTAGTAGTTGTTACATTTACTTTTATTAGGTTATTATGTATGACACCTCTATTAGGTTTTACCTTAAATTGTCCTTGGGCAGACACACACACCGCTAATATTGGGTATTTTATTGGGTTCGGGATTCCTATGGGTGACTGCCTAGGAGAGAGCGCAGAGAAGCGTGTAAGACTGCGACTCTGCCTCCTGGTCTCAACTCCAGTTTGTCATGGATTACGTCCACAAAGCCCTGAAATGTTTGCCGAAATGAGATCTGCACCTTTCAAAGTAGGGTGAATGCCGTCTCTCTTAATCAGACCAGGTTTTCCCCAGAAGGCTGTCCAATTATTTACGAAGCCCACATTGTTTGCTGGGCACCACCAAGACAACCAGCGCTGAAATGATGACATGCGGCTATACATGTCATCATTGATCAGATTGGGGAGGGGACCAGAGAAGATTACGGTGTCCGACATTGTTTTAGCATAACTACACACCGACTCCACATTAAGTTTGGTGCATTCTGGCGTAAACGAACATCATTACCACCGACGTGAATAACAATCCTACCGTATTTGTGTTTATTTGTAGCCAGCAGTTTAAGATGCGCCTCAACGTCGCCCGCTCTGGCCCCCGGAATGCATGTGACTGTGGAGGCTTCGGTCTCTAAATTCACGTGTCTCATAATAGAGCTACCAATAACCAGAGTTGGCTTCTCAGCGGGTGTCTCGCTGAGTGGCGAATATCTGTTAGATACGTGAACGGGTTGGTGGGGACCTGCGGGTTTCGCTTTATGCCCCTTCTGAACAGTCATCCAGTCTCCCTGCTGCTCGGGAGTTGCCGGGGGACGGCTAAGAGGAGCTACCTTTGGCCGGTCCGCACTGGCTAACATGGGCTTTACTTTAGCTGAGTTACTTTCTAAGATGCGGAGCCGGGCTTCTATGGCTATGATTCCCGCCTCCAACATAACAACTATACTACATTTAACACATGTATCCTTACCAGTAAGGGAGGCCGGGAAGTAACCAAACATGAGACAGGAAGAGCAGGAAATAGCACCAGAGGGTGGAGAAAGAGCCATGGCTATCTATCAAGCTAAAGTAGCTACCGTTAGCAAACCCGAAAAGAGTGTAGGCAACTGTGGAGTTACAGTCGCTAAGAGAAGGAGAGTTGTGAGTGCTTAAGCTGTAGTAACGTGTGATTACAACGTCAGGCAGTTGCCGTGATCAAGAGTTTTAAAACGATCGATTAAGTTTAAGTTAATAAGCTATCAGCAACAGAACAGACACACGGGCAACGAGATTTCTCCATAGGATTTTAGAAAATAGCTCAAAGTAAGATCTGTGGGAAACGTAGCTGTTAGATAAATGTACGTTTTGTTCAGCCGGATAATATCCACATGTCTACCCTACTTTTATAATTTTCGAATTAAAAATATATTGATTAGATTAAATTTACGATAGACTTTTGAAACTACAAGAAGATAAGGAGGACTTTTACAAAAAAGTTATAGATTTTTGTCCAGAAGGATAGGCAAATGGACTTAATCTTCAAGTCAAGGTAAGACTGCAATTTTATTGAAAATGGGATCTTACTAAGAGAGAACAATTAAATATTTAAATGATACAATTACATTTCTTTGGGTATCCTTCTGTTGAACTGTCTGTTTAAAAGTAATTGAAGCATCAGAAAAAAAAAGCTTTTGAAAATAATATTATATTTTGATTTAATATATTTGTAAACCTGAAGAGTCAGTGCCAGAGCCTCACCAGCCATGAACCTCTCTGCAGAAGCTTATATAGACATCTGAGTTTTTTGTGCCCCACCACTTTTGTACATATAGAAACGCCACTGGTTGTGTAAATACACAGCTGAGAGCTGCCGTTTCATTCAGACTGTTTAAAAAACGGTAACAACGGACTATTTTTCTTAGCGGATGCATGTCAATTTAAATCAATACAACTATTTTTTAAATCAATAAAAACATTCTCTAAAACCATAAAAGCATTTCAATTAATATTGGGAGTCATGTCGTTACTTTGTTGAGAATGTGGCCATGTAATAAGCAGGATAATTTGCAGCGACTTGTTCCTTATGGGGAAAATAACACCCTTCATACTGATCAAGATCCTGATGCTGATCTGCCGACGAGGCTCCATATTTTTAGTGAATTACTGAGTTTAGGCACGTTAATAACGTTTTAATGAAGTTGAATACAGTATATTCATATGTGTCAGTGATTTAATGTCAATTCGGCGAATATAAACATAAATGATCGTGGTGAAGATGATGATTACATTAGGATTAAAAATCGAGAGCCTGGCTGTATTTCCTCCCGTTCGTTTTTTTCGACTAAACAACATTATTTTGTTAAATAACAACATGGTGATGATTACATGATTACATGTCTCTTATTTAGCACAGAGTATGATATCCGTGACATATGGATCTTAACAAAGTTCCACTGTACATCCAGCACTGTATCTGACTTTATTTCACATGAACTCCAGTGTGGAACCCCACTGCACCCCCTGGTGGATCAATGATCCATTGCAGCTGGCTTTATAATAATTACATGTATTTATCATGCGGGAGGTCTCAAGTCAAGCTGGAGGTTTTCTCTTGAGCGAGGGCAGATCACGTACCAATCACGTCCCTTGCGTTTCAAACCGTCTGAAATGAAGTGCTACATCTGTATGCTGTTTGGAGGAGGCCTCACAAGTAAGAGCACTAACTAGCTACCATCCCATGTACCTTAGCTTGACATAAATGTATTAAACGTATAATTAATTTATATCAAAATATAAATAACTAATGTCATGCAAACATAATATTTGCTTGATTCCAGTGTTGAATTTAGCACAATTGCATACAAACGTTAAGGGATTTTAAGATTCTGAAGTATTATGCTAAAAACTCAATAACTTAGATTATTATTTATAGTTTTTCTGAATAGTTTTTCTGACTAGTTTCATGTCCGCTTACCTTAGATACATAAAATGTGACGGCAGTGTGCAGATGGGGAGCATGTTAGCTTAGCTTGGTAGCTTCATCGAGTGAAGGACAGTCTCCCAGCATTTCTCCACTCATCAACTCCTTCATCATTCGATCTGGGCCCCAATCAGTAAGCCCCTCCCAAAAAGACCCTGGTCAATTTCAAGCCCATATCCATTTTCCTTCTCTTTCAACAATCCTGGAACGTGTAGTCTCTACCCAACTCTTTAAAGTACACCTGTTCCACCCATCCATTATCAACCACTTATCCGGTGTCGGGTCTCGAGGGAAGCAGCAGAGGGCCTCCTCTGGCTGGGGGGACTCTAAGGCCCTCCCGGGCCAGCATGGAGATATAATCCCCCGGTCTCCTCCCAGCTGGACGTGCCTTTAAAGAGCCTGTGACACCATCCCAACAACTGTTGTGCAATGAAATATTGGTCTACTAGTAATCTCGAACCGTCAGTTTAAAAAAGAAAAAGCGATACCGTTCCGTTAAATATCAATAATTTCGAACATCGCGGGGAAATTCCTTCACTCATTTTGAAGTTTTGGGGGAAGCCGGAAGTGACGTCAATGCGGGAACGCTTCGAGAGCCAAACATGGACAAAGTGTGTTGTCATGCGTAGAAATGGTGAATTGCTGAGATTAGGCACGTTAATAACGTTGTAATGAAGTTGACTACAGTATATTCATATGTGTCAGTGCTTTCATGTCAATTCGGCGACATAAACATAAATGATCGTGGTGAAGATGATGATTACATTAGGATTAAAAATCGGGAGTGAGAGCTGCTGAATTTCCTCCCATCGGATGTGATATAAAAACAAATCGATTATTTTTGTGGTTGTAAACTCAAGTGGATGAAACTACATTTATTAGTGCTTTCATGTCAATTCGGCGAACATATGATACATTAAATGATCGTTTGTTTGAGCCGGTCTGCATTTCCTGATGAGAAAACAAACCGATGCTTTTTGTAGTTGTAGTACACCAACATGGATTAAACGTGCGTTTTTTTTACCACAATGTTGGGGAAATTAATGGATCAAATGCACGGATTATTATTATTATTATTATTATTATTATTATTCCCACTCCGATCGGGACACTAGGTCCACCGTTTCCCCGCAGCGAGGCTCCCCCCGTTGACCGTTTACGTGGGCTGGGTGCGGTGGCGTACTGGCCATCGGGACGAATCCCGATGGGCCGGTACCGAAGTGGGCCGGTCGGATAAGTCACCAGCACATCCCCCATAGGCGGCGCGTGAGGCTCAGGTTTGAGAAGGCTAAATAACTTATTTTACCTGACGCTGCCCGCCTCCGGCGTCTATAGAAAAGAGATCAACTCAGTGTGCGGAGTTTAAATCTCTCAAGTCATATTACAGGATAAAGGAAATACAGTTTAAACTGCCGTATGCAGAGAAGACGCCGACGTGTCGCACTTATCATCCATATTACATCATCAATCAGATCATCGATCATATAATATCATAATATATCATATATTTCCTTATCTGAGTCAGCTTCTCCAGCCTCATCTGGCCGTGCAACACTCACAGTGTCACAGACTGGATGCAGAAGTATTATTTAACTTAACACATTATGTTGACGAAACACTCGAGACAAATGTAATTTAAAGTCAGATCCACTCGTGTCTTAGACGTGAACGCGCTCTCAGCTGGAGAGAGAAACCCTGGCTTGATTTACCGAGTTGATAACCAGTGTCATAGGACCGCTCAGCGAGATCTCGTTTGTTAGTTTGTTGTTGTTAGTTTGTTTGTTACTCAAACATATCCAGGGTCTGTTGAACTGGCTTCGTAGTACAGGGCACAGGTGGCTAGCAGCGCTAATGTCAAAGACACAGACATTATACATTATATTTGTATTTTACCAGGATGCAGTGACACAAATATTTACATATTTACATTTACTATCTACAGCACCCGCCGCCCCTGACATCCCCCGCTCCCCCCGTTGACAATTTACTAGCGGTACCGAAGTGGGCCGGTCGAGAGTCCCGGGATGATTTGTAGTCCCATTCCACCACTGGCTACATGACCGTATGATCGCCCATATTGACGCACCTCATTCCTAAACTTCGCACAGATACAACATAAACCGATCCTTCAGCCTCATGAGCTCTCAGACACGTTCAACATTAACCTGTCATCGCTGTCTGAGCTTGCCGCTGTGTGCGCCGTCGTGCGTTCACATCTGACTGTATATATATAAAGGTTTACATGTAGATGCTGGGATCCTGGACGGTGCAGCTGGAGCGCTGTGCCCGCAATGACGTCACCCATCATTTGGCGGGACTTGAAGAATCCGCGAGAAGATCCAGAAAATTGTCAACATTGAAGGAGATTAATGGTTATCAAAGTACAAATATCCAAAATCAGTTCAGTAACGGTTTTCAAGGGGACAATATGTACTCAAATTGATGGGTTTGGATGATGGGGGAAAACCGTGTCACAGGCTCTTTAATACCTCCCTATTATTGATTACTCCACTGACCCTCCAAAAACATCTGCAATATTGGAGTTATTTTCAACTGCAACCTCTCCTTTGAACACATCAGTCGGATCACCACCACCTCCTTTTCCCGCCTCACAAACATAGCACGTCTCCGCCCACCACTGTCTTTCTCTGCTGCGAAACCCTGATCCAGGCCTTCATCACATCCGGAATCACTACTGCATCCTCTAATGATATCCAAAGATCCGCCGCTCAAGTTCTTTCAAAGGCAACAGTGTCAATACAACTAACAAGCTAATGAAGACAGCTTCTACTGAAATAGCACATTTTACAACTGATGGATCAATAGATGTCTTGAGTCTTACTTAAATTAGGTTTAATATCATTGACAAAAATACCCTGTATTGTTTTGCTCTTTGAATCAGGTAAGACCAAAGTTATTTCTGGCAAAAACTGCCTGTTAGCTCCAATGTGATTTGTCCTTGTCAACTATTACCTCTGCTATTTGGTCATGTGTTGTGCAATTTAATTTAGTGGGGATGCTGTTAACAGCATTCCAACTATCTGTTCTTCTACGCACGGAATTCTTTATTATTCCGCCTGTTATTTTGGCCCTCTTGTTCTCCCACATTCCACATCACAGAAACTCTGTTCAAACATCAAAACGTTCAGCTCGGTCGGGAATCGATGGCTATTACTTTTCTCATTCATAACTTTCATAATTCCAGAGATACATCCCATAATTCATCACATTTTTAACATTTGAACTTTAACATTGCGCAGCTCGTGATGTCAGAGTTAGATTGGAAGAAGGTTCGAAATTTGCCTTCATATTTCTTTTAAAAAACTGCCATACATTCCTGAGACATACTTTTTCATGACAAACGTAGGAAAACATCTCGTAGCTTCAAAAATGACAAATAATTAAGCAAAACAATTCAAAAAAATGGCTCTTGAGGGCATGAAGTGACAAAACTTTCAACATGCCTCCATTAAAGCCCATTGTAATTTCAGGCTGATATTTCCTCACAGCAGCAGCCGCACACCTTTAATTAAACTGCCAAAAGGCCACATTATTAACCCGAAAGTACACACAAATTACACTTCAGATACTCAAGTTCCTTGACATGCTTCACGTTTTGAAATTTCACAGATATCTGTTACGGTTCTTCCACAAAACGTTCACATGTAAGAGGTTCATCTCATTCAGAACAATGGAAACCTGTGATCTCTGCACACCTCGTTAGCTCAACTATAAACACCTGTGTCATGGAACACGATGATGTCATAACACACAGGTGTTCGTGTTTGAGCTAACGACGTGGTCACTGGACTTTAACAGACTGTCTGAGCCTATTCTTTTCTGTCTGATGGAGACTTCAACATGTTCCACCTATTTTATACATTATTGGTGACACACAGCTGTCGTCGTTAGCTCAAATATAAACACCTGTGTCATGGAACACGATGTCACCTTGACAGGTTTGGTAACGATGCAGCCATCAACGCATCTAAGCGTATTATGGGGTGTCATCAAATGACGTTGCCATGGCGACAGACCACTTGCCATGAAGTCGCTGTAAGTCCAATGGACATGGTCCGATCGTCCCCCAAAACTTCGCTTGTATATCACCGGTCCAGCCCTCAACAGCTCTACGTCAATTATGGGGTTTCTTCAAATGCCGTTGCCATGGCAACACGATGCTCGCCCTGAAACACGGTTCTCATAACTTCAGTGAAAATACTCCAAACACTTCAAAACTTCACAGGTTTGGTAACCATGCAGCCATCAACGCATCTAAGCGTATTATGGAGTGTCATCAAATGCCGTTGCCATGGTGACAGACTACTCGCCATGAAACACGATGTCGCTGTAAGTCCAATCGACATGGTCCAATCGTCCCCACAATCTTCATTTCAATCTAAATTCACTTTCTTCTTACACATTAAATTTCAGCATAGCAATTCAGTGTCAGCTTTTCAGCATAAAGCATTCCCACGAGCAATTTTTTCAGGAATTGCATTCTCTAGTTGTTGGTCTACTGTCTGAATATGATTAATGAAAGGCAGGTTTTCTTTTTTTTTAAACTGAGCAAAGGACATATGTTAATAATAAATATCTTGATTTCATATTTTGAAAGTTTACATTGTTCTGTTGTCTTACACAATACACTTAATTAAACGTGTGGCTAAGGCAATGAGTTGACCAGAAAATGAAAAAAGTAAAACAATAAAGCATAATGTAACCAGGGAGATATGTCCATGCATGTACCTCCTTTTTTTGTCTGGCCTTCGCTTATTTTACCAATCTGTATGTGCAGGAGGTAAAGATGTGACAAGTGGTGACTGGAGAAGGCCTGACGGAATATTCGTGTTCACTGCAGCAACTTACGAAACTATTCCATAAAACGGTCATCTCGTGGCCATCTTCCTGATGTACTCCTGGACCTTTGGTGTTTCACCCTGGATTGTGGCCCTGACACTCAGACAATGTCAATAACGTGGTTGAGTTAAAATGGACTCAGTAGTCATATACCCAATCTTTGAACCTTGCTACCTCCTGTACAGATATTAGCAATCACATTCATACTGAGCAGAATTTAAGTTAGTTTATATCTAGTTGATAAACGATATCGAATAGTTATGGCTCACTGAAGCGAAAACATATTCAATGATTGGTGGTGATGGTTTTAATGATTTTTGACCGTAGGTATTTCTATCCAAGCCATCCAATATGTTATAATATATACGGGGCAAAATACAAGGACATTAATAGTTTTAATGTATTAATAAAAAAATAGACAATAAATATTACGTGCCAACCATGATATTGCTTTTATTTCCATCAGTGAAAAGTGAAAAAAACAAAACCTGCAATGTTGTTGTTTTTTTTTAATCCTACAGACCCTTTGACATCATTCTCATTAGATTATTCAGAATTGAGTGATAAAGCATGAGTGTGAAAGTCTGTGAGAACTCTACAACACCAACATCTTGAAACCTTTCATTTTGTTTGAGAATTGTAAACTCGTAGTGAGAATTTTCTCCAGCCACCCCCTAGGCCTAAATGTGCATTTAAAAAATAAATGAATAAAAAGGAGTAATTCTTTGGAAAAGGTTAACACTAATCTCAGTATTATTTCCCCCTGAGAGAAAATCATAAAATAATGAAGCTACATTTCTGAGCTTGCATAGAAAATGAATGCATCTTATTTGAGAACTGTTCGATCCAGAGCTCGAAGCCATGAAAGCTGCTGGTTTCATTGTTTTGCTCGATTAAGTTAAAGGAGGATGCGCACTAAGGCTTCACAACCATACTTGTGGAAAAATGCCAAATGTTCCCTTTGCAATTTGTCAGTTTTAAGATGCTTAAAATTCTTAAATTCAGATCAATGTTTTAATCCTTAGTCTTTAACACACTACGTGTGAACTACGAACCTACAGTGCAGTCCTTAATGTCAAATATCCAGACACCTTCACAACTCCTAAAGGTTAGACACTTGTAAAAACGGAGACTTGACAAAGTAAAAAGCACACATTCTTCTTCTTCTAGGTGAAGAGTTTGTTTTTCAGGCTGATGAACTTGGAGGTTTGCTTTGGTTGAAGCATATCAAGTCCTACAAATAGTCTTTGAAAGACTTCAAAAGTCTTGGCAAATTTGGGAGGATAATCCAGATTTAGGGCATATGTGAGGCCAAGGAGAAGGCAGCAGGCTTTGGGCAAGTTATCCAGATCCGTCATCACTGGAGTTCCATCAATGATGATGCCCACTGCATCTGGCTGCTGGCAGACATAGATCCTCATACTTTCTGCTCGAAGGTCTTGATGCACTTTCGTCTCTGCTGTTCTCTAGAAAAACATACATTACATGACGTGTTACTTGTTAGACGCTTTTATCCAAAGCGACTTACATACTCAATACTGTGGACAATCCACACAGGAGCAATTTGGGGTGAAGTGTCTCAGGGACACAACGACATGCTGACTGCAGTGGGACTCAAACTTGCTACCCCCTGAAGTCCAGCACTCTATCCACTGAGCCACAGCCACCTGATGCCAAAGCCGCCTGATGCATACATACAATCTTATATTGCAGTTGACAAGCTTTGAAATAAGAAAACATGCAAACTTAAAATAATTAATGTAATCCATTTCAAATAATGGCTCAATGTAAGAAGTAGGAATTGTATTATTTTGTATAAATTGTATTTCCCCTTCAAAAGGTCGATCCAAGTGGGAGGGGTTACAGGATTAAAAAGGAACAGTCTTGGGCTGCGTTCCAATAGTCCATTTAGCGTAGGAAACTTCCTAACGGAGTGAAATGACCCGGAAGTCCCTCAGTGGCAGCCACGATAAGTGCCGTTCGAATTCTCTAGATGAAAGGAAAGGAGGTTTCAAACTTCCTTTATAACCTCCTTTAGCTTAGGAACCACTGGACCTCCGTTACCGAAAGGAGAGGAGAAAATGCTGCCCCACAATGCATTGCAGCCGCAGCATTTGCCGTCACTCAACAGTCGGCCGTTCACAGAAACAACCGATTATGACCGAGAAATTATATCATGAAAGTTACGGTGCTTATTAAGCATTTTAAAACATAGGTGGTAAGTTGCCAACGTGCTTTGTTCTGAACGTTCATCAGTATTATAATCAAAAAGAGAAATATGAACGTTAGTTTTCACTGAAATGATCAAATAAAGTCAACATTTCACAGTCTTTACTGAGCTGTGTGGAGTTTGTTCAACTTCTAAAAGATGTCTGAATGGTGATATACACAGTGATAGATGTTAAGAACTAACGTTTATAATAAATACATCTGTATTGATTTTAAGGTCTTTAGTTCATACAATCATACGTATTGGGATCATTGGTATTAATGTGGACCGGAGGGAGAGGGTGACGAGCATAAGTTTCACTTTTCTTTTTTATTTCAATTCCAGCTTTGGTCCTGAAGAATATGTTTCTCTGTTGTCCACGTTCATAAAGCAAAGCAGCAGCATCAGAGCACGGTGCAGAGTCTCCAGATGAGTTTACAGTAGTCCCTCGTTCTTATTAAACATCCATGTTGTAGTCCGCTGTATAGAAAACTGTAGTTTCCATGGTTTCCCCACAGCAGCAGACGCACACAATGACGTCCGCTGGCGCATCATAAACACGTGGGATAGTGAAAGTGCAGTCGATTCTCTAAAGTACCGCAGTCTCTTCTCCTAAGTCCTTTTGAATTCTCCTATCCACTATCCCTTAACCCCGTGAGGTTTCACTCAAAGGTCAAGGAATAGGAGATAGGGTTAGAATTTAGGAGCTGATCTTTGGATTATCGGAACGCAACCCAGGTTCTGGTTCAGCGGAGGTAACCACCATGCAGTCCATCCTGACTGATTTGTAACTTTATTTCACTTTTTTTATTGAAGTACTCATTTAGTTTATTTCTATCTTTTTTGTGTTTGGAATTACTTAGAATTTTGCACTTTGTTTAAAAAGTTACAAGTCACTTGAGGTCACGTTTTCAAGGTCGATTCCATTTATGCGTGAAGTGTGTGAGAGGATTACTAAAATACAATGTTTTAAAATCCTTTATATATGCATACAATATATATAAACATATATGCAAGTGTGTGTATGCATTAACCTATACATATATACAAACACGCCTTAAAATACAGTAATAAGGGCAACACTTACGTAGTAGTCAGAGATGAGCTCAGGCACACTCTCCCCCAGGTACTCTATGAGGCACCTCAGAATCACGTCCCTCTTCTTCACCACGGACACATGCTGATCCTACAGTCAGTCAGTGGATCAGAAACACAATCAGAACCGTGTGGCTTGGTGAACACGTTTATCTTCAAACCAAAGAGAACTGGAATAAACCTAAAGCTCCGGATTCATTCATTGTTTGTCTTGGTGCTACACCCCTTGCTCACCAGCCTGAGTTCAGTCATGAAGCCCTTCATGCGCTGTCCCACAGCTCCCCCCTTCGAGCTGAAGAGCTGCAGGAACTTTGACGTGAACCTGTCCAGCTGAGACATGAACGTCGACTCCAGGGGAATAGTGTTGCACCTTCGGAACTCCTCATTTATCTGGAGGAGAGGACTTTGTCAACTTCTTGTACAGAAAACATAAAAAGGGTGTTTGAAGCAGGACAGGAACATTCACATTTAGTGTAACAAAACACTCCAGAAAAACAAACGTTGGTAAGTTGGCATCACCGACTCGACCAAACAAAGTTCCAGTTACATGTCTCTAACTGTGTGTCCCCCCCCACAGCACTCTGTGGGGGGGGGGAGGTCACTGACACTGAGAAAGTGGATCAGTCCCGTTCTGAAGTCTTTACACTGGCTTCCTGTGTGTCAAAGAATATTTTATTTTAATTTAACTATTCACATCTTAAACGGCACTGTAACTTTTATCATGTGTTTTATACCCGTGTTATTCATGTTATCACTGTTTTGAAATGCCGTTTTATAATTAGTTTTCACTGCATTATTTCTTAATGTCCTTCATGTTTGTAAAGCACTTTGAATTGACTTGTGTTGAAAGGTGCTACATGAATAAACTTGCCTTGCCGAAGTCGTTTTCAGGTTTCTGCGACTTTTTTTGTAAAAATACACAATAGTATAAATAAGCCTCATCAACCAGACCTGGCTATACACAATGTATGCATGTAGAGACACAAAACACATGAACATATGCATATTCTCCCATAATATCAGATGTTGCCATTCAAAAGTGTGTCTGTTTAATTCAAGTCTATCTTGTTCTACTCTCATTATTGGTTTTAGTATCTCTAAGCAGCTGATGGGGCTTCTTTGATGTCGGAGCATCAGATGTGCCTAAACCCAGTTCATTCTTCCAAAAGCTTAAGAATGGCTTTCCTCTGGCACAAAGGCCCTGGGGGCATCATTCCTGCATTGCATCACTTGTGCTTCAATAGTATGTTTTTATGACAATCATTTATAAAAACATGCGGTATGAGATTAAAACACACGCCGATGCTCTGGCTCCGTGATAAGCTCTGGCCGTGTGTGATGCAGCTGCAGTGCGGCGGGGAGATTCAAACGGATAAACAAAACAGGAATACACAACAAATGTAGAATTTGCAATTGGAACATTTGTTGGGTGAGTTTTCTTTTTTTTAAAGTACGATTACAAAATCGAGTAAAAGAAAAAATGGAATTCCAACACTGGGTGAAATACTTTCAACAGACATAAAGTTTGGAGGAAAAATAGACACTAACATTTCTTAAGATTCCCATGTAGCGAGTCTCTCACAAAGCCCACTTTGCGGCAGGACCACTCAACCAGTCTCTGTACCTGTGCAGGGCTGAAGAGCGCAGGCCACCTCTCGTGGAACTGGGCCACTTGCATGGACTGGCCGACCACCTCCCGTCTTCTGCAGCTGTACGTTCTGGACATCATGTCATTCATCGCCTGGCTGTCGTCCCCGGACTTGCTTGCTGCAATGAGCTCAAGTCTCGTATTCTCCAGACTGTCCTCGGTTTCCCCGGCTGGGTGTGGGGGGTAGTAGTTCACCTCAGATTTCCTCGGTTTCTTTATATTCTTGGCAGGTTTCCGGTCACACTCTTGCTTGTGTTTCAGCGTATTGATCATCAGCTCAGGGTTTCCATGGGCTTTAAGTTTGCTCCGGTAGTTTGCACACTTGTACTTGAGGCTTTGCTGCCACCCGTCACACCCGTTATAGGAGCCGGGCTCCCTCAAGCAGGGGTGCCTCTCTATAAGTGCATGTGCAACGGCGGTCCTCTGTGGATCATTGGGGTAAGCCGTGTAGGAAAACATGGCCTCAGCCAGGCGCTCCAGAATGTCCGATTTCACACTTTGTGACGTCAGCAGGGTTCCGTCTTTTAAAAAAATGTCATTGCCCTGCTGCAAAGCCATCTCCGTGTTGTAGGAGAACACGGGAATTGGAAAGACGGCGGGCCACAGGTTGCGCCTGTCCGTGGAAAGGGGGCTGTGAGTTACTGGATCCTGTGAATCCACAGAGGGCAGGTCATCGACCGGGGGCATGTCAGATGTGTCCTGGTTGTGCTCCTGAGGGACGGTGGACTTTAATAGGCCTGGTGGAATGTGCACGACCTTCAGTGTGTCTTTGTCCTTGAGGTCACTTGTAGAGGTTAGCGTGAAGAAGTCTTCAAAGTCAGTATCTTTGTACTGAAGACCTATTTCTGTGGTGATGGAAAAAGCTTGTTTAAACACTTTAATCAAATCCTCCACAGATGAGGGGAGGCCATTTTGAAAAGTTATCTTCTTTATTTCGTGATCCATGACGACTCGAAATTTAAAAGCTTGTTGCATATCTGCAAATAAAAGAAACACAAGCGGTTATACAAGAGTTAAACATGTTCCCGTGGTTTCGAAACCAGGATGTACAGCTGTATCTTAAGGTTAAAGATAGGGTTACCATGGAAGAAGAGTTGCATTTGGACCACTTTAAAAACTACATTAAGGAAGTCAGAGAACTCGTCGCTCTGACAGAGAAACAGCCAACCAATTAGTCACACACCATTAACCACGTCAAGAGCTACAGGAATAACAAAACACTATTTACAAGCCTCCATATGTTTGTTTGTGTATCTTTTCAACTGGCAGATGGACAATCAAGTGTTGGTAACCATTGCTTACACAAGGCAGCCCTGTAGCTCCTTCCAGAATTAATTATCTCAAACTCCCAAGATCCCATGAACCTGCTAAACAGGGGCTCATGGGTTCCCAGTAGCATCATGCCTCCACTAGGCAGCCTTGATATACCTGGGCAGTCCGCTCGAGTCACCGATACACCGTATGTTCATATGCAATCAACCCTAAACCATCCGTCCTGTCATGGTATCGAATGATTGGATTTTACAAGCTCTAACGGAGTAAAGTACATGGTTTGTATTTGCGATAAGATTGCCATACCCTCAGCCAGCGGTTTTCAGACTGTGGGGCGCAGATGTACTGCAGGGGCACGTGAAGCTTGGGAAGAAGTTGTAAAACCCTTTTTCACTTTGATATAATAAAAAATATATAATAGATTTCTTATTGCGACATAAACGTCACCTTGCCCATTTTATTGAACAAACTCAGCTTCTAACTTTCAATATCATTATTCCGCTACTTCACTCCACGAGAGATCTCTCTCGTCTCTCGTGTGCGCGGGGGGGGTTCGCTCACAGAAACGCTGCAGCGGTGTGAACAGATCTGCCGGGAGAACGGAGCGTTCAGAAGTAGAAGGACAATGCTCGTTTGCCATTAGTGTTTTTTGGTAACACGAAGATCTGGCCAAACGGCGTCTTATTCTGTCAGAGAAGTGCACAGTGGGTGCATTGGGGTATTTTTTATTTATTTTTAAATCCTCTGGAGCAGAGAGGAGCTGTGGATTATTGTTATTGATTAATGCATCAGTGTTTCTGACGGCCCCTACACACGGCGGCATGCGTTGCCGCTTGGCGGTGGGCGTGTCTTGAGCTTGGGGAGTCAACGCGAGCAGCCCGACCAACAAACAACCACATGAATGTCCCGCCCCGGACATACAAAGCAAAGCATTCACGCTACATCCATGCTGGCTAAATATACTGTCTATGCTTGCCATTCAAACGAAATACACTGGATATAAACTCCCCAAACAGGCGAAAACCTACCAGTTTCCCCCACTGTCTCTGACACCTCCCCCCATGCCTGGCTCCTCCGGTTTGTATCCCTGTATGTTCCCTACCGCCACGATCATTTTCTCCTCCTTTTGTTGACATATGGGAAATAACTGCGGGCTGGCTCTTCGATTCGCCGAACTGCATTGTGGGAGCAAAGCGTAGCTTCTCTCGAGGTGCTCGCTGCAAAAGTAGAGCAATGTTCTACTTTTGCTGCCTCGACGGAGGCGACAGCCAATCAAATCCCTCGTATGAAAATATGACAGTACAAGCACTAGCCAATCAAACCGCGTGTATGTTGGGAGAGCCAGACCACAGTTATTTCCCATATGTCAAAAAAATGGAGGAGAAAATTATCGTGGCGGTAGGGAATCACCCGGTACTCTATGACCAGTCCCTCTTTACATACAGGGATACAAACCGGAGGAGCCAGGCATGGGGGGAGGTGGCAGAGACAGTGGGTGAAACTGGTAGGTTTTCGCTTGTTTGGGGAGTTTATATCCAGTGTACTTCGTTTGAATGGACAGCTAGCAAGCATAGACAGTATATTTAGCCAGCATGGATGTAGCATGAATGCTTTGCTTTGTATGTCCGGGGCGGGACATTCATGTGATTGGTTGTTGGTCGTGTTGCTCGCATTGACTCCCCAAGCTCAAGACACGCCCACCGCCAAGCGGCAACGCACGCCGCCGTGTGTAGGGGTCGTCAGATTTACATACGAGGGATTTGATTGGCTGACGCCTCCGTCGAGGGCGGGCAAAAGTAGAACATTGCTCTACTTTTGCAGCGAGCACCTCGAGAGAAGCTACGCTTTGCTCCCACAATGCAGTTCGGCGAATCGTGACGTCACCCCATTCAAAGTGAATGGGCAGAAGCATTGAAGCGGCAACGCACGCCGCCGTGTGTAGGGGCCGGGTTAAAAACACTAAACTCACAACTTCAAATGAAAGTGTTTATGAAATAAAAGAGCACATGTTCAAAGTGACAGTAGAAAAGCATGATTGGATGATGGTGAGGACTGGATTTAAAACAGACGATGTACAGTTAATGATCTTAATCCACACAAAGGAACATTTTAAAAACACTTTGTGCAGCAGATAAACCCTGTCCAGTCAGGTGGAGCTGAGCCACGGCTCACAGCTGACCAGCTTCTGTAGAAGCAGTTCATTTACGGTTCTTCTTAATATGAGAGCCTTAAACTTAAAAGTGATTTATGAACCTATCTGTGATTCTCCAAGTTATCTCTTGAACCCCAATGGAGTATGCCACCGCAGGAAACTACTAGTTAATTGAAGTCAGAGGAAAAGTGTAAAGTAATATTTACCATGTTATCAAATCATGCTTTACCATGAAACACTAATTTGGCCATATTGCCCATACTCGTAATAAAATAACGCCACATTCCTCTTGTATTGATTTTGTAGACCCTTTGTGTAATATACCAAAGATCAAATGGACAGTAGCCTACTGTGTGTTTGCATTTCCGTTTTACTTAGAAGACCGGGAATGCTTAAACTATTGATGCCGCGGGAGCTAAAGGACCTTTTATCAAACACGACAAAACAACTAGTCCGCTGCTTTACAGGTAGAAGAGAGGAATAGCGATATATTGCTGAGTTTCAGCGGAGCAGTGGATCAGATACCTGCGGTGTGGATCTGGGACCCGGACCTCTCGCTGGAGAGCAGCATCCGTTGGCGGGAGATCTCTTCTTCATAGTTTGAGATTGTTGTTTCCAGCAGCCCAGATATCTCCTCCACAGCGACAGCAAGCCGCTGGCTGATGAAGGTTTTCAGTGTCTGGAGTGTGGACATTTTCAGGAGAAAAGTGGCATGTGTAAAACTTCTTCTTCTTCTTCTTCTTCTTCTTCTTCTTCTGAGGTTTATTGGCGGTTGGCAACCAACTAAAATGTGCATTACCGCCCCCTAATGGACTGGAGTGTGGATCGGTAGATTGGCAGGAAAACAACAACATTAAATTGCCTCTTTAATTCTAGTTGCTTTTAAGAAAATATTGAAAAGGCTAAATACTTTAGAAGCAAATAAGAGACATTGGTGAAGTATGTGTAGCCCTACGACACAGTTTTAATTTTCTCATTTCATGCATGCAGGCCATCCCAGGCCTATTTTCAGAGAGGACCTTGAAGGCCAAATAAAATAAAGCTTTTTTTCATCAGTTGATTCAATATATGAAAGTGAGAAGTGCAGGGATTAAATGAGGGGTCTGAAATGTAATGTCAGATCACATTCCTTTTATAATGTCACTAGATTGTGATAGTCTCCCTGAGATGTCTCAGGAGGTTAAAAATGCCTGTACCACTAAAGTGGATTGGTCCAAGCTCACAAATGAGAAAAGGCTATTGTACTATGGGAGAACTGATGTCCTATTGAGTGATGTATAACTACCCAAAGTGGCAACTCTGTGTGTTGATGTGGGTTGGAATGAAAGCTCTCACGTGAAGACCTCTGTAACATGTATGATTGTATTGTGGGAGCTGTATGGGAGGCCAGTAGACCGTGCTGTACCTACTCTTGGAAGAGACTCAACGTCGAGCCAGGGTGGAATGAACATGTGGCTGATCAATACGCTGAAGCCAAGAATGCTTTTGGGGCCTGGGTCCAGGCAGGAAGGCCCAGAGAGGGGCCTGTCCTGCATCTCAAAAAGCGTACCAATGCTAGATATAAATATGCAGTTCGTTATGTCACAAACATACAGAAACATTGAGAGCGGACTCTACGGCTGAAAATCTCCTTCATAATGATGTGACTGGCTTCTGGAAGGAGGTGAGGGCTCTGAACAGGCCCAGTACATCGTTACCGTGTACCATAGAGGGAGTATGGCTTCTGGAAGGAGGTGAGAGCTCTGAACAGGGCCAGTACGTCGTTACCGTGTACCATAGAGGGAGTATGGCTTCTGGAAGGAGGTGAGAGCTCTGAACAGGGCCAGTACGTCGTTACCGTGTATAGAGGGAGTATGGCTTCTGGAAGGAGGTGAAAGCTCTGAACAGGGCCAGTACGTCATTACCGTGTACCCTAGAGGGAGTATCTGGAGCCCATAACATAGCTGAGTTGTACAATATACTTAATTGTGTTAAAAGTGACCCCTAAGATTGGTAATGTTGTGAAAAGTGACGCAGTGGGAATCACAGCTAAAGAGGTTTATCGAGCAATTGCACAGCTAGCTGATAACAAAGCATGCGGCTCTGACCCAATCACTGCAGAGCACCTTAAACTGGCATGCCCGAAGTTTGCAGTTCTTCTTGCCATTTGTTTGACCGGCCTCATGACTCATGGTGTGTCACCAGACTCCATGTTGACTGTTACCTTGGTCCCTGTCATTAAGGACAGAGCGGGCAAGGTAGGGAGCTTGGATAACTATAGACCAATTGCTCTAGCCAGTGTGTTATCCAAAGTCCTGGAAAGAATTGTGTTGGATAGACTATGTTCTTATTTATGTACCTCAGATAACCAGTTTGGCTTCAAAGCTAAGCATGGTACTGAGCTATGCATCTATGCTTTGAAGGAAATGGTAGAAACATATAGAAGACAGAATTCCACTGTTCTGATTGGTTCCTTGATGCCTCTAAGGCTTTTGACCCAGTTAACCATCATAAACTGTTTTTAAAATGGAGACAAAGGGGTGTGCCCAACAGTATAATTAGGATCCTGGCTTATCCTGGCCAACCAGAGCATGCGAATCAAATGGGAGAATGCAGTCTCGGCGCCATGTGGTGTTGGTAATGGAGTCCGCCAGGGGGGGCTCCTCTCAACGAGCCTTTTTAATATCTATATGAATGATCTATCAGATGATTTAAGTGTCTGTAAAACAGGGTGTGTGATTGGTCATGTGATTGTAAACCATCTTATGTATGCCGATGATCTGGCAATTGTTTCTCCAAGCTGTGCTGGTTTTCAACAGTTGCTAAATGTCTGTTCTGATTACGGTGTTAAATTTGATGTTAAATACAATGCTAAGAAGAGCGCTGTAATGATCTGCGGAGCAACAGGGGATAAGAACCTTTGTTTTCCAACATTCTGCCTGTCAGGACAGGTGCTGTCTGTTTGCTGTAACACTAAGTATCTGCTGTCTGTTTGCTGTAACACTAAGTACCTGCTGTCTGTTTGCTGTAACACTAAGTATCTGCTGTCTGTTTGCTGTAACACTAAGTACCTGCTGTCTGTTTGCTGTAACCCTAAGTACCTGCTGTCTGTTTGCTGTAACACTAAGTACCTGCTGTCTGTTTGCTGTAACACTAAGTATCTGCTGTCTGTTTGCTGTAACACTAAGTATCTGCTGTCTGTTTGCTGTAACACTAAGTATCTGCTGTCTGTTTGCTGTAACACTAAGTATCTGCTGTCTGTTTGCTGTAACACTAAGGCTGCGGCCACACGAGGACGAATTTGGCCGTTTGCTTTACTGTTTAGTGTCATATAGACCGTTCGGCCACACGAGGACGACCGAATACGGCACTAAACGACTGAGGAAACGATAACGGGTCCCAAGGTGGATAGAAAGGCATACGCCACTCTCTGGGGGGGTCAAACGGCTCCGTATGTGCGCCCTATCCGAACATTTTCAGATCACTGATAGTGATTGCGCAATAGCCCCGCCTCTCCCCACCTCTTCTGCTCACCTCCGCTTACCCTGCGCCATTGCTGAAGTGTTTCGCCACCAACAACAACAACAATGGCGGATTGCAGAGTTGCTATCGTGCTCCGGACGCTATTGACCATGCTACAGTTGTTTGTGCAACATCTACAGCAATAATGATGAGGCAATAGCCCTGCCTCTCCCCACCTCTGCTGCTCACCCCCGCGTCAAAGTAAACTGCACCCTGAATTCAGATTATTTATCTTTCTCTCGCGAGTGAAGTCTAATCTGACAGGACGGAGAGAACGTGGATGACCTTAAACTTTTTGATGTTAAACACGACCAAAACTGAAGTTATTGTACTTGGCCCGAAGAATCTACGAAACAAATTATCTAAAGATATACTAACTATGGATGGCATTAATTTGGCCTCCAGTGAGACTGTAAGGAATCTTGGTGTTATATTTGATCAGGATTTATCCTTTAACGCCCACATAAAATCAATTTCAAGGACCGCCTACTTCCATCTACGTAACATTGCAAAAATCAGGCATATCTTGCCTCAAAACGATGCAGAGAAACTAGTCCATGCATTTGTTACTTCTAGGCTGGATTATTGTAACTCTTTACTATCAGGGAGTACCAAAAAGTCAATCAAGTCGCTTCAGCTGATTCAAAATGCTGTAGCTCGTGTACTAACCAGAGTTAGGAGAAGGGACCACATTACTCCTGTTCTGGCTGCCTTACACTGGCTCCCTATAGAACACAGGATAGAATTTAAAATTCTTCTTCTCGCCTACAAAGCCCTTAATGGGCAGGCGCCATCTTACCTTAAAGAACTTATTATACCCTACTGTCCTACTAGGGCATTGCGTTCCAAGAATGCAGGGTTGTTGGTTGTTCCTAGAGTCTCTAAAAGTACAATGGGAGCCAGAGCCTTTTCTTATCAAGCTCCACATTTGTGGAATCAGCTTCCAGTTTGTGTTCGGGCGGCAGACACCCTATCCGTTTTTAAGAGTGCGCTTAAGACCTTCCTTTTTGATAAAGCTTATAGTTAGGGCTGATTAGATTCAGCCCCTAGTTTTGCTGATATAGGCTTAGTTTGTCGGGGGACATCTTACTTCTTCCTTCTCTCTGTCTATACCTGTGTACTCTCATGTTCCGATTAACCCAGCTTCCCCAAATGTCTTTCTTTTTGGGGTCTATATATGCTGGGATCCGGAGTCATGGATGATCCTGCGGTCTTGTGTCCTGGATCGCGAGCGCTGGATCTTGAGTCGTGGCTGTGGTCCTGGATCATCGGTCCTGGATGGATATCCTCGTGGATTCATCTTCCTATTATACACACATGCATTTCCAAACATTTGGACTACCTATGTTGCAAATGTATTATCTTTTCAATGTACACACGGCATCTATTGCACGTCTGTCCGTCCTGGGAGAGGGATCCCTCCTCTGTTGCTCTCCCTGAGGTTTCTCCCATTTTTCCCTTTAAACTGGGTTTTCTTTGGAAGTTTTTCCTTGTACGACGTGAGGGTCTAAGGACAGAGGGTGTCGTATTGTCATACTGATATTCTGTACACACTGTGAAGACCACTGAGACAAATGTAACATTTGTGATATTGGGCTATATAAATAAACATTGATTGATTGATTGATTGATTGATTGACGGAGACACGCAGCTCTGCTCACCTGCAGCTCCTCCCGCTGCAGCAAAACACACACTTCAAGTCAGATCATCACCCGTAGCTATTTTAATTACCTCTCAAACTCCCTAAACTAGTTATAAATATGTTTATTTTTTACTGTTGGCCGGGTCACTCATGACTGGATCAGATGCTGCATGAGACAGACACTGACGCTGTCCGAAGAGAGGGAGGAAAAAGAGAGGCTCCGCTCCGTGTATTTTATTATTATATGATATAGTCGTTGAACATTGTTCAACTTTTGATGCCGAGAGATGCTCGTGATGCTTGCAAAGTCATGCCATGCTCCCCACAATGCAGTTCGGCGAAGATTCAAAATCAACTACGTCACCCCATTCAACTGAATGGGCGAAGCGTTGAAAGCATTTTTCGATGCCTGTAGTGTAGACGGGGCGTAACAACAAAATAAGATTGAAACATTCAATCACAATGTTTGATACAGCCAATAATAATACAAAAATCATCTCTCGTCAGTGTTTGGAGCACCCTTTGTCAAAAGCATAATAATGAACACATACAATCACAGATACATAATAGCAAAAACATTTATTTTAAACTAATATGTTTCAACATTTAAACATTAGTTAATCTCCTTTATCAAACTATAAAATCAAAACCAGCTTGCAGCTTACAGATTTACTTCAAGGCAATCACTAGTCAAAAGCATTTTAAACTCATGATCATAAGAGATCCAGCTAAAGTATACACATTCACAGTTGAGGTATAAAAGTTGTGATTTAATCAATCTGTAATCTGCAAAATTGCAGTGTCTTCAATTTCGGATTATATTTACGTTAGCTTCATTAAATATTTAATCAAAAGACTTTGGCATGATAACATAATTACATTACTTAAACTATCAATCATTATGTCATTTCAAAATCTGAAAAGGAAAAGTTAGGCAATTATGAAAATACTTTTGTAAAAACCTGGAAAGGAAGGATTATACATTCCTAAAACTTTAATTCATACATTTGTAAATGCTACCACTGATCTGTACCAAATTAATTCAATGAATTATTCGTATTAGCCATACTTACCTGAACATCTACTTATGGTACTTGGAATGGGTTCTTCTGTGTTTATCTAATGTTGAATATAGAATATGAATTTCTTTAAATTATACTTCTCTAATTTGAGGATCAAATATGGTACATAATTGTTATATGACTTATTATAAATATTTGATTTGAAATATTCAATATTCAATGTTCCAATGTCCAATGTCCAGCATACTGGAATTCCACCGAGGCCGCGTCCTTGGTTTGGGGGTAATTTCTAGGCTGCACATGGGTAGACTTCGCGTCCTTCAAATCCCCACAATGCTTTGCGCACGGACCAATTTCCCCAAATCTGTGGCGGAAAATGTAAGGCGGGGCCTCTCATATGACGCACACCTGCACACTTGCTAGCCTGTTCCACTCTTCGTTTTCCGAATGCCAGGAAGGATTCTTGCCTAGCTTCTGAAGGAAGTGACTCGGAAGACATGTGCTACCAAGCAAGCATCCTTACGATTGAGAAATGGCCTGAATATATACGATAGGGGGGGGTTGGCAGATAAGTGGCTGGGGGAGTGGCTGCACCCGTAGGATAGAAAAGGGGGAAGTGACGTCTGACTCAGAGGTCGCGCGGCTGTGGAGAAGAACGTGTTGCCCACATTCTGTCACTGAGTTTAGGCTAGTTAGCTAGCAGGTTTATTGTTTTGGGTGCAGTCACTTTTGCCTCCACTTGCTGTTCAAATAAATGTTGAAAGAAAAAGTAAATCTGTTCATATGGGTGTTGAGAGATGTATCCATAGATATAGTCCCTAATTTTGCTCTCAAAGTGCACCAGATTGATGCAGATTGATTGAGGTTAGGTCCACCACGTGCCCACACCGCCTGTTAAATTGTCTCACCCACATTGAGGATGCTTCCTACGCCCATGTTTTATTCCATGTGTCAAGTCAGGAAAATTGGGTCCAAATGTTATTGCATCAATGATCTGTTAACATTAAAATCACTAAATATATGCTGTAACTATTTTGCTCTAGGCCAGTGGTTCCCAACCAAAGATCGCAGTGGGGGGCGCCAGGCCTCAGATGATTTGAGGCCAAATATCATATTCAGACTAATACATATAATTGTAAAGCAATCCATCCATCCATCCATCCATCCATCCATCTTCTCCCGCTTATCCCTGGTCGGTTTGCGGGGGTAGCAGTTCCAGCAGAGAGCCCCAAACTTTATTTTCCCTGGCGACATCAACCAGCTGTGACTGGGGGATCCCAAGGCGCTCCCAGGCCAGCGAAGAGATATAATCCCTCCACCTGGTCCTAGGTCTACCCCTTGGTCTCTTCCCAGCTGGACGTGCCTGGAACACCTAACCTAGGGAGGCGCCCAGGTGGCATCCTAACTAGGTGCCCGAACCACCTCAACTGGCTCCTTTCGACGCGAAGGAGGAGCGGCTCAACTCTGAGTCCCTCCCTGATGACCGAACTTCTCACCTTATCCCTAAGGGAGACACCAGCCACCCGGCGGAGGAAACCCATCTCGACCGCTTGTATCCGCGATCTCGTTCTTTCGGTCATGACCCATCCTTCATGACCATAGGTGAGGGTAGGAACGAACATGGCCCGGTAGAGAGAGCTTTGCCTTCTGGCTCAGCTCCCTTTTCGTCACAACGGTGCGGTAAAGCGACTGCAGTACCGCTCCCACTGCTCCGATTCTCCGGCCCATCTCACGCTCCATTGTTCCCTCACTCGAGAACAAGACCCCGAGATACTTGAACTCCTTCACTTGGGGTAAGGACTCATTCCCTACTTGGAGTGGACAGTCCATCGGTTTCCTGCTGAGAACCATGGCCTCAGATTTGGAGGTGCTGATCCTCATCCCAGCCGCTTCGCACTCGGTTGCGAATTGATTGAGTGAGTGCTGAAGGTCGCAGACCGATCAAGCCATCAGAACCACATCATCTGCACAACCTGATCTCACCAGAATGCGTGACTCCACCACGACTCCTTAACACCACAATGCGTGGTGGAGTCACGAACT
Source organism: Champsocephalus esox (assembly GCA_036324585.1). NCBI lineage: Eukaryota > Metazoa > Chordata > Actinopteri > Perciformes > Channichthyidae > Champsocephalus > Champsocephalus esox. The sequence continues at coordinate 6,149,400 of CM070481.1, forward strand.
TTGTTACATTTGCGTGTCTGCACCACGCAAACAACCCCAATGTAAAGTGAATGAGGCTCCTTTGTCGTGGTGCACACACGCATTTCTACAACGGCCCGCAGTGAGCTTTTATTCTATACAACGTTTTTAAAATCTACTATAAGCTTGTAACTCACGGGAGGCTTCTTTTATTTTATTTGTATTCATAATAATTTTTATTTTTCGTCAGAATGTAAAAAATACATTAGTTACGAATTTGTGTTCTCAAAAACAGTGCATTGTGTGTCATGCAACTGTGATTTTTATTAAATTAGTTCGTTTTCAAGGAAGGCCAGAGCTTCAGCTGTGTCAAATAGATTGTTCCCTTCAGTTAACGTTATTTAAAAGATAATTATCATGTCCTCTGTATTGTATTACGAGCGTCCATTCCCATTGGATAACAGATAATTTTACACCCGGAAGTAAGTAGCCTATTCTCCTTACTGTCGATTGATTTTACAGTGACATCTGCACTACTCATCGACTAAAAAACACCAAATTGTCCTTGTTAATTCCACAACATTGATTGGTTTGAATTGTGTGCAATACTTTTGTATTTTCCCCCTTCGATTCAGAGAAACAAATATTTTTTCGGAGTTTTTGGACGGCAGAAGACACTACACTACCCAGAATCCTCAGCTATCGTTTGGGACTACACCATGTGCTTAGCTTGACAAACCCCGTGATCAGTCCTCAACCTCTGTGATTGGATGTGCGACGTTTACACAGAGCATCCAAAAGGACTTTGAAATGGAATGAAACCCATCGACGGCACACTATTCAAAACAGGAATCGAACGTGTCCTACCCCCTCCCCCCCTTAGGCCACAGGCTCCTCCAACAGTGCTACGCAATAAAACAGATACACAGAAAAAATAGTGAAATAGTGCAATAAGAGTCTATATACAAGTGATTGGAATATGATATATTAGATACATAATTTCTAAGTAGCAGCCAGATGAATGTTATGGATGTTGTTTCTAAGTTCAGGTGTTTAATAATCGTATAGCCTGTGGGATGAAGCTGTCTCTGTGTCTGGTGGTTTTAGTCCGGATGCTGTGGTACCCAGGCCCGCCTTAACCTGCCATCAGGCCCTGGGGCTGATAAGTTTTGTAGGCCCCCTATTTAAAAATGTATTTATCGTGTGATTTTGGAAATAAAAGTTTCATATTCTGAAAGCCAAGACTTTGTTTATTTAAATATTTTTTAAAAACATCCGAAATATAATGTTATTAAAAAAAATTGTTAAACTTTTGTATTGGCTCATGATAGGCCCCTGATCTCTGTAGGCCCCTGGGCTTCAGCCCAGGTCAGCCCGTGCATTAAGGCGGCCCTGGTGGTACCGCCTGCCAGACTGCAGCAGACAGAACCGTTTGTGGCTGGGGTGATGGTGGTCTTTTATAATCCTGAGAGCTTTCTTTAAGGTTAACCTGGTATTTTTACTCCACTACATTTATTTTAGTTACTTTACAGATTTGGATTAATGATGTGAAATATAAACAACCCTTAAATCAGACTTTAGTTACACCTGAATGAAATTCAGTGAAGGTGATTGTCAAGTGCCAACAATCAGGAGAGATATTTGATAGTTGGTTTCATTTCATTTCATTTCAAACCTTTATTTAACCAGATTGGTCCCATTGAGATCATAGATCTCTTTTTCAAGGGAGACCTGCAACCTGGTGCTTGAGAAGACTAAATATTTATCTGCAGATCCGTTTAAAGCATATTCATTACTCGTTATTCTCTAATAGTTCATTAAAGACTGTATATAATTGCTATTTTGCACATCCTTTTCAAGATTTTCTAAGGTTTATTGACATATCATATACACAATGGCGTAGTTATGCAATGAATGAAAAACTTGGGTCACAGGTTCCTCAACAGTGGACAACAAGACATCTATCAATGTGTGTATACTTCCACCATTACACTGTGGTATTCTGCACATTTCTTTAAATAAAGCCTTATTAGTTAGCACATCCTCCTATCAGGCACTACACTGTTTTACTCTAGATATCATTTGAGTATCTTCTTGATATTTTCTATTCTATATTTATATAATTGACCTTCTACTTTCCCACTATTTTGTATGTACTCTTAATATTTGAATGTTTTCATAAAATATAACACATTCAAAAGTGCGTTACAAAAATGAAAGACATTAAGAAAAAGGCATTTTAAACAGTCATTAAAAAGCAACACAATCTTCCTGCATTGCAATTACTCTAAACGTGTAATAACGTGCTTTAACCAGTAGGTGGTTTGGGTTAAAAGCATAGGTTAAAAGGCTGTCAAGTTTACAGTGTTAACAAAATAAAATATACTGCTGTTTCCGGTTTAGTTTACGACGAATATTATTTTGTTATTGTTTTGATATTTGTAACACAAAAGCGATGGAGAAAACCCATAGCAACCAAAAAAAGATGGTCTTAACATGACCCAGTCGTCTAGTAGTTAATAAAAAACAACAATATCAAAACAAAATATTACTACTAACTTTATTGTGAAATTAAAACAGAACGGTAAAAGAATAGTTTCCGGTCTATTCTGATGCCCGATCTCTGTAGATAAATAAAGAACTAAGACAGATGTGTAATATTTAATGCAGCCAAACCATTTATTACAATGCATTCATATGATGACTATCAAAGAGTAAAGCAAGCACTGCTTAATAAAGTATGATTTTCTCTTTTACGAAACGTTTTTTTTCATATGGAATGCAGTTGGAGGTCAACCAATCAAAGAGCTTGAGGGCTGATCACGGGGTTCATGGTGTAGTCCCAAACGATAGCTGAGGATTCTGGGTAGTGTAGTGTCTTCTGCCGTCCAAAAACTCCGAAAAAATATTTGTTTCTCCGAATAGAAGGGGGGGAAATACAAAAGCATTGCACACAATTCAAACAAATCAATGTTGTGTAATTAACAAGGACAATTTGGTGTTTTTTAGTCGATGGGTAGTGCAGATATCACTGTAAAATCAATCGACAGTAAGGAGAATAGGCTACTTACTTCCGGGTGTAAAATTCTCCGTTATCCAATGGGAATGGACGCTCGTAATACAATACAGAGGACATGATAATTATCTTTTAAATAACGTTAACTGAAGGGAACAATCTATTTGACACAGCTGAAGCTCTGGCCTTCCTTAAAAACGAACTAATTTAATAAAAATCACAGTTGCATTACACACAATGCACTGTTTTTTGAGAACACAAATTCGTAACTAATGTAATTTTTACATTCTGACGAAAAATAAAAATTATTATGAATACAAATAAAATAAAAGAAGCCTCCCGTGAGTTACCACAAGCTTATAGTAGATTTTAAAAACGTTGTATAGAATAAAAGCTCACTGCGGGACGTTGTAGAAATGCGTGTGTGCACCACGACAAAGGAGCCTCATTCACTTTACATTGGGGTTGTTTGCGTGGTGCCGACACGCAAATGTAACAAAGTTCGTGACTCCACCACGCATTGTGGTGTTAAGGAGTCGTGGTGGAGTCACGCATTCCGGTGAGATCAGGTTGCATCTGCAAAAAGCAGTGGTGCAATCCTAAATCCACCGAACTGCAGACCCCCTCCCCCACGACTACGCCTCGAAATCCGATCCATGTATATTACAAACAGGATTGGTGACAAAGCGCAATACAACACATGATTGTCACTAAAAGCCTTGTCTCTAAATTACAATAAATCAAAATATAAATATAAAAATATAATAATAATAAAAATTCAAGTTAGTAGCTATTAAAGGCATAAAAAGACAGAAATGTATAATTCTTTCTTTAATAGAAATGTTTCTTCTGCGCGTAAAGTGTCTAAACCGGGCTTTTCTGGATAAGCGCATTTTTAAAACATGGTCATTGTCCATGCAGGTTTCAGTTCGATTATTCGTCGCAGTTGCTCCGATCAGATCGGTCTCTTTTGAATCCACATAAACACATCAGCAAAATCCGGTTTACTTTGAGCATGTGTTTTAAACAGTTTAATCCCTTTGTGAATTGTTTCCACTTCTGCGCCGTCATTTAATTTCTTCACACAGCGGGAATCCAAATGAATTAATCCTGAGTCCAATAACTATCAAAGTCACTCAATAGTGCTCCTTAATTACGCTTTCATCCCCCTTTAACAAAATACTTCACATTCATCTAGTTTGTGACAGTAGTTGTAGCATTTTTGAGACTTTTAAACTTTAATTACCGCTGTTGCGCGTGCCCCCCCCCCTTGTGTTTTGGGGGGGGGTCATTTGGGGGGGGGTTCTTGGGAAAAACAGGTAAACACTCCCGCTAAGTTTGTTTGCCCCTGTTCTGCTTGAAAGCAAGTACCTGCCTCCTGCAAACTGTTAAAACAAAAGCTTCAACTTGTACAATTTAGAATCTGTATTTTTGAATATCGATCGTAAAGGTAGGGTAGGTAATTCACTTCAGAAACACTTTTTGTTATATTCCATTAAATTTGTTTTCCCTTTGTTGTTGTTGCTGTCAACAAAATAATGTACTCATTCACTCACACAAATGTAAAATAAGCTACATACATTTATATTTAGGATTGTAATGAAGGAATGAATGAAACTGAAAATGATAAGTATGATGTAAATATATATATTTATCCTTTTTGACATGTTAGTTATGTTGTGTTCTTGGTTTAATCAAATTGGAAGTTGCACCAAATGATTGGATATAATTCAGATGCAATTAGCCGACATAAAAGGCCTCAAATTGCAAGTACAGTCTTTTTCACTCAAGTACAGTCTTTTTCACTGCAATAGGTAGATCTCGCCTTTCATCAAGGCCGAGATCGGGGATCTTGGGCTTAAAAAGGTTGGTGACCCCTGCGTTAAGAGTTGTGTTGTTAAGGGATGATTAAGGATATTAACATTATCTGTGATAAAAGTAGAAATACCTTATTATTCAATACCTTATAATCTGAAAATATTTATTTATTTATTTAGTTTAGTGCGAAAGTGTAATCTGATCTGACAAAATATATTAATCACCACTATGTCTGTTCATTGGAAATATAAAAAACAATCATTAATTGTACATCTGTAAACATCTGGTCATTTAATTCAAAGTTCATCTTTGTACGAGAGCTGGAAGAACATGTCCTCCTGACTCGTTCTCCTCCTCTCTTTATGACACAGAGTGCCTGGTGTGTAAAGGCATCCTGACACTGTAGATTAGCACCATATTCAATTGCTCTGCTTTTGTGTGGCTCATTCAGTGAGCACTGTAATTGATCCCCCAGTGGCTCATTTGCCTGCATTCCTTCTGCTGTCAATGTTGATAGCAGTGCGTATTCCGTGATGCATCCAGGTGTCCGGAAGTCCCCGGAGTTGGGGACTGGCTTCAGTAGAAGCTGCTGGGACTCCCAGCAACTGAAGCCTTCCGAGTAAATCGCCAGTACGCCGACACCTCCTCATCTCCACCGCTCATGTTTTCTTTAGTGTTGCCATAAGTTAGTCTCTCTCCGTTAGTGCGCAGGGCTAATGCTAATAATACGAATCCGAAGCAGATGGCGGCTTCACAAAACCTTTCAGAGTATTACAGGACGTGGTTCGCAATTCGCCCAGCCAATCAGAAATTGGAACCTTTTTCTCCTCAGGAAAGTCCCTGACCTCTAGCAGGGACTAAAAAGGGGTGAAAAGGTTAGCAAAAAAAAGTTCTAGTTCCAGATCTTTTTGGTGTGAACGCAAAATCCCAGGAACTATTAGAACTATTCCTGGGAAAAGTATCCGGTGTGAAAGCGCCTCATGAGTCCTTTTGTTCAGCCTTATCTTCCCCCCCTTTGAGCATTATTATTAGATCGGCCGGTAGAAAGATGATTTTTTTTTAACTACAGGGATCATTTTTGATTGCATAGAAATATTGTTTATTGAAATAGCTGAACAGCTTCAGTTCATTCACAAGTTACATTTTTCCCCATTTTTACAGAAAGTGTTTTCCTTTTCTTTTTCAAGTCTAAGAGTGTTATATTGTTTCTACACCCGTCCTTGTATGTGTGTGTTTGCATGTCCAGGACTCTTTCCCACTGAAAGTCCGAGGTATCCATCTGGTGAACGAGCCAATGTTCTTCCGGCCCGCGTTCGCCATGATCCGCCCTTTACTGCCGGATAAGATCCGAAAGAGGGTCAGCCACCTGTCACACACACATCACCTGTCTCTGTTCTCACACTCATACACACTGTGTTGAATCAGGTTCCCTCTCCCCCACTGCAGATCCATATGCACGGTGCTGATTTCCAGGACACTTTGAGCTACTTCTTCTCACCTTCTGTCCTTCCACCAGAATATGGAGGGGAGGGGCCTGGCATAGTGGGGGTGTGTCAGACTCAGTGGCGACGGGTCATTAGGGGCAGCCCCACCTAGTGTCAGCAGAAAGTATTAAAAATAATGATTACAAAAAAATAAAAGATATATAAAATATATTTTATGATCATGTTTAATCATCTGATTCATCTGTACATTGCTGTTTTAGTCTGTGTTCTTCTAATTAGTGTCTACAGTGCCGTTTTGAGCCATGTGGGACAAAACCCGATCATGCCCCTCCCTCTCACTGTCTAATTCAGGGGTCTCCAACACGTCTATCGCGAGCTATCAGTAGCTCGCCGCTCGATTATCGATTATAGCGTAGTAACGTCGCTTCTTGATTTTTCGGCCGCGGCCGGACAATAAAGTGTTTTTATTTTAGAATTGTTTCTGTCACACAAATATAAAATTGGTCCGTGACGCAGAGATCAAGGAGCAGATGTGACAGCGGCACACCGACACCACACACGGACCAGTCTGCTTTCTCCAGCAGCACCAGTCAGAACCAACGGCAGAATGACCCGCTCTGAATCAGGCCGCGTCGCTGCGGCTCAGAGACACACAGGGAGGGATTTGTGTTTTTGAAAAACACTCGTTATCGTAATGTCAGGCTTTTGGTGGATTCAATCAAGTCTTGGATTGCAGAGTATGAATGTCCTCTTGCTATTTTCAGTTGATAAATACGCGTGTAAAGTTTGTGAAGGCAGGAGGAAAGCTTCCGCGATCACCGTATCCTCTCCGTTCCTCCAAACCCCGCCCCCTCCCCTAATGGCTGACAGTGACCCGATAGAAGCTTTATTATTCACTTAATCACTGATTGAGATATGATGAAGCTAACTTAGTCTCATACATTCATGGGATTAATGCAACAGTAAGACAGAGAATGTGAGTGTGCACCCACATGCACTATTTTTGTTTTTATAATGCTGTTGTAAATACTCCTGTTGTCTGCTGTGTTCAGACTCAAGTCCTGTGTGTGATGCCACATTCAGGACATTCAGTGTCCTGTTTTTAATAGAAGACTGTTGCTAGAAGCTGCAGCTCGACTGCAGAAGCATTAGTTTTTTGTTTTTGAGGATGGAAAAATGTCACACACTGGGAGGCTAGACCTATACAATTGATTTACGATGGTTTATAATTTAATGTCAAGACAAAGAAGAAGAAAAGATGGCTGAACTGTTCAGTGTCTGTGGAGATGGAGGTTATATATCTCCAAAATCATGTTCAGCTTAAGTCTCAGCAAAACTCACAACATTTCTGGATCCTTGTAGACCCAGAAAACTATAAGAATATTCACCAAGCAGCACTGAACATGTCTGCTTTATTTGGTTCTGTTCTACAGACCTTTGTGAAGCAGCTTTTTATGGCATGAATGAAATCTAAATACAGAACAAGGCCGACTGATGGACATTTAAATGACTCTATTAGAGTGAAGCTAAGTGGGTCCAGCATACACCTCTATGGTGACTCCATGCAGCGCCAGTCGTCTCACTAACTGTGAAAAAGAGTGAATGCACTTATTTTACACATGTGCCATAAGATGTTTGCAAGGTGGTGATTAAGGCGATGTATTTACTATGAGGGCCATAATAATATGTGAGAAATTGTCTACAAGGACTTAAAGCATCTTTCGGAGAGGACAATGAAGCATGAGAGCAGCAACAGTCACTTGGAAAATACCGTAAAATTGGGATTACTGAAGGGTGGGGATTGACAGCACCTACAGACATTGATGATAATAATAGGAAGGTGGAAGAAAACAGGTACGTGCTGCATCGGATCATCACCTGTATTAAACTGTGTGGGAAATGTGAGACAGCACTGCGGGGCCACAACGAGTCGGCGGACTCTCTGAATCCAGGGATAATTGCATGCATTGGCCGCCACCACTCATGATGGATAAGACGAGCCAGGCCGACGAGTCAGCAGCACAGCGCCGGTGATGAAGGAGGCTTGGGACACAGTCATCCCACAGGTTCTCACAGAGTGACCATTTGATCGCTGCAAAGCTTGTTGACAGCTCATTCTTCCCACAGCATATCCTGTCATTTTGTTACGAACTCAGGCACTTAGGAGGTAGGACCCAATTGCACGACCCGGGAGACAGAGGTAAAGTATTTGTAAGATACTTTATTTTGTCATGAACAGCAAAAATGAACAACAACAAATTGTCTCTATCAATCTCTAGCTGAGATGACAAAAAAATGGAGAACAAAAATGAAAACGCTCACGTAGAGAGGATCAAACTTATCAAGAACTCAAAAGAGCATCAACCTGACTGTGGCAAGAGACAAGAGCAAAGCACTGACCATGGCAACAGACAAAAACGAACTGACAAGGAACACTGGGGAACAGGGGAATTTAAACACATGACAATAAGACACAGATGGGAACAATCAGGGGCGGGGCTGGTGTTGATGAGTCTGGAATGACAGGTAAACGGTGAGTGACAAAACAAAACAGGAAGTGGAAGACAATACAACCAAAAAACAACATAAATCTCAACATTTCTGTCGGTGCACAACAGGGCCGACTCCTGATGACCCAGGCCGATCATAAAAATCCTGAATCAGAGTTTTGTCAACAATGAATCACGCAGGAACCCAGCCCCTTTCCTCGAGACCATAACCCTTCCAATCCACCAGGAATTGCTTGCCTCGACCCCTATTGCGGACCTCGTGCAGCTTGCGAACCTTGGATGTTAGACCACCTTCGAAAAACTGGGGTGGTGGAGGGGGCTTGGAGGCGGGAATAAGTGCGCTCTCATACACAGGTTTAATTTTGCTCACGTGGAAAGTAGGATGTACTTTCATGGACCTGAGGAGTCGTAAGCGCACAGACACCGGATTGATGATTTTAGACACCGGAAAAGGTCCCACAAACCTTGGAGCCAACTTCTTGGAAGCCACCTGAAGTGGTAAGTCCTTGGTAGAAAGCCACACCTTTTGACCTGGACTGTAGAGTGGAGCGGCCCTGCGGCGGACGTCTGCTATAGCCTTCATCCGAACCGAACTTCGGAGAAGAGATTGGCGACCTCCAGCCCAAACTCTGCGACAGCGTCTGATCAAGGCATGAGCCGATGGTACCGTAACTTCCCCTTCGTTGGTTGAGAACAGCAGAGGTTGATAACCATTGGCACAATGGAAAGGAGAGAGACCTGTGGCCGCCGTGGGAAGAGTATTGTGAGCAAACTCAACCCATGTGAGGTGGTCGCTCCAGGTGGTCTGGTTCTGGAAAACGAGACAGCGTAGTGTAGTCTCCAGTTCCTGATTCAGGCGCTCCGACTGTCCATTCGATTGAGGGTGGTAACCTGAAGACAAGCTGACAGTAGCGCCTATGAGTCTGCAAAACTCCTTCCAGAAAGCTGAAATGAATTGTGGACCCCTGTCGGAAACAATGTCATTTGGGAATCCGTGGATCCTGAATATATGGGTCATCATGACCTCTGCGGTACCCTTGGCAGAGGGAATCTTGGTTAGAGGAATGAAATGAACCATCTTGGAGAACCGGTCCACCACTGTCAGGACCGTAGTTTTGCCTCTGGACAAGGGGAGACCTGTCACAAAGTCCATAGATATGTGTGACCAGGGATGTTGAGAAATCGGCAGCGGTTGGAGCAAACCCATCTTGACCTGGAACGAGGTTTTATTGCAAGCACACACCGGACAAGCCGCTACGTACTCCTGCACATCCTTCTTCATGGCTGGCCACCAGAAATGCTGCTTAATCCTGCACAGAGTCCTTTTAACTCCAGGGTGGCACGAGAGCACAGACGTGTGTGCCCAGTGGATGACCTTGGAGTGGAGAAACACAGGAACAAAGAGCAGGTTGTTTGGACACTCGCTAGGTGCCGGGTTCAACATATTAGCCTGCTTAACATCCAACTCTATTTGCCAGTAAAAGGCTCCGACCATAAGGTTTAAAGGAAGGATGGTCTTGGGCTCTACAGCAAGGAATTCTGGTTTGAAAAGGCGAGACAAGGCATCAGGCTTTTGATTCTGGGAACCGGGGCAAAAAGAGAGGGTGAAATTGAACCTACTGAAAAATAGAGTCCATCTGGCTGGCGGGAGTTGAGGCGGTTAGCCTTTCTAATGTACTCCAGGTTCTTATGGTCCGTCCAGACTAAGAACGGCTGCTCTGCCCCCTCCAGCCAGTGTCTCCATTCCTCAAGAGTAGCTTTCACAGCTAACAGTTCTTTATTCCCCACATCATAATTCTTCTCTGCCGTCGTCAACTTACGCGACAGGAAGGCACATGGGTGCATCTTGTTGTCTTCACCGGATCTTTGAGACAACTCCCCTCCAATACCCTCATTGGAAGCATCGACCTCGACCAAAAACTGGCGCTGGGGATCCGGAATGGTGAGTATGGGAGCTGTGGTTAACCTTTCCCTGAGGCGCTGGAAGGCGACGTCAGCCTGGGGAGTCCACTTGAAGGGAACCTTAGGAGAAGTGAGAACATGCAGAGGAGCAGCAACATAACAGAAGTTTCTAATAAACTTCCTGTAGAAGTTTGCAAACCCCAGGAACTGCTGAACCTTTTTCCTGGAGTCTGGTGTTGGCCAATCGGAAACTGCACTGACTTTGGCAGGATCCATTTTCATCTGGTTGAGATATTATGTATCCTAAGAAAGACACCGTTTCTGCATGGAACTCACATTTTTCTGCCTTGACATATAATTGATTCTAAAGCAGTTTCTGCAGAACCTGACGGACATGGTTAACATGGGACTTAGTGTCTGGTGAGAAAATCAAAATGTCATCGAGATATACAAACACAGAAACATTCAAAAACTCCAGCAAAACCTCATTCACAAAACCCTGAAACACAGCCGGTGCATTACACAGTCCAAAAGGCATTACAAGATACTCATAGTAGCCACTGTTTATGAATCCTGTCTTCCACTCATCCCCCTTCCTTATTCGAACCAAGTGATATGCATTTCTTAAATCCAACTTGGTGAATATCGTGGCAGTCTGAAGTAGTTCGAAAGCAGAGGACATGAGTGGCAGAGGATAGCGGTTATTTACCGTAATGTCATTAAGAGGACTGTAGTCTATGCAGGGTCTCAGAGAACCATCTTTCTTTCCTACGAAGAAAACCCCCGCTCCAGCTGGGGAAGATGAAGGACGGATAATCCCTGATTTGAGAGAAGAGGAAATGTATGCATCCATTGCCGCTCTCTCGGGCCTTGAGATTGAATACAGTCTTCCTTTGGGAATGGGAGCCCCGGTAGGAGATCAATGGGGCAATCAAAAGATCGGTGAGGAAGTAGTGACATGGCTTTCGATTTGTTAAAGGCTTTCTTTAAATCGTGGTAACAAGGAGGTATTTTCTGTAGATCAGGATAGTCAGGGTGATCTATAATGATACTAGCTGGAAGCAGCGGAGCTCGGCAACAGGACCACGCCCAAAGAATGGGGAGTGGTGACATTGACCCGGTAGAACCTGGAGAATGTGCCAGACGATGCCCACGACACCGCAGCGCAGATGGTCTCCAGGGACACCCCTCTCAGGGCAGCCCAAGACGTTGAGATTCTCCTTGTAGAGTGACATCTCACCCCCGATGGCGGGGGTCGGCCACTGGCCCCATAGGCATGTGAGATTGTATCCACAACCCAGTGGGACAGCCGCTGCTTGGAGAGAGCACAGCCCCTTCTCGTGCCGCCATGGCAAATGAAGAGCTGCTCTGACTGTCGTATATGGGCCGTAGCACCAATATACGCCTCTAGGGCACGCACAGGGCACAGCAACTCAGGCGTGCCGTTCTCCTGTGGGACGTTAAAGCACGCCAGCTGGATAAGCCGATTGGAGTGGGCAAGTGGAAGCACCTTGGGCAGGGACGCCACGTTCGGCCAGAGGGCAACACCCGAGCCATCGGAGTCCCACCTCAGGCATGTATCACTCACAGAGAGGTCATGTAGCTCTCCAACTCGTTTCCCTGAGGTCATGGAAAGCAGAAATGCTGCCTTTAAGGACAGCCACTTAAGCTCCACCTGGGCCAGGGGCTCGAAGGGAGGAGATGATAGGGCATCCGGCAGCAGGTGCAGGTCCCAAGCCGACCTGTGGCACCCTGCCATGGTGCCGTCGACCCGAATATGTCGGGCAGAAATAGCAGCCACATAAATTCAGAGTGGAGTAAGAACGCCCACTGTCTAGAAGGGACTGCTTTCTGGGCAACAGCGTACATGCTGTCCCAAGGAACACGCGCATTCTTGCCCCCCAGTAGGGGTAGAAAGTGCGTGAGTGCAAGCTGCACAGCCCGAAGCTCTAGCACGTTGGCATGGCGTGCACCCTCCTGGGCAGACCACTGACCCTGAACAGTCCTGCCCTGCCGTACTGCACCCCACCCTGAGAGACCTGCACCTATGGTGACGGTCTCCTTGCGGGATGGTATGGCACCCATGGGCACGCCCATCAGGAGATAGGCCCCTCCAGTGTGACCGAGAGTGGAGGCAACGCCCTGACTTCCCTGCGCCTGTGCCACTTGGCATCCAAGTGAAGGCTGTTCAGCCACATCTGCATGGGGCGCAACGCCAATGGGCCCAATGGCCGAGGCAGCCTGCCCAAGGGCCGAAGAAACTGAATATAAGACGCCATGTTGTCCGGCCCACATGGAAGTATGCATCCCTCCAGTCCACGGCTGTGCATGTGCTGTGGTCAGCATATAGAGTGGCAGCACCTTCAGGAATCTGAGGTCCAAGATCAGGCGAAATCCGTCGATTTTCTTGCTCATGAGAAAGTACGCCGAGTAGAACCCCCTGGGCTAAGCAGAGGGTCTACTGGCTCGATTGCGTCCTTGGACAAAAGGACAGACAACTCTTGGGCCGGAGCTAGGGCCTCTGCCGGATCGCTGACGACTGTCATTTTGGCCCAGCCGAAGGCTAGGGGCCGGAACTGCGGTTCGTACCCCTGGGTTAAGGTGAACACCACCCAAGGGCCGGAAGTACAGACAGCCCAGTAACTGAGGCTGTCTGGGGGGCGCCGGTAAGGCTCTGAGGCACGAGGCGGCCTAGAAGGCCGGCGGCACGAAAGCCCCTGGGAGGTGGATGAGTGGGGCGCTGGGACCTGTGCAGACCACCACTGTAAGCTGGTGGCTGAGAGCGGCTGCTAGAGGGGCCCCTGGGCCTGCTGGGAGTGGGCACAGGCCTATAAAGACCCGAGAGCTGCTGCCTGGTCTGCCTAGCTTAGGCAGCATGCTCCAGTGCCTACAGGGCAGCTGCCCCAAACAGCTCCCCTGGCTCGACTGGCTCACTACGGAGGACATGTCTCCGACAGTGGTGACTGAATAGGCCACACATGGCGACTGGTCTGCACCAATAAGGACATAACTCGTCCCCATTCCCTAGACATTAGGGCAAAGGCTTACAGTGATGCATCACTGAGGCCCAGCAAAGAAGGCTAAGCTGGAGCCTGCTGCAGAGAGGTAGAGAAAGCCAGTATCAGATGGGAGAGGGAATTCCGTGCCGCTGTGTCGTAGGCCCTACAGAGCAGCTCGTTTGTGACCCTGCACTGAGGCCGAGGGCACCTGGCATCAGGAATCGGGGAGGTGATGGCAGGCTCAATGGATGGCAAGCGACCCAGCCCCACCCTCGCCGGATCCTGCCTGGCAGCAGAGTGGGAGAGGGCCCTGGTGTCTCTCGAGCCTGCATGGAGCTCCCTCAGGTACTCCTCCAGGCCCCCCCACCCTTCATAGAAGAGGTTTGTCCGGAGCCGCCATGGCATCCTCAAGTAGAGGTGTGGCAACCGAAGGAGGGCCAGGCGGCAAGCTAGTAGCCCCCGCACCGGCCCCTGGCTGAAGGGCCAACAGGAGCGACTTCGTCTGCTCCATGACGGCAGCTAACCGACCCACCTTAGAGGACAGCCTGTTTCTAGCCCTCTACCTGGGGGGTGAACCCATAGCCATCCCTCCATCAAGTCGCCGGGAACGGTCAGACTGAGCTGGAGGAAGTTGTGATGAGGAGAGGTGCCACCTCTGCGACTCTAGCTACTCTGAGCGCCCCCATACAGGCGCTACGTGAATGAGCCAGTCTATAGGTAGCCAGATGCAGCGTAGCCGGGAGTGGGCGCGAGAACACAGCCTTCCCCAGCTACCTGCTGAACGGAAAGAGTAGAGCAATGCTCCTACTCGCCGAAAACAAAGAGGGATGTAACTACACCCACATTACCGGCAGAGGGAGCAGGAGCGAGAGCACTGCCTTCACCGAGCTGGATTAAATAAAGAAGCTTAACGGGGAAGTTTAGCCAGGCCGTAAGAATCAAGCAGCAGGTCCACCAGGAGCGGGGGCGAAAAACACTGCCTTCACTGGATGATTTAAACAACGAAGCTCAACAGAACACGCCAGATGTTAGCCAAGCGGCCGCAGCTAACAATCAAAGCAATACGTTACAGGGAGCGGGAGCGAGAACACTGCCTTCACCAGCTGAGTTTAAATAAAGAAGCTTTAACAAAACATGCAAGATGTTAGCCAAGCGGCTGCTGCTAACAATCAAAACAATACGTTACCGGGAGCGGGAGCGAGAGCACTGCCTTCACCAGCTGAGTTAATAATGAAGCTTCACAGTACACGCCAGACGTTAGCCAAGCGTCTGCTGCTAACAATCAAGCGAGATCAAGTCAAACACAAATGTTTAAGACCAGATAACTAGCTTCTAAAGAAGAGAACAGCACAGAGCCGTAGTTACAGTAGTAAGTATGGCCAGTGCTTACACGGCATAGAACCGTAGTTACAGTAGTAACTATGTCCAGTACTTACACGGCTTAGTCCCGTAGTTACAGTAGTAACTATGGCCAGTACTTACACGGCTTAGAACCGTAGTTACAGTAGTAACTCTGGCCAGTACTTACACAGCTTAGAAATGTAGTTACAGTAGTAACTGTGGCCGGTGCCTAGTGTCAGCCAATGGCTGCACCCTAGATAATATAATATTGGGAGGATGAAATCCTCTTTAATGGCCACACATGCAGAGCACACAGCACACACAGTGAAGATTGTTCTCTGCATATATCATCCTAGTACAGTAGTAGTAGACTAGAGTCTAGTACTAGTAGCAGTAAATACCACGATATAGCGCTACTGCAATCAAAACCATACGTTACCGGGAGCGGGAGCGAGAGCACTGCCCTCACCGGCTGAGTTAAATAATGAAGCTTAACAGTACATGCAAGGTGTTAGCCAAGCGGCTGCTGCTAACAATCAAGCAACCAAGTCAAAACACAATGTTAAGACCAGATAATTAGCTTCTATCGAATAGAACAGAACGCAAAAAACCGTAGGCCATGGTCACAGTAGTAACCATGGCCAGTGCTTACATGGCCTAGGACCGTAGTTACAGTAGTAACTATGGCCAGTAATTACCTTACTCTCTGCATCTAAACAAAAAACGGGCAATATATGCAACCCAGTCTCACGGCATTTCGTGTTCACCAACACGATTTTTAATCTATTGATTCGTGTTCACCATCACGATTTGCCCCTTTTTTTCGTGTTGTACACATAGACTGTATTTATAAATACAGCACGATTTTAAAAGCAATGTATTTCTACTGGTAGTAGGCTTGTTTGAGACAAGCAAGACCTGCGCAGACCTGCGCAGTTGCGATCAACGTCTTGCTAGTGCGTTGCATGATGGTTAGTCATTTTGTCCGACTTGCTCTGGAGGCTCGTCCACATGAGACTTTGAAATCTCGCGGGACAAAGACGCCCGCAGCCTTGAGAGCGAGGCGAGTTGGAGCAGTTGCTCTCCACGAGCTGCGGAAGCGAAATGCTTGATGGGAAACGGCTCGCTGGTATCTCGAGCTGAGCGCTCATTGTTTTTTTTTACCACGTGCTGCTGATGAAACTCTCCAATTGGCTGGCAAAAGTTTGTTGTTGTTTTGTGTCAGTTTTACGTCGCCACATCCATTCCCATTTTTCATTATTGTTCCACAATGTTTATCATCATGAAATTAATATCTATATATTTTATACTATACTACTTACCGTTTTCATACTTTATATATCTTAGCATATTCATACACACTGTTCATACTGCTCTCAGGCTATCTAGTGTATTCATACCCCACTGTTTATTCATCATTCAATTCATTCTATATGTTATTCTGTAGATTGTACATTACTTTCCACTTCACTGCTTGTTGCACCTGGTTAGAAGCTAAACTGCATTTTGTTGTCTCAGTACCTGTAATATGTGCAATAACAATAAAGTTTCTCTTTAAGTTAAACCAAATCATTAAAATAAAATCTAATGTAATGATTTGGTTTAACCTTATTTATTGAATACATCATTTAAAATAGCAAGATTAAATCAAATTACATCCATGTTGTACACATCATAAAGCTTAAAGTGGCAGCTAAAGAATTAACACAGTGGCAGGTCTGTTCAATTCATGCTCATGAAGCTTCATGTGTGCGGATCTGAAGGGACTGATCATTTGTAGCCTGTCCACCTATATACTGAATTAACAAACATAAAGCAATGGAAATCACCATACAGTGGGTAAAATGGAATTTCCGCCATTGCAAACCCAGCCAGTCAAGCCGACTCCGAGTCCGAGCTGTCCGACTTAAGACGAGCTTTTTGACACCTCCCCCGGCTGCGATCGGCTACTGTCGTCTACTTTCGAGGCGAGCCGCAATGTGTCTCAAACAAGCCTAAAGGCCCTGACACATCAAGCAGTCACCAGAGGACTAGCCGACGCTGAAGTCGGCTGTTGCCTGGCCGTGTTCTCCTGCGTTTTGGCCATGTGTCGCACGGGAACACACCGCACCGACTTCAGTGCATGAGTGCTTCGCTTCTCATGCACTGATTCGCTAGCACTGATTCGCTAGCTGAACAGCCAATCAGAGTGATTGCTTGGTCCAACTGCCCGACCCGATGCATGGCCGATTCAACATGTTGAATCGGCCATGCATCGGGTCGGGCAGTCCAAATAAGGCGTGTCACGGCAGACGGTGCGGGACACACCAACCTGACTACGGCGCCGCAAATGCCCGACAGCCTCTGACGGTCTCTGACTCCCAAAATCGGGTTGGTGTGTCAGGGCCTTAACGTGTTTCACGCCTGCAGGCTGCAGCACGTCTTTTTCTCCGGTCGGGTTGTGGAAGACCGGAAGCTGTGTGGTTCATAAAAACATGTTCTTACTCAATATCAAGCCACAATTATTGCTTTTATTTTAAATCGTATAATTTCGGACTTTTGTTGCTGTCTGTGAGGAAAATAAATGGGGCTCAGAGCCTCAGGATACTGAAATCTGTATTTTTAAATATTTCTTTCCTTCTAATTTGTTATTCTTTTCAAAGTAACACACTGTTATTTATTCACCAATAACACACAATTATCCTTACTTTTATTTATTGGTTTAATTCCATAATCTCGGGCTTTTTTGGTGTCCGTCAGGAACTGAATTTCAAAATAAAAATAACCGGAAACAGACGTAGGCCTATAAGGGACATTTCGAACATCATTGCGATTGTCAACATTTCTGATTTTAGGATGGCTCAAGACACTACACTACCCATAATCCCCAGCTATCGTTTAGGACTACAGTCCTTACGCAGAGCGTCAAACAGCTGTGTGAAATGGAACGAAACCACGCCAGACTATCCAAAACTGGAATCGAACACCCCCCAGAACTACACATGCTGGCCAGAGCCATAAAGATATAAGAGTCACGACAATCTTTGATGTCGCCGCCAGCCGGTCACGTTGTTTATGTATGCCGGGATAGTTCAAAACGCACTTCCGTGGCAATGCTTCTCTATGGCAAAAACAGCACAAACATGGTCAAAATAGTCAGATTAAACCAACGCTGTTATTTTTTAAAGATTGCTTTCATATTTACATGATGTGGTTACACTTTGTATGGATTGGCAATATTTACCAGTTTCGTTATTTAACGATATTTTGAGGGGAAAGTGTGGCAGCACAAGCAGGCTATGTTGCTGTCACTGTCAGGTCAGTCACGTCCGTAGTATAGTTGCGCTGCGTTGTCATGTTCTCATATGGGACAGACAGACAGCAGCGATTGCGTTATTGAATGGTAAATATATATTAAAAAAACACACACACCCAGGTACTTTTTCAGCTGTAATTGCATTATTGCATACTTTTTATTGACAGTTTTGCATTTGGAGAGGCAGGGTGACAACGGAAAGCTTGGTAGCCTATTACTTATTAAGAACAGTGTATGGAAAAAGTGATGTGTGTTAGAACAAAACAAAGTCAAATGAATGAGAAGGAGAACAAAGAGGGTTAGGGTTCAACAGGAAAAGATTAATTCAGCCAAAAAACACAATTTTGATTAATCTAAAGTGTAAAACAATCTTCAACACAGACCAAATGAGTGCCCTTGGACAACAACACATGGTGGGGCAAAGAAACGATACATTAAATTGGGACAGTGGGAGACTGAAAATGATTACTATGATAAATATTCAAACTATTTACAAAACTATTTTCAGAAGCTCCTGTTGAACCATGGTTCAACAGAGCAACACAAACAGGTTTGTCAACAATAACAATTAAAATGACGAGGCCACTTTGCCAGGGGGAGGTAATCCAGCGACGAGACAATAAAGCAATTCATATTAAGTTCTGTTGAGACACCACAGGATATAAAACCTTCCAAGCGATGACCTCTCCTCACCTTTCACCTGTATTTCCTCAGGTCCTTCAACGTCTGCAGCACAATAAGCACAAGGGCTGTGCATCTTCACTGGTCTCACGATTCGATTCGATTACGATTATCCTGTCAACGATTAGATTCGGTTCGATATCCCGGTGCATCACGATTCATACCAATGCGTTGCATCCTCAATTTTCTATATTACTGCACATGGCATATTTTTCATCAATGCATACATGCAGTAAATACATATGAACTCTCTTTTTATTATTTAGAAAGTGCTTCAGAAATCAATAACATAAATGTCTTGACATTAATTTATAAACCAAAATAAATTAATTGTATAGGTCTAGCCTCCGTGTGTGAAGTTGTTCCATTCTCAAAAACAAAAAGCTAATGCTTCTGCAGTCTAGCTGCAGCTTCTAGCCACGGCCTTCTGTTAAGAAAGGACACTGAATGTCCTGAATGTGGCATCACACACAGGACCTGAGTCTGAACACAGCAGACAACAGGAGGATTTACAACAGCATATACAAACTAAAATACTGCATGTGGGTGCACACTTACATTCTCTGTTTTTTCTGTTGCATAAATCCCATGAATGTATGAGATTACATTATCTTCATTATATCTCAGTGATTAAGTGAATAATAAAGTTTCTATCGGGTCACTGTCAGCCTGTCACTCATTATTTTCACACAGGGACCCTGTGTCTCTGAGCCGCAGCGACACGGAGTGATTGAGAGCGGGTCCTTCTGCTGTCGGTTCTGGACTGGTGTTCTTGTGTTGGTGGATAAAGCAGACTGCTCCGTGTTGCTGTGCCGCTGTCACGTCTGTTCCCTGATCTCTGCGTCACCGACCGATTTGATATTAAAGTGACAGAAAAAACGTTATAGTAAAGCCGCGGCCGGAAAATCAGGAAGCAACGTTACTACGCTATAACCGATTGTCTTCCGTCACTGCATCGAGACCGAATCGTCCACGTCCGCATCGCAATGCATCGTAGAAACGATTATTTTCAACACCCTTAATAAGCACCCACCCACAATTGTTGTTCGCACAAGCATAATTGTGCGAACAACAATTGTGGGTGGGGGAGGGGCATTTTACAAATATTTACAAACAACTATTTACAAAAAAGCAACTATTTACAAAAAAGCAATACAGAGCTCTAGTCTAGGGCATCAGGGGCCTAATCATTTTGAAAAAAACAAGAAGGTTCCTTTGTGAAAGGGACATCCTCTCCATCTGTTTCCTGGGCCCTAAGAAGCAGAGCAAGAATAGGAACAGTGGTGAATAATAGGAGAGAATACAGTTGGGAGCAGACTGAACAGAGGACATAGCAATATTCAGGTTAAAATGTTAGCACAATAAATATTATGGCACTTTCGTTTATATTGCAGGTACACTTTGAAGACGACCAATATATTGGCAACAAATCAGGAGGAAATTTGAGGTTGAGGCCACATGCTGTTCCAACAGTATTTATACATCGGCCTAAACCGAAAAGGAGAAAATTCACGTCAAGGAGTATGCCTCCAGCTGTCAGGAATAATGACCACACCTGTTACTGCACATCAAACATTGGTATGATTTATGAAGCGAACAATGTTTCCCATGTTATATCATTCAAGGATAGACTACACTCCTAGTCCTAATGCAACTTTCAGATTATACAGCTTCAAAACTACCAGGGTTCAGGGATTCTCTGAAGACTCATATACCACATGTACATAATCTACAGATTTCTTCATACTGTAACATTGCCAATAGACGAACGTAGATGAATGTCACTATAGGAGTGTAGTGTACACTTACATGACAATAGGTGCACATGTAAAGGCAGCATACACATATAACAGCCATTGCCTTGTTATTGTTACAGACATTCAGGGAGATATTGAGGTGGAGTTCCAAGGGAATGAAAAGGACATCACAGACAGAGAGAGTGAGACAGATGTCAGCAGACTGCCAGGGGCCAGTATGTCAGGGGCCGACAATCAAGAGGCCACCTTACCAGAGATCAGTGTGCCAGGAGCCAGTCAGTCAGTGGTCAGCTGTGAAGAGGCCAGTTTGCCAGGGTCAGGTGCTCCAGGGACCAGACTGCCAAGGGCCAGTTGTGACCGGGCTCACGTGGAGGATCTAATGAGGCAACTGAGAAGGGAGAGATTACTAAGAAAGAGAGCCGAGAGGGCTCTGGTAAACCAGAAGAGGATTCATTCGGCATTAAAAAAAAACAAAATTTGATTTATCTAAAGTTTCAAAAAATCTTCAACACAGACCAAATTAGAGCACTTGGGCAATCAAAAAAAGGTGGGATACGGTGGGGGAAAGAAACCGTGAAAAAAGCAATACAACTAAGGTTCTGTTGTGGCACTACAGGATATAAATGAGAGAGCTGGTCTGCTGGTATGAAAATAATTGAAAAGGGGTGCACTTTACCGTCCATCAGATGAGGTTTTCACCCTTGTTCAGAACGTGGAGCAGCTGTTCCGTGTGAGGACGAGCGATTCCCTCATGGAGTCCTCAAATGCAGTGTCACAGCCAGGCCCGGACTGGCCATCGGGAGGACCGGGAGGTTTCCCGGTGGCCTGGCCTGTTAAGTGGCCTGCTGGCCTGAGGATTTTTTTTTGTATACGTATGTATTGTGAACGCAACGCTGCGCAAATGTGGGTCTGACTCTGCCTCACAGAGGGTGACTGGCTGTCTACATGATGTGGCCTGCCCACATGGCCACTTTCATACAGACCATACTCGATTGGTCTCTGTGTGTCATTCAAGCTCGGGAGGGTGTGTGTTGTGTGTAGCGCGAGCGAGTGAGATAAACCGCGCACACCGGTTACGTGTATTGTTGTTGTTGTTGTTAGCATCTGGTGCTAGCTAGCTGCGCTAACGGATATAAGGAGCTGTTTCAACAACAAGGTGGAGGAGAGTCCTCTCCTGTCAGACTGAGAGGCTGATAACTACAGCTCAGGTGAGGTAAAGGACTCTCTGAGTGTTTAGTTTAGTGTTTACTCTGTGGGTCTCAAACGGTCACCATTCATGTAAACACATATTTCCATTTGAGGGGGGAGTGATTAGTAAAATATGCATGAATAATAAAAAAATACGTTAACTAGGTGAAAAAAGGTAAGATAAACAATTAAAACTTGTTGAGAGCTAAAACTAGTCTTTGCTGCTGCCTCAAAGAGGAGCAGGGGAGAGGAGGGAGACAGGTGAGGCTGGTTCAGGAGCCCAGACACACTCACAACTATAAATGAACCAAAAACAAATAAATAAACAAGTTTCAATGTTTTTTCATATTGGATATGGGATGTTATTGGTTATGGCCATGTTATTATGATTTTATGATTATTTAAATGTATACTGTTATGTTTCATATGGGTGTAGTCTCTTTATTTCCCCCTCAAAGTGCACCAGATTGATGCATTTAAGTCCAACATTAAAACAAATATCTTACCGGGGGAGCACGCCCCCGGACCCCCCTATAGGATTTGAGGTCCACCCCCGCTTAAAATATGTTCACATAGGTTCCTAAATAGATTTGCAATTTCTTTTAAATTGTAACCCATGTCCATATGCTTATTTTGGGATAGTAGATTTAGAGCGCTATCATTATGGGCAGCAACGTTGTAAACATTGACAAATAAATCCAGCAAAATGGCACAAAAAACTGGTAGTGGCCTGGCTGGGTGTATAATTCCCGGCCTGACTTATTGTCCCAGTCCGGCCCTGGTCACAGCTGGAACAAGAAGCCATGTTGCTGGACAGCAACCTGCCCTCATGCAGGAGCGGAGCTTCCTACAGGCGATACAGGCGGTTGCCTAGAGCGCCACCCAGAGGGGGGGCGCCAAAAATTGCACACAAATAAATATACAAATAAATATATATATATTTTTTTTTGCTTGGCGTAGTTTTTGCGCCCCCCTCTATATCTGCAACCATTATTCTTACATACAAAAACAATTCTAACATAGGGGGAAATGAGCCAAAAATCTAAAACGGTCGGTCTAAGAGCCTCTGCTTTAGGTGTTCACAGTCAGAACATGCTAGAGCGCTGTGCATTGATGGGTATCGGTCAAGTGTTTATAAAATTGAGCATTGAGGAAAGAAAGACTAACGTTAGAGAACTATGAAGAGGCAAAAGCCATCCGGAGCGCAGTATAAAAACAGAAGAAAAGAAGAAGAAGAGAAACGTGCCAAGATGAAAGGTATGCAATTTTGATTGGATTGTCAACATTAGCGAATGGATCATGCAATCTTGCTAGTTAGCCAAGCCAACGTTAGCTAGCCAGCGTTTGTTATTGCCATTCAGTCAAAACTGTCATAAGGCTATTTTCGTTGTGTCATGAAATAGAAATATTAGTAATAATAACAATGTTAGTTTTGGTGTAGCGAGCTAGCCAGTGTGGTGGAATGTTAGTTAGTTGGTAACGTTAGCTAACGTTAAGTTTACCTCAGAAAGCACATTGACTATCCGAGTCAAACCCTGTCATAATGTGCGCTAACGTTAGCTAACTAGCTCAGGGGTTCTCAACTCCAGTCCTGTTGAATGTTTTCGTTCTAACCCAGAACTAACACACCTGATTCAACTGTTCTAATAAGATAGGCATAGCTCTTGATTAGTTTAATCAGACCTGTCAGGCTGTCCAAATGCTTATTAACTAAATAATAGCTACATTTAACAAATGGAAATTATTCAATGTTTATAATACAAATGTTGTATCATTTTAGATTCACTTTTAAAATATCTGGAACCACCTGTTGAATCAGTTGACAAGGAACAGCCATGCACCTCAGCTGTGCCGGCTTCCTCAGGTGAGTGCAATGTGTCAATAGATGTTCCTGATGATAAATAATTTAATGTGAAATCCAGTCAATATATTTTCTCTTGTGTTCTTTCTATATTTATAGACCTAGAACCACATGAAGGAACGTCAGAACAGCAAGCTGCTCATCCTGATGAGATGACCACTGATTCCACCCTGCCACTAACCACTGTGCTTGTTTGTTCTGGTGAGTACAATACGTCAATAGATGGTCCTGATGTGATGATAAATAATTGAATGTAAAAATGACTGTCGTGCCATTTCTAATCCAGCCAATATATTTGCTCTTGTGTGTTCTCTATAAATGTATAGGCCCAGAACCACTGCAAGGAACGTCAGAACAGCCTGCTGCATCTCATCCTGATTGCACCACAGATTCCACCCATACACTCTTCTCAGGTGTGTGCCTGGTGAATGTAAGTGTGTGTGTGTGTGTGTGTGTGTGTGTGTGTGTGTGTGTGTGTGTGTGTGTGTGTGTGTGTGTGAAGATATTGTGGATATGAGGTGAGAAAATGTGCTTCACATGCCCTCCAGATGCAGCAAAGACAGACGATCCACTACCAACCGATCCTGCTGATTGCCCTTCACATCTCACAGACACAATGAGAACAGAGTTTGTTCGCAGAGGACCATATCAGATAACACCTGATTTCATTTTCCCAAGGAGAGATGATGGGAGAAGTTGCCACCACCAGTACTTCAGCAGGACCTTAGTAAATGGAGAAAGGATCAAAAGAAGTTGGGTGACATATTCAAAAAAGAAGAACAGTCTTTTTTGTTTTTGTTGTCAACTTTTCTCTCCAAAACAAATTCATTTAACAAATGCAGGACTGTCGGATTGGAAAAATGCAAGTGCTGCTTTGACCAGCCATGAAAATAGTCCGGAACACCTGAACAATTTGGCGTCATGGAAAGAATTGGCAGTTCGATTAAAACAAGGTACAACAATAGACAAACAAGAGCAGGCCCTCCTTGAGGCAGAGAAGAGTCAGTGGAGAGCAGTGCTGACACGACTGGTTGCTATTGTACAGTCTCTGGCAGGGCGAAATATGGCATTGAGAGGAAAGACAGAAATACTCCACTCTCCTTCAAATGGAAACTTTTTGAAAGAGGTTGAGCTTTTAGCGCAGTTTGACCCAGTGATGAAAGACCACATCCACAAGATTAAAAGTCAAACATCCCACCACAGCTACTTGGGCAAAACCATTCAGAATGAGTTGATTGAATGCATCAGTGGAAAGATTCTATCAACAATAGTGCAAGAAATAAAGAAATGCAAGTACTTTTCCCTCATTTTAGATTGCACCCCGGATGTTAGCCACACTGAACAGCTGTCAGTAGTCATCAGAATTGTGACACTGGAAGAAGACCCCCAGATTAAAGAGCACTTCATGGGATTCCTAGTAGCAGAGGAGTCCACTGGTGAAAGTTTGACCGCCCTGATTTTGAAGAGGTTGGAGGAGTTGCAGATTGCCTTTGATGACTGCAGAGGACAGTCATATGACAACGGCGCAAATATGAAAGGGAAGAACAAGGGAGTACAGGCCAGGCTACTGCAGTTGAACCCAAGAGCTTTATTTGTGCCTTGTGGGGCACATACACTCAATTTGGTCATTGCTGATGCTGCCAAAAGCTCCAAAGATGCCATATCATTTTTTGGCAT
This sequence comes from Champsocephalus esox, assembly GCA_036324585.1. Taxonomy (NCBI): domain Eukaryota; kingdom Metazoa; phylum Chordata; class Actinopteri; order Perciformes; family Channichthyidae; genus Champsocephalus; species Champsocephalus esox. Next base: position 6,174,848 of record CM070481.1, read on the forward strand.
TGTGCAGAAGCTATACTGCCTGTTTTCTGCCTCTACACAGAGATGGGCCATCCTCAAGAGACATGTCAACCTTTCACTCAAAATGTGGTCAGAAACCAGATGGGAGAGCAGAGTGAAAGCTGTGGAGCCTCTGCGATATGAAGCCGCAGCTGTGAGAGAGGCACTGCTTGAGGTGAGAAACCAGGCCAAAGACCCAATCATCAGGATTGAAGCCCAGTCTCTGGCAGAAGAAGTCGGGTCATTTCCGCTTTGCACTGTGCACAGTGGTCTGGTATGACATGCTAAGTCAAATTCAGCAGGTGAGCAAACTCCTGCAGTCCCAAACAATGCAAGTGGATGTAGCAGTAAGTCTACTGAAAAAGACTGAAAAAGCTCTCGAATCCTACAGAGCCACAGGCTTTGTGGCTGCACAAACATCAGCCAAGGACATGTGTGAAGACATGAATGTGGACGCAGTCCTTGTGCAAAAGCGGCTGAAGTCAACAAAGAGGCACTTCTCATATGAGTCTCCTGATGAGCCATTGAGGGATGCCTTGCAAAATCTGGAGGTAACCTTCTTTAACGTGGTGGTGGATGCTGCAGTGTCAGCACAAAAGGAGAGGTTTACCACTCTTAAACATGTGCAAGACAAGTTTGGCATTCTGTACAACGTCCCAGATCTGCCACACCAAGAGCTGATGAAGCAAGCAGAGGCACTTGCACACACCTTAAGCCATGGAGGGCAATCTGATTTGGATGGGAAGGAGCTGGCTCAGGAGTTGGAACATTTACCTGACTTGCCATCAAAGAGCATGACAACTCTTGAGTTGTTGAAATTCATACACACAAAGCAGCTCACCGAAATATATCCCAACTTGTGTATTGCTCTGTGGATCAGTGCAACGCTACCAGTAACAGTAGCTTCAGCCGAGAGGAGTTTTTCCAAATTAAAACTCTTGAAAACATACCTGAGGTCAACCATGGCTCAAGAACGCCTCAGTGGTCTGGCTGTAATCAGTATTAACCATGAGGTTGGTGGTCAGATTTCATATGATGATGTGATTGATGACTTTGCAGCGAGGAAGGCCAGAAGGATTGCACTGTAAATGGAAACCAGTAGGAGCTAATATGAAGGCTAACCTTGTGTGATGATAGGGAGTGGAATGTAAATAGTTCTTAATTTGTTATTTATTTAGCATATTATATTTTGATTATTTGACATTTCTTCTTAATTTTCTTTGAAAGCAAATGTGCACATTCTTTTATTGTTTGTTATTGTTATTATTATTATTATTATTATTATTATTATTATTATTATTATTGTTTGTTAGCTAAGTTGTTTGTTTTAATTCTTTAGTGTGAACTTTACATTTATTCTTAGCTCTTGTTCTTGCTTGTAATAAATAAAGGTGCAGTACTTTACTGTATAACTGTTAAGATGTTTTGATTTTTTTTTGGGGGGGGGGCGCAGTGGTGAAGTTCGCCTAGGGCACCAAATGTGCTAGGTCCGCCCCTGCCCTCGTGCCATGACCTGAAGAAAAAAATCCTCTCAACATACATCAGGCTGAGGTTAAGGATTGCATCAAAGTGCATCAGGGCTGAGAGGAAGGATAAACATAAAGGGTATCTTGGCAGCAAGAGTCGGAGTAAGAAGGCAAAGAAGACCCAACAGACCTCTGCACCGAAGGTCATAACATCTAGGCCACTGCCAAACACCTTACTCGTTGCCATCGATGTACTTGGCATCTCCATTCCCGGTCCTCCGTCAGCAGCCTCCAGCCTCCTCTTCCTCCAGCAGCAGTACCCTCCGCCAGCAGCAGCCCCCTCCTTCAGCAGCAGCAGCCCCCTCCTTCAACAGCAGCAGCCCCCTCCTTCAGCAGCAGCAACAGCCATATGAGGCTGACATATGAGGCTGATTAAAAAAAAGTGCCAATTATTTTTTATATTAAGTGTTTATTTTGTTTAAAAATAAACATTTTGGATGCATGACCATGTTTTAGGCTCATCCTTCATTCACTGCTGTAGAGTAGCCTATTCAGTAGGCTATTATATTTTTAAGACTGAATAATACCTTTGAAGAACAATCATTAAATTAGTGTGTATATTACAATACAAAGGAATCTATCCTAGCATGCCATCAAGCATTAAAAAGTAGCGCTAGGCAAATTGTACAGTACAGATAAGTTAACACGGAACAGTACAAAAAAAAACTAAGTACAGTCAACATGTCACATAATGAAATATTAGTATATCCCAAAATGCAATGAAATATTTATCACAAACGCCACCTCATTTCTACTAGTGCTAGCAGTTAAGTCATATCAAACCAAAATAACAATAAAAACACATTATCAATCTAAATCCTGCTTGTTAGTTACCCAGCATCATTGATATATAAGCTGCTAGCGATTCATTACTGAAATCTTACCTTCAAATCAAAGACGAAGTCGCGCTAGCTAACTAGCAGGCAATGCTAGCAAAATTGGTTGTAACAACCAAGATAAAATATAGGTAATTACGCTGTGCATATACAAATGAAGACCAGTATAAGCATCATAAAGGGCCTCTGATACAATATAGACAGTTGACAATTCAAAAGAGTTCGATATTTCAGCAACTTACCTCTGGAACTAATGAACTAAGTGAATGAGGTCCAACGCCCAAATGACAATATTTTGAACTATTTCGATGTCCATACCCCGGAAGTAGGCGCCGCCATTTTTTACAACGGAGGTCTATGGGAGTGTGGTAACTCTTAGTATCTCTATGGCTCTGATGCTAGCTATTGTGTTTCGCAAAATGTTCTATGAGACGTCTCTACTGAACGTTTTCGTTCTTCCCACAATTAGAAGTTGCCATTATTAAACACATTGGTGTTATCAAATGTAAAACATATAATTAATAAATGGGTGAAAATCACTTGTGTCCATAATGCGCATCATTAATATATACCCACATGACAGCTCATTGCTACTTTGTAATTCTACTCCACTACAATTCAGAGGTTAACCTGGTATTTTTACTCCACTGCATTTATTTGAGTTACTTTGCAGATTCTGATTAATTATGTGAAATATATAAACAACCCTTAAATCAGACTTTAGTTACACCTGAGTAAAATTCAGGTAAGGTAATTGTCAAGTGCCAACAATCAGGAGAGATATTTGATAGTTGGTGCTTGAGAAGACTAAACATGTATCTGCAGATCTCTATAAAGTATATTCATTACTCGTTATTCTCTACTAATAGTTCATTAAAGACTGTATATTATGGCTATTTTGCACATCCCTTTCAAGATTTTCAAAGGTTTATTGACATATCATACACAACTACGGTGTAGTTATGCAATGAATGAAAAACTTGGGTCACAGGTTCCTCAACAGTGCATTACAAGACATCTATCAATATGTGTGACCCTCCACCATTAAACTGTCATATGCTGCACATTTCTTATTCTATCTACATACATAAGAGTATAATTCATATGTATAATATCAGTTAAAATAAGTGCTTCAACATAGTTAACATTGCAGGAAAGCAATATATTAGACGTTAAGTACTTTGTCAGGCTTAATATTTAATATGTAATGTTTAAATAAAGGTTAATCGGTTTTTCTGTTTTGCACCTCCTCCTATTAATATCTTTGTACATCCTGCACTAAACTGTTTTATTGTAGAGATCACTTATAGTATCTTCTTGATTTTGTATATTATATATTTCTATATTTATACTTTCCCCCTATGAAAGTATGTACTCTTAATATTTTTTTAATCAAATATAACACATAAAAACAATAATTCAATAACGTGCTTTAACCACTAGGAGGTGCACACAAGGTACACACAGCCATAATAATGTTGTATTATTAGTGTGTATGTACAACATCTGAAGATGTATAGTTTTATGCATGCTTTCACATCATTTTACAGCATATTGCTATACTATTTCAGACTCAGTATTTACATTCTTACATTCAAAGAAAATCAGTAATATCTTTAAAAAATACAGTCCTTTTCTATCAGCTGTGCACCGTTATGGTGTAAATATAACCTATCTATGAATTAGATCAAATGTAAAAGTCAGCCGAATTAGTGTTGATACTGCAAGGAGACGTATTGTGTGAAGAGAAATTGAAGATGTTATTGTTGATATATTTATGATCCACGTCAAGTATTCAGTTTCGGCGCCATTTCTTCCAGTTTTTCCAAAGGTCTTCTCATCAGGGCTCTCTAAATAAAGAACTACGGCAGATCTGTAATATGTAATGCAGCCGAACCGTGTATTACAATGCCGTTATGTGATGACTTTCAAAGAGAAAAGCAAGAGCACTCGGAATTAAGTATTATTTTATACTTTTAAAATGTTTTCCGGATTTCATATAATATAAACACCAACTCCCAGCATGCATTGCGGCTAACACATCCAATCAGCGAGTTTAAAACTATAGCTGAGGATCTTGGGTAATCGCTCGAAATGCCTACGTCTGTTTCTGGTTATATTTATTTTGAAATTCAGTTCCTGACGGACACCAAAAAAGCCAGAGATTATGGAATTAAACCAATAAATAAAAGCAAGGATAATTGTGTGTTATTAGTGAGTCAATAACAGTGTGTTATTTTGAAAAGAATAACAAATTAGAAGGAAAGAAATATTTAAAAATACAGATTTCAGTATCCTGAGGCTCTGAGCCCCATTTATTTTCCTCACAGGCGACAACAAAAGTCCGAAATTATACGATTTAAAATAAAAGCAATAGCTGTGGCTTGATATTGAGTAAGAACATGTTTTTATGAACCACACAGCTTCCGGTCTTCCACGACCCGACCGGAGAAAAAGACGTGCTGCAGCCTGCAGGCACGAAACACATTACCAGTAGAAATACATTGCTTTTAAAATCGTGCTGTGCAACACGAAAAAAAGGGGCAAATCGTGATGGTGAACACGAATCAATAGATTAAAAATCGTGTTGGTGAACACGAAATGCCGTGAGACTGGGTTGTATATGCACACTGGGCTTTCCATACTAAATTGAATAAGAGACGCAGGTAAAGCTGGGACTCAAATGCTAATGATAGCTCGGGCACTGTCAAGCCCTTGGGTATATTTGCAGTTTTCCCCGCTTGAAAGGGATGGTACAGTCCATAGGAGGTTTTCACTGGGTTTCACTCATACAATGACCACAACTTTGTTTCTTTTGAGTTTTTCTTTACTTTGGTATTTGTTGTTGCAGTACAGCTTATGTTGTAAGTTGTAAGTGGCACAACGCCACAAACAGAACTTTCAAAAGAGCATAATAAAGGCAACTTTATGGGAGAGGAAGCGGGAACACTGTCGTCACCAGAAAGTCTAAGCCAAACAATAAATAGGACAGCAATCAGGACAACTTAGCTGGGAGAGGGTGCAGGGACACGGCCATCACCAGCAACAAGTTGACACAAACCTGTCTGTCGAGGCTCTGCACAGCCGACCACAGCTCCTGAAGGACGCGTTAACAACCCGTAGCTCCGACTGTCAGTCGCGAAGCTGCACGCGGCCAGCTGCACGCAGAGAAATCCCTCAGATCAAACGTTCAAACCCGAACGCTGTAGGCTACAAGAATGTAGCCGCGGTACTCTCGCGAAGCGAGAAGATGAAAGGGAACTGATCCACTAGTGACGCTGGCCTATGTAGCCGTAGTCACGTGGGTCAGAGGTGACTTTGTTGTTATTAGGTACTCGAACTGCGCATGCGTGCGATGGACATATCAGTGCTAAAAGCACCGCCTCTGGCGGTCAGTAGGGACGAAATAGAACCACATTTGTGGAATCAGCTTCCAGTTTGTGTTTGGGCGGCAGACAGCCTATCCGTTTTTAAGAGTACGCTTAAGACCTTCCTTTTTGATAAAGCTTATAGTGATAAAATAAAATAATCTAATAAGAGTGCATTGACGTAGATACGTTGTGCCTCTTCACCTATGCATTTTAGTTCTTACTCTTTTACTTAAATCCTAAAAACTTAGATCTTATATTTAAAACTTTATCCAAAACCTTTCCCCTCTATGACCTCTCGAGGTTCTATTAGAGCAGTGACCACCAACTGGCGGCCCGCGGGCCACATCCGGCCCGCCAGACATTCTCATCCAGCCCTCATGACGGGGGTGACTGTGGCGTTGGCGGAGTGGTTACTGCGTTCGCCCCCTGCCCATTTCTTTGTTTACAACGTCTCGTGAGTAAGGTGCAGTACCGGAGTCCAACAGAGAGGCAGCACCTGCGGGACAGTAGACTGCGTACTGCGAAACCTTCCCTCCCCTGAAGAAGAAGTGATCCTTCGTTGTGAAGAGTCTGGTTAATGCGCTCCGCACCACAGCAGTAGCCCCACTGCGACAGAGTGCAACAGAGAGGCTGGAGCTGCGGGACAGTAGCCTAGAAGCAGGGTTGGGTTGTAACGGAAAACATAACGGCGTTACGTAATCAGAATACAAAAATCAAGTAGGCTAACTGTATTCAGTTGGCGTTACATTTGAAAAACGAGTAATCTGATTACAGTTACTTTCGTAAACCTGAAGTGAATACATTTTGGAATACTTATTGGAATTATTGGTGGAAAGGTTTCCTCACAAAATGTAATATTCATTACCGGCAGAACTGTGTGCACACGGCACAGCGCTGCAGCATGTCTGTGAGCGAGAGAGAGATGCAGCGCGTCTGTGAGGCCCCGCCCCCGCACGCAGATGAGAGAGAGATCTCTTTTAAAATATATGGAAAGTTAGAAACAGAGATGGTTAGATAAAATGTGCAAGATAACGTTTATGTATCATTTATTTATTGTCGAAATGATGACATTTCATAACGGGATGAAATCAATGTGAATGGCCTGCTGCTGCTGAATGCATGGGGCAAGTGACTGGAAAAAGTTTTAAAAGTTATTACATCGTTTCAGAAAATAAATGATAATTCATTCTATTTAGGGGCGTCTTTCAAAGCACCCAAGGACACCTTACAATTCAGAACATATTCCAAGGAAAGGTAAGGTACTAAGACAGTACAAAGAATGCAGTCCGGGTGATGTTTTTTATGTGTGGTGCAGATGAGAGAGCTGTCCAGAATGACACCAAGATGTTGTGTTTGTGCTCTTGATAAGCCATTAGAACAGTAAAATAAGTGTCTCCTGTGCACCAAAACATACCCATCTGTTATGGAAAAAGAAAGTATTCCAAAAGTAATCTGAATACTATTTATATAATTCTGGGCTATAACGTTATAAAAATCGCTGGCCCGTGTCTATTGGTTACATTTCGGCCCATGGACAAATGTAGTTGGTGATCCCTGCATTAGAGGGTAACAGGTTGCAGAGAGGCCTATTCCAGCCTTAATTCCAATTAAGGTTCCAGTGGGGACCTTTCTCCCTGCGTGTGCCTCTCCACCTCTGTTTCTTACTTCTTACTTGCTTCTTACGGTGCAGTTGGGACGCGCCAAGGCTCCTTCAGCTTCATAAACGGACGCAAAGAGCTTTCAACTGATTGCAATGTATTGCCATCGGCGGCGGTATTTGACACTCATGGAAGCACCGCACCCGTTTATGTCGGCAGCTCTTAAAGGCAATGTGAGCGTCCATTCCCATTGGATAATGGAGAATTGTACACCCCAAGAGCAATAAAAACAAAATATCCTGACTGAGTTTTTCCTAATTCATGCATGAAAGGGATGACTTTATAGAGATCTGCAGATAAATGTTTAGTCTTCTCAAGCACCAACTATCAAATATCTCTCCTGATTGTTGGCACTTGACAATCACCTTATCTGAATTTTACTCAGGTGTAACTAAAGTCTGATTTAAGGGTTGTTTTTATTTCACATCATTATTCAGAATCTGAAAAGTAACTCAAATAAATGTAGTGGAGTAAAAATACCAGGTTGTAGTGGAGTAGAATTACAAAGTAACAATGAGCTGTCATGTGGGTATATATTAATGCTGCGCATTATGGATACAAGCGATTTTCACCAATTTAGTAACATTTTTTAAATGTGTACACACCAATGTGTTTCCTATCGCATAAACCTCCAGGGCTGCACACAGTTTAATACTGTCAACTTCTAAATTTGGGAAGAACGAAAACGTCTTTTAAAACTAGAATTCCCAGTCGAGACGTCCCAGAGAACATGTTGCGAAACACAATAGCCAGCATGTGTAGTTATGGTGGGGCGTTCGAGTCCAGTTTTGAATAGTCTGCCGTGGTTTTGTTCCATTTCAAAGAGCTTGACGCTCGGCGTAACTTGGCGCACAGCCACTCCAACAGCCAATCACAGAGCTTGTTGACTTATCACGAGGTTTGTCAAAGCGGACAGGTGTTGTCACAACAATAGCTGGGGATTGTGGGTAGTGTAGTCTCTTTGGCGCACCACATTTCAGAGAATTTCAGTTATTTCTCAGAATTGAAGGGGAAAAACACAAAAGCATTATACACAATTTAAACCTATCAATGTCGTTTAATTAACAAAGATAATCTGGCGTTTTTTAGTCGATGAGTAGTGGAGATATCACTGTCAAATCAATCGACAGCAAGAAGAATACTTAATTCCGGGTGTACAATTATCCGTTATCCAATGGGAATGGATGCTCACTGTTCTGTCCTCATCAGGACATTGTTGTTCATTTGTTGGATTTGTCTCCCCCTGCTGGCGGTAGTCGTAATGTGTAAAATATGTACCATGTGACCTAGTGCATAAGGAAGCTGCATGTGAACAGGACAGCCACATGTTTTTTTGGTGACCACAAGCTGCCCTAATCCTTGAAGTTCCGTGCCTTTGGTCGCATTATTGGTATGTACAATTGATATAAACGTAGTGTTCTTTCATTTACAATGAATATGTTTATAGAGAATAGTTTTGAGATGATAGTTAATGTGTGTTATAAATTCCTCTGTAGAACTACTGTTAGCCACAGCCATCATTTTGTGCTACAGCCACGTGTGTGTATGTTCTTTGGTGTTGATTCAACGTATAATGTGTGTAAATATTCTTCCGCATATTTATGTACTTCTTGTATTGTGTTTATTTCCTAGTTTCACCCTTTCTTCATGATTAAAAGCGATTAAACGACATCTACGGTCTCTAGTCCTTGATGGGGGAAGGTGTTTAGCTGCAGTCAAAGTGCACAAGAGATACGCACGTAGGACGACTCACTCACATTGCCTTTAAGAGCTGCCAACATAAACTTGTGCGGTGCTTCCATGAGCGTCAAATACCGCCGCCGATGGGAATACATTGCAATCAGTTGAAAGCTCTTTGCGTCTGTTTATGAAGCTGAAGGAGCCTCGGCGCGTCCCAACTGCACGCCATGGTCACCCTGACCAAGCGTCGCTCCTGGACGTTGAGTGAGAGTGTGATGTTTCCCATAACCTATCCTAAGGGAGTGCATGTATGCAGACACGTTAGTTTAGCTGTTATAGGCTTGGACCGTCGAGGTGGGGACCTTACTCCGTCTTTCTGTCTGTTTGTACCTGTGTACTCTCATGTTCCGATTAACCCAGCTTCGCCCAAATCTCTTTTTTGTGTCTACATATACGCCGGGATCCTGAGTCGAGCCTAATCCTGTTGCTGTGGTCGTGTGTCCTGGATCCTCTATCTGAGTACTGGATCTGAGTCCAGGGGCCTCATTTATAAAGGGATATACGGTCAAAAAATGGCGTACGCCAGTTTCTACGCAATGTTTGCGATTTATAAAATACTAACTTGGCGGGAAAACGTGCGGTCCTCTACGCAAACTCTAACCGATGTGTACACACTAAGCACAAAAATGGGAGAGACGAGAAACTGCGACCCCGTTGGCAGAAGGAAGAATGGAGAGAAATATGTGGAAATAATACCATAAACAAAATGTTACCTCTCATTTATCATATATGAAGAATTCATTTTCAAACATTGATTAAAGCCAATCTTAAAATGATTAAACAAACGCCTGTTTGAGACTCCTCAGTGCACACACAAACATAACTTGGAGAAATAAATAAATACGGAAATGTTATTGAAAACCTCCTCGAATATGTGGTGTTAATGTTATGAAATGTTTTCTCATAAATGATGCGGTGAGCAGGAGGACAGATTACGTCTAAACTGACGCCGTGTTGCATTTCTATAGGTTGTAGATACGAGCATGGTTTTATATACTATCACGTTTAATCGTGTTTTATGCCGTTTGCCAAGACTTGATATGTCGCTCGTAAAAAACAAAAGGTATGGAAACGAAGAACACCATGTGTGGTAAATTGTACAGCTAATATAACACAACACATGAGTTGTATTTCCTCTAACTGGTGGATATAGAGTTGCTGCGAGCGGGGTTGAGATGCACAGGCTGCAGTGGAGACACTGCGCACAGCTGATCGACAGCTGGGACACAAACCCCGAGGGATTCCCCGATCACTTCTTAGAGTTCCTCATCAAGGGGGTGTCTCCTGAAACAAACACACTGCCTGAGGAAGGCTATATTTATTTTGTCATTAACCTTTTTCGGACCACTTATTTATTTATGTTGGTGACGATCCGACCTCCATGCTGCTACTCTGGTTCAAACTGCATCCACCAAACAATGTGATTTATCTCCACCTCCCCAAAAAAACCAAAATCTGACACGGTGTGAGACATTTTTTTTAGCTGTTCTGTCGTCATTTCCTGCTCTCCTTCCTGCAGTCAGTCAGAATGAATGAATGGGCGTTTCTTTGACTATTTATAGGCAAATATGGGCGTTACGTGAAGCCCGCAAAAGCTGCACCGCATTGTGAGTTGATTGTGATTTATAAAGGGAAACCAGCGTAGGGAGTGCCGTACGCACTTTCCTCGCCGGTACGCAATGTTTGGTGAATCGGAAAATGGTGGAAAATGTATGTACCTATTTTTCGGATTTCTACTACGTAAGCAACCTTCCCACGTGAATCCTACGCACGGCGTTATAAATGAGGCCCCTGGACTTTGAGTCGTGGCTGAACTAGTATCTGTGGTCCTGCCGGACTCTCATCATACTACTTCCCTGATGGCTCCCACAGGATTGTTGACATCCTCGTGGATTAATCTTCTTTTTATAGACACATGCATTTCCAAACATTTGGTCTACCTACGCTGTAAAATGTATTATCTCTTCGATTTACACACGGCATCTATTGCACGTCTGTCCGTCCTGGGAGAGGGATCCCTCTTCTGTTGCTCTCCCTGAGGTTTCTCCCATGTTCCCTTTAAACTGTGGGTTTTCTCCGGAAGTTTTTCCTTGTACGATGTGAGGGTCTAAGGACAGAGGGTGGCGTATTGTCATACTGATATTCTGTACACACTGTGAAGACCACTGAAACAAATGTAACATTTGTGATATTGGGCTACATAAATAAACATTGATTGATTGATTGAATCAGAAACAATGCCTGACGTGTTTTGGACTTAATCTCGTCTTTGTTTACACTAGCAAGCCTCGCTAACACTCAGAGCTAACCTGTACTGGAGAGCACATGTGTTTAAAACCAGGAAATAAAAAAAGGAACTCACCTTGTGATAAACCCGCAAGAGAAAAATCATTTGAGCTCCATACTGTTTCAGAAATAATCCTTAAAGTGGTTTAGAACAGGATGGCGTTTTATCACAGCAGAATTTAACTTTATCTCCGGTAGAATTCTGATCAGGCATTAGCTCCGCCTCCTCTTTTTTTGGTTTTCAAGCTAAGGACCCAAAATCTGCGTTTCTCGAAAAGCCCTGACACACCAAACTGACACCAAAGAACCCGATTGTTGTGTCGCCTCACGTCGCCTGCGTCTTGGCCAAAAAGTCGCACTGGAACACACCGCAAAGACTTCAGCCGACCAGCAAGCGGTGGTAGTGTGTATTCTTAATTCAAAAGAGGCAACTGGAAGACAGACTGCGTGATATATACAAACAACAAATAGCGTGCGTTCCATTTTCACTCTCGTCCATCATAGACTGTTTCACATAACGACTTATAATCGAAAACATGTTTAGTGCGGTACTGGAAAATGGAAAATAATAGCCGTCTGTGTGTGCCTTCTTCACTTCCGTTTCACTTCTCATGCACTGATTCACTAAGCTGAACAGCCAATCAGAGTGATTTATTTTGCCGACAGCCTCCCGATTCATGTCGGAAGGTGTCGGCACGGCCGAAAATACATGACGGTGCTGGACACACCAATCTGAGTAGGGCGACAGGACGCTCATCGACAGCCCGACATCTATCGACGGCCGAAATCGGCCCGGTGTGTCCGGGCCTTACAAGGCTGCAAAAGAGGGGTATGAGCAGTATGAGGCATACAATGGGTGATCTGTTTGGTATTTTAGGCAAAAAACTTCACAGACATGTTTTGTATAGGTATGGCCAGGGGCGTTTCCTGGACCTGGAAACATTCGGGGCTTAGCCCACAGTTCATTAAGGTACATAAGGTACCGGGCTACAGTGGACATTTCTACTGCAACACTCCCCACACGCACAAACACAGTACACCTGTGACTGTTACAATGAAGGCTCGATAATCAGCTCATGGCATATAAGTATACATAAGCAGGGGTAAAGTGCTATTTTTTACAAGTGGGGGGCGGGCCTAACCTCCTATAGGGGGTCATACGGTTTACTTTCCTAACCTTTGCTGTTCCCTTTGTGTCTGTGCCCCCCCTCTCCTCTGCTCTCTGTGCACACTCACTGCACACCTTTGACCAGAGAGCAGCACACATCCGGCACGTCGTCTAATAGCTTCACTATGGACTGCATGTGCACTGAGAAACTTTCATCACAAACCTTCTGATTCATTCTTCTCCACTTTCTAAACTTAAAGGGCCGATGTCATGCTTTTCCAGTTGTTACCCATCCCCTTGTGTGTGATGAAGGATGTTCTGCATGTAAACGGTCTGCAGAGTCACAAACCCTCATAGTGCACCCTGTAGCGAGTAAAACTCTAACACAGAGAAGACCTGTCTGTGCTGCCCCAGAACCCCTCGTTGGAGATTCGTCACTGATACTGATACCGTCATTGTCCAATGTTTCTTCTTCTTCTTCTTCTTCTCTCGTTTTTGGCGGATTGCAAACAACTTAAAAGGTGCATACTGCCACCTACTGTACATGAATCATCATATCATTCCAACTCTTTAACCTATGATCTAATAACCATAAATACATCAACAAAACCATGAAATAAATAAAACAAAAATAAAAATCTATGATCTTTCCTGACCTAATGTTAAATTATTTTTCCTACCCCAGTTTCACTCAGGAAGGTAAACAGTGCCTTCTGGTAGCTCTTACTCCCTCTCCTTCTGTTCCCAAAACACCAACCACACTCCACTCCCTCTCTGCCTCTAAAACTTGATCCTTTGGTTTTTCTCTTTCCGCTTTGTAGAAGTCACAATGTAACAAGATATGTTCTACATCTTCTTTAACTGCACAGTTCCTACACTTGTCACGGTCACTTTTCCCCATGACATACAGCGTACCATTCAAAGCTGTGTGATTTCCTCCCTTCTGTTTCTTTCTTTATAAATATTCATTGTAATTGTCTTTTGTACTTTGTGATACTCTTTGCCTTTCTGCTCTTTCTCCCACCTTCTCTGCCGGATCTCCATCCCTTTCTTCTTAATGACTGCTTTTCCTTCTCCTTCTCCAAGTGGAACGGGTAAAGTTATTTGCTTTTGTAGTGCACTTTTTGCTCATTTATCAGCACACTCGTTCCCTTTCCCCCCTCATGTGCACTCGTTCCCTTTCCCCCCTCGTGTGCACTCGTTACCTTTCCCCCCTCGTGTGCACTCGTTCCCTTTCCCCCCTCATGTGCACTCGTTCCCATGTGCACTCGTTCCCTTTCCCCCCTCATGTGCACTCGTTCCCTTCCCCCCCCTCATGTGCACTCGTTCCCTTTCCCCCCTCGTGTGCACTCATTCCCTTTCACCCCTCATGTGCACTCGTTCCCTTTCCCCCCTCATGTGCATTCGTTCCCTTTCCCCCTCATGTGCACTTGTTCCCTTTCCCCCCTCATGTGCACTCGTTCCCTTCCCCCCCCCTCATGTGCACTCGTTCCCTTCCCCCCCCTCATGTGCGCTCGTTCCCTTTCCCCCCTGCACTCGTTCCCTTTCCCCCTCGTGTGCACTCATTCCCTTTCACCCCTCATGTGCACTCGTTCCCTTTCCCCCCTCATGTGCACTCGTTCCCTTCCCCCCCCTCGTGTGCACTCGTTCCCTTTCCCCCCTCGTGTGCACTCGTTCCCTTTCCCCCCTCATGTGCACTCGTTCCCTTTCCCCCTCATGTGCACTCGTTCCCTTTCCCCCCTCGTGTGCACTCGTTCCCTTTCCCCCCTCGTGTGCACTCGTTCCCTTTCCCCCCTCGTGTGCACTCGTTCCCTTTCCCCCCTCGTGTGCACTCATTCCCTTTCCCCCCTCATGTGCACTCGTTCCCTTTCCCCCTCATGTGCACTCGTTCCCTTTCCCCCCTGCACTCGTTTCCTTTCCGCCCTCATGTGCACTCGTTCCCTTTCCCTCTCATGTGCACTCGTTCCCTTTCCCCCCTCATGTGCACTCGTTCCCTTTCCCCCCTCGTGTGCACTCGTTCCCTTTCCCCCCTCGTGTGCACTCGTTCCCTTTCCCCCCTCATGTGCACTCGTTCCCTTTCCCCCCTCATGTGCACTCGTTCCCTTTCCCCCCTCATGTGCACTCGTTCCCTTTCCCCCCTCATGTGCACTCGTTCCCTGTCTCAACAGGCTGTGATTCAGTTGTGAGAAAGTCTTCTCTAGTTGTTGTTGACTGTATGCTTTGTAGTATGGACAATGAATCTGTGCACATCACCACCCTATCTGGTCTGACCTCTCCAGCCCACTGTAATCCTGTTATTACAGCCAACATTTCTGCTGTACACTGATAATTGATCAGACGCTCTTTTTGACATAGATATTGGAAAGTCTGGGGTGTATACCAACTCCAACACACTCTTCCTTGTTCTTAGAACCATCTGTGTACATTTGTAGGTAATTGTAGTACTTTTCGTTCGGATACATACTTGTTTTAATTCCCACTTCATTTATTTGCCACTCTTTTTTCCTTTCTCTGATACTCACATTTATGTTAGCTTCTGGGGAAAGCCATGGGGGAACACGGCTAAATGGGCTTGCTTTGGCAAACGTGATGGTCTCCACTCCACATGCCCTCGTTCTCTGCTCACTCGTCCAGCCAAAGCCACGCCCCTGGAACGCCCCTGTTTCTGCTATCAAACCACAGTCCTAGGTATTTGAACTCATTCACCTTTGTCATTGGACGATCATAGTGTTAGCTGTTGGCCATCAATCTTGCGTTTGTTTGTAAATACCATGTAGCATGACTTGCTTTCTGACATTTTGAATCCCCAGTTATATGACCACCTCTCCACTTTTTAGTCGCTCTAGCTTCTCCATTGCGTATGGGGCACGTCTTCCTCTCATCCACATAGCCTCATCGTCTACGCACAGAGCCCATTGGATGCATGAGTCTCAGCATGTCAACATGTCATTAATCATGATGTTAAATCATATTGGACTGACTGCACTCCCTTGGGGAATACCATTTTCTATTTCTAAATAATTGGAAACATCTGCTCCAACCTTCACGGAGCGTCCACACTACAGCTTCAAAAATAGCTTGGAGCTGGGCGTGTCTGGAGCTTGGGGATTTTATTCAAGCAACACGACCAACAACCAATCACATGAATCTCCCGCCCCCGACATACAAAGCAAAAACCCCCGAGGATTTTATGCGAGCAATATATATATAAACTCCCCAAACAGGCGAAAACCTACCAGTTTCCCCCACTGTCTCTGCCACCTCCCTCCATGCCTGGTTCCTCCGGTTTGTATCCCGGTAGGTGAAGAGGGTCTGGTCATACAAAACCGGGTGATTTGCTACGGCGATAGTTAGTTTCTCCTCCGACTTCTTTTGAAATATAGAAATGAACGGCGGGATATCTCTCCCAGCTTAGACACGGTTTGATTGGCTATGGCTTCAGCTGTCAGATTTTGGGAAACGGGATTTGATTGGCTGGCGCTGGCTACTCCGGCGTCTCCGGCATCAGAAGTTGAACATTGTTCAACTTCTGTCGCCGGAGACGCCTGAGACGGACCGCTCTGCTACCCGCAATTCAGTTCGACGCTGTCGAAGCTGTCGACGTTGTAGTGTAGACGGGCCGTTACTCTAAATGTTCCTGTATCTTTCCCTGGCTTATTGAATGGTAGCACGACTGCTGTTTTCCACACACTTGGCATATCTCCTTCTCTCCAGATTGTATTGAAAAGACTCAGCACAATTTCCATAGTTTCCATAGGTAACTGTCTAAACATAGCATAGCATAGCATAGCTGGTCTTGTCCTGGGGGCTGTATATCCTGTACCTTGTAAGGCTTTTGAGTTCTGACATTGTAAACTCCACATCCAGAGCTGACCTATTACCCTGTCTCTTCTCCTTCACCTTTTCATTCTCTGCTAGTAACTGCTGTTTTTGCTGCCTATGGATATCACTGAGATGCTCCCCACTATGTACTGCTGCAAGTGTCCTTCCTCACATACCTGCCTTCTCTTTATCAGTCACTGCCAGCCTCTCCCCATCAACCAAAGCTGGCATTGTAATGGATTTCCTTTCCCCACTCATCCGCTGAAACATGGACCAGACATCACCTAATGTTACTCCTCTGCCAATGGTGGAACACAATTCTCTCCATGTTCTCTTTTGTGTGTATTTTACTGTCCTTCGAGCAGCTGCCCTTTCCTTTGATACTAGTCTGTAACATTATTTTGTGTCATGTTTTTCTTTAATTCGCTAAATGCATTATTTCACTCATTAATAGCCCTGCTGCATTCCTCATCCCACCACGGCACCACTTTCTCCATACCCTTGGTTGTTGCTTTGGGCATACTTTTCTCTGCTGCATTTCGTATATATGTTGTGTTATGTCGCTTGTGATGACCTCTATGCTTCCCTCTGATGTTAGCAGGTGTACCGACTCCTCACACCATATCCTACATTTCCCCCAATCAGCTTTAGCAAAGCACTACCTTGTTATCACAACTCCTTCCTGCATATACACATTAGTATTCATTTTAGGAAGCACTGGATAATGGTCACTTCCTACAGTGGAGTTATTCAAACCATTCGCATGTATGAAGCAAACAGTTTGACACGAATGTCAGATCCAGGCATTAGACGTTCCCCCTGTGCACATCTACTCTTGTGCCATGTCCATCATTAATACTAGTGTTCTTTCCTCCAGCATTTCTTCCACTATGTTTCCGTTACTGTCTGTATGGCTGCTGCCCCATAGACTGGTGTGTGCATTGAAATCACCACACCAAACTTCCTTCCTATGTTTATATTCTGCTATTTCTTTAAATATATCAGTGGTTAGATTTTGACATGGGTTGTATAAATTGATTATCCTAATGTTATCTTGTTTCCAAGTGTTGTAGATTTCCACTATAATACAGTCTATATCATCAGGAGATTGCACCTCCCTATATGCCACACCATCTTTGAGAAATGTGGCACACCCTCCACCATTTTGATTATTATCTCTATCATGCCTTATACAGCTCAATCCTGGACTGACAAGGTCTAATTGAGGTCGTAACCAGGTTTCCTGCACACATATTACCTCAGGGACTACCTCTAGAACATTTGTATATTTCTTGAATTCCTGACCATTAGCTATGAGGCTTCTTGCGTTCCACTGCAGTGTGCAGCACCATGATCAAGGATCTAACCCTCATCCTGATTTTCATTTCCCCAGCTCCATGTCTAGCTAACATTGCATGTATCTGATCTGCTTTCATATCTTTCATGTCTAGGAGTTTCCCAGCTGCCTCCACAATGGCTTTGATTCTATCACTTTTCTTTTTTAGGTGTAATGCAACATTTACAGTATGGCATATGAATACCACAACATTCACCTTTTTCACTCCTAGAACAACATCATCCTCATTCCTCTGGGTGGCGCTGTGGGTTGGATTTGAAGATTACTTTTAGGTGTGTTCCTGCCATTGTGTATTGTAATGCTCTGCTCCATAGGGGTCTTATTGATTGTTACTGTTCCCCTTACTTTCTTTATTGCTTCTGCGTATGACACTTTGTTTGTAATCTTAACTCTCTGCACCTCTCTGGCCTCTCTCTGGCCTCTCTCTGCACCTCTCTGGCCTCTCTCTGGCCTCTCTCTGCACCTCTCTGCACCTCTCTGGCCTCTCTCTGGCCTCTCTCTGGCCTCTCTCTGGCCTCTCTCTGCACCTCTCTGGCCTCTCTCTGCACCTCTCTGGCCTCTCTCTGGCCTCTCTCTGCACCTCCCTGGCCTCTCTCTGCACCTCTCTGCACCTCTCTGCACCTCTCTGCACCTCTCTGGCCTCTCTCTAGCCTCTCTCTGGCCTATCTCTGGCCTCTCTCTGGCCTCGCTCTGCACCTCTCTGGCCTCTCTTTGCACCTCTCTGGCCTCTCTCTAGCCTCTCTCTGCACCTCTCTGCACCTCTCTGGCCTCTCTCTGCACCTCTCTGGCCTCTCTCTAGCCTCTCTCTGGCCTCTCTCTGCACCTCTCTGCACCTCTCTGGACTCTCTCTAGCCTCTCTCTAGCCTCTCTCTGACCTCTCTCTGGCCTCTCTCTGGCCTCTCTGCACCTCTCTGGCCTCTCTCTGGCCTCTCTCTGGCCTCTCTCTGGCCTCTCTCTGCACCTCTCTGCACCTCTCTGCACCTCTCTGGCATCTCTCTGGCCTCTCTATGCACCTCTCTGGCCTCTCTCTGCACCTCTCTGCACCTCTCTGGCCTCTCTCTAGCCTCTCTCTGGCCTCTCTCTGGCCTCTCTCTGGCCTCTCTGGCCTCTCTGCACCCCTCTGGCCTCTCTCTGGCCTCTCTCTGTCCTCTCTCTGGCCTCTCTCTGCACCTCTCTGGCCTCTCTGGCCTCTCTCTGCACCTCTCTGGCCTCTCTCTAGCCTCTCTCTGGCCTCTCTCTGCACCTCTCTGCACCTCTCTGGCCTCTCTCTGGCCTCTCTCTGGCCTCTCTCTGGCCTCTCTCTGCACCTCCCTGGCCTCTCTCTGCACCTCTCTCTGCACCTCTCTGCACCTCTCTGGCCTCTCTCTAGCCTCTCTCTGGCCTCTCTCTGGCCTCTCTCTGCACCTCTCTGGCCTCTCTCTGCACCTCTCTGGCCTCTCTCTGGCCTCTCTCTGGCCTCTCTCTGCACCTCTCTGCACCTCTCTGGCCTCTCTCTGGCCTCTCTCTGCACCTCTCTGCACCTCTCTGGCATCTCTCTGGCCTCTCTCTGCACCTCTCTGGCCTCTCTCTAGCCTCTATCTGGCCTCTCTCTGCACCTCTCTGCACCTCTCTGGCCTCTCTCTGGCCTCTCTCTGCACCTCTCTGCACCTCTCTGGCCTCTCTCTAGCCTCTCTCTGGCCTCTATCTGGCCTCTCTCTGGCCTCTCTCTGGCCTCTCTGGCCTCTCTGCACTTCTCTGGCCTCTCTCTGGCCTCTCTCTAGCCTCTCTCTGCACCTCTCTGGCCTCTCTCTGGCCTCTCTCTGGCCTCTCTCTGGCCTCTCTCTGGCCTCTCTCTGCACCTCTCTGGCCTCTCTCTGGCCTCTCTCTGGCCTCTCTCTGCACCTCTCTGCACTGCTCTGCACCTCTCTGCACCTCTCTGGCCTCTCTCTGCACCTCTCTGCACATCTATGCACCTCTATGCACCTCTCTGGCCTCTCTCTGGTCTCTCTCTGGCCTCTATCTGCACCTCTCTGCACCTCTCTGCACCTCTATGCACCTCTATGCACCTCTCTGGCCTCTCTCTGGCCTCTCTCTGGCCTCTCTCTGCACCTCTCTGGCCTTTCTCTGCAGCTCTCTGGCCTCTCTCTGCACCTCTCTGGCCTCTCTCTGGCACCTCTCTGCACATCTCTGGCCTCTCTCTGGCACCTCTCTGCACATCTCTGGCCTCTCTCTGGCACCTCTCTGCACCTCTCTGGCCTCTCTCTGGCCTCTCTCTGCACCTCTCTGGCCTCTCTCTGGCCTCTCTCTGCACCTCTCTGGCCTCTCTCTGCACCTCTCTGGCCTCTCTCTGGCCTCTCTCTGCACCTCTCTGGCCTCTCTCTGGCACCTCTCTGCACCTCTCTGCACCTCTCTGCACCTCTCTGGCCTCTCTCTGGCCTCTCTCTGCACCTCTCTGCACCTCTCTGGCCTCTCTCTGCACCTCTCTGCACCTCTCTGGCCTCTCTCTGCACCTCTCTGCACCTCTCTGCACCTCTCTGGCCTCTCTCTGCACCTCTCTCTGGACCTCTCTGCACCTCTCTGGCCTCTCTCTGCACCTCTCTGGCCTCTTTCTGGCCTCTCTGCACCTCTCTGGCCTCTCTCTGGCCTCTCTCTGGACCTCTCTGCACCTCTCTGGCCTCTCTCTGCACCTCTCTCTGGACCTCTCTGCACCTCTCTGGCCTCTCTCTGCACCTCTCTGCACCTCTCTGGCCTCTCTCTGGACCTCTCTGCACCTATCTGGCCTCTCTCTGCACCTCTCTGGCCTCTCTCTGCACCTCTCTGGCCTCTCTCTACACCTCTCTGGCTTCTCTCTGCACTTCACATCCTCCGAACGCAGCACTGTGATCTCCTCCGCAGTTACACCATTTAACCTTTGCATCCTTTTCACATTTCCCATCCTCATGTTGTCCTTCGCATCTCGCACCCCTTAGCTGCCCTTTACACGGCTGCGCTGTGTGCCCCATGCGTTGACATGCGTAGCACTGAGAGGTTTGGGGATGTACTCCCTAACCATGAAGTTCAGATATCCCATTTGTACTACCTTAGGTAAGGTTCTCTCAAACTGAATGAGAACTGATTATGTTTCTTTGAGTGTGCCATCCCGTTTGCTTTTAAGCCTTGTGACCTCCACTACTTTGCCTCCTTTTAATTCACTTTGAACATCTTCCACTGACATGTCCAATGACTCCTTAGATGACTCCTCTCAGTTTTGCCAGTGCTCCTGGGACATACGCCTTCCTTTTCTTCCCATTCAGTGAGTTCATTCCCAGAGTCTCTTCTTGCTGCTGTTTGTTATTGGCATGTATCAAAACCCGCTTGTTGTTCATGAATTTAGCAAATTAAATTGTTTCAATCTCTTTTTCAATTGATTTGGTAAGTTTAATCGGGTGGTAATGCCCACCATCCTGATTGAATTATATTACAACTTTCCACTCGTGTTCTAGTTCTTTATTCAACATTGTTTGGCTGACTTTTGATTGTTTGCTTTGATTAGCCTTGTCTGCTTCACCCGACCAATCCGACCAACTTCGAGCTCTTACTGAGCTATCTCTTTCTCTCAAAGCCCTTTTCTTCCTCGCAGCTTTGGATATCATCCATTCCATATGGTGTCTTTGGCTACCATCTGAGCTGGTTGACATGATGAAACAGTCAATGCACAGTTTATGCAAATCCGCCAAAATAACAGTCCAATGCTACCATTTCTGTATGTTTCCGAGTTTTCCGATTCTCTCTGAGCTTTCTGCCACGCGTCTCCGACTTCACTTCCTTCTTCCACCGGTCGTTGGAAAACCATCCAATGTGTCGTGTTATTCAATAATACACATGAGTTCAACTGTCACAATTACGTGTCTCTTTATTGGTAGCCCACATGCTAGAACACACCTAGCTCACATGCTCCGTTACCATAATATGTCGTCTCCCTATGAAGTCACTGAACAGTGCCCGTAAGGCTTCACTACTATTGGCTAACACACACACACAACACACAGCACACTAACCATGGATCTATAATAAAAACTGGATACAGCGTGGGAGGTGGGGCCTCATTCATTCCTATGAGAGTTGCTCATTGGCGCATGATGATAAAATGGCCCAACTTTTGAGAGAGCGAAACGTCACAGATTACCCGGCATTCCTGAGAAGTACCCGTATGTGCACTCATGGCGCATGCGCAACTTTAACCACGCCCCCCAAAAGGCTAGTTCACATCAAGCACGTCAATTTGCGTACACGTAACAGCACCGTGCGTTCATGACAGCATGGTAATGGTTTGTTATATGATGGATTTGATATTAACGAGGCGGCAGTTAGCAGCTAGCGGCTAGCTATTAATTATGCTGATTTACACATCAATCGTTATGTACTTTTATATTACGCTGTTACATGATCTAGTGATATCCAAGCAACAGAGCTTCATTTAGCATTAAATAATTATTGCACTGTATATAGGCCTATATATATATATATATATATACACAGTGCAATAAGCTTCTTAGTGCAATAAGACGCTACAGGGACGTTAATCTACGTCGGTAATATTAACTTTATTTAATACAACATTTATGGTACAAGATGTAAACATACAACCCATGTAGTATAATATTTTACAAATGATGAATTACAGCAAACATGTGCAATATATCCATTATTACAGCTCCGTGGGCTGGCAGTAAGGCGATATGGGTCCGTTCTTATTGTGCATCCATGGGTAAAGATAAACGCATGTAGTGCTGAACCATGTAGTGAACACGTAACATGAACATGCCGGGCAGCGCGGTCCTGTGAGTTAGATGTGCGTTCATAATGCAGAGGGAAATAACTCTCAGAATAACGTTATTAGTACATTTTACAACTTGAGGGAACGAATGTTTTTAATAAGGGCTATACAAACGTTCATACTGGGTAGTTTACTTTGTTTAAAAAAAAGTATCCAACGATTTACAGACCACTCTTTCCCCATGTAAGTCAATGGGAAAAAGTGTTTCCGGGCCTGGCAACCAAACGGAAGTGTAGTACCGCCGTTTGGCCACCACGAATATGTTCATCTGAGTCCGGCGCACTTCCTGGGGGCTTGCTTGACACTAATGGCCCGTCCACACAGCGGCGTTGGAAGCTTCTTCCAACGCTTCTGCCCATTCACTTTGAATGGGGTGACGTCACTTTTCGCCGAACTGCATTGTGGGAAGCAGAGCGGAGCTTTCCTGGCGTTTCAGGCTGCAAAAGTTGAGCAATGTTCAACTTTTGAAGCTTCTGAAGCTTTCGGTGGAAGCGTCAGCCAATCAAATAATATGCCAGTACAAGCTCTAGCCAATCAAACCGCTGCTTGTGTGTCAGGGGCGGGAGATTCATGTGATTGGTTGTTGGTCGAGCTTCAGACACGCCCGCCGGCAAGCTTTTTCCAAAGCCGTTGTGTGGACAGGCCGTAACACCACACAATGTTTCTTCCGGGTACGGCTTAACTTCATGCTGTACTCGGAACCAAATGGACCAATCCGTGGAGCCGTTACGTTAAGCCCCCGCTGATTGGTCCAAATGTACCAATCCACGGACTTCCTCACACGCACACACTCAGTGCAGGCAGCTCTGTTGACTTCTCCTCCCTGTGCAGGCTGATATCTGACAGTTCTGCAGACCCATTCTCACAGCGTTGATCAACTTTTTTCTTATCAATACTCAATATCAAGCCACACTGATTGTTTTTACTTCGCCTGTGACTTTGTGTGTGCTCAAGATGAGTTTGGCTGTGTTTCGCTGTGTATCGCTAAACAAGGAAACCACACCTCCAAGGAGTTCAGCGCGATTCACAACGTCCCGACCAATTAGAGCACACAGTGCTCACAAGGAGGGTGGGGGCTGGAGCTATTGGAGCTACAAATAGCCGTTAAAGGCAGAGAGTGAAATTCAGTGAATACACGTAGTTTACAGAGATGCTGTATGAGAAACCAATGTGAGTTTGGAAAATTGCACAATATAAATCTATTCTAGTAGACCTCAACAATGGAATTATGATCAGTGGAAATGGCCATGACATGGCATCGGCCCTTTAAAGGAACCCATGTGTTGTTCAGTTTTGTAGATACTGCTTCCATCCTCTGTCCAACTGTGCAATACTATGGGTTTACATTACACCACCTACAAACATACACCACTCACAAAAGAGTGCTGAACAGAGAAGTGTAGTGCTGGTGATGTGACAGGAACAGCAGGCGGTGATGAAAGATTAGTCTGAGTAAATCATCCAGGCAGTGGCTGCTCCAGAGTATTTTTGTTGGGTAAGCTATGGTAGGGCTAACCCATACAGTGGTGGGGCTCAAGTCAGTATTTGCAATGTAATTACATACACGCTATATCGCCCCCTTGACAGTGAAGCGCCACGTGTGAGGTTTAGATTATTTCCCTGTCTCACTCCAAATTGAACTGTATGAAATAAAAAGGCACATTTGTCTTGTAGTAAATAAAAAGGGCGACCTGGAGCCAATCCTGCAATTTCCCCACAAGTGAAAGAGTTGACAACCCAACCCCTGCAGGGGGTTCTGGGGGGATTCTCCCCCAGGAGACATAAAATACATATTCTGGTACTCTCTTGAGAAGAAAAATAAATAAATATATTACTACACGACATATTTAAAAAAAATGAATGCCATTTTAGTTTTTTGTTACTTTGTTCTGAAAGCTGAACCTGCTGCTCCTCACAGAGGGAAGAGGGAAGAGAATGTGTGAATTACTTTACATTATGCATAAGGGTGCATTATGGAAATCTCTTGAAATATGTCTTGGAAATATGGAAGAGTGGAACATCCATAACTGCCGTCTGTGCAATTTATTCCGTGCGAGTTGGCGGACTTTTTTTTGCTTACTTTAACATAATTTTTCATGGTGGGGCTAAGGTAGGGCTAAGCCATTTCTTGGTTTGGCTGTAGTAGCCTACCCCAGCATACCCTGGCGCGGCCACTGCATCCAGGTGGAAGGAGTCTGTTGTTTGTCTCAACAGCATTCCAAGCAACCTGTTAGGTCAAAACCTTTATTAAGTCCTTTATAACCAGTGTTGTGCTCGTTACTGAAAACCAGTAACTAGTTGCCATTACTAGTTACTTCATTTCAAAAGTAACTCAGTTACTTTACTGATTACTTACACCAAAAAGTAATGCGTTACTGTGAAAAGTAACGTTTTAGTTACTTTAAAAAAAGGCTCCCATTATATTAATGCCCTTATAGCCTTCATTTCAGTACTGTTATTGCATTGGAGAATAATACAATCTGTTGATCAACTTGACATGCATTATATGCAATCTGGATAGCATCGATATTAGCTGGCTTTACATTTTTGTATATTCTTTCTCCAGGTAGTTGGAAAAAGTTTTCCGTCCCATATGCCGTGTGCCGCCCGGACATGGTATCATGCTAACTAGCACTAGTGGTGACTCCACTGTAGCAATAGCTTGCATGCGTTCTACAACATACCGTGCAATGGCTTTATCGACTTTTCCCTGGCTAGCAGTCCCTCGGTTAAAATCCAGCCGCTGTTGCTTAGGTGCAGGTGGAGGTGGAGGTGCAGGTGGCGTCGGCTGAGTCTCTGTGGTCTTAGCTACGAGCTTCGTCCCAGCATGTTGTTTTTGCAGATGTTTTAACAGATTTGAATGACTGGTTTGGGCAGTAGATAGGCTCGTTGACCAGCCAGGACACAACTTACATTTAACTAAAACGTTCTTTTCTTTGTGCTCGACAAAAGTGAAATAGTGAGAATATCTCCAGGTGGAGAAACTCGACTTGAGCTCCGCCGCCATGACAGTCTTGTTAGTAAACAACACAAACACGCCCACAGCCCGTCTCCGCATGTGACACAGGAAGTATCTAAGTACATTTACTCAAGTGCTGTACTTAAGTACAGTTCTCATCTCTGTTCACCTGGCTGTTGACTATATACAAAAACTAACGCAGTAATGGAGTAACGCACCATGTAGTAACGGTAACTGAGTTACTGAATTTAAAAAGTAATGCGTTAGAGTACTAGTTACTGCCAAAAATAACGGCGTTACAGTAACGCGTTACTTGTAACGCGTTAGTCCCAACACTGTTTATAACCAACTCGTTTTGACTCAACACGGTATATTAAAAGAAAAAGAAAACCAATAAAGAGTTTTTAACTTATACTCAGGCGATTTTTAGAGTGCCAGCCTGCAACTCCTGTGTGTTTGAACAGCTTGCTGAGTGAGTGCACACCCACCGTTAATCATTAGACACAGTGCTAACCTGTGTACACTTATTGGTTTTAAGTGACATGCATTGTCTTTCAACAAGAATAAATAATGAACAGATTTATTTCCCTGGCATAAAGCCTGAGAGGCTGCCTCCTGCACTGCTTCACCTCTGTTCCGCTCTCACTTGTAGACCCTCTGAGAGTGAAACCCTCGTACGGGTTCTGGACTCTCAGATACTTCACATGGAGATGGAAAATAAAAGATGTGTAAACCACAATTTCACATAATATCACATGTGAAACGGCAGTATGTGCATGTGTGATGAAGTCACATGGAGAGATGTTGTCTGTGAAGACATGATTTAGGCTGTGGCCACACAAGGACGAAACGGCTAAACGCATAGGATTAACGCAAACGCAATCGCAAAAAATCTTCCGTCCACACGCAATAGTTATCCGGATAGTGTCTGTCCACACGAGACCGCTCCGTTTAGCTCCAACCGCTGGAGAAGCTTCAGTAACAACACGTTCTTACTCCCATCCCGTCACATATTGACGGACGGTCAGGGCCCCTCCCCGTCGCTATATTATGTACAGGGTATCCCTTGCCCATCAGGCTTCTACGGATAGGGCGTCCCATAGACCTTCATTGTGGACAGCGGACCCCTTGACCGTCGTCAGGCTTCTACGGGCAGGGCATCCCATAGACCTTCATTGCGGACAGCGGACCCCTTGACCGTCGTCAGGCTTCTACGGGCAGGGCGTCCCATAGACCTTCATAATGCCTATTTTAAGGTTCATTTGGTCATTAAAATGCGTTTTGATGTCATTTTATGGGAGTAATGAGTTTTTATTTCTGATTATTTGTGCAGTACATGTACATGATGTTTAGTTTGCTAGTTATGACGAAGATTACTTCATGAATGTGTACACATGGTTGCTAACGTTTTTTTGGTGGAAATGTGTTTTTCACAGCAAAGTCACCCTCTGTACTTGGACTTATTGGGAGAATCTAAAGGCAAGAACATCCCAAATATTCATTTAGGTCTTTATTGTAGACCTTTAGTGTTGCCGTCTGTGAGGAAAATACATGGGGCTCAGAGCCTCGTATTTTTTAAATCTTTTTTTCCTTCTAATTTGTTATTCTTTTCAAAATAACACACAGTTATTTATTCACCAATAACACACAATTATCCTTGCTTTTATTTATTGGTTTAATTCCATAATCTCGGTCTTTTTTGGCGTTTGTCAGGAACTGAATTTCAAAATAAAAATAACCGGAAACAGACGTAGGCCTATAAGGGCCTTTTCGAGCATCATTGCGATTGTCAACATTTTTGAGTTTAGGATGGCCGAAGACACTACACTACCCATAATCCCCAGCTATCGTTTAGGACTACAGTCCCCATGATTACTCTTCAAGGTCTGGGATTGGATGTTGGAGTGGCAGTGCGCCAAGGTTACGCAGCGTCAAACAGCTGTTTGAAATGGAACGAAACCACGCCAGACTATCCAAAACTGGAATTGAACGCCCCCCAGAACTACACACTACACTATTGTGTTTTGCAAAATGTTCTATGGGACGTCTCTACTGAACGTTTTCGTTTTTCCCACAATTAGAAGTTGCCACTATTAAACACATTGGTGTTATCAAATGTAAAACATATAATTAATAAATGGGTGAAAATCGCTGTCCATAATGCGCAGCATCAATATATAGCATTAATATATACCCACATGACAGCTCATTGATACTTTGTAATTCTACTCCACTACAATTCAGAGCTTAACCTGGTATTTTTACTCCACAACACTTATTTGAGTTACTTTGCAGATTCTGATTAATGATGTGAAATATAAACAACCCTTAAATCAGACTTTAGTTACACCTGAGTAAAATTCAGGTAAGGTGATTGTTAAGTGCCAACAATCAGGAGAGATTTGATAGTTGGTGCTTGAGAAGACTAAACATGCATCTGCAATTGACATTAATAGAAACAATTAATAAAGTATATTAATTACTCATTATTCTCTACTAATAGTTCATTAAATACTATATATTATGGCTATTTTGCACATCCTTTTCAAGATTTTAAAGGTTTCTTGACATATCATATACAACTCCGGTGTAGTTATGCAATGAATGAAAAACTTGGGTCACAGGTTCCTCAACAGTGCATTACAAGACATCTATCAATATGTGTGTACCTCCACCATTAAACTGTCATATTCTGCACATTTCTTATTCTTTCTACATCTATCTACATCTATCTACATACAGTATCTTCTTGATTTTTTATATTCTATATTTCTATCACATACCTTCTACTTTCCCCCTATGAAAGTATGTAATCTTAATATTTTTTTAATCAAATATAACACATAAAAACAATAATTCAATAACGTGCTTTAACCACTAGGCGGTGCACACAAGGTGCACACAGCCATAATAACTTTGTATTATTAGTGTAGTACAACATCTGAAGATGTGTAGTTTTATGCATGCTTTCACATAATTGTACAGCATATTGCTATACTATTTCAGACTCAGTATTTACATTCTTACATTCAAAGAAAATCAGTAATATCTTTAAAAACTACAGTCCTTTTATATCAGCTGTGCACCGTTATGCTGTAAATATAACCTATATGTGAATTATATCAAATGTAAAAGTCAGCCGAATGAGTGTTGATACTGCAAGGAGATGTATTGTGTGAAGAGAAATTGAAGATGTTTTTTAATTGTTGATAAATGTATGATCCACGTCAAGTATTCAGTTTCGGCGGCATTTCTTCAGTTTTTCCAAAGGTCTTCTCATCAGGGCGCTATAAATAAAGAACTACAGCAGATCTGTAATATTTAATGCAGCCAAACCGTGTATTACAATGCCGTTATGTGATGACTTTCAAAGAGAAAAGCAAGAGCACTCGGAATTAAGTATTATTTTTATTCTTTTAAAATGTTTTCCGGATTTCATATAATATAAACACCAAATCCCAGCATGCATTGCGGCTAAAACATCCAATCAGCGTTGCTGAGGATCTTGGGTAATCGCTCGAAATGCCTACGCCTGTTTCCGGTTATTTTTATTTTGAAATTCAGTTCCTGACAAACGCCAAAAAAGACCGACATTATGGAATTAAACCAATAAATAAAAGCAAGGATAATTGTGTGTTATTGGTGAGTAAATAACAGTGTGTTATTTTGAAAAGAATAACAAATTAGAAGGAAAAAAAGATTTTAAAAATACGAGGCTCTGATCCCCATGTATTTTCCTCACAGACGGCAACACTAAAGGTCTAAAATAAAGACCAACATGAATATTTGGGATGTTCTTGCCTTTAGATTCTCCCAATAAGTCCAAGTACAGAGGGTGACTTTGATGTGAAAAAACACATTTCCACCAAAAAAACGTTAGCAACCATGTGAACACATTCATGAAGTAATCTTCCTCATAACTAGCAAACTAAACATCATGTACATGTACTGCACAAATAATCAGAAATAAAAACTCATTACTCGCATAAAATGATATCAAAACGCATTTTAATGGCCAAATGAACCTTAAAATAGGCATTTTCCACCGAGAATAACACGAAGGTTGGCCATTGTTGCCATCTGGGACCTGTTGCAGCGTCCATAGCAGCCACCTTAGCAACCATGAATGTGTACACATTCATAAAGTAATCTTCGTCATAACTAGCAAACTAAACATCATGTACATGTAGCCTACTGCACAAATAATCAGAAATCAAAACTCATTACTCGCATACAATTACATCAAAACGCATTTTAATGGCCAAATGAACCTTAAAATAGGCATTATGACGGTCTATGGGACGCCCTGCCCGTAGAAGCCTGACGACGGTCAAGGGGTCCGCTGTCCGCAATGAAGGTCTATGAGACGCCCTGTCCGTAGAAGCCTGACGGGCAAGGGGTACCCTGTAAGTCATATAGCGACGGGGAGGGGCCCTGACCGTCCGTCAATATGTGACGGGATGGGAGTGAGAACGTGTTGCACACACACACCCGTCATGCAAATATCATTCCGCCCAGGTGTTTAGATCAGTGGTTCCCAAACGGTGTGCCATGAGGCAAGTCCGGGTGTGCCGTGGGATTTTGTGACAACCATACGTTATTATTGCAATATACAACTACACAGAAATAATAATTTTTAATTTACTATATCAGTACTTTGTAGGTTTATATGTACGTAATCTGCGCGACTTGCGCGTCCACATCTCCACGTGCAGTGCTGCATAAACATGGCTGAGTCAGTGATAACTTTCGAGGGGTGGAGGTATGCCCATTATTTTGAGTTCGTCCGAGGAATAGACAGGAATGTGACGGTGAGGTGCAAACTGTGTCCAGGCCAGAAGCTGTTATCCACTGCTGTAAACACCACGTCAAACCTCAACAAACAGCTGCAAAGAACACATGCTAAGGTGAAGCTACCGCACACGCTATTTGTTGTTTTGTTTATATCACGTAGTTCTTCTTCTCTGTCTTCCGGTTGTTGCCTGTTTTGAATGACAGATACACACTACCACCGCCTGCTGGTAAGGAAAGTTATTGCCACTCACGCATGCGCAGTTCGTACGTGCTTGGCGAGTAAAGTAATGAGTTAGATAGTAACGAAGTAGTGTAATATATTACATTTCTTTAGTAACGACCCCATCTCTGGAGTTGGCGTTCTCTACTCTGATTTACATGAAGAACAACAGGAGCTCACGGCTCTCTGTTGAACAGGACTTGCGAATGGCCCTCTCCTCAGTGCCACCAAGGATTACAAAATTCTGCGCGCCCCGACAGGCACATGTATCTCACTAATTTGTATGTCGGCAAAAATATTTACAATAGCACATGTTTCAATACTGATTGCTGAAATGTTACATTGATAATTTGTACTTCAGGACCATGCAATGCAGCTTCCTTGCATTGACAGTTCTCTGTGCTGAATTTCTGCTGAGTTTCCTTTGCCTCATTTTTAATGTTGTGACCTGTCTGGTTTCAATGAGTGATACAGTGATACAGTTTCAAATTAATTTCTGAAATATTTCGTTAATAAATATTTCATGAGTAATATAGTTGTCTTTGTCACATTTTATTTGGCAATAGTAAATAATTATTCACATTTACAGATATTTGACATGATATGAGTAATAACACGTGTTATAAGGGCTATTTTGCACAATAGGTGTGCCTTGAGATTTTTACTTGTCCTTAGGGGCCTTGGGCACAACACGTTTGGGAACCACTGGTTTAGATCACTCCTCATTCAGAGCCATACAGTATGTGAGACCCCCCCCCCTCTCATGCATACCCCCTGGGCAAGGAGTCTGTGTGAGCTGACCATATGTGAGATAACAAAATGGTCAAAGCTCTGTATTCTCCAACATATCACACATCAACTGAAGCCATTCAAATGACTGGAAGACAACCAGCTTTGGAAAACTATAACTTAACCATGCTTACAGAAAAATAATAATAATAATATAATAATAAACAAATAAAAAATCTTTATAGCGGGAAATATTTTTGAGAGAGTAGGAAAAGCAAAGGAGTAAGTAATAAAGTGAATGACGGCAGATTTGAATGTTGCTGCCCCTGGGGCCAGGTGAATGTGTTCAGACGTTCAGACCCATGAAGACAACCCAGCCGCCGGTAATGTTATCAGCAACCATGGGAAGCCTAAATGTGTGCAGTGAAGATTTGGATATGTTGAAGTTTGCAGGAAACTGTTTCACCATGTCTTTTTTAGTATACATCTAATGGAAAGTTATCTTATAGTAGTGTACAGTAGGCTATAGTATTTTTCATTACAACATCCCAAAGACAATTTGAACTTAAACCATAGCCTATACTGCATGCCAATATTAAAATGAGTTTGACGATAGGAGGGTTATTGCCCTGTCAAACTATCTTGTTACGTTGTGACGTGTGTGTGCGTGGATTCTGATGTTTAAATAAACATTAGTATGGAGAGAGAAAGGGTTTTCCATCTTGCCACGTTCCAGAGGAGCAGGAGAGGCAGGGCATAGATAAGACCCATGGGTCGGAAGTGAGACGCCTCTTCTCATCGACTGGTTCAATAAATCTCCTGCTCCGCCCATTTGTGTTGACCGGGTCTTTCATTGGTTTAGAGAGCTGTCAGTCCCGAGGTTGACGGGTGGCGCTTGGTTTTATGAGGGAGGAGATTTTTTTTGTATTTCTTTTCACTGCTAGAAGTAGAGCCTCCGGCCGCTGTTGTGCTCTCCCTCAGATCTGCCCTGCGAACTGATATCCGCCATGGCTGCTAAGAAAAACGCTAAAGTGAACGCGAAGCCCAAAGGTAAGTTGCTTTTGTTGTTCGCGCAGGGTACTGGTGGGAAGATGCTGCAGCCGTCCGCTCTCAATGCAGACCTCTGAAGTGAATCTGTTAGCAAGCTGTTCTTTCATGCAGGGCCCTGGTCCTGCTAGCTAGCTTGGTCTACCTTTAGGAACTGTTAACGACGTGCTAGCTGCTCCGTGCGAGTGAAACGGTTTAACGGGAACGTCACTTAAGCTGGGTTTATGGAGCACGTAAACACTGTGTCTCTAAGCTTCCTGTTATTAATGCGTACACTTATTAATGCGTCCACAAATTAACGTAGCATTAACCGTACAGGGCTGCTACGTCACAGATTAGAGTTTACCAACGTTAGCTCTGCCTACATCTTTCAAACTGAGTTCTGTATTAGCAAGACAAGCTAGCAGGGTCCCGCCTCCCTACTGAGCACTCTGGCTCTGTGAGGAGCAGCTGGGTCTGTTGCAGCCTGCCGGGAGAGTGGGCCACACTGCCGGGCTGACATCGGGACGTTAGGCCCCTCAGCTCCAGCAGTGGAACCAGTTGAGCCAGCATTGCGAGTCTGTGCGCCCCCCAGGCACCACGCCCCCAGTGTAGGACGAGTCACTCTTCTAAATGCTCACGTGTCAGTATGAGAGGCTTCGGTGGTGTAGCATATATATATACGTCGGTTGTGTAGCATATACGTGGCTCTTTGGGGGTCCCCATTGTACCCCCATATATGCACTCTTTCTGTTCTGCTGTTCTTGGGTAGAATATTGTACACCGTTCCAAATACAGTGAATCTTTAATTACCTTGCACGTATCTTAAGTCCATAACAGACTCGTCACGTCGCAGTGTATTCCCATTATAGTATCCCTTTTAAACACCGGCTGCAGACATATTGTGTAAAAGCTCCTTAGGAGGGGTTCCATTTTTGCATTCTTATTGTACTTGCCGTGCTGATGTACTGTGTGTGTAGATGAGTTCATACTTAATTCAAGAGGCTAGTATGGCCAACTTGGTACACTATGTCCTGTAGCCACACAGGACTGTAAAGTCCTCCTATAATACAATACAAGGTGACTATCCGGATACTACAGCAGTACTATGCAAAGTACAAATTAAATATTAAAAAGTTAGTTATATTATTATATAACAAATCATGGTTTGTGAAAACATTTGGCTGCATGTGTTGACGACGTGCAGCGCGCTCCACAGCACACTCAGATACACGGGCTCATTATGGCACACCGACGGTAACACGGTGCTAATGTATGCACAGTTTGCTGTTTGACTGATTGTAGCTTTATCTCAGATGTCATAACGTCTCCTGTTGTAGCGGATCAAAGGGCAGTGTTGGTTGGAAACATCCAGGGAACAAAATGTTCAGTTTTCCGTCTTCTCACTGGCCACGCCCCCTCACTTGGAGCACAATGAAACCAGCAGCAACACCAACGCTCTTGTGTGATATATTAAATTAAACTTGTATGTACGTGTGTGTGTGTGACACACAATTCACGTCTGTCCGTCCTGGGAGAGGGATCTCTCCTCTGTTGCTCTCCCTGAGGTTTCTCCCATTTTTCCCTTTAAACTGTGGGTTTTCTCTGGAAGTTTTTCCTTGTACGATGTGAGGGTCTAAGGACAGAGGGTGTCGTATTGTCATACTGATATTCTGTACACACTGTGAATTCCACTGAGACAAATGTAACATTTGTGATATTGGGCTATATAAATAAACATTGATTGATTAACGCAAGTATTCATGTGGAAGCTTAAAGTCCTAAATTTGGTTCATATCTAGTCTTGTTGCTGCACATGGGAAAAGCCCTGTTCTGGAAAGGCCTATGATGCATGTGTTTATTTGAGTTATACCATTTGATCCAACACAGAAAGTGGCTTATCAAATATTGGCTTTGGCTCTAACAGAACATCTTGATGGAGTATAAACATTGAATTGTATGCCAGGTGTTTTTGAACATCCCAACAAACCGTTTAGCGACATTCTTCTTGAATATCTGTAGATGTGCTGATTTTATGCTTCATTGAATCCATTGATCTGTGAGAATACAGGAAGGATGGGATTTGAATCAGTAGATTTAATATTAATTAATTAATATTAGTAGATATTTGCACTTTACTCAAATCTTAGCTTTATTTGTCTTTACCTTGTTACATCTCTTTTTTTATTTTCTACTTTATACATCAATTAAATCCCTCAGGCTCCCCACCCCCCTCCAAAGGCCTTGCCGCGGCTAAGAGGTGCACAGCTGAAAGGGTACAATCCTGATCTATCAGTCTTGGATTGATGTGTGATGCTGTGTCGTGTTCTTGGCATGTGCAAGAGTGTGTTTTTAATGTAATCATTTAGATGGAAACATCCCCATGTGTTGGCTTGGTGCTACAGTTTTTGCAAATGAAGAGGTACAATTATACACGAGAATTTTTATGGATTTTATTAGGGATGCTCCGATGGCCAATTTTGTGGCCGGAATCAGTATCGTCCGATCGAGTGGGCGGGGCCTATAAGGATCTTCCATTTAAAGTGATGTTTAAAACTCAGCTAATGGGACTCATTCACTGGAGCTTCCACAAACAACAACCAACATAATTATTACATTCAAATGAAGTACATTATTCAAGTTTACATTAACTTTGGAGAATAACACGGGAGAAATGAGCGGAAGCGTTCTCTTTCCCTCTCTTCCCCCTCTCTCTCCTGACAGCCTGTCAGTATCTCATGCAGCTCACTGATCCAGTAATGAGTGACCCGACAGTGAAGAATACATATATTTATAACTATTTTCAATCAATGTTTATTTATATAGCCATATATCACAAATGTTACATTTGTCTCAGTGGACTTCACAGTTTGTACAGAATAGCAGTATGACAATACGACACCCTCTGTCCTTAGACCCTCTGTCCTTAGACCCTTACATCGTACAAGGAAAAACTTCCGGAGAAAACCCACAGTTTAAAGGGAGCATGGGAGAAACCTCAGGGAGAGCAACAGAGGAGGGATCCCTCTCCCAGGACGGACAGACGTACAATAGATGCCGTGTGTAAATTGAAAAGATAATACATTTGCAACATAGGTAGTCCAGATGTTTGGAAATGCATATGTGTATAATAGGAAGATTAATCCACGAGGATATCTATCCAGGACCACAGCCACGACTCGCGATCCAGGGCTCGCGATCCAGGACCACAGGACCGCAGGATCATCCATGACTCCGGATCCCGGCGTATATAGACCCCAAAAAGAAAGACATTTGGGGAAGCTGGGTTAATCGGAACATGAGAGTACACAGGTACAGACAGAGAGAAGTAAGATGTCCCCCGACAAACTAAGCCTATATCAGCAAAACTAGGGGCTGAATCTAATCAGCCCTAACTATAAGCTTTATCAAAAAGGAAGGTCTTAAGCGCACTCTTAAAAACGGATAGGGTGTCTGCCGCCCGAACACAAACTGGAAGCTGATTCCACAAATGTGGAGCTTGATAAGAAAAGGCTCTGGCTCCCATTGTACTTTTAGAGAGCACCGATCGACAGAGTGAGTATCGGCCGATATCGATCGGCAGCCGATCGATCGGAGCATCCCTAGATTTTATAATAACATTGCTCTTTTAACCCAAAATGTAAAGCAAAAGCTGGGGTTCTCTTTAGTTTAAAAATCATTCTTAACAAGTTAAAATGTTAACAAAAAGTAAAGCATGGTTTATCCAGCATTACTAATATAGTCTATAGTGAGTTGACTGGAGCTATGTTAGATGTGTCGTGTAGCAGGAGTGGAACACGACCATTACAAGTCTGTTTTGTGATGGTGTAAAACCACTGTCCTCTCTGATGTTGGGAATACTGCAGAAACTGCTGCTGTACTGTTTGACCTGTTGTTGCTCTGTCGCAGGGTTCTGTCAGTATGGTTCTGCACTAAAGGAGTGGAAATCATTACTTGCTAGGCTCGCCGGTCCTCAGTTAGAACATATAGTGGTTTGGTGTTATGAGACCCTTTAAAAAAATATTAAAAACATCCAAATGGCCTTCTTCTGGTCCTCATTTTTCCAAAAGACCTGTTTTTATGAATAGTTAGGTAATGGTCTACAGTGTCTTAGCCTAGTGAATGTGATTGAAATGATGGTAAAAGACATACAAACCTTATGTACACACATGAACATGTGCGCATGTGCCAGAAGGAAAGAAGTGAGTGAAGGAGGTGCACCGCAGAGAGAAGAGGAGCTGCTCTGCCTCCACAATGAGTTCTGAGCCACACAGAGAATACGCTGAGCAGAGAGGCTTCCATTAGTTTGAAGAAAGTGTGCATGTGCTTGCACAGTTGTGACTTGGCTGCTGTGGTCCTAATGAAGTGTGTAGAAGAACAGAGTGGCATGTTATTGCATGGTGTTTCAGGTGGTGCATGACTTCTTACTTTGTGTGTGAGATGTGTTGTTCATATTAGACTGAGCCAGTATTGGTTTGTAAAGGTACTCTGTTTGATACAGTGGGAGTTTATCATTCATTCATGTTTATTAAATCAGTAGACTTGTCGAGCATTCCTTGTCAAATTGAGCCATACTAATTAATTTAGTTTTATGTATTTATTAGTTGCTTGCTGTTGGACACATTTAAACTGAGAAAAGAACAACATTTTTAATTATTATTCTCCTTTCCATCACTATATCAAGACCTGAATGTGTAAACCTGTCTTTCTTGTTGTGTCAAATATGTCACACTATACAGGTGTTTGAAATAAACAGCCCTGAGGTTTACCTTGTAGCTCGAGTAACATTTCTCTGGTCGACTTCATCAGAAAGCATTGTATGCGAACTAGGGGTTTAACGGTTCACATAAGTCACGGTTCGGTTCATACCTCGGTTTGGGGGTCACGGTTCGGTACGGGTTCGGAACAACAAGAAAAAGCAAACAAATTCCCAAATGCATAATTACAGGTTTGTTATTTATTTTTGAACGGTAGTGCAAGTTTCAGTTTAAAAATATGGAACTCTGACATTTTGAATAATTACCTGTATTAAACAGTTAAAAACAAACCACACACACTCAGATGGCCATATTATCTATAATGGCTGATGTCAAACAAAAAGGTTTCATCAAGCTGTAAAACTAAAAAGAATGTCTTGAAAATATTACATCATAAATAATAAGAACGTGTTTCAAGAGCGCAAAGTCCTTGAAAAACATATGCCAAAAGCTTCCGTTATTTATTTTGGTCTCTCGGCTCTCATGTCTATTGGCTTCTTAAAAACAGCGGGGATCAGCTGTTGAACAGCTGTTGTCTTTTGCTGGGCTCCGGTGATTGGCAAATCTGTGTGATGCCTTCTGATATGATTTAGCATGTTTGGCGTCTGTTTCCATTAGCATACCGCACCGCTATCGAACAACGCCGACACACCGTCCTCATCCGATCCACAACTCGCACTCCATCGTTATTGTAGTCCACAGGGAACCCGAAATGTTCCCACACAGCTGATTTTAAAAGAAGCCGTGTGGGTTCTAGCCAAGCCCCCAGGAAGTGCGCCGGACTCGGATGAAAATATTTGTGCTGGCCAAACGGCAGTACTACACTTCCGTTTGGTTGCCAGGCCCGGAAACACTTTTTCCCATTGACTTACATGGGGAAAGAGTGGTCTGTAAATCGTTGGATAATTTTTTTAAACTAAATAATCTACCCAGTATGAACACTTGTATAGCCCTTATTAAAAACATTCGGTCCTCAAGTTGTAATAATGTGCTAATAATGTTATTCTGAGAGTTATATCCCTCGGCATTATGAACGCGCATCTAACCCACGGGTCCGCGCCGCCGGCATGTTCAAGTTACGTGTCCCGACCAATCGGAGCACACTGTGCTCACGGGGAGGGTGGGGGCTGGAGCTATTGGAGCTACAACGAGCCGTTAAAGGCAGAGAGTGAAATTGAGTGAAGACACGTAGTTGACAGAGATGCTGTTTGAGAAACCAATGTGAGTTGCGTTTCCCTTTACCCATGGATGCACAATAAGAACGGACCCATATCGTCTCACTGCCATCCCACGGAGCTGTAAGAATGGATATACTGCAATTCATTATCATACAACATGGGCTGTATGATTAAATCTTTTACCGTAAATGTTGTATTAAATAAAGTTAATATTACTTATTATTATAAGTGTGTGTGTATATATATATATATATATATATTAGGGCTGTCAAGTTAACGCGGTAACGCAAAAAAAAACACTAATTATTTTAACATGATTAATGCATACGTAGTTTCGAGTTTTAAATACCATCTACAAGCTGATGCTGACAGCCCCGCTCCTGCTGCCCGCTTGTGGCAGACCACACTTCCACGCTCATCGGCAGGCACCGACTGGCCATCGGGAGGACCGGGAGGGTGTATGTGTGGCACGAGCAAGCGAGAGACCTTATGTGCATTGTTGTTGTTGGCATCTGGTGCTAGCTAGCTGCCCTAACGGATATAAGGAGCTGTTTAAATGAAAACAGAGGAGCGACATTTCGCCACAACTGCGCTGAGCACTTTTACATTACATTACATTTAGCTGACGCTTTTATCCAAAGCGACTTACAATAAGTACACTTGACTTTATGCAGGAAGCCAGACGGCGGGACATTGTATCAAAAGTCAGCACACTCGGCACGGATAGCGCAACATGATTGCAGCGTCCAGACAGCTCCCGTTCGAGCATAGCCTATGCCTTGAGTTGCACATGGCTCCAACGATCCATCGCGCACACACACACACACACACCACACACACACACACACACACACACACACACACACACACACACACACACACACACCACACACACACACACACCACACACACACACACACCACACACACACACACACACACACACACACACACACACAATTGTATTAGAGAGGTTCCAGGTTGCATATTTGTCCACTCATATGTTAAGAGTATTAAAAACTTGAAAAATATTCCTCCAAGGTACATTTTGAACAGATAAAATGTTTGCGATTAACTATTTTAATCGACTGACAGCCCTAATATATATATATATATATATATATATATATATATAAATAAAAAAAAACCTACCAGTTTCACCCACTGTCCTCCGGTTTGTATCCCGTTAATAGTTCTGGTCGTAA
Source organism: Champsocephalus esox (assembly GCA_036324585.1). Taxonomy (NCBI): domain Eukaryota; kingdom Metazoa; phylum Chordata; class Actinopteri; order Perciformes; family Channichthyidae; genus Champsocephalus; species Champsocephalus esox. The sequence continues at coordinate 6,214,211 of CM070481.1, forward strand.
AGAACCGGGTAATTCGCTACCATAATTTCTCGTTTGGAATATGAGGAAATGAACTGCGGTCTGGTTCTCCCTGCTTACACAAGGTTTGATTGGGTAGCGCTTCTGTCAGATTTGCATAAACGTGATTTGATTGGCTGTCGTTTCCAGCTCAGCTTCAAAAGTTGAACATTGCTCAACTTTTGAATCCTGGAAATCTTCGCTTCGCTCCCCCACAATGCAGTTCGGCGAAAAGTGAGGCAAAGTGACGTCATCCCCATTCAAAGTCAATGGGCAGAAAAGCGGTGGAAGATTTGTCTAAAGCTGCTGTGTGGACGTACCGTTAGAACTAGGGATGCACGATATTGGTTTTTTGAAACCGATACCGATACCGATAACTTCCTGCTTCTCAAGACCGATACCGATACCGATAACCGATAATAAAAATTACGCCACTAATTATTTTAACGCGATTAACGCATGTGTATTTTTTTTCCTCGGCCGCCCCGTAGCTTCAGAGCGCATCGAGTTTAAAATACCATCTACAAGCTGATGCTGACAGCCCCGCTCCTGCCGCCCGCTTGTGGCAGACCACACTTCCACGCTCACCGGCAGGCACCGACTGGCCATCTGGAGGACCGGGAGGGTGTGTGTACGTGTGGTCCGAGCGAGCAAGAGAGAGACCTTAGTGCATTGTTGTTGTTAGCATCTGGTGCTAGCTAGCTGCGCTAACGGATATAAGGAGCCGTTTAAATGAAAACAGAGGAGCGCTCTATCCACACAACTGCGCCGAGCACTTGACTTGATGCAGGAAGCAGACAGCGGGACATTGTACGAGAAGTCAGCACACTCAGCAACATGATTGCAGCGTCCAGGCAGCTCCGGTTCGAGCATATGCCTTGAGTTGCACTTAGCTCCAACGCGTGCGCGCAGACACACGCGCAGACACACGCGCAGACACACACACACACACACACACTGTATTGTATTATTGTCTTCGTACGCTTTTAACACACCATCGTAGCGATGGCGATGTTTCAGGTGACTGATCAGGTTCGAAGTATTAGGGAGCGCTGGATTTGAACTCCCCTCTTCCTAAACCACTCACACCACAGTACTGGCAAAACGGGAGGAGCCGAGTGAAAAACAAGCGCCCCTCATCCCAATCCACCCACACCGCAGGATACCCAAAAAATATATTGTATATTATCGGTGCTATTAATACTGTTATCGGTTTATCGGGATGACGTCATAATTCCTAATATCGGGCCGATAATTATCGGGCCGATAATTATCGTGCATCCCTAGTTAGAACTGATATACTGACGGTGACATTCCTAGGTAGAACTGGAAATCAATTTATTTGGTTTAATTTGACTGTAAAAAGTTCCGGTGCTGGGCAGCCTGTCCCTCCCTCCCTTTTTGTCAGGGCCAGCTGGTCCAACAGCACTATATATAGCTGACTTTGACCTCCAGAGCTGAATTGGGCTCATAGAAAAAAGTGACGAGTACAGGGATAACTGACAGATGAGCAGGAGAAAGAAAGGCAGACAGAGAGAAGACGACGCAGAGCTGTTAGCCGTCTTTGCTGCCAGTTTGCGTTTATTCAGTTAGTGGGCCGTGATGGGGGATCCTGCCATCCTGCTTGAGTCAGTTACATCTCCTGTTGTCACGGCGATCCCCACGTTGATGGCTGGGGTAACGCAAGGTGAGGGCAACTTTTGTTCAAGGGCTTCTAAGGAGGTTTCTTCGATGGCTGAAGTTCAATGTGGGGTGGGCCTGGCGGTTGGTTATAGTTGATGGATTCAGTTGGGAACATATTGCCGTTTTAACTTGAACTTTCTCATGTGGACGTCTGTCTCTTTAGCCCAGTGGGTATTAGTCAGACTACACAATATTTGGATGGTAATATGTAACCAAATAATGGGTTAACATTTAGGTTAGTTATGATATTTAAGTAGTATGCTTTCAAATTGTACATGTTGTACATTACTTATGGTTCCATCTGATCGTATTATTTTTGATGAACTTTAATTGTAATGATAGAATAATAAAGTGTTAATGCAAAATACCAGAGCCCCTCTACTTATATGTTCTAAAGCAGAAAGATGTTTGTATTAAAGTGAGGAAGCCAGTCTGATTTATATTCTCAGCCGACTCTCGGTCAGATGACGCATACAGATTCCCCAATATGAATTTAAGATTCAATATTCCAACTCTATTTTGGGTTTCTTTTGTGAACTTTAATCTCAACCATAAAACTACTAAAGTCTTACTCTAACTATGATCTCGCTGTATGCGTTTGTCAGACTGAGGTTAAACTGCAATGTTACACTGTAGATTTAATATACCCTACTATGCCAAGTACTGTGAGCTATGTGTTGGAGTCTGTTGCATAACGCTCGACCTCGCTCCATGTAACAGACTCCAACACCTGTTCATTCTCTTTGCTGCAGTCTTTTTCACATTTGCATTGTGGGACTTCAGCACCCATGGGACAAGTTGTTTTGGCTTTGTTTCCATCACCTCACAGCCTTTCCCTCAAGCCAGTTCTGATGCATAATTGCAGATGCAGGTGATGATTCCTTATAGACGAGCCACGTTTGAATGCAACACTTCCCTTATAGTCCATCAGGTCTCCACCTAAGCTTGGTTAGTTCTCCTGTTTGAAAGCAAGGAAGGGGTTTAACAATTATGGTGGGGAAAAAGGTCAAGAGATGGCGGCGCACAGGTTAACCAATCAAGCTCATCCCAGATTAACAATATATTTATTTTAACAGGTTTATGTTTGGTAAGACATTGAGCCTTTTATATAATTGGTAGTGGTCCCTCTGATGCAACTAACATTGGCTGCCAACTTAAACATTTACAAACTGTTTATCTGAAGATGTGCACACTAACACGCGCGAGGGATGTGTGGGCTGATATTGATTTGTGACATCATCTTGAATGCCCTGCATGACTTTGAGTTTAGATGTGACCCTGACATCATCTACTGGCTTTTGGTTGCAGAGGCTACCAAAACCTCATCAGCCAATAAGAATGGGAAGAAGGCCGACTCTGGGTCCAGCAGCAGCTTCTTCACCTGGTTCATTGTCCTGGCCCTGCTGGGTGTGTGGACCTCGGTAGCTGTGGTCTACTTTGATCTGGTCGACTATCAGGGAGTCCTCGGTGAGTATTGGCTGCCTCACAAGTGTGTGTTAAAGAGTAGCTGACATGTCTTTCTGTAATATCTCACACTTCATGCTGAAAAGCAAGTCCTATGGCATTTCTCTCCCCTCACATACAGGTCTGTCTACAAACATGTGCATCCGTCACGGTCTGAATAAGAACCAGTCTGACTCTGATTCACCATTGTCACATAACGAGCAGTGTTTCCAACAGTGTTCTACACATGTACAGCCGTTCACACGCCTATGCAGCTCTGTGCATAGGCGTGTGAACGGCTGACCTCCTACTAGAGTGTTTTTGTGTCGCTAAAGTGCTTATCCGATCCTCAACCCCCACCCTTCATCAGCTGCCAGCTGAACGGATCTATTTCTGTGAGAAACACTGAGCAGTCATTCCCAACCTGACATTAGTCTACTTCAATACACCAGATTTATGGAAATGGTTCTCAAATCTGTCTGAAAAATGATGGCAAGTGAAGAAAGAAATTGGTGTAACACCAGTCAATGTTAGTTTAGTCTTTGAATACACGTGGTTATATACATGTCATAGCTTATATAACATCGCCATTTTCATCTTATGATTGCAAAGTTTTTGTTTAATTTGATAACGGTAACATTAATAGCACCATTGCAGAAACGCCAAACACCGTTATCCCTCAGGTCTTTAGCGCGTGGACCATCAATTAAAACCTCATATTTCCTGATTTCTACGGTGGATGCATGTCTGTCATTTCTTATCACAGGATACTGTCTCTCACTAATCGGCATCCTTAATTATTAATTTTCAGTTTTCAATTATTTATTTGTGAATTATTGATCTTGTCTTATTTCTTAATCTAGCTAAGGCTCCAATATGTATGTTTTTTTTGTTGCATGCAGACAAGGCTAAGGGCTTACAAATTAACCTGTCTGAAGCCTTGCAAGGTAAAAATCACTGACATATTTCTATTACCCGTATTTACATGAATGATTGTTGTCTGTGTTGAATATCCTCTACATGATGGTCCTCACTCCCTTACACACTTCCCAGAGCCCTGGATCTAAAAATGAACATGCTCCTTGTCAACAGTGTTGGGTTGTGCTGGCTGGCAGCAAAGGAACTCTTCACAGGTCTATTGTGTTGAAGTATTCTTAGACGAGGCCAGTCACAAAAGGTTGAGTGTCTACATTAGAAACCAATTGAAGTGACAACAATGTGGCTGCCATATTAAGACTCGACTGATGCATGGATCTGAGCTTCACGTTATGTACTTGTTAGAGTATTTATTAGCAGCTGTAAAGACAATTGGAGAGGAAAGTCCTGTCCCTGTCCTGTAGGGTGCGCCTATCGCACAGGTTATGTTTGTCACTTACGCAACATCACAATTGGAGGTATAATAAATGTTAAAGATGTACCATTCTCTTAAGAATTGTTTTGAAATAGAGTTATTGATGACTATTTATATTAAACTAACTTTTCTTTGTGCCTGACAGTAATATAATAAAGAGAATGACAATTAAAGAAAATAATCAAATGTATGGTTTAGACGCCCACACATTCAGTTGATGTAGTTCCATGTTCAGCTGGGTGACAGTCTACTGCATTGATCTTAAACTAGCCATTTGTCAGTTACTGCTTTAGATCCAGGGCTTCTGTTTCAGATCTTCATAGAGTGGTGCAGGAACGAGTCCTAAACCAGGAAGTGAGTTAGCATTTTACTTCCTGTTCCTTGGTCTCAGAGCCAATGGGATTTCTACATAGGATTTTGGAAAATAGCTGGAAATAAGGTCAGTGGAAGTCGTCCAGGCCGTCCCTGCACCGCTCTATAACACACGTTTATATCAAAGGTGTCATATTGCTTTCTGTTTACTCTCAGACCTGTCTAGCATGAACCCCCTTTCTGTTGCCTCTATTACCCTCTATCACTACATCTTGATCCCCGCACATTTAAAGACATTCACCAAGCTGGTTGTAACCTTTGCTGATATGCCCATTTAAACAAAGAGCACAGCCACTATGCATGTGGTTTAATGACTGATGCTGGAGTTAAGATGAGCTTGGTGCATGTCTTTGAGTGTCTGTCTGTGTGGAATGGTGCATGTCAATGTATAGTAGAGCTATGTGTCTTGATTTTTCAAACTGTAAGTCTAAATGTGTTTGTTACCGCTGTAGGTAAACTGGTCGCATACGATACAGATGGCGATGGTGATTTTGATGTCGAGGATGCTAAAGTTCTGCTAGGCAAGTTGATTCATCTCTAATTTACAACTAATGTTGGTGTTTACGATCAGTGCTTTGCATTAGTGGAATCTGTCTCCAGCACCAACACCTGGAGCTGCTCAGGGCATTATGGGACGAGGCGCACGACCCCAGTCTTCATGCAAGCGGAACATACTTGCTTGAGCATTGCTGGCCACATGATTTCATGTTCCTTAATTACATGTAACAGCCATGCTAGGTTTGCCTAGCATGACTGACTACTAAAAAGCTGGCAGGTATCACAGAGAACATCTCATCGATGAAAAGCCAACTCCTCAAATCCTTCCTACCTCGGTACCTCTGTGCAAGGCACGTTTATTTATATAGCCCCTTTCAACACAAGGCAATTCATAGTGCTTTACAAAAAACAAAAGACATTAAGAAAATGGCATTTAAAATCCGTCATTAAAAAGAAAAGACAATAAAAGAAACATTAAAAGTGACAGTGCAGTTTAAGATGTGAATAGTTCAATTAAAAGTGCAGGGTTGCGTGTTTCTGTAACTGCTTTATCTTAATGAACCCACTTTGAATGTCTCTAAAGTCCAAATTGGTGTAAGATTCTTAAAGCTAAGGTCACAACAAGAAGGCCGGTGCCCCTGTCCCCTGTCCCCTTTCTAACTAAAGCTAAATGAAGGCCACCGGAGGAGTTTATGGCCAACAGTTTCCTCACATGTACCCAATGAGTTCCTCTGGCTAATTGTCATTGTGTATAATTCATATGACGCATGAAGATGAAGTGTAGGTCTCAGCGTGTCCTGGGTACTGCGAGTCCCCACGTGAAGCCTGCTGCATGACACATGTCTGCGTTCAGTTCACATGACTCAACATACTGAATGCTGTACATTCGCTTAACATGTTGGACCAGAGCTGTATGCAAATGAGTTCATTCCAATGGAAGAGTCAACATGTTGAACTGCATAGAATATAAAATATTCATATTTTTGTACCACTATTTAATATGAATATGTTGTGCCTTGTATACGTCTCTCTTTCCTCTGGCTCTCTAGTCAGGCATGAGAATCACAGTTTGTTTTTGTCTCAGTCTTTACATCTCACACGTGTACTAGGCTATATTTGAATGTACAGACAACACTTTGTGTACAACTAACTATTCGGCTCTTAAAGAAACATTTAGAATGCTATCATTACGCGCAGGAATCTTTGCTCGACTCTTCCCTTTCGGAGGACTTGCATTCCAGCTTTTGCTCTGTTTTGTCAGTTATTCTCATTCTCGGCAAAAGGTGGAACTTAAGCCCCGCCCACTTCCAGCCTTTCTATCCCTCCAGCAATCCATCATCCATACCACCCCTACACTAATAAGCTCTACCAATTTGTAAACACTTCAGTCTCACAGCTTGCTCCATGGCATTGTTATGCATGCTCCAACACATATATTCTCTTTTCTTCACAGTTATTCTGAAACCTTTTGTTTCCTCTTCTTTGTCTTGTGTACAAGTCCGTCTCTCCATACATTTAAAAACACTTGTTATTGAACCATAGGAAATCTGTGTAATAACTCACACTTATGGCAATGGCTGGTACACACGTGGCTGTACAGTAAAAGTACATTTGTGGCTAAAGTGAACCTGTCTGATTTGTAGGCTGTCTCCACATGATAAAGAGTGTGAGCTGAACTTCCATATTCATAGGAGTACATTCAGTCAGTTTGTCAGTCAATTTGACCAGTGATGTGTAGTCAGCTAGCCCCAGCTGCTTGCTAGCTCCCTCGCTGCCTAACATACGCCTAAAACTTCTCTTACCTTCTCCTCTTGTTTCTTTTCCACCTCCCCTCTGACATTATATCATTACATGTCTTCCCCCCATATATTTTCCTGCCATTTTTATTTTGTTCGAAAGATTATTCCACTTCCTTTCCATCTCACTTCCAAACGTCGTGCCCACAAACTCTACCCTCCATCCACACATCCCCCCCACCTCCCCTTTTGTTTGCGTAGGCCTGACCAGTGATGGTCAGGGGGAATCGGAGGTTCTGGATTGGTTAGAAGAAGTGGAAGAGGGCGGCTCTGATTGGTTAAACAGTTTCTTCACTTTCCTGTACGGTCTGATAAACCCCCTGGAACACCTGGAGGAGGAGGAGCACCGTGCCTCAGGAGGACTCTACGAGGCACAGGAGGAGGACGAGGAGGAGGACGAAGATGACCGGGGGGTCAGAAAAAGAGAAGCACATGATGATGGATATCGGGGCCAGAAGATTGTCATAGTCGGCTTACACAACCAATAGCCTCGACTCAACTGCAATAGCCCGTTTATCCTCGGTGCTAACAGCCCAAGACATCGACAAAATCATTTCCCTGCTGACTTTAGAGTTTTGGAAACTTGACCAATCTAGTCTCTTTAGATATGAATGTCCAGTCCAACATCGTGTTGTAAGCTCAACCAATGCAAGGTTTAAAAAAAAAGATAGTCAAATTTGCCAAACGAGCTGCATTCTTGTATCAGCAGTGTTGAGAGCGAATGCCCTTTCTAAAGGAGTTCTCTGATGTTAACCCTGTGCTGGGATATGGACACGATACTCAGGAACACTTTTTTTAGAACATATATTTCTTTGGCACAAATGGGCTGAAACTATTAAAAACATTGAATGCAATTTCCACTTGGACAGCTGCACCACGGTCCCTCTCTCCCATTGCTGCGTGCAATGAACACGCCGCAGCCTGCCCTCGGTGGTCTGGATGAGAACACATTGGGTTTATAAAGCTGACCTCCGGCCAACATCTGGAGGTGGACTAGTGTTTATAGTGATGGTTCTCTGCCACAAGTCATTGATACAATCTATTTTAAAAGTCAAGGTTGAGTATGCAGGCTTATTCCAGGAGGGGAATACGGGGCCTTGGACTCATAAATGGCACAACGTTTTTTTGTAATATAGTCAAGCTTCATATTTGTCTTATGCCAATACTCTGCTAGATAACAGCATATATAACTTATTTTTTTAAATGGCAGACATTGGCATGCCATAGAATTTTAAAAAGTGATTACATTTTAGGGCCATTCTGCATTCCACAAAATGGAACCAAGCCACTGTAAATGTTTTTAATTTCATGTGCTTTTCTTACCATGTCTTAATTCCCACGCTGCCTAACGTATGCCTAAAACGTACCTCCTCTCGTTTCTCTCCGACTAGTCACAATGTTGATTTGATTTAGATCCCTTGGTTCCATTCTTCCTTTTTACATATAATGCACATGTCCTACTCCTACAATAGTTATCAGTCATGAAGCCAGCTTCTTTAGTTCAGTTTGTGGCTGTGCACAAGTAGAATACACTCGTGTTCTACTGGTACCCCTCCAGTTGGTTTCTGTTCTGTGTGAACAACGAGAGAGCGGGCCGGTGATGCAGAGGAGAGGCATGTTTGATCCATTAAGCGTCACAGGGTGCGTGTGTAATGACCTTGATGGCTGTTGAGTGCATGGAAGAACCCTGATTAAGAAACAGCTTCTTCCTGCTCTGGATTCAAGCTACAGCGTTTCTAAAGAATCATCTACATGATGCTATTGATGCACAAAACCAAACACTGGAAGATAAGAGACAAACATAATTCCATATCCACTCTAACAACACCCTAACCCATTCCTTTTAGACCAAAAGAACAAGCTTCTAAATAAAGTATTTATAAGGACGATGATGACAACATGAACTGTGCGCTCCTTCATGGCACAGAAACAGCACATGTACTTTTCTTTAACTGACAGTGAGAGCATCGTCTCGAGGCTTAGGTGAGCTGCTGACTGTCCTATGAAAAAGGACTATACCATGCGGTCGTCAGTCTGCACAGCTGAGGTTGAGTTTATCTCCTTGATGTATGGCCAGGTTAAGACGACATGACAACAGTGGCTTCTGCGACAGAATCAGTGTGGTTTGCTTCAGCTCGAGGCTGACGTATGCTTTATTGTGCAACTGGTGGACTGATCTCTACAAACAGTGTGACCACCACAAAGCTATAACCTGGAGACTCTCCGCGTTGTAACGTTTTGTTTGTTTGCAACATCAGACGAGAAAGCTGGAGGAGCAGCAGCCGGGGCAGGATCCGAGCGAGGTATCCTCCTGCAGCATGTGCTCTTACACTGGGCCACACTAATGGACTGAGATCCAACCTCTCACAAAGCACGTTCATAATCATGGAGTGATTAACCCCATTTCTCAAGTGATGATTGACTTAATGTCTGATTAGAACACCAATAGGGTAAACATGGGTTTGTCTTCAGTCCATTAATGTTGCTCATATTTTTAACAAACCGGTGCAAATCCGATTTTACATCCGTTTTTAAACTGAGTAACATACCAGTGTGATGTAGAAGTGTACTCACTGCTTGGAGGTGAACACAACGGGATGGAATGAACTGATTTCTGGTTCTGCACATGCCTGTTTTCCAATAACTGAGTGACTTTGAGCATGGTCTTGGTCAGTCTGGAAGTGGTGAACATCCAACAATTTGTTGCCCATCCATTCCCAGAATCCAATCCAACTAAGGATGTGGGCAGGAAGCTTCGTGAGGCTCTGAAGCAGCAGCTGACCATCATCCACGAACGTGTGGAGGCCAAGAAGATCGCCAAGCTGGCTCTGGTTGAGGTCAGACGGCTCCTGGCCAAAGAGGAGGAGGAGGAGAAGCTGGAGCTAGGGAGAGACGAAATAAGAACCAGAGTGAAGGAACGAGTTGCAACGAGACTGGAAGAGGAGAATATGGAGAAAGAAGAGATGAAGAAGGCTCTGGAGAAACCAAGGAAGGAAAAAGCAAAACAAGTGGATGAGGAAATCAAAGAGGAGAAATCCGAGAGGAATGGGGAGGTAAAGAAGGCACAGGACGAAGACAAATTGAGAGGGAGAGAGAATGCCAAAGACAAACGGAAGGGGAGCAAAGCTGAGAAATCTGCCAGAAAGGCCAGAAATGAAGAGCGATGAGATTGTGGTCGAAACACTGTTATTGGCACTATACATGTTTCAAATGATGCCAGAGCTGTGCATAAGATCCTTTGTTTAAAAGCTTAAACAAAGTACTTTTCTAGCTAAAAAGGCTTGTGTTGGTCAATAGACTAGTGGGAGTGACTTTTAAGGGACTGCAATAGCCTTTAACAAAGAATACATAGGCTGTAGTGAGCTGGCACAGTTGCTACACGTTTGGGGAATTATTTGGGAATAAGTACTAGTTTTATTTTTATTTGTTTTGGTCTGTACTTTTTGTTAAAGGGTTAGTAAAAACGAATGGGATAGGATAGAAACTGCATAATGCAAAAAAACAAGCACTGACATTTTTTTTTCAGTATATGTAGTTCTAATGATGATTACATTTTGAGCTTTTCTAAATAGGGGGATTTGGGTTCATAACCAATTATGTTTTATTTTATTTTGTCAATAAAGTTTTATGATCCTTGCAAGTGCTTCCTTTCTAATGTGAGCTCCAATCTTCTGTCTGTGGAATTGCTGGCGCGCATGTTGGGAAACTATGAACCTGCATGACCTAAGGCCAACAGCCAGTTTAGGCAATCAAAATAACTGTTGAAATGCAACACAAACGTTGAGCCTAAGCCTATTATAATAACTACTGAGTTCATGAGATGTCTGATAAACTCGATTCTGTCAGCTAAAGGAACCCAATGTCCTATTGAGAAGGTTCCTCCAAGGTCCTGTACAAGTTCCTCTCTGATACACCACATGTCCCACTATTTAGTTTCTTCTTCATAAGTGTGTATCACTATCATACATGTGGCATATTTAAATCCAGATGAATTAATAATTAATTGGGGATGCACCGATGCTACATTTTTTTGGCCGATGTTAAGAATAACAATTAGGCCAATACCGATGTTTTAATGTAATTTTGTTTTCACTGTTATTCCACTTTCTACCAGTTTCAAAGGCTGAGCAAGTTCGTTATTATAACATCATAAGCCGCGTTCACACTGCGGTACTTTTCCCACAAAGGTTCATGCGAACTTAGTTCATGATCGCGTTCACACCAAAAAGAGCCGGTACTAAAATTAGTTCATGCGAACCTTTTTACCCGCTCGAAAGTCCCTGCTAGAGAGTAGGGACTTTCGAGCGGGTCACCTGCAGCTCTGCCCGCTGTGAGTGGACCGGTGAGTGGAGCAAAACACCTTTTAGAGTTAGACCTATCACACTTAGCTATTTTATCTACCTCTGAATATACCTACACTAGTTATGAATATATTTATTCTTTACTGTCGGATCACTCATTACTGGATCAGCCAGCTACATGAGACGGATACTGACGGGCTGTCGGGAGAGAGGAAAAGAGAGCGCCCCGTTTATTATACGCGGGCCGTGTCAACGGAACACTTTTTGCAAATCGTGGATCTCTGGGTGAAATAGTCCCCCACTGCCGACATGTTTTTTATTTGTATTTGTTATATATAAACAAACTACGGGTGCCGCAGATGTTATGACGTAACCCGCAAGAAAATAACAAAAGCATCATCAACTGCCATCGGTGAATGTCACCTCCTTTGCCGATGGCAGTAAATAGGGCGAACATCGGCCGATACCGATGTCTGGCCAATGTATCGGTGCATCCCTATAATTAATATGATCTGATATGTTTTCAGTAGGACCGAAGACTCTCTTATGGCTATGTATCCTGTGTCTATAATGTACATGTATATTGTGGCAGCAACATGTGCATTCATCTCTGAACCAGTCTCTGCTGTCCTGCCTGACTCTCACCATACTACTTCCCTGATGGCTCCCACAAAATTGTTGACATCCTCGTGGATTCATCTTCTTATTATAGACACATGCATTTCCAAACATTTGGTCTACCTACGCTGTAAAATGTATTATCTCTTGGATTTACACACGGCATCTATTGCACGTCTGTCCGTCCTGGGAGAGGGATCCCTCCTCTGTTGCTCTCCCTGAGGTTTCTCCCATTTTCCCTTTAAACTGTGGGTTTTCTCTGGAAGTGTTTCCTTGTACGATGTGAGGGTCTAAGGAGAGAGGGTGTCGTATCGTCATACTGATATTCTGTACAAACTATAGTCCACTGAGACAAATGTAACATTTGTGATATTGGGCTATATTAATAAACATTGATTGATCTCATGTAGGGCTGAAAGAGAAGGCTGTAGTGATAACCACCCGTACCGAAGAAGCTGCCGCCCCAGTGAAGATTCCGGAAGCTGAATTCGCCCCACCAGGTACCTCACATGTTCTTTATACTTAATGTTCCTCACAGGAAAATGTTGATAGGACATGGTGACAGGTTTCAACAGCATGGCTGGCTCATCAGTATCTGTTATCTCTAATGCTACGTTCACACCGGACGCGATGCAACGTTTGCAAGCGGTGCGATTACATGTAAAGTCAATGCAGAGACACGATCAGACGTGAATTCGCTCCGACGGCGTGCATGAAGCGGTGGACGCGGCGCGAATCGCGCGATTGAGGCGATTGAAGAGGGCCGCGTCAAACGCGCGAGTTACATTTTTTTCAACCTGGGCGTCAAATTCACGTGAGGCGTTCTCGCGAAAGCCAATGAATGAATGCTTATTAGAGTTTCAGCTAGAGAGTGCGTGCGGACCTGTCGGTTAGATAACAGGCGTGTGTAAGTCTTGCATCTGTATGATACAAATGTGTGTAAAATGATACCGGGTAACTCATCTGGTTACGTTATTACATTGACCACCACACCCCCGACCCAAAAGAAAGGAGGTATTATTGGCTTCCCCTAATTTTTTCCCCACGCCACGCTACTGATACAACGTTAGCTTAGCCTGGTCGACCCAATCTCCATTCAGAAAACAAGCATTTTAAAAGGTTTTTCGCCCGCCGTCTGGCTGCAGACTTGTCAAGCATTAATTCATGGTTTTTACTAACCGGTATCAGTATGTTGTTACTTCGGCATCATTTAGTAACGTGTATTACAATTTAATCACGGTAAAATGTTCATTTTGTTGTAGTTGTAGCTCCTGAGCCAGCGCGTCGTGATGTAGTGATAGACGCAAGTAAACACAGCTGGCAGCCGCGGTGAAACTCGAGCGTTTCGAGCGAAGCAAATATTCGCATTGCGTCCGGTGTGAACGCACCAACAGCCCCTACACATGGCGGCGTGCGTTGTCGCTTGCCGGCGGGGGGGGCTGAAACTCGACCAACAACCAATCACATGAATCTCCCGCCCCAGACACACAAGCACGCGGTTTGATTGGCTAGAGCTTGTACTGGCATATGATTCGATTGGCTGACTCGTCGGTCGAAAAGTAGAACCTTGCTCTACTTTTGCAGCGATCACCGCGATAGAAGCTACGCTTTGCTCCCACAATGCAGTTCGGCGAATCGTGACTTCACCCCATTCAAAGTGAATAGGCAGAAGCGTTACATTACATTACATTGCATTTAGCTGACGCTTTTATCCAAAGCGACTTACAATAAGTGCGTTCGACCAACAAAATACAAACTTGAAGAAAACAGAATCATCGAAAGAGATGAGTTTTCAGTCTGCGCCGGAAGGTGTGTAAGCTTTCTGCTGTCCTGATTTCAATGGGGAGTCCATTCCACCATTTTGGAGCCAGGATAGCAAACCCACGTGTTTTTGCTGTTGGGAGCCGTTTGGTTGATGCAGAGCGGAGTGCACGTGCTGGGGTGTACAGTTTAACCATGTCCTGGATGTAGGAAGGGCCAGATCCATTCGCAGCATGGTACACAAGTACCATTGTCTTGAAGTGGATTCTAGCAGTTACCGGAAGCCAGTGGAGGGAGTGGAGGAGCGGCGTTGTGTGGGAGAATTTAGGAAGGTTGAAGACCAGGCGAGCCACTGCATTCTGGATGAGCTGCAGAGGTCGGATGGCACATGCAGGTAGACCAGCCAGGAGGGAGTTGCAGTAGTCTAGGCGTGAGATGACGAGAGCCTGGACCAGAACCTGCATCGCTTTCTGGGTCAGCTGGGGACGCATCCTCCTGATGTTGTAAAGCGTATATCTGCAGCAGCGGGTTGTAGCAGCGATGTTTGCAGTGAAGGACAGGTTTTTATCTAGGGTCACACCCAGATTCCTTGCAGTCTGAGTCGGGGAAACAACAGAGGTGCCGATGTTGATTGTTAGGGCAAGAGTGGGACAATCTTTTCCCGGAAGGAAAAGCAGTTCAGTCTTGTCAAGGTTGAGCTTGAGATGATGAGCGGACATCCACTGAGAGATGTCCGCTAGACAAGCAGAGATGCATTCGACGACCTGGGTTTCTGAGCGGGGAAAGGACAGAATTAATTGGGTGTCGTCAGCGTAGCAGTGGTATGAAAAACCATGCAGGCTTATGACAGATCCGAGCGAGTTTGTGTACAAGGAGAAGAGGAGGGGACCAAGAACAGAGCCCTGAGGGACCCCTGTAGTTAATTGACAAGGGTCAGACTCCAACCCTCTCCAAGTAACCATGTAGGTGCGGTCTTTGAGGTATGAGGTGAGGAGGGAAAGTGCAGAGCCTGAAACTCCGAGTTCTTGGAGAGTGCAAAGGAGGATCTGATTTTTCACCGCGTCGAATGCAGCAGACGGGTCCAAAAGGATGATGACAGAGGAGAGGGAGGCTGCTTTAGCAGTGTGCAGTTCCTCATTGACAGCAAGGAGGGCATTTTCTGTGGAGTGACCTGCCTTGAAACCAGACTGGTGCGGATCCAGAAGGTTGTTCTGATGGAGATAACAGGAGAGTTGTTTAAAGACAGCGCGTTCAAGTGTTTTAGACAGGAACGGGAGGAGAGAGACAGGCGTGTAGTTTATAACATCAGACGGGTTGAGAGTGGGTTTCTTTAGGAGAGGGTTTACTCTTGCCTCCTTGAGACTGTTTGGAAAGTGACCAGAAGTTAGAGAAGTGTTGATGAAATGGGTGAGAAACGGTAGAATATCAGGAGCGACAGTCTGAAGGAGGTTTGAAGGGATAGGGTCCAGAGGACAGGTGGTAGGGCGGGCAGAGGTAATGAGGGTAAGAACCTCACTTGGAGAGAGAGGGGAAAAGGAGGTTAGTGTGTGGGTGAAAGGAGGGTCTGGTGACCCAGCGGTGAGTAAAGGTGAGTCAGAAAAAGAAGAGCGAACATCATCAACCTTTTTTTCAAAGTGGTTAACAAAGTCGCTTGACAGAAGGGAGGAGGGGGAAGGGGCTTTGGGGGGGGTCCAGGAGGGAGGAGAAGATGGAAAATAGTTTTTTTGGGATTGGAATAGGAAGATTGGATCTTATCTTGAAAGAAAGTGCTTTTTGCCTGAGAGATCGAAGCAGAGAAGCGGCAACGCACGCTGTGTAGGGGCCAGATAGAGCGATGTGAATATTCGCATCACGTCCGGTGTGAACGCAGCATAACACTGAACACATATGGATACCAGCACAAATGCTGTGCTCTGCAAATGTAGGGTAGAAAAGAAGTTAAATGATGTCCCGGTGGGTTGTGTCTTGCAAAAATATATGCTGTTAGATGACATGTTTACAGTTCTACTGAGATGTTGGCTGTTAAAGCTTCCCTTGTTGTATATCCATTATTGATGATCTGAAACATCTCCCATGTTATAAATGTATTGTCATATCCATTCAGTGACATGTGGCCAATAAAGGACCACTCTTGAGCGTTGAGTTTGATCGGACATAACGTAACATATTCGCCCCCTCTCCACAGCTGTTTTTGAGCCTGTGGATGTAGTTGAAGCTGCTGTCGCTGAGGACACCTCTGCACCTCCAGCAGGTACCACAGTGTGAATGGGTGCTAATGTTTGCATGTGACAAGAGTTGGAAAATCATCCCTCAATTCAGGCAGTTAAAAAAAGCAGATGTATATGTGTGTTTTCACGAGAGAATAGATGGAATATTCTGTTCTCTTTTCTTGATATCGTTTGCATGAAGTATCTTCTTTGGGAACTCTATAATCATTGAGTTTTAGATCCAGGTGTGGAAGGAAGCATTAGGCAGTGAGAAACATTTTCAGAATGAAGGCTGGACTTGAACTGTGACGTGTGTAAATCTCTCCTACCCTCTTATCCTCCTCCAGAGCCTGAACCAGAGGAAGCACCCGAGGTGGAACCTGAACCAGAGGCTGAACTGGAACCCGAGGCTGAGGAGGCTGAGGAGGTTGGTACAGGCCAAGTCTTATTTTATAAAACGTTTAGTGATTAGTGTGGCCCTTCAGGTAATCAGTTCTATATCATACTCCTATGTAGTCTGGTCACTACAACCTGTTAATGGCATTCGGGGATGATTATGTTTTCAGGTTATTGAGGAAGATCCAGAGGTGCTAGAGGAGGAGCTTCCTGCTGTGGAAGAGGAGGCCCCTGAGGTCTGTAGCTATGATCATTTGCGTTCCATCCCTGATTGACAGATATATGCTGATGTTTTTCTAACAGCTAAAATAAACATTCTTTGACAATATTGCTTGATCCAGGCTGAACTGGTGGAGGAGGTGGAAGAGATGATGGCAGACCAGCAAGAAGAGGAGGCAGCAGCTGAAGAGGAAACGGAAACAGAACCAGCTGGGGAGGAGGAGGAGGAGGAGGAGGCCGCTGAAGAGGCTGTGGAGGAACCTGTGGCAGAGGTGGAGGCTGCATTTGAAGACGCCGAGGAAGAGGCTGCTGCTGAACAGGTGGCATCAGAAGTTGAAGAGGAAGCTGTTGAGGAGCCTGCTGAAGAAGATGAAGCTGCTGAAGAGCCCGCTGAGGAAGAGGCAGCACCTTTAGAGGAGTCTGCAGAAGAAGCTGTTGAGGATTTAGCCAAGGAAGAGGAGGCAGCACCTACAGAGGAAGAGGAGGCAGCACCTCTAGAAGAAGCTGTTGAAGAGGAGGCAGCACCTCTAGAAGAAGCTGTTGAAGAGGAGGCAGCACCATCAGAAGAAGCTGTGGAGGCAGCACCATCAGAAGAGGCGGAGGAAGAGAAGGCAGCACCATCAGAAGAAGCTGTGGAGGAAGAGGCGGAGGAAGAGGAGGCGGCACCATCAGAAGAAGCTGTGGAGGAAGAGGAGGCAGCATCATCAGAAGAAGCTGTGGAGGAAGAGGCGGAGGAAGAGGAGGCAGCACCATCGGAAGAGGCGGAGGAAGAGGCGGCAGCACCATCAGAAGAAGCTGTGGAGGAAGAGGCGGAGGAAGAGGCGGCAGCACCATCAGAAGAGGCGGAGGAAGAGGAGGCAGACACAGAGGCTGCTCCAGAAGAAGTAGAAGAAGAGCAAACAGAGCCAGGTAAAGCAGGAGTATTTGATACTGTCAAGACATCCAGTGTGTGACTGTGACTCCCTTAGATCACTAGATTAGAGGGGAACTCCTCAGACTAGTAAAGACATTAGATAGATCATTCTATACAAAAGTGCTTTAAGAGGCTGTGGCTTCCTTGAGATGACACTTAGCGTCCCCCTCTCCCTCATCCCCACTAAGGGGTGTGTCTCTTAAATATATTGAAGATCTAAAAGAAGAATCATCTGTTTGACATTTTGAGGCTCAGTGAAATCTATGGATTTTGGTCCATACTGAATTGTGTGGAAGTATGCCAGTGTACATTATTATCTTTGTTTAATACATTGCATAGGTCCAAGAGATCTCCTCTTACTGAGCACGGTGTGTGGCGGCTGTTTGCAAGACGCCTCGTAGCAAACACTTGGTTAATGGTTTAAAATGTCTTTGTTCCACCTTCAGAGGCAGAAGAAGACGCACAGGAAGTAGAGGAGGCAGCAGAAGAAGGTGGGCACAATCGCACACACCTTCCAACCGTAGGATGGATGCACTGCATAAATGGGGCCACAGGCTTTGTGAGGGGATAACATTACAATATGTTTAAGATCTCGTGGATTTACTTGTGCATCTGTGTCTCTTTCTGTAGCAGCTGTGTTTGAGACAGAGGAACAGATCCAGGATGAGCCCATAGGTAAACATTGTTTTTATTCACATTCATGCTCATCGGGAGGATTGCTATTGTATGTGTCCGCCACTGCTGAGTGAACAGGACACAAATCTATACCTTAGGAAGCTGGAAGGAGAGAATGTTTGGTATATATGAATAAACATCACAATTACTGGTGTCCATCGATCCATCTTCATTGGCTTACCCAAAGTCGGGTCGCGGAGGTTAGCAGTTCCAGCAGAAGGCCCCCAACTTCTCCGTCTCAGCTCTCTTCATCATAACGGGGTAGTAGAGCTTGTGCTGCTCGGATTCTCCAGCATCCCCTTACTCAAGAAAAAGATCCCAATAACTTGAACTCATTAAGGACTCATTCACTTAGGGTAAGGACACCATTCCCTACGTGGAGTAGACCATACTTGCCAACCCTCCCGATTTCAATGCCCTCTCCCGGTTTCCTCCCGGGGTCATATTTCTCCTGCATTTCTCCCGATTTCTGACAAAATCAGATTTACTCAGGACTGTTTCCACTCTGACTTTAATACAGCTACACCGTTGTTTGGTTTCCATGGTAGCGTGTCTCTTTAGTAGCGCGCGCAAATGAAAGTCTGAGAGGATGAGGAAGATATATCACAGAAAACAGAACAAGAATCGACAACTCGACCCTCTGCTCACTCCTTTCCTGCCCACACATAAGCTCCATCAAGGATTTTGCTTCAGGCCGCAAGGCAGTGTACTTACAACTACAATAAGCATGTTAATGTTAATCTAGTACAGCTCCGGCGATCCCCCCCCCCGCCCCCGCGGTGGCTTTGAAATTCTCCCGATTTCTGAGGTCTCAAGGTTGGCAAGTATGGAGTAGACAGTTGGTTTCCTGCTGAGACCCATGGCCTCTCTGAAGGTCGCAGTCCGAAGAAGCCATCAGAAGCACATCATCAAAAGCAACCCCCCCTCCCCCGACTATGCCTAGAGATCCTGTCTATGCATATCAGAAACAGGATTGGTGACAAATGGAGCCCTGGTGGAGGCCAAGCCTCACGTGAAACACGTATCTTACTGCCCAGTCCCGTACACAGCTCTCACTTTCGATGGCCCTCCAGTGTTATCAAGACAACCTACATTCTCCAGTTCAGGGGTTCCCAACCTTTATTGTGCCAAGGACTGGCAGATACATTAAAAAAAAATCACGGACCGGTTGTCAATTTTAACTGATTTTAATATTTACTCACCACCAGCAGGTAGCAACAGAGGCTAATTGTATGTAACAGCCTGAATAAATACTAGAACAATATGCATCCAAAACATATTAACAACGTTTAAAAAAGAACCGGTGTCGTTTTTTGGTTTTTCGGAAAACTAAAAAACCGACGTTATTCAGTTTTTAAACCATCCATCCATCTTCTCCCGCTTATCCGTGGTCGGGTCGCGGGGGTAGCAGTTCCAGCAGAGAGCCCCACACTTTATTTTCCCTGGCGACATCAACCAGCTCTGACTGGAGGATCCCAAGGCGCTCCCAGGCCAGCGAAGAGATATAATCCCTCCACCTGGTCCTAGGTCTACCCCTTGGTCTCTTCCCAGCTGGACGTGCCTGGAACACCTCCCTAGGGAGGCGCCCAGGTGGCATCCTAACTAGGTGCCTGAACCACCTCAACTGGCTCCTTTCGACGCGAAGGAGGAGCGGCTCAACTCCGAGTCCCTCCCTAATGACCGAACGTCTCACCTTATCCCTAAGGGAAACACCAGCCACCCTGCGAAGAAAACCCATCTCGGCCGCTTGTATCCGCGATCTCGTTCTTTCGGTCATGACCCATCCTTCATGACAATAGGTGAGGGTAGGAACGAAAATGGCCCGGTAGACAGAGAGCTTTGCCTTCTGGCTCAGCTCTCTTTTCGTCACAACGGTGCGGTAAAGCGACTGCAGTACCGCTCCCGCTGCTCCGATTCTCCGGCCCATCTCACGCTCCATTGATCCCTCACTCGAGAACAAGACCCCGAGATACTTGAACTCCTTCACTTGGGGTAAGGACTCATTCCCTACTTGGAGTGGACAGTCCATCGGTTTCCTGCTGAGAACTATGGCCTCAGATTTGGAGGTGCTGATCCTCATCCCAGCCGCTTCACACTCGGTTGAGAACCGATCCAGTGAGTGCTGAAGGTCGCAGACCGATGAAGCCATTAGAACCACATCATCTGCAAAAAGCAGTGGTGCAATCCTTAGTCCACCGAACTGCAGACCCCCTCCCCCACAACTACGCCTCGAAATCCGATCCATGTATATTACAAACAGGATTGGTGACAAAGCGCAGCCCTGGCGGAGGCCAACCCTCACCGGAAATGGGTCTGACTTACTGCCGAGGACCCGGACACAGCTCTCACTTTGGGAGTACAGAGATTGGATGGCCCTGAGTAGAGACCCCCTCACCCCATACTCCCGCAGCACCTCCCACAGTAACTCCCTGGGAACTCGGTCATACCCCTTCTCCAAGTCTACAAAACACTTGTAGACCGGATAAGCGTACTCCCAGGCCCCCTCCAGGATCCTTGCGAGAGTAAAAAGCTGATCCGTCGTTCCACGACCAGAACGGAATCCGCTTTGTTCCTCCTCAATCTGAGGTTCGACAATAGGTCTGACCCTCCTTTCGAGTAGCTTAGAGTAAACTTTCCCGCGGAGGCTGAGCAGTGTGATGCCTCTGTAATTGGCACACACCCTCTGATCCCCCTTTTTAAAAAGGGGAACCACCACCCCGGTCTGCCACTCCTTCGGTACTGTTTCCGACTTCCACGCAACGTTGATGAGACGTGTAAAAAAAACAAACAGATAAATCAACGTTTTGGTTTTGTTTGTATGATTTACAGAAAAGTGTGTGTGTGTGTGTGTGTGTGTGTGTGTGTGTGTGTGTGTGTGTGTGTGTGTTGTGTGTGTGTGTGTGTGTGTGTGTGTGTGTGTGTGTGTGGTGTGTGTGTGTGTGTGTGTGGTGTGTGTGTGTGTGTGTGTGTGTGTGTGTGTGTGTGTGTGTGTGTGTGTGTGTGTGGTGTGTGTGTGTGTGTGTGTGTGTGTGTGTGTGTGTGTGTGTGTGTGTGTGTGTGTGTGTGTGTGTGTGTGGCATTTGTTTTCAGAAGATATTATGATAGTGTCGTTCTTTCCGGTGCTCGTCCGACAGCATTTAGCACTACATCGATATTAAGATTAAACTAATTTACTTTGGGAACACCTGCATATAGGCTACCTATGTGTGTAAATTACTGTTCATGGTCATTTGAAAACAAATGCCGGTGTCAGACAGTCACAAACACACCGAACACACAGAGCTGAGCAGAGCACACACACACATCATGCAACACGTAGCAGCCTGCAGTCACTCTTAAGCTGTTCTGATGAAGGTAAACACAGCGAAGGCGGTGTGTAAAAAGGCACAGCTCTCGGCGCGCTGGTGCTGCACTTCTCAGAGGCGGAGTTACACGTCCCGCTGCCTCCTGATGCTGCAGCCATTTCATGAAGTGAAGGAGGTTTTCCTTCTATAAAACAGCTGCGGGCAGCAGATACCGCGAGAGTCCTGTACATGAATTCATAGATCAAGGCAGACTGGTTTACAGACTCTCCTTGTTTGCCAATCCGGTACTTAAACAAATAGCTTCTCACCCCTGGCCGACATGTCCTTAAAATGAAGTCAGAGTATGAAATATATCTCAAATAATGTATGCACTGCATTTCCCCACATAAACATAACAGTCTGCAATGAAACGGTTGTCTCCTGTGCGCTCCTCTTCCTACTTGGCGCACCGGTAACTTTCTCCTGCACACGAGAGGCTGAGACCAGGCTGAGCCGCCGAATCCCTCGGAACATCATAAAAGCCATTTTCAACTGTTTTCTGGTGAAAGATTAACCAGGCTACTGGATGAAATAATATGACTGGTATAGGTGCGAAAATTAGACACTTTTTGAAAAAGATATGATAAAATATTTTTATATATTTAGAATTCTGCAAATATTAGGATAAACTCACAGCTATTTCCCGGCCCGGGGTTTGGGAACTCCTGCTCTAGTTGATGCATCTGAGATCAGCTGTTTGTGGATGCTAACAAGAATGTTTTAATTTTCAATGAGCCTCAACCAACAATGTTTTCTTTCTTTTTATTGTGGTTATTCTAAAGTTTGTATTAAATATTATTCTATGTAAGCTGTATGAACCCTGGTTGCATCAGTAGACTCAACGTCCTGTTTGTGCTCTCCATAGAAACGTAGAGCCTGCCGTGGTCGTCGTGGTGACGGAGAAGGGACCCACTGACCTTGCGTCAGCACCGTCTGAGCGCGATGATGCACCTCTCCACCTCCAGAGAAACAATTGAGTCGTCATGACAACACTCTCCCCATCCCTATGTTTTCACACCTTCCATAAACTTTCCTCTTGCTGTTCATTTGTGATGATGTATGCATTGTTCCCTGATCTGGTACTCCTGATTCACCCTTTTTTCCTTTTGAATGAACATTTGTTTTTCTTTCAGTAGATAGTCCATTTCTTTGTTGTCAGGGGGGGTTCAGTTCAGTGTAAACTCGGCTCAGTCTGCAAAGTCCAATCTAGAGCTGGAACTTTATTTTTAAGTCTCAGTGATGTAGTCTGGCTTCCTGCATCGCAATTCTGTTGCCCAGTAACTGAGGCGGTGCTTAGCAATCAGACTGACCCAGCTCTCCGCAGTCAGCTGTTTGACTTAGCAGGATCAAATGTGAAGCTCTCCTCTGGTTCTGAGCGCTGCAGCCTCCTCTGTTGCAGTGCTGATCAGAGAACATTCCACTCTGCTCAGTGTTTCTATGCAAAGCTGTGGTGGTGTCTGTACCAGCCCTTTATTTACCACTCAGTATGTGTTGAATCCAGGATGAGCCATGTGCTAGCATGTGAAGAGAGCGTGCGTGTGTGTGTGTGAGTGTGTGAGCATGTCCTTGTGTGTTGGCAAGTCTCTTTTACTAGTCAGACCTTTGTGTGAGCCGTTCGTGTCATGAAGTCGTTTTTGAGAGCTGTAAACTTTTTCCTCTGGTGGGTTGTACATCTCCCTTTACCTCTCTGTGTGTCTGAGTTCTGTCGAATCCTAGCTGTTTCTTTTTTCTCATTTCCAGATATGAGTACCACGACCATCGAGACTGAAAGATAATCTGTTTGAATGATTTAATGTTGAGCTCTTTAGTTTCAAGCTGATGTTAAGAATGGACGTGCAGGAGCGTGACATGCAACGTGTAACCCTGTGTGATTTGGCCTCCTGTGTGAAGGCCCTACCGCTCACACAGGGTTACACGGATCAGACGTCACGTTCCCGTCAGCCAACCCCAGCTGACGGTTAATGACCCAGCCCTTTGTTTTCATCCTCAGTGGCTGGTGTTCAGCTCAAAGGGAAACTTTCTTTAGTCCCCGTTGCCCTTTCCTTTGTGAGCTCAGAATGTGTTTCATTGATCCATGGTAGCGGAAGATCACAGATCAAAACTTCCTCTTGCGTCATCGTATGGCAGAAGTGTTTTGAAGCTCCTTGAGTGTTGGCACCTCACTGTCCTCAGGGAGGGGTCTGTCTGCAGGTGCAGCTCCTGTTCTATCACAGCAGGTATGATCTGGACACTAACAATGGGTGGAAACAACCATTTCTGTAGTGATACTGACCATTAACAATATGTAGATCAACGTTTACAGTAACAAAATGTAAACACTTCTGTGAAAAAGATACCTCTTATATTTTGTTCTCCTATCAGGGCGTCTGTCGCCTTCCCACGTCAGCTGTGCTCCTGACTCGTGACACCAGATTGTTTGTCTGGTGTGCAGAAGTGTTTTTTGTAGAATGTCTTGCCCACTAGCTGGTCTTTTCTACTTCCTGACACTTTGTAAGTCAATGTGAACTGTAAAACCTTTTTAACATTAAAGATTACAATCTTTACCAAGAGAGAGCTTCTAGATTTTTAAAAGGAACATTTTTTTAAAAGGACATGTAGAAATAAAATTCAAAAAAAGTTTTTTTCTGAAAATGCTTTAAAAGCTTTTTGTAAAGCCATAAGCTATTTTGTGACAGGTTAATGGAGCTGTGCTACTTCAAAAACAAAATCCACACTACAGCAACCTGGTGAAAGAGGGTGATCATGTGAGATCAGCAGTGTTGAAGCTCCACCACCGCGCTGCAGTCGACAGGCTGCTGCTGGTTAAACTGCCCCTCTTCGCCTCAGTGTCTCAGAACATGTTCTGGACACACTGATGACAGTGAATAAATTATTATGAAGTAATGATGGATTGTCAGTTTTCTGTAAATGATCTGTTGCTTTAATAAAAGGTTTGGGACAACTCATCAACGACTCCAGTCTTTTTAATCTTGAGTATTTGTCACTCATTTCCACTTAAGACCCGCATACAGTTCATCGTGTGCAAAGTTGCTGCATCCTCGTAGCTTTCCAGTGTCCTTAAGGTGTCCTCACATTTGTGCTGTGGACCTCCATCATCCCCACATGTCTTTCCTTGTAATACTTTGCTGTCAGACTGCTGCACACACACGGCAGCACTGCAACAAGAGACGAGCATCACCTTCAATAAAAGCTCATCAGCTGTGGCACTAGAATGGTCAGCGGAGAAAGAAGTATTCAGATTCTTTACTTGAGTAAAGTACCAATGTTTAATTTATTCAAAATACTTAATTACAAGTCCTCCATTCAAAATCTAACTGGGAGATAGGGGACAGGGATTTTAGCCTTTGCAGGCCATTTACATGCACACATGCGCACGCGCACACACACACACACACACACGTGTATAGAGCACACTGCAGGAGAGGGGACACCACCAAATGAAGAATAGGGTCTCTTCCATACAACACGTATTGTATTGGATGTATAAGTCTTTAATTTGTGATTTTTATTTATGATTTTTAATAGTCATAGTTTAAGGCAGGCATCCTCAAAGTCCGGACTCCGATCCGGACCGAACCACTACTGACTCTGAGCAAATTATACTTTTCATATGTATTATCTGTGTTATCTGCGAGACATCGCCACAACATAACGAGTCAACATTCTCCGCTATGTCCACTGCAAACAGCGCTCTGCATGTCCGACTGTTCCACTCTCTGGCCCTTTCTCATTTCTCTAACTCCCCTCCTCGAGACTTAGTCCCGCCCACAGGAGATGCGAGCGGAGGAGCCGAGGAGGGGAACCGAGGAGAGAGGAGGGGAAGCAGCAGGCGGTTAGAGAAATGAGAACTCCTCTCCTCTGAGCGGTCATTTTAAAGAGACGTCCATTAATGATGACAGGAGGCAGCAGCCATCTGTCTGATGGACAGATGTGTTCATGATGACTTCTATATTTACTTTGATTCATTCACATTGCGGTATAATGAGACAATAACAGGCTACAGGTGCGGACACACACACATATATGTATATATTTATATAAATATATACAATTTCAGAATCAAGCAGAGCACTCTCATAATAACGTAACACTATCAGAGACTCACTGGATATATCCCCCCCCCCTCTCTGGTCGCTACAATGTGGAAAATAAATTACGGGCCAAAAGTTTTATTTACAAGTATTACAAGTAAGCAGAGGACACCAAACCAACTGAGACCTGTCTGTCCGCTGCATCTACGCACACACTGTACCACACACACCTACACCACACACACGCATATACAGCTCCTAAAACAGGCTATAGTCATGGTGTATTTTATTTTGAAGCACTAAATGGTTTTAGAAAAATATCGACTCTTTGTTTGTAGATATCTATTAAACTAAAGCAAAAAGAGTAGGCCTGTTCTACTGAGTGATATATATTATACACACTGCTCTGCTTTCTGCAAGGATCTCACAGCTCTGTAAACATCGCGTCGCGATGAAAGCAGTTAATAAAATAATATCCAGGGGATGCATGCAGAGCTGTCATTGGCTGAGATAAGTCCGGCCGTGCGTCACGAGTGTTTGAAACATCTCTGTTGCCGGAAATACATCCACGAAGCAGCCGTGGAGGACCCATCAGTGTATCCTCGGTTATAGCTCCTCCAGAGAGCCTCCTCGACGCTCGATCCTCGGTCCTCGAAGTGCATTTAGAGAAATGAGATGTCCTTCAACATGGCGCGCTGAAATTCATTTCCGGGTCACTACCGGAGGACCGAGGAGTCGAGGAGGGGGATTTGATGAAATGAGAAAGGGCCTCTGTGTCTGTGTGTCTGTCAACGCATTGGTCCAATCACATTCAGCATCCCGTCAGCGTTTTTACCAACAGTCTGCGAATCAGAGGCACAGTAGGGCGGAATGCCGGTGGGAAAAATGCGTGTGTCGTCTCTTTCAACCTGTCTGAGTCAGAGCGAGAGTTTACAAAAAAAAAGTCAGAGCCAGAGTTAACAGCTCATCTAGTTGCATCTGTACTGTAGCTAGAAGCCTAGTTGCACCTACTGGGGTGGTATGGGGTGGCAACTGCCACCCTAAAAATAGGCCTTGCCACCCCAGTTGGCAGCTTTGTTTGAAAAGAAAAGTTGTGGGTCATCGGACATTTGAGAGAAAGTCTCTAATGTCCGAGTGCAAGTGAATGCAGCACAAGATGCACGTCTTGTAACCCGAGCGTGGAAATATGATTGGGTGATTTCATTTGAACGGGACGGTGCAAATCGAGAAGCATTCTGACATGGGCGTAGGAAGCGTCCTGAATGTGGGGGAACAAAATAATAGATTTCCTGTATTCTGGTGCATTTTAACAGGTGGTTTTATGTGGCTATACTAGCATGAGGAAAATGATGGGTACATTTTGTAATTTCATCCAGTAGTAAAGCAAGGAAAGATATTTGATTATTAATTCAGAGCTGTCTTTAAATTAATAAAAAGCAGTTTAAATGCCCATTTTTTGTACATTTATATACAACAATAAATATTTGTGAGTGCATTGAGAAATATTGTTGTGGAGAATCATTTATATATAAATCGCAAAATACATTTGTGAATCCTTCTGTGAACATTTATTAATATTGAGACTGATCTGACTCCATACGGATTTTAAGTTCACCTAGGAATGGTATCATTGACTTAAATGTTCAAATAAATGTTGCTCTTCTGTCTATATTGATCATATGATGCCCCTTGACTGAAATGTTTCCTGTTCAATATCCCCACTGATTTCCTTAACATTCTGGGATGAGAGTCCACATCACAATTTACTCTCAATGGATCTCTCTCCACTGTCCCTGTGTTCTGCCTCTGACTCACTCTCAAGCGCCTAGATGACAAGAGAGGTGGTGAAGTGATCATTATTTATTGAACAGTATACTCTTTCACATTGAATCATAACAAGTCATACTGAATGTAAATACAACTGACTCTAAAGTAAGTCCCAGTCTGTGACATTGGACATTTTTAAGACTCAAAGTCCCAAGCAGTAGGTAGAATATTAGCTAGTCTGTAATGTGCACAGAAAATAAACAGTTAACTGAATACTGAGAAGGAAATTGCCTATAGGCACTCAGTAAAACAAACACACACAAAAAGCTTCTGAATGATAAGAAGTATAATTCAAATATAATGCACATTACCATTTTGAGAGAGAGTACCGAAGTTAAAGAACTCAGAAAATAGTCTCTTATCCAACTGAGGCTCCAGTAAAACACACTGACTGCGTCTCTACATGGACATCATGGTGTTTACATGAGCACAGAGAGATCGGGTTATTCATGTTCCTCGTTTACATGATAAATACTAGTAACCTGGCATTTCGATGCCTTTCTCATCTAAACTATTCAGTATTTTTATCTCTCTATCATGACATAAAGACGAAACTCCTCTCCAGAAGTGAGACGCTTTTGCCGCCGCCGCCGCCATCACTGCTAACTGATACCAGCTGAAGACTTACTTTCCTCTTCTTTGAAAAACATGTTCTTATGTCCATGTTGTCTGGGGGAGAAAACATATCAAACCAAGAGATCGTCAGCTTTGATTTTCGCAGCATTTGAAAAAGAGGGGGGGGACTTGTCCCACCCTCATATAATGGCTGCGACGTTACCCAAGCACTGAAGGAATGAGGTATTTGCAGTCTACAATGACAGAGAAGAGACTGTCAAGTGTGGCTGCACTCAGCATTGCATCAAAACGCACTAAAGCTGTTGATCTTAATCAGTTTGTGAGGCGTTTGGCTGAACAAAATGGTAATCGCCGCATTCAGCTGTAATAGACATGTCAACTTGATGCTCTGCTCACGGATGAGCATACAAAACTATTAAGATGATGACCTTACGTGTAAAAAATGTGTTTTCTTTCTGGGGGTCTGCTCCCAAAAAACTGCTTTAATTCCTGAGAAAGTCAAATAAGACGGTGTGTAAAACTTCACTGCCCAGCCAAACAAAAGTAACCACTTTGATTTAACTCGGCCAGTAGGTAAGGGCATTCCACTGGATAATAACTGAAGTATAAAAAAATGCATGACTGAAGTGATGGAGACCATGTGAAGGCAAACAAAAAGAGGAAATAACAGGTAAAATTAAGCAAATCCCCCTCTCAGATTCCACAGCAACCAGAAGAACATAAATACTTGCTGGTGATTTGATTCATCAGCTTTGTGATGAAATAAAAATTGCACAGTGCATTTCCTTAGCTGTGGGTGAGTCCACTGACACCACTGACAATGCTCAGTTGCTGGTGTTTGTGAGTTGTTATGATGAGGCAAAGGGGGAGTTTGTTGAAGATGTGTTGGGCCTGACGAACCTCAGTGGACAAGGGGGCAAGACATAAAGCTATTGCTTTATAAATGTTGAATGCT
This sequence comes from Champsocephalus esox, assembly GCA_036324585.1. Classification (NCBI taxonomy): domain Eukaryota; kingdom Metazoa; phylum Chordata; class Actinopteri; order Perciformes; family Channichthyidae; genus Champsocephalus; species Champsocephalus esox. The sequence goes on from CM070481.1 coordinate 6,243,174, forward strand.
GAATGAAAGATGGTGCAGCAGCCTTTATTCATAACTGTGCAGCTCTTACACTGCGACTCTGAAGGGTCAAGCACAGACACAATAACAATTAAAACTGCGGTCACAGACGTGCACGCAGTTGTGGGCGAGCCTTCGCATCCGAGTGCCTGTAGGCAGGGGCGGATCTAGACAAATATTCATGGGGTGGCAAAAGGGTGGCAGGAGATTTTGAGGGGTGGCATCCCCTGACAGAAGTATATGCTGATTTAAATCGCAATCATATCAATCAATTAGGGGTGTAACGGTACACGTACCCGTACTGAAATTATTCGGTATGGGCCCTTCGGTTCGGTACACGTGTGTACCGAACTAATATAGCGTTAAACTTAAAAAATTGAGAACATGAACAACTTTCTGGAAGTAATCTCAGGTATATATCATAGAGCGAGCAAGTCATTTCATTGGACGAGAGGCATACTATGAGAGCTGGTCACAGGGATGCGTTCAAATGTAGTCAGTAATTTGAGGAATTGTCTAAATGGCGAACGCAGATAAAGTTGAGCTGAAAATCCTCCAGCATCATCTTAACAGTTTGTTATTCTCATCGAGTCATCCGTGAGCAGAGCATCAAGTTGGCATGTCTATTACAGCTGAATGCGGTGATTACTATTTTGTTCAGCAAAACGCCTCACAAACTTATTAAGATCAACAGCTTTTTTGATTCAATGCTGAGTACAGCCAAACTTGACATTCTCTTCTCTGTCATTGTAGACCGCAACTACCCCATTCCTTCAGTGCTTGGGTCCGAAAGGCTCCTCGTTTTGCGCCATCCCACCGTTCAAGTGAATTCGCCACCAATCATATTTCCACTCTCGCGCCAGGACCGGGGGAGGGGTTACATGACGTGCATCTTGTGCTGTATTCACTTTCACTCGGACATTAGAGACTTTCTCTCATAAATGTCCGATGAGCCACAACTTTTCTTTCAAAACAAAGATGCCAACTGGGGTGGCAGCTGGGGTGGCAAGGCTATTGTTTAGGGTGGCAGTTGCCACCCCATGCCACCCCGGTAGATCCGCCCCTGCCTGTAGGGGAGGGTCGCCGGTCGTCCCGGCGTCAAGCAGACGCGCGCGTGTCCTCCGAAATGAGCCGTTCGTAATTTCTCAAACGTTCGCGTCCCGGACTCCCAGGTCTTCCGGCAGCGACCGGGAAACGTATGTGGGCTCGCCACCTCGAAGGATAACACATTTCTGTAAAGGCTCGTCGACGATCGATTATCGCGGAGGCTGTCTGGGGGAGCCTTAACCGTGGCGTGCGGTGCAGTGGGTTGTGCAGACGTTCTGCCCTTGACTGTTTGTTTACTCAATAAACGCATCTCCTCTTGATATTAGGCCATGTATGTTCCATACCAATGGAGTTTGCTTTTCGTTGTTGTGTTCATTGATCAAAAAGCAAACCTTCAATACAGCTGTTATGTGGTCAAGGTAAGTAAAGTAATAATTGAAGCTGTGTATTGGTTAATATTAGCGTATGACTTAAAATGAAAACACAACAGCATTTCACAAAACCCCACAGCATTTCACAAAACGCTACAGCGTTTCAGAAAACACCGCATCATTTCAGAAAACGCCACAGCATTCACAAAACGCCACAGTATTTCACAAAACGCCACAGTATTTCACAAAACGCCACAGTATTTCACAAAAACACAACAGCATTTCACAAAACGCTGCAGGATTCAGAAAACACCACAGCATTTCAAATTGGATGGAAAGGGTATTCCTTTAGGGAGAACACTTCTTGTTTATGATTGGACAGAGCCAGCCAGACAGCACTGCAGTGATTGGTTGTTTTTGCTGCCAGTGAAAAAATGACGCTTCGTAATTGGTCAACGTCCGACAGCGCAATATGTCCCAACAGGTCCCTCCCAACACATCAGCCGTTAGCACACACTCAGAGCTCATAGCTCCTCATATCTGTTCAGAAACTGGACACAAGTTAAATATGTACAAACCACAGACTGTCTATGTCATGGCGAATACAGTCGCTGCTTTATTTATGTCTGTATGACGTTGTTATGAGTGTGGACGGAGCAGCTACAGGTTAGTTTAGCCTGATGGATCCGTCATATCTGTCTACTCACCTCCCTCTGCTCCCAGCGCTCTGCTGCCACACACCGGCCGTCTGCGGAACTGTAGCTGGAGGAACTCGGTACAGCTTGTTTTGTGTGTGTACTTGTGCACATAAATAATGTTTCTAATTATTTACAATTAAAAATATATATATATTCTGCGTTACTTTAGCCAACACTTTTATAAGGCCACGAGATTAGATAATTACGAAATGTGTAGATAGAATACATATCTTTCAGGTTGTTATTTTGTCATTGTTTAATGTTTTATTTACCTTTTAGTATTTTTATATAGTATCTGAACTTTGGAGAGGAGTTGGGAGACACACGACACATCAAATCACATCTACAGATCAAGACGAAGCGAATGGAAGTACTCCTAGCGTGAACATGTTTGTGAAAACGTGTGCAAAGTCTCCGAAAATCCTAATAATAAGCTCATATTTGAATTCCCCATAAAAAAACACATAATTCAGTAAAAACAAGGCCCCACTGATCATCTGCTCCCTGATCTCTCTGCGAATTGAAAGTACTTATTGCTGGAGATTGCATGCTGTGGTTTTATTAAATGTGCCAAGTGCTAGGACTGTCTTATGGAAGAAAGCTTTTAGATGTGCAGCTCCACTAACATGGAACAGTCTGCAAAAAGAATGGAAAAATACCAAGCTAGTACCACTACATGTTTTTAAAGCTTGGTTGGATGCTACACAATCAGATGCTGTTGGTACCTGGACATGTGGATAGATATGTTGTTTGTTAAGGTTTCTATCTTTGCTCTTTCAATGTTATCGTTCATATCCTTAAATGCTAGGGGGCTAAAAAACAATGTGAAACGTAAGGCAATTTTTCTTTTTTGTAAGGAACAAAAGGCAAATTGTGTTTTTCTGCAAGAAACTCACTCTGCAGAGGCAGATACAAAGTTCTGGAAAGTACAATGGGGAGACATTTCAGCCATGGAACATCACATTCGGCTGGAGTGATGATTTTATTTAACAGGTTACCTGGAAATATAATTGACCACAGGAGTGATACAAACGGTCATTGGCTAATGGTTGTGACTGATGTTAATGGGACTAATTACATACTGGTGTGTGTTTATGGATATAACAGAAAGATTAAAAACAATCATTTTCTTTCAATCTTGTGCCAAAAATTTGAGGAATGGAAATTACTTTATATGACTCATAAGATTATAATCGGAGGGGATTTTAATGTAGTTCCTGATGAGTGGTTAGATCGTCTTCCTTTAAGGGGACATTGTCATAATTTTAATGATTCTATTATTCACTTGGCCTCTAAACTTAATTTAACTGATGTTTGGAGAATAAATAATCCCTCAAAGTCACAATATACCTGGTTTAACTCTTCTAACAATGGTCAGTGTTCTAGGCTCGATTATTGGTTAATCTCTACTAGTTTAACTAATAATGTCTCAAAGTGTGACATTTCAGCATCACCTCTGACTGATCACTGTGTCATCTCTTTGTCCTTTTTACAATGCAACTTCAGTCCCAATCTTAAACCTATATGGAAATTCAATAATAGTCTTTTGGAGAATGCAGATTTTTGTAAAAAGATCAAACAACTGATAAAATAAACTCTGGCTTTGGATATGTCATCTCTCAGTAAATGGGAATGGTTTAAATTTAGTGTGAGACAGATTGCGATAAATTCCAGTAAATACTCCTCTAGATTAAAGAAACAAAAACAACAAGAGATGACAAGTGAAATTAATAATGTATGCCTTAAAGCTGAGTTATCATTGGATGAGCAAATTAAACTGAACATTTACAAATTCAATTAGACAATATGTATTTGGAAAAAGCTAAGGGAGCTTTTATTCGTTCGAGAGCCCGATGGATTGAGCAAGGAGAGAAAAACACTTCTTATTTCTTCAATCTTGAAAAGCAAAGACAAGTGAAAAAGAAAATCCAAAAACTGAGTGTTAATGATGTCACTATTGAAAATCAAGACCAGATAAACGAAGAAATTAGAATTTTTTATAGCAATTTATATAACTCAAAGTTTTCTAAAGAAAATTGTGCTAACTTTTTTAGTAAAATTACAGAATTCAAAAAGACAATAGATGATCCTTTTAAACAGTATATGGACGATCGACTACAAATTTAAGAATTAGATAGTGCATTACTGCAAATGTCTGGTGGCAAATCACCAGGGCTGGACAGTATAACCATAGAGTTCTACAAATATTTTTGGTCAGATGTGCGAAAAATGCTTTATAAGGCTTTCACAGATTGCATTTCAGCAGGAAACCTTTCGCCAACCATGAAACATGGCCTTATTACCTTACTTCCATCCATCCATCCATCTTCTCCCGCTTATCCGTGGTCGGGTCGCGGGGGTAGCAGTTCCAGCAGAGAGCCCCAAACTTTCTTTTCCCTGGCGACATCAACCAGCTCTGACTGGGGGATCCCAAGGCGCTCCCAGGCCAGCGAAGAGATATAATCCCTCCACCTGGTCCTAGGTCTACCCCTTGGTCTCTTCCCAGCTGGACGTGCCTGGAACACCTCCCTAGGGAGGCGCCCAGGTGGCATCCTAACTAGGTGCCCGAACCACCTCAACTGGCTTCTTTCGACGCGAAGGAGGAGCGGCTCAACTCCGAGTCCCTGCCTGATGACCGAACTTCTCACCTTATCTCTAAGGGAGACACCAGCCACCCGGCGGAGGAAACCCATCTCGGCCGCTTGTATCCGCGATCTCGTTCTTTCGGTCATGACCCATCCTTCATGAACATAGGTGAGGGTAGGAACGAAAATGGCCCGGTAGACAGAGAGCTTTGCCTTCCGGCTCAGCTCCCTTTTCGTCACAACGGTGCGGTAAAGCGACTGCAATACCGCTCCCGCTGCTCCGATTCTCCGGCCCATCTCACGCTCCATTGATCCCTCACTCGAGAACAAGACCCCGAGATACTTGAACTCCTTCACTTGGGGTATTACCTTAATTCCAAAACCAAATAAAAATATTCTTTTGTTGGATAATTGGATACCTATTACCCTACTATGTAATGATTACAAACTGTTAGCACATGTTTATGCTAACAGGTTAAACTCAGGTCTGAATCAACTAGTAGATGAATGTCAATCAGCCTTTATTAAGGGCAGAAGTATTCATAACCATACTAGACTGATATTGGATATGCTCGATTACCAGGAGTTTATTGATACTGAAGGTCTCGTATTATTTCTGGATTTTGATAAGGCTTTTGATACTGTTGAACATTCCTTTTGAATGGAAACTCTAACATTTCTGGGTTTTGGTGAACATTTCTGCAACATAATTAGGATGCTCTATTCGGACATAGATAGTTCTGTATCTTTGAACCCTGGAATGAGCCCGAGGTTTAAGGTTTTACGTGGTATTCGACAGGGTTGCTCTATTTCTCCAAAATTATTTATTCTGACCACCCAAGTTTTAACAAAGCTTATTATAAAGAATCACAAAATATTAGGCATTACCCTCTTTGACAAAGAATTTAAAATTAGTCAATTCGCGGATGACACATCCATTTTCCTAAAGAATAAATCCATGGTAAAGGAAACTCTTAACACAATTTCAATTTTTTCAAAAGCATCAGGGTTATCTCTTAATCTTTCAAAATGTGAATTACTCCCTATCCATGCATGTGATGATTCCGTTATTGACTCTATTAGAGTGGTACCTGAAGTGAAATATTTAGGAATAACATTATCTAAAAATTATATCAGGAGAGAAGATCTTAATATTTGTAACCGTATCACAGATATGAAGAAATCTCTCAGTCGTTGGTTAACTAGAGATCTTACTATTTTTTGTTAGTTCTTCTTACTAAAGCAGACGGTATATCTAAACTTATTTATCCATGCCACTCATGTTTTGTCTCTTCGGCCAATATTAAAAAAAACAACTCAATTATTTTCCAATTCTTGTGGAGAAATAAAACTCACTACATTAAAAAGTCACAGCTTGTTAAAGAATATGATAAAGGCGGAATTAAAGCTTTAGACTTTGAATCGATGATTGGAACAATTAAAATAAAATGGTTGAAAGCTTTTTTGTCCCAGCCAGAATCCATGTGGTTCCATATTCCAAAGGCCATATTTAAACGTCTAGGAGGGTTTGATTTTCTTTTAAAATGTGATTTTGAGGTTAATAAGATTCCGACCAAATTGTCAAATTTTTATAAGCAGATACTTCATTATTGGAAAATGATATTTTTCTCCTCATGGATCTACTTTATGGAATAATAGAGTGATTCTTATAAACAGAAAATCCTTGTTTAGGAGTGATTGGTATGAGAGGGGTATTTTGTTTGTTAGTGATTTACTAGATTGCAATGGTAAACTGCTAGATGTTTTGGCTTTTTCAACGAAATACAATATAACGTGTACTGCTAAAGATTATAACAAAATCTGTAAAGCAATTCCTCTACCACTTATTGAAATGATTCATAATACTTTACTGTATTCAAATGTTGTATCAGTTTTACCTAGTTTGGAATTTATTGGCGATACTCTTAAGAATAACAAATCTATTAATTCTTCTTTGAAATTCCACTTTTTTCACAATTTGAACAGAGGCTTATTTCCACAAGGGACCGATTTAGACACTTTATCTGTAATGGAAAAAGCTCTATCTTATTTTATAAAATGGCCTATTTCTCCTAAAGCAAAAGAAACTCATTTTAAAATTGTTCATAAAATCTACCCGGTTTCTACTTTTTAAAATTCAAGATTTAAATTTGAAGTGGAACCATGTTCCTTTTGTAATTTATCTGATGAATCGTTGGAACATTTATTTTTCTCATGCCCTTTTTCTAAATTGTTTTGGTCGAATGTGAGAGATTGGTTGTTACTTAAATTAACAAACATTCTGGCCTTCAAAATATATCACATTTTATATTATATTGATAATTTGGATTCTCCCATATCTGATTTGGTAAATATAATTATTATTTTGGGTAAATATAATTTACATTGTAGTAAATGGAGAGGAGGCAAGCCCTCCTTTCACTGTTTCATAAATGAGTTCAAGTCCTTTTTTCTGTCCCTTAGGAAAATACAATCTTGTAACATGTCTATAAAGATTTGCAATGACATTTCCAAATGGTTATTATTTTAAGTAAGCTTAATGCCTCTCAAATGTTTTTGTGCCTTTATGCTTTTTTCTCTCCCCCTGGCTCTTATTGGATGTATTTTTTTTGTCTTATTGTGAATGAATGTCTTGCACTTATGTTGATAAGTTGATGATATCCTCACCGAGCTTTTGTATGTTTTAAAAATGTTCAATACAAAAAAAATACTCACTACCCGATCCGTCCCCCTGCCCGATCGGTACTGCGCATGTGCGAGGTGGTCCGGAAGTCCGGACGGCTACCCAAGATGAACACTTGACACAGTGGCTTTTAGCAAAGCTCAAAAAGAAAAACCGAGAGGGATGAGTTATTGTTATTACAACGTGACTTCAACTCTTTTCATGGGGTTCTTTTATTTAGGGTTAACTACATTGTCAGAATAAGTGAGAAATGAATTTAACTTCTGTTAAACAGCCATATGCCTTACATTTTTGCATACATTCACAGTAAATATGTATTAAGTATGATAGCTGTCTAACAGAAGTTAAATCCATTTCTCACTTATTCTGACAACGTACTTAACCCCAAATAAAAGAACCCAATAAAAAGAGTTGTTAAATAATAGTGAAGTCACGTTGTAATAACAATAACTCATCTTTCTCGAGTTTTCTTTTTGAGCTTTGCTAAAAGCCACTGTGTCAAGTGTCCATCTTGTTTTGCCATCCGGAGTTGTCCAATATGGCGGACCATCTCGCACATGCGCAGTATCGATCGGGCAGGGGGACGGATCGGGTAGTGACACCCCGAACACATCTGGTGCCTACACCGGCAATATCGGAAATTTGGCATCCGGTTTGTCCTTCACAATAAAGTTTTTCAAAATAAAGGTACATTTAATATTGACGTATCAAATTGATTCAAATGTCTTACACAACACATGTATCGAGACAATAAATGAACTGTTTATATAGTCGATCAACACCGTGTATGTTACTCATTACAGGATAATCACATGGCACTAAATCAGACCGGCTGTTCTCCTCTGTTTCCATCCTGCTCGTTTAAATTATGTGTTCTATAGGCTCTGTGCACAAGATGGCGTCTATCAACTTCCGGCGGCTGGGTGTGCGGCTGAGTACTTCCGGTTTGAGTACAGAACTTTGACAGCTTGACAGTTTATGTCACACCAAGAGCAAGAATGAGCGGATTTCGGGATAAAGTAAAGCGATTGGCCTTCCAGCCAGAGCCATATAATAGAAGAGATACGACAACGGAAGTCCAAAAATGGTTATCGTCACGTGGTTCATGTAGACGAGGATCGTTCCCCGAAAGTTCATGGCGGGTAATGTGAATGCATTGATAACAGGAGATAGAACTACGATTTTTGGTCATTATTAGTGAATAAAGGTTTTGATTTGCAATATGTATACAACAAATGGATATGTGTATGTATTTACATCAATATGTTTTAAAAAATAAAATAGAATTTGCTAATATTAAGTGATAATATTAGGATTAGTGTGAACAACTAGTTTACATGTTACTAACAGTGCCTTGGTTAAAGAGCCTGCTGTTGTTTATTTATAGCTTTGAATTCTTTAAAACCAATATTATCTTCTTAAACTTGTATGGTAGTCAGGAGCATCACTTTCTAATGTGTATTGATATATTTAGCGGGAGGGGATCTAAAGTAATGCTTTAAAATTCAGATTGGATTCATTTCTACCATTTTCTTAAATTCATCGTAGTTTCAGGAATCCCATGGTAATTGAGGACACAAGTTATCTAAATGACTAATGTCATCTTTATGGCTTTCAGAAAGGACAGGAGACCGACAGGTGACTATCAAAGGACTAGCAGCAGCAGCAGCAGCATGATGATGATGATGATGATGATGATGATGATGATGATGATGATGATGATGATGATGATGATGATGATGATGATGATGATGATGATGATGATGATGATGATGATGATGATGTTAAATGTGTTGTTTTAGGAACATCCATTACAAATACATGGAATTCAATAAACATTGAATAGCATATCATGCAGTTTGTCGGTGCCTTTTCGTCCGTGTTGTCCTGGTGTGCTGTGCTGCCTCCTAGTTGCCACCATGGTTTGCTGTGCTGCCTGGGGATGCTCCAATCGCTCAGAGAAAGGAGTACGAATGTACGGCTTCCCCACTAACACAGAGAACGAAACGAAAACCACACCATTGGGAAAGCTTAATGTTTTGTTAATACAAAAAAAAACAGGGAAAGGCTTGAAAAACACAGAGTTGAGACTCAGGGTGCAGGGTGAGGGTCTCAGTGCAGGTATTCAGGCTCCATTGAATCCCCCTCTGTGTCACGATTCTATCACGATTCTCATGTTATGTCACGTTTGTAGTTTTGTCTGTGTTGGTGTTTACTTGTCTTTGGGTTTTATTGTGTAAAGTGTTCACCCCCGTTTCCTGCCTGTCTGCTTTCTGTCTGTTTCCCCTCCATGTTATTCCACGGTCTGTGTTCCTTGTGCTGCTTTGGATATTTTGGATTCTGCCTTGTTTTTGCCACAGCTTTATTATTTAATAAAGCTCGCTTTTCGCTATTCTGCATTTGAGTCCTACCTGCTTCACCCATTCGTAACAGAATGAACCACATTTGGACTCAGCAGACTTTAATGTTTTGGCCCCACAGGCGGAATGTCTTGGGTACTCTCTCGAGTACATTTTTTACACCTGGAAGAACGCCTCATCTAGACGGGGTAAAGAGGCTGCTTTGAAGGAGGCACGCCAGGAGGTTGCTCGCAAGCCCTGGCTCAGGAGCTTGTTGCCTGAGTGGCTACAAACCTTTACAAGTAGCCCTGAAGAATTGTCACAAGCTTATAACCCTTTCCTGGGATCCGACTACTGTCCTGTTGAAGGTCCACAGAGTCTCCAAAAAGCCTCAAGGAGACGCAGGGCCAGGATTCCAGCCCGTGCTCCAACAGCCATGATCCCGGCTTCAGTTCCGGTTTCCACAGCCATGGATCCATGCACCAGTACCGGCCCAAAGAGCTATGTTTCCTTGCTCGATTACCTGGCCCACACAGCCATGGTCCAGGCCTCTGTTCCGGTTCCAGCAGCTCCAGTTCCAACCACAGACCTTTTCTCAGGAACCCGTCTGGCGTTTGGAGGTCCACGGAGCCTCCAAAAGGTCTCTGGAAGATGCAAGGCCAGGATTCCAGCCCGTACTCCAGCGGCTCCGGCTCCAGTGCTGGTCCCAGCAGCCATGGTTCCGGCCCCAGTTCTGGCCCCAGCAGCCATGGTTCCGGCCCTGGTTCCGGGCTCAGCAACCATGGTTACAGCCCCAGTTCTGGCCCCAGCAGCCATGGTTCCGGCCCTAGTCCTGGTCCCAGCTGCCATAGTCCCTCCTCTAGTCCCTTCCCAAGTCCCTTCTCTAGTCCCTTCTCTAGTCCCTTCTCTAGTCCCATCTCCAGTTCCCTCTCGAGTCCCCTCTCCAGTCCCCTCTCGAGTCACCTCTCGAGTTCCATCTCTAGTCCCTACTCAAGTCCCGCCTCTAGTCAATTCCCTAGTCCCATCTCTAGTCCCTCCTCTAGTCACTTCTCGAGTCCCCTCTCCAGTCCCCTCTCGAGTTCCCTCTCAAGGTCCCTCCTCTAGTCCCTCCTCTAGTCCCCTCTCTAGTTCCTCCTCGAGTCCCCTCTCTAGTTCCCCTCTCAAGTCCCCTCTCGAATTCCCTCCTCTAGTTCCTCCTCTAGTCCCTCCTCTTGTTCCTCCTCTAGTCTCTCCCCTAGTCCCCTCTGGAGTTCCGTCTCTAGTTCCCCTCTCGAGTCACGTCTCAAGTCCCTACCCAACGTCCTGGTCTGTTGGAGGTTCCGCTGGGGGTCCTGCCAACTCCATGTCCTGTCCCGTTGGAGGCCCCGTCGACTACTCCTCTGCCGGGGGTCCTACCAATCGTATGTCTGTCCCGTTGGAGGTCCCGCCGTCTACTCTCCTGCCGGGGGTCCTGCCAGCTTCTTGTCCTGTCTCGTTGGAGGTCCCGTCGTCTACTCTCCTGCCGGGGGTCCTGCCAATCCTATGTCCTGTGCCGTTGGAGGCCCCGCCGACTGCTTTCCTGCCGGGGGTCGTGCCAACCCTTTGTCCCGTCCCGTTGGAGGTCCCGCCGTCTGCTCTCCTGCCGGGAGTCCTGCCAGCTCCTTGTCCCATCTCGTTGGAGGTCCCACCGACTGCTCTCCTGCCGGGGGTCCTGCCAACCCTTTGTCCTGTGCCGTTGGAGGCCCCGCCGACTGCTCTTCTGCCGGGGGTCCTGCCAGCTCCTTGTCCTGTCCCGTTGGAGGTCCCGCCGACTACTCTCCTGCTGGGGGTCCTGCCAACTACTCTTCTGCCGGGGGTCCTGCCAACCCTATGTCCTGTGCCGTTGGAGGTCCCGCCGACTGCTCTCCTGCCGGGGGTCCTGCCAATCCTATGTCCTGTTCCTCTGGGGGTCCCGACGACAACTCTTCTGCCGGGGGTCCTGCCAACCCCTTGTCCTGTTCCGTTGGAGGCCCACCATCACCTGTCTCACCGGGGGTCCTGCCAACAACTGTCCTCTTCCGTGGGGGATCCTGCCGAAGCCTGTCCCACTGGCTCCGGTTCCTGTTCGGCCGACACCGGGTCCTGCCCGGCCTCCGGAGCTGTCTGGTCTTCGCCCTCGAGCCCGGCCCCCTGAGAGCCGCGGTCTTCTCCCTCGAGCCCGCCCCTCTGAGTGCCGCGGTCTTCGTCCTCGGGCCCGGCCCCCTGACTCTTCCTGCCTCTGCTTTTGCCCTCATGCACGGCCCCCTGAGTTTGCCCGCTGTGGCCTTCACCCCTTTTTGAACTTTGCCTTGCCCCCAGGCTGTCCACCCGAGACCCCCTCCTTGGTCTCTGCCTTGCCCCCGGGCCTTCCGCCCGAGACCCCCTCCTTGGTCTCTGCCTTTCCCCTGGGCCGTCCGCCCGAGACCCGTCCTCCAGACCCCCTCCACCCACCCTTTCTTGACCCTAGTTATGTGTCCTCCCTCCGGTCCCCCTCCACCCACCCTGCTGGACCTTGGGACGTCTGGGATCCGTCCCTTGAGGGGGGGGGGTTCTGTCACGATTCTATCACAATTCTCATGTTATGTCACGTTTGTAGTTTTGTCTGTGTTGGTGTTTTTCTTGTCTTTGGGTTTTATTGTGTAAAGTGTTCACCCCCGTTTCCTGCCTGTCTGCTTTCTGTCTGTTTCCCCTCCATGTTATTCCACGGTCTGTGTTCCTTGTGCTGCTTTGGATATTTTGGATTCTGCCTTGTTTTTGCCACAGCTTTATTATTTAATAAAGCTCGCTTTTCGCTATTCTGCATTTGAGTCCTACCTGCTTCACCCATTCGTAACACTCTGGTTCTTGTGCTGAAAGAGGGAGTAACAGACAGGAGACAGGGTTATACACACCTATATAGCACACCTATTGCCTTGGGGAGATAAGGTGTGGTCACTGTTCCCAACTGAAGTTATGGAACTTTATTATTTGTGAGTTTAACAAAGTATGACAAATGGCATCAGTAACAGATGTGATATGAATTTCTATAAAGTTGTCTCACATTATTAGTCATATTTTATATACAGTATGTAATGAGTATAACATGTCCAGTAATTATAACGTGTTTCCTAATACTGTGTATTCAACCACTATGGAATATGTATGTGGGCATACAAAACTCAGTTGTTCTGTGTGTGAAGTAACCTCAAGTCACTCGTTTGTCAAGACAAAAAAGGGCTGAGAGCAGAGGCTATACCGACCATCTTCGTGCATCGCCCTGTGGTCAAAAAGAGAAGAGCCCCTGTATCTACAAAGCCCATAGCTCATGATCACAGCGATAGTGTGAAAGGTGACACAGGTATAATAAGTATGAACTCTTAGTAACAAAAGTAATATTTATTATTTTTAAGTGGTATAATATTTGCCGTGCCATGTCTTCTACTTACATTAGTCTCAAAGATTGAGGGAAGAAGGGAAGGGATCACTGCCCTCCACCTGACAGCACCCAGCCAGAGGAGCGCAAACAAAAAAAACAAGCAAGGTGTCCCGTCATGTACCTGGAAGTTTGGGTTGGCAAAATGGAGTAAGAGAGGGACTTGAAAAACCTTGGTGGCTCTCTACTCATGTTGTTATAGTTGTCTTGGTTACAGCTCTCAAGGTTTTGTTTGTGCCATTTCCACATCTTTAGAAAATATCAAAAAATTGAAGTGAAATCAACCTCTTCTCTGGAGAACAAACTTTGATTTCTCTGTCTTGTGAGTTTGCAGTCTTGCAGTTTTGCTCCTCCACCTGTAACATCACTGCGCCTCCACCTGCCATACAGTAGGTTACTAACAAGATTACTTATATAATACAGTGATAGAATACATGTTTAGTATGCTTACTTATATAAAACAATAGTATTAAACTTACCTTGTGTTTTCACTCTCACTTAAGTCCCTCTCCCTTTGCCATCAATCCAAAATCAGCTGAGCTGCAACATTATACAGACAGGTAATAATCAACAGAATCACAAGGACACAATATGGCTCTGCTAAAAACACTCACTCTTACACGCACCAAAGTTATATTTATCTAATATTTAACTCCCTCCACCCCACATGCAATCCCGTTTAGAAGCCCCTCTTCTCTAATTCAACAACGTTGGACGAAATGACATTAAGAGAACCGAATTTACAATTGAAAGGCTGTTCAACGTGTGTTGCTAACTTGCTTCGGTATCCTAGCTTGATCTGTTATCTGTAAACGTTCCCCAAATCTACTAATTTAGGGATAATCCACTGACATCCTTTAATACACATATTAATTTGAATCAGATGTACTGATAATATCCGCAATATAAATCTTTAAACTTCTTCTTCCCTTTAAAAGTCCGTCACGAACAGTCTATTATGCTGCAACTCTACAGCTCTGCTAGCCTTGGCGCTAACTTCCGGGGAACGATTGAGAGGCTCCACGATCCGCCATTGCTGTAAAAAAGTGGTCCATTGGAGTGAACGGAGATGTCGTAACTCTTCTATTATATGGCTCTGCTTCCAACGTGTAAGAAAGTCGGCACTACATTGCTGTGTGCCCCTTTGTACAAATTCGTCCCGTTATCAGAATCAGAATACCTTTATTAGTCCCACAGAGGGGACATTTGCAGCGTTACAGCAGGAAAGAGCCACAGACAGCTTAGTGTTGAATATCTTACATGCGTTAAAAAGTATAACTTTTTATAAGTTATAATATAATAAACAATATGCTAAAAAAGTACTAAGTTATAATATAATCAACAATATGCTAAAAAAACAGATAAAAAGTTACATAATTTTCAAAAAAACAGATAAAACACAAATCAAATCTACAAATCAAATCCTGTAGCAGTTCTTAGGATTTAGCAGCCCGGTATATATATATTAAAGTTATTAAAGATGGCATATGTATATAAAGTATATATTGCACATAAAGCACATAGGCCTATTGCACATAGTTTGACGGTATTTAACAGCAGCAAGTTACACAATGTTATAATCGGGAGATAAGTTTCCATTCATTACGGCAAGCCTGGGCAACAACGATTAAAAGATTTCTTGCTCCCAAACCAATTGTGAATTTCATTACAAAAAGCAGTTATACCATACTATCTTGAGGTACTAATGAATTATATCCTCAAAAAAACACACACACAAATAACAAAGGAAAATACATCATTTAATAAATCCCCAATATGATACAATTTTACAGATTAATTTAATAAACTTTTACAAAACATAGGTTGATGTTATATCGGGAGGAAAATACATATTTAAAAATTTCGTCAATTAGTCTGCATATTTAAGTAATGTTAGTTTATATAACAGATGAACAGATGTACAATATCCAGAAAGTAGATGCAAAAAATATATATAATGTGTGCATTTCCAACATATCCTCTGAAAGAGTGTTAGTCATTGAGTTGAGTAGTGAGCCATTCATTTTTTTTTCGTGGTGCGATGTCTACTTATCCTTGTATACCTCGCTGACTTTGAGGACATCTGGGTCTGGCAGCTCCCCCCGCACGGCCTTGTAACGTGTACTCCTTTGAACATGTTTATATGATAATTAGGAAAATGTTACACTCAGACAACAATCACAAAGTTGTAGCAGGCTACATACAATTACTTAGGACAATATATATTACCTTACACCGTCAGCAACTGTAAACTGCTTTGGCTTAGTGGAAATGAACACCATGTCACTCACTCTGCCTGGTTTCACACACTATTAATTACACAAAAGAATTGTCAATTTAATTGAAAAGGTCGTTGATGCAACATCCTAAATCAGCTCTTGGCACAGAGGAAATACTCATTAAATCGTGGATTGGCTGTGAACACATACACATGTGTATTGCATAGAAAGATTTGTTACTGTTCTGCTTGTAGTGGAAATACTGTTTGTAGTCGTAGATAGAAAAACAAAGATGGAAAACATTTCACCATACATTGTTTCGGACTTTTATATGTATTGGGTGTTTATGGTTCATGGGGGAAATTAATAAGCAGAGCTGTTGCTGGTAAATTTGTGTGCCATCATAATAGCAATGTGTATACAGCGTTTCGTGAATATCTGGAAAAATATGCGAGTAGTTTGGAGTCATTTGAGACATGTAAATCGTCAAAAATGGTACATTCTCTGTTAGCCTACGTTCGCTCCGATTGAGCTAGCAACTATTTTGTTCGCAATTTAACATAATATTGGATATGGGCTGAATTTTTCCGATATTTTCCCGAGGAGGTGTTTGCGAAAAAGCGCTTAAATGCATGAATAACACCGATTTTTCAAAATGGCCGACTTTCTGGGGGGCGGGGCTAATGGAAGCTATTTTGAAATATGTCCGCAATTCCATCAGTAATAGCTGTGGCAAGATTGGGGTAGTTTGGAGAAACTATATGTGTCTATCGCACAATAGGGGCGCTACTGAGCTGGTGTACAAAAATGTCTGGAAAAAGACGTGGGTTGTGACGTGTGTTCCAAGTTTTGCGTCCGAAAGTCATTTTAGCGATTTTGTGGCATTTAAATCGTCAAAATTGGTACATTTTCCGTTAGCTTACGAGCTCCCCGTTTGAGCAGTCGACTATTCATTCGCAATTTAGCATCACATTGGATATGGGCTGATCTTGTCCTTGTTTGGAATTTTTCCGAATTTTTCCGATCATTTTCCTATGCGAAAATGCGCTTAAAATGGACATATTTCAAAATGGCCGACTTAATGGCCGGCGGGGATAATGGAAGCCATTTTGAAATATGTCCGCATTTCCATGAGGAATCTCTGTGCCAAGTTTAAATGCATGAATAACACCGATTTTTCAAAATGGCCGACTTTCTGGGGGGCGGGGCTAATGAAAGCTCTTTTGAAATATGTATGAAATAGGAATCTCTGTGCCAAGTTTCGGGTAGTTCGAAGAAACTATATTTGACTACCGCACAATAGGGGGCGCTACTGAGCCATATTTGCTAAAACGTACGATTTTTTTCTACAGTCTGGAAAAGGTTGTGAGCTGTGACATGTCTTCCGAATTTAAAGGCTGTAACTCATTTTTTACCCTACTTATGGCTCGGTACATTTTTTAACCCTTCGATTTCGAGAAAAAACTGAATAGTACACGCCCACATTTTGCATTGGTTGCGACCCTTTAAATCTCAGTTTATACTCACCCTGCCAGTATGTCTATGAAAACATATATATTTTTAGTCCATCGGTTCTTGAGATATAAATTAGTTGTGTTTTTGGCGCCCTCTATTGTCCGAAATGAACATTGTTTGTTGTGCCTATCCCCCAAGACACACTGAACCTATCCACCGAAATCTGTGATATTTGGATACATTTTGGATGAATTGTGAGCATTTATGTGTAGGCCACACCCTTTTGCTAATACGTTTTGATTGATGTCGGCCACATTTTTCCACACCTCGTGCTCATTTTGTACGGTAATGTGTCTGACTCTTCATTCTGTCCACTAAGTTTGGTTTGGAAAATCAAGAAATTGGAATTTAAGTTAATATTTCAATGTTTTTCACATTATGCTTATCAAAAAAAAATCTAAGTAAGCGGAGCTTCGGGATATGAGAGGATAATTTGTACAGCTGCTCCACCCGGATAAGTGTGCAACATTTCAGGTCCGTCAGACTTACGCTGCGACTTTACAGATACACCCTGATGTACGCAACTATACTTTTCTGACTTTTTTCTGTAGAATCGTGACAAAACTATTACTTGTTCTTAAATGATGACCTATTGCTGGAGATGAGATGAAAAAGCTACAACGCTTAAAGAACTTTTTTCTAAAAACTCTCAATTCTATAATTGACTACCCCCATTCAACGCAATAAGCCCTACCCTCCACTCAGCAAATCACCTAAAACGAAGGACCTCGCTAAGACGACCGTTGTAAACTAGCCATGGAGCAGAGAAAAGCCAAGACTCCCCCTGTGAGTTGCAGCCAGGAACAGAGTCCACCAGCAACACCACCATGGGGGAAACCCAAATCTTGCAATACTACTGCTGCTGATTTTGC
Source organism: Champsocephalus esox (assembly GCA_036324585.1). Lineage (NCBI taxonomy): Eukaryota > Metazoa > Chordata > Actinopteri > Perciformes > Channichthyidae > Champsocephalus > Champsocephalus esox. The sequence goes on from CM070481.1 coordinate 6,260,909, forward strand.
TCCTTGGGCCAAAACGTCTCTGTTTATGGACACAGTGAAAGCGGTGTTGGTTGATATTGTGGAGAGGGTGATACATCGGTACAGAGAAGAAATATGCAACGGGTGCCGAGTCAGTCACCCCAGCCAGAGGCAACACGATTTTCTGAATGACATGTCCGATTTTTACTTCAGAAACAATTACAACGCGTTAATGAAAAGACTCTGGCTCACCGACTTCATGACTGAGATCGACCAGACTCTTAATGATAAAGACATTTTCACGGATGATTGGAGGATCCAAGGCGCTTCGGAGGCTTTTCTTCACAATCTCAAAAATTGCAGACGCCTCAAGGAGAGACTTGAAAAGATCCATGCCGAGTTGGATGGAGAAGAAGAAGACTAACAACCAGCAGTTGGATGGAGAAGCCAGGGACTTGTTCGATACAGTGACTTTTTTTCTTTAAGTAAAATAAAAATGGGAAACTACTATGCAAAACGCTCTGTATATATTGATCATAATGTAGTCCTTACCCGTTTAATAAGTGTGATGATGGGGACGATTGAAAACAGAACGAGTAGTGACCCCTGTGTAAAAAGAATGGCTGAAGTTTGTAAAGTAGAAGACATTTTGGATATCGTTCGTTCTGGCAGTACTATTCCGGGTCATTGGGAAACGATTGTAAACAAAACATTTAAAGTGGTCCTGGAATCTTCATTTTCCAAAACATTCTGTAACATTATCTCAGAAATGAAACAAACATCAAAAGTGTATCATGTGCTCTCATTGTATGCTCTGTTTGTAGATGTAATGCATCTGTGTGTTGAAAACAGCATACACGTGAATATTTTGACTGAAGTGAAAAAACTCCATCATGATATCTCCAGTAATATGGGGAATTCTAAGCTGGAGACAGTCCTGGGGATGCTACAATCAGTATAACTATTGATTTTGTGTGTGAAAAAAATACATCTAAAAACTGTTGTCATCATTATAGCAAGGGGAACGTGTCTGATACATGTGTATTGCAGTCCTTCTTGTTGTGTTTTTCAGTGTTTTTCAGTGTTTTCTGTGTGTCTGTACACACAAAGCACACTTCGTTATCTACTTTTCAGCTTTTTAAAAAGAAAAGTGTATCTTTCGGTAACTTTCTCAGAGAATTTTAGCATAAATCTGTCAAATGTTCAAAACAGCCTTGTTTCACTGAAATACCCTCAAAATGACAAACTGCCATTAAGAGTCAGATTCTTAACCAAATCTACTGAAACAGAGTACTTTCTACAGATGAAGCCTCCCACTCAACGCAATATGTCCCACCCACTGAACATTTGACAGATTTATGCTTAAATTCTCTGAGAAAGTTACCGAAAGATACACTTTTCTTTTTAAAAAGCTGAAAAGTAGATAATGAAGTGTGCTTTGTGTGTTCAGACACACAGAAAACACTGAAAAACACTGAAAAACACAACAAGAAGGACTGTAATACACATGTATCAGACACGTTCCCCTTGCTATAATGATGACAACAGTTTTTAGATGTAAAAAAACACTTTTTTAATTTTTTTCACACACAAAATCAATAGTTATACTGATTGTAGCATCCCCAGGACAGTCTCCAGCTTAGAATTCCCCATATTACTGGAGATATCGTGATGGAGTTTTTTCACCTCAGTCAAAATATTCATGTGTATGCTGTTTTCAACACACAGATACATTACATCTACAAACAGAGCATACAATGAGAGCACATGATACACTTTTGATGTTTGTTTCATTTCTGAGATAATGTTACAGAATGCTCCGGAAAATGAAGATTCCAGGACCACTTTAAATGTTTTGTTTACAATCGTTTCCCAATGACCCGGAATAGTACTGCCAGAACGAACGATATCCAAAATGTCTTATAGTTTACAAACTTCAGCCATTCTTTTTACACAGGGGTCACTACTCGTTCTGTTTTCAATCGTCCCCATCATCACACTTATTAAACGGGTAAGGACTACATTATGATCAATATATACAGAGCGTTTTGCATAGTAGTTTTTACTTAAAGAAAAAAAGTCACTGCATCGAACAAGTCCCTGGCTTCTCCATCCAACTGCTGGTTGTTAGTCTTCTTCTTCTCCATCCAACTCAGCATGGATCTTTTCAAGTCTCTCCTTGAGGCGTCTGCAACTTTTGAGATTGTGAAGAAAAGCCTCCGAAGCGCCTTGGATCCTCCAATCATCCGTGAACATTTCTTTATCATTAAGAGTCTGGTCGATCTCAGTAATGAAGTCGGTGAGCCAGAGTCTTTTCATTAACGCGTTGTAATTGTTTCTGAAGTAAAAATCGGACATGTCATTCAGAAAATCGTGTTGCCTCTGGCTGACTCGGCACCCGTTGCATATTTCTTCTCTGTACCGATGTATCACCCTCTCCACAATATCAACCAACACCGCTTTCACTGTGTCCATAAACAGAGACGTTTTGGCCCAAGGAGCAAAATCAGCAGCAGTAGTATAGCAAGATTCGGGATTTCCCCCATGGTGGTGTTGCTGGTGGACTCTGTTCCTGGCTGCAACTCGCGGGGGGACAATGGTCGTCTTAGCGAGGTCCTTCGTTTTAGATGATTTGCTGAGTGGAGGGTAGGGCTTATTGCGTTGAATGGGGGTAGTAGCGTTGTAGCTTTTTCATCTCATCTCCAGCAATAGGTCATCATTTAAGAACAAGTAATAGTTTTGTCACGATTCTACAGAAAAAAGTAAGAAAAGTATAGTTGCGTACGTCAGAGTGTATTTCAAAGTATCTTGGTAACATAAAATAACTAAAACATGTAAGTTTATCAGAAAAGAAAAAACCTTGTTTATCTGAACAAGTGTTGCATACGTCAAAGTGTGTCTAAAAGTATCTTAGTAACACAAGAAAAAGAGAAGAAAGCGTTAATGTTAACAAAAACTGGATTGTTCCACTGAAATAATAAATAAATAATTTCAAAAAGTGCGCTTAAAAAGAACAAATGTATTCAGATAAAAGTATTTTGTTAGACTATTAAGTCCACGATGGTTACATTTAACCCCTAACCCCTTTGTATTATATGTTTGTTTTCCTAATAAAGCCAGAGTCACCTGAATTAATTTAGTCTCCATACCTTTTTATTTTTTATTTTTTACATTTTGTATCAATCTTAAAACATTTGTAGAGAACAAACACTGTGGTTAAAATGAGTGTCTTTATGACGTCTCTCACACAGTTGGTATTTTTCACAAAATTCATTTTTAAACACATCTTCTTGATACAGAGACAACCCCGACATTCTTTTTACATAGGTAGAATACACAATGTCTTTCTTGAGGGGTCCTTAGTTTAAAATGATCTGGTGAGGAGGGTGTGACTTGTTATGTTGAGTGGGAGGCAGAGTCCTCTGTAAAGGTGAGATTCTTTTTCACCAGTATAATGTCCATCGATGTCTGACTCTGTTTAAAAAGTTCTTTAAGCTTTGTAGCTTTTCCATCAATCATTTTCAGCCAAGCAGTCAATGGTACCCGCACTGCTGTCTGAAATACTCCACATGTAGAATTAAAAATCTCCAAAACAAAATCCTCAGAGGGGTCCTTCCTCAGCGTCTCCAAATGGCTTGCACGGTAACACCATCGCCCCGATGGTCCGCTTTTAGTTTCCCAGACGGTGCTTGTCAGGACTCTTCTCACTTCTGGCAGCGGGGAAATAACTCTTTCTTCCTCCACATTGAGGGGCGGCAATGAAATCTCTTCTTTGATCTCACATGCTGTCTGTGTTTCTTTGCTTTTCTTTGCAAATATCTTGTACACCGCTGGTTCCACTATGGTTTCTTGATGCACTACTTCTTCCGGTACCGTGGTTGCGTGGAGATCTCTGGAAGACACCAGAGTTAACACAGCCCAATCTGTTGAGGTCAGTGTCGCTTTAACACTGCGGGGTCCGTACGTTTCTCCATTCTTCAGATTGTAGAAATGCAGTTCATTCGCCATATAGTTGAATACATAACCCCAAACATCGCACATTTTCAGATTCCATTCTTCATGAAGTTCTTCGGCTGGAGGCGTCTGAACCCGGCACATATATTGCATTAGTTTCTTGATTGGCTCTCCGGACTGATGGCTGTACGTTGTCACAGGCGTCTCGCTGATTAAACCCATATCTATGCTTCTCTTTGCCATTTTTCTTGTTATCTAGTTTGAGCGTATTTATTTTCGTCTATTTCGTCTATTTCCATCCCCTTACTTTTAAATGATCTGGTGAGGAGGGCGGGACATGTTATGTTGAGTGGAGGCGGAGCCCTTGTACAAGCTGGAGGCTTCATGGAGTGAAATGGAGCAGAAACACATTTTAAGAAAACCTCTCTTTGTTGCCTACAACAAAATCTAATAGTACACCATACATCCTCATATTGGGTTTCCTTATAGTGGTGTAAAGTCATTATAAAAGACAAAGATTATGTTTTTAAATTGTTTTATTATTTCCTCTCTTCAGGGAGACTTTTCTTATATAGTTAGTAAAGAAAGTTCACAGTCGCTACAAATAAAAAAGAGAATATCCTCAGGTATCACTAATAAACAATATTACGACTTTCTGAGATATTTTGACACAATATACTTGTAACTAGTTTTTTTTAATAGGGCTTCAATATATTTTGCATGTCATGCATAAACACGGTGTCATCTTTCTTGAAACTGTCCGTTTTACAGAAGAGTGAAGAATAATGGCTGTTTTCTGCTTCTTCATCCTCTGCATTTTCCTCCCCCGTCCCTCTTCCTTCTCATCGCACAGATAGTGTTCTAAATCTGCCTACCTTCCCTGCACTTTTGTGTATAAAAGCTGAAAAAAGTAGATAATGAAGTACTTTGTTTTTAGTAGATTTCGTTAACCCCCTGAGGCAGTCCAAAAACTAAGAATCTTAACCCCACTTTCATCAGTGTAAAATTACACATCAAAGGGGCAGGCATCAAAGGCTAATTAGATTAGACAACAAAGGGCTCTGAGGGGGAGGGGTCAAATAGACTATCTTATTCAATACATCAAAAAGACCTATACAACAGAGGGGGTGCCTGGGGCTAATCTAATTGCGGGGCAATTACTCCACTCTCGGGGTCAGGGGTCAACTATCTTAATTGCTACAATAAAATAATCACTCCGGGGGGTCTTTCACGCCAATCTGACATCAAAGAGACTTAGCTCATTTGCATAAGTAGGGAGAGGTGTGAGCTGTCACACCACCTGTCACTTTTTTGACGAAAGGAACATCATTACTACTACTTACATCTCTCAACACCCAGATGAAACACAACTGTAAGCAGATGTTCTTTTTCTTTATGGATATTTTACAAATCACTCCCCTTTCAAACTGTATTCTTGTTTTACTGCCATATAGTATTTCATAACTGTTTTTACTTTATTCTCTTATTTGTTTTATCACGATAATGATCATATGAAGGTGTGCCGTGGAAATAATCTTTTGAATAATTTGTGACCAAACCGTTTGAGACCCACTGAGATAACTTAGACTAAAGTTAACTTTCTAAACACTAATGTGGCTTTCACACCAGCGCTTTTCCCTTTCTAGCTCCGAGTGGGAGCTTTTCTGATTCAGCTCCGGTTTCCCTTTTCAGCTCCCGCTCTGTTCACACCGCCCACTGGCGCCCCAGAGCTGCCCCTGCTGCGTCATGACGTCACCGTTTACATCGCTGATTTGCTCCCCAACGGCAGCCATTACGGCGCTCACAACAACAACGGGGAACTGCGTCGGGTCGATGATCGTGTTGCTTTTAATCACACGAAGCCAGAATAAATTGAATAACGACTTCTCCAACCTTATACTTTGCTCCAGAGTGCCGTGGTTCATTGTTTATTAATGTGTTTCTGCAGCATTTACCGACCGCTGCAGTACTGCTCTTCCACAGGAGTTTATTCTCCCGTTAGCTCCCGGTTAGCTCACACTGCAGCGGCCGCTCTAAGATATTCACTGTCCGACTCACACAAGCAGCTGATGCAGTGAATGTGTGTCAGTCTGAATTGACGCTGTTTGGTATCACAACATTGTTATGAAAGTTTCTCTGGTATAAAACGGGTGATGTTAGCATAGCAACCGAAGCTAAACTGACTACTTGCATCCGATAGCTGCAATAATTCTTTCTCACACACATCCGGGTTTTGGGCCGACCGCGACACCGTACTTCCGGTAGCTGCCATTTTACGCGAGGTGCAACCAGGCAGGGGTTTTCGCCGTGTTACTTACTTGTTAGTTAACATACTTTGAAGATGGTGAAGTGGTGTAGTGCTGGGACTTGTAGAAATTATCATTGGATGACAGATAGTGATGGGAAATCCAAGTTTTCTTTCTTCAAGTTCCCCAGTCCCGAAAAACAGCCAGGACGGAGGGCCCAGTGGGCGAGAGCTTGCGCTTGCGTTGATCCCATCACTCGCAAGCCGTGGAAACCCAAGGACACCGTGCAATATGTGTACATCTGCTCGGCACACTTAATTTCTGGTAAATTGAAGTTGTATTTCAGAACAACTACTATGTTTATGATTAATATGATGTCTGCCGCTAGCCCGGACTGGACCAAACTACTGTTTACCTTCCTCTACAGCAGAATCATAGCATGGTAGCATCATGGTTGCTCTTATCTGTTTTTCAGGGCAGCCTTCCAAGGAGCTTGGCCATCCAGATTACATCCCGACCAATTTTCCTATGCCTGGGAAGCTACCAACAGCTGACAAGTGCCAGAAACTGAGAAGGTTTGCAAAAATTCTTGTATATACTGATGATATGCCTGGCCTAAATCGAATGCTGTTGTGATAGATGTGAAGTATACCATTTTACAATAACATACCAGCTGTGGGTAGGTGTTAGTTATCACCCCTGGTAGGGCTGTGCAATTAATTGTGTTTTATCTAAATGATATATATAAATATAAATGCATTTATTTAATTTATGTTTGTATTGGTTTTTCAGCTGAATTATACGTTCAGGGTAAACAACAGTTAAAAAGATACTGTTCAAATTATTATTTTACACATGCTTACATTTAGAGTTGACCATGTTATATTTTGTATGTTGATTCTGTGATACTTTACCTAGGATTCCATCCATATTTTCTGTATTATTGTCTTTGTTCAAATATTGACCTGGTGTCTTTGTATAAGACTATGATGGATTTTTTTGTGTTCCATAAATAATACATGTTGCCAACAATATCGTTTCAATTGTAATTTCATCTGGGTTTATGAAGGAGTACAATGATCCACAATAATATGATAATTAATAATCCTTCTCAGATATAATTATTTATAAAACATAACATTAACACACATTTATAAACATAAACATGACATTGAAAAACTATACTACACATACTTTCAAAAACATGGCAGAATTGTGCCAAATGAGAAAGAGAAAGCGTCAAAGGAGGCAGTGAACGTTCACTGTCGAAAACATCTGTCGAAACATCTGGGCTTATGAAGGAGTACAATGATCCACAATAATATGAGAATTAATAATCCTTCTCGGATATAATTATTTATAAAACATTACATGAACACACATTTATAAACATAAACATGACATTGAAAAACTATACTGCACATACTTTCAAAAACATGCAGAATTGTGCCAAATGAGAAAGAGAAAGCGTCAAAGGAGACAGTGAACATTCACTGTCGAAACGTTCACTGTCTCCTTTGTCGCTTTCTCTTGGTGTTGCTCGACTTGCAATTGTCGCAGTACCACGTTTTGGACCTAGGCTCCTTGGTAATGCCAACGCAAGCCTCAAGACTTTCTCATCATCACACCCTAGCATGGGTACACTATCTGCGGAGCCACACGAACAATGACCCTGCTTGTTGCCATGTTCAGTTTGCTTTGTACCCAATTCCAACTTTCTGAACAACAGCTCAGGGCGAATATGTCCCTCCCAAAATGCTGTTAAAACAGGCACAGAAGTTAGGGTGTACTCCTTGTCAGGGAAAACTGTGCATACATGACCCCCAGTGGGCAGCCACACAAGGAAGTCGCAATAGCTTGCACCAGTCACATACATCTGATGTTGCGTTTGGGTGTAGTACTGGTGTGACACCTTGAGCTCGAGATTATGGTCTAGACAACTGTCTTTCTCCTTGCTCATTTGTTCTATACTCATTTCACGGAATTTAAATGGGCACTTTATCTCCAGCAGGCCCATCCCATGACACGAGCATGCCAGCATGGCATCTGGAGAGGCAGCGAGAAAAGGCTGCTCCCTTTTGATGAGGAGTCCACAGTTGTTGACTTTCAGATCACTGTGCACTGAACAGATGGCCCCGTCAGCATACTGCTGCCTGGCAACTTCTTCATGTTGGTTCCCCCACATAATTGCAGTCGTCTTTTTATGAGGTTCTGTGATGGCTTTGTAGTTCTGGTGCGAAGAACAGAGTGGGAAACGGATGAGGTGATTCGACCAGCCCTCTGCTCGTACCACACCAAAGACTTGCACTGCAGCTTGGTGACATTACCGATATGCTCCACATCTTTTTGGTCAAGTGTCATAGTTTGTGTGGCAGCACTGTACACCTCATCAAGGAACTTGAAACCCTCCACACCTCTATAAAGGGACCGCAGCCCTGGAGGGACTTTCTATGAGGGTACAACAGATTTCTTTGGGGCGAAGTTGGAAGAAGTCGAACCGAAGAGGCTGAGCCCAACTGTTATGACTGGGTTGGAGGCAGCAAGAAGGGAAACAAGGAAGTCTTCAAATCCATCAGAGGAGACGGGTTGGGGGTCTGCTCGACGAGCTAGCGCGTTGTTGGCAACCACCTTCTCTTTGGGCTTATCACCATAATAGTTGATGTCGGCCACTCGAGCTGGTTGCACACCTTTCATGCTCGCCTCGTTCCGTGTGCAGAGTAAATCAGTGCAGGCAGGATTTCTTGCTCCGCCGACTCTGACGATCATCTCCACCTTGTAGAGGAGACCTCCAATATGGGAGCATGACTCACCAAGCCTATAAACACATACATAAATCAACATAAAAGTTCAACAAACTACAAGTCAATAATCTGGCATTGTTTTCTGTTAGAAAGACATCCACCAAAGGTCAAATGTTTTCATATTTCCAATGATGCCTATGTAATTTAATTGTTTTCAAAAAACAATTGTGACAACCCTGTGGTTGTCCACCCGGTGGTGCTGATGTAACCTGTGTGTTTACTGTAATCAGCAGTGATGGAACCCACCTGGGGAGCTGATTCCAGGATATAAGAGGGCTGCAGAACAGGCTCTCGCTCTCTCTCAGCTGCCCTGTTCGGTGCAGCAGGACACCGCTCCTCTGTTCTGTTTTATTGTTGTTGGAACCACTGTGTTGGATAAATAAATGATTGTTTTGGGCAACTCTGGCGTGGAACTGTTGTCCTTATGTTACAAGCAGAGCCAGCTTGTAACAATCATTTATTTATCCATAAATAGCACCCTCTGCCTGCCGCTAGGGGGTGCTGCAGCGCCCTCAGCACCCCCCTTCCCGCGCCCATGGCTCAGGGTGAGTTTGGCTGTGTTTCGCTGTGTATCGCTAAACAAGGAAATCACACCTCCACGGAGTTCAGCGCGATTCACAACGTCCCGACTGGTCCCGACCAATCGGAGCACACTGGGCTCACAGGGAGGGGCAAGAGCTGCAATGAGCCGTTTAGTGGAGAGAGTGAATACTGCTGAATACACATACTTTACAGAGATGCTGTATGCAAAACGAAACCAATGTGAGTTTGGAAAATTGCACAGTATACATCCATTCTAGTATACCTCAACAATGGAATTATGATCAGTGGAAATGGCCATGACATGGGACCTTTAAGGCCAATATTATTGAACATAGTGAGAACTGCGACCCTCTGTCTCTGCATATTGACTGTAAAAAACATGTTAAAAGTGATTATTTCAGTGAGACAACCGAACAGAGCAAGCTTCTACAGTTGCACTACGTTTTGATAACAGTTCAATATTATTTTAATAATACATTCATTTCAATGTTGATGAATTTAGAACGGTTTATTCATAATCTGATTATCTTTGTAGTACACTGTTGGATTTAAAAAAACACATTCAAATACAAAAATCAACCCCTGAACAAACTAACACACCTCTTTCTTAAGTAACACACTTGCTCTGCAATAATATGTGTTTTGATATTTCTGTTAGGAAAGGACAGGCCTGAGAGACAGGACTGCTTCAGCATGTTCTCTTTCTCTGAGGGTCCAGAAGAACATCCAAGAGGGAAAGGAAAAGCGTATGTGATGAGATTTAAGAGCAGTACAGGACATTCACTAAGAGAAACTTTTATTGTAACACAAAGACCTGCACACTGGCTAGTTTTGTAGTCTAACAGGAACTTAATTGTTGTGTTGTTTTGTGTTTTACGTTGCACCTCAGAGATAGTGTGATTATTGTAAGGCCTATAAAGTTTGGCACAAAAAAGTCAGCTGATCAAATGCATTTGCCTCGCTTTATGAGCTTCACATCACTTGTGCCTTGTACCGCCGAGTTTGCAACGTCACAAATACATGGTGACAATCTTCAGTCAGATGTGAATGTGTAATGTAACATTTTCAGTAAGAATAACGGACAAAAGGAGTGTAAATACAATTTATTTGAAATGTGAACTAAAAGTTATCAAGCATGAACCATCACCATTTTTTTTTAAATAAAAATGAAATCATATACATAAGTTACACTAAATGTCAATCTGTTGATTGAGAGGCTAGGCCTGTGCAGGTGGTAACAGCTATGCCCAGCATGGGCTAAGTTCTGTAGGTGCAGCTGGTGTAGGTCCTCCTCCCTCAGGCCTGGTCCTCCTCCCTCAGGCCTGGTCCTCCTCCCTCAGGCCTGGTCCTCCTCCATCAGGCCTGGTCCTACTCCCTCAGGCCTGGTCCTACTCCCTCAGGCCTGGTCCTCCTCCCTCAGGCCTGGTCCTCCTCGCAGGGAAAGACCCTCAGCCCTCTCTGGCCAAAGCAACAGACAGGACGTTCATAAAGTCTCTAATCATCCATCCTGTGAATATGAGAGGGGAACAAATAGTGTAATAGATGCTTTGCACAATAAGAAATATAAAGTTAACTGTTGAGTTGCTCCGTTTTTTAGATTGACAGGGTTTAATAACACAAACAAAAGGAGAGGCACCGTAAAATAAAGATTGGTCTTTCAATACATTGTGTTGATTTTGTCTTTTGAATTGCTTGTCTAAAGTCAAGTAGAACTGTTACTTATAGTTTGAATGATACAGTCTGGTTATAATGTTTGGAGGAGGCATCACAGGTGAGAGCACCATTTGTTGTGTTCCATCCACAACAAATGCACACAGATTGATGTGTGTGTATTTATGTATCTACTATTTCTTGAATCATTACTGTCAGTCCAAAACAAGAGATTTTGTTTTGGTAACATGTTTTTAAAAACATTATCTCTTTTCCACTACACTATCTTGAGTGTTTTAGTTTTTACATCACTACATTTATCACTTTAACATTGTAAAGGTGTCACTTCGGACTCTGGGTAAGTATGACAGCATGTCCTACTATTTTGAGAGTTTGAACAAACCAGACCAACTATTAATGTACAAAATAGTCAGCACATTAAACCATTATGAAAGTAATCATTAGTTAGCTCATTGTTCAAAATGAGCTCCAACTACAACAGTTAAGTTAACTTGTGCATCGGTAATAACAATAAAACAAATTATATATTATAGTATAACTTGTCGGGGGGGGTAGCAGTTCCAGCAGTTCCAGCAGAGAGCCCCAAACTTTCTTTTCCCTGGCGACATCAACCAGCTCTGACTGGGGGATCCCAAGGCACTCCCAGAACAGCGAATAGATATAATCCCTCCACCTGGTCCTAGGTCTACCCCTTGGTCTCTTCCCAGCTGGACGTGCCTGGAACACCTCCCTAGGGAGGCGCCCAGGTGGCATCCTAACTAGGTGCCCGATCCACCTCCACTGGCTCCTTTTGACACGAAGGAGGAGCGGCTCAACTCCGAGTCCCTCCCGGATGACCGAACTTCTCACCTTATCCCTAAGGGAGACACCAGCCACCCTGCGGAGAAAACCCAACTCGGCCGCTTGTATCCGCAATCTCGTTCTTTCGGTCATGACCCATCCTTCATGACCATAGGTGAGGGTAGGAATGAAAATGGCCCGGTGGACAGAGAGCTTTGCCTTCTGGCTCAGCTCCCTTTTTGTCACAACGGTGCGGTAAAGCGACTGCAGTACCGCTCCTGCTGCTCAGATTCTCCAGCTGCTCAGATTCTCCAGCCCATCTCACGCTCCATTGTTCCCTCACTCGAGAACAAGACCCCGAGATACTTGAACTCCTTCACTTGGGGTAAGGACTCATTCCCTACTTGGAGTGGACAGTCCATCGGTTTCCTGCTGAGAAACATGGTCTCAGATTTGGAGGTGCTGATCCTCATCCCAGCCGCTTCACACTCGGTTGTGAACCGATCCAGTGAGTGCTGAAGGTTGCAGACCGATGAAGCCATCAGAACCACATCATCTGCAAAAAGCAGTGGTGCAATCCTTAGTCCACCGAACTGCAGACCCCCTCCCCTACGACTACGCCTCGAAATCCGATCCATGTATATTACAAACAGGATTGGTGACAAAGCGCAGCCCTGGCGGAGGCCAACCTTCACCGGAAATGGGTCCGACTTACTGCCGAGGACCCATCTCTCGCTTTGGGAGTACAGAGATTGGATGGCCCTGAGTAGAGACCCCCTCACCCCATACTCCTGCAGCACCTCCCACAGTAACTCCCTGGGAACTCGGTCATACGCCTTCCCCAAGTCTACAAAACACATGTAGACCGGATAAGCGTACTCCCAGGCCCCCTCCAGGATCCTTGCGAGAGTAAAAAGCTGATCCGTCGTTCCACGACCAGGACGGAATCCGCATTGTTCCTCCTCAATCTGAGGTTCGACAATCGGCCTGACCCTGCTTTCGAGTACCTTAGAGTAAACTTTCCAGGGGAGGCTGAGTAGTGTGATGCCTCTGTAATTGGCACACACCTTCTGATCCCCCTTTTTAAAAAGGGGAACCACTACCCCGGTATGCCACTCCTTCGGTACTGTTTCCGATTTCCCCGCAATGTTGATGAGAGGTGTCAACCATGACAGTCCCTCAACACCCAGAGCCTTCAGCATTTCTGGGCGGATCTCCTCCACCCCCGGGGCTTTGCCACTGTGGAGTTGTTTGACGACCTCAGTGACCTCCCCGGGGAGATTGGTGTTGATCCCCCGTCATACTCCAGCTCTGCCTCTAACATAGAGGGCGGAGTTGTCGGTTTCAGGAGTTCCTCAAAGTGTTCCTTCCAACGCCCTAACACTCCATCAGTTGAGTTCAACAACGTCCCATCAAATGTGCAAATGTAAAACGGATCTGCAAAGCATCGTGGGGACGCAGGTGTGTTTTTCGCCGCTCTTCATGCCGACGCTTACTTCGTGTCTACCCCTCTCTGCCATCAACCTATTTACTCCCAGGACTATCCACGAACTCTCCCTCAAGTCCGGCCATTCCAACTGGGCTGTTTTTCATCACCGCTGCTGAGGTTTGAGGTCCGGTTTCTGCAGGGCTAATGGTGCTAGCTGCTAGGTGGCTCGCCGCTCTTCTCGTGATGCTGCTCCATTACTCCACGCTGGAACTTCGTAACTTTTTCTACCACACTATCCCCGACTGCCTCGCCGTCGCAAATATTTCTTACCTTTTACTTGATTGAGGACATACTCCCCCAAAACTCCTCAACATTAAAGGTGGTTGGATCTTGGGGCATGGGGATACCCATCAGCTGATATTCCAGGAACTCCTCACACACCTTGTCCTGTTCCTCCGGCCCATAGAAAGGTAGTAGTTCCTGAAATCTAAAAAGAGCACCATGTGTAAAGAACTGATTAATGTATTCAATCAAAGTATTGAAATCCTGGAAAATGTTGAAACCCTTACCTGTCTATTAGTGCTGGGGGGAAACGATTATTTCGAAAACGATTAATCGTGCGATTATTTGATCGATTAGTCGACTAATCTAACGATTATTTTTCTGTTGTTCAATTCATAAAAAACTTAATGTAAAAAAAGTAATGTAAACATTTTTTTTCCACGATACTGTGTCTCAAGGGATCTTAATATTTAACAAACTATTAATGTGTTGTACCAGATTAACGGTAATAATCTCAGCTAACTGACGATACAAACCATGTTTACCAAAACAAAACACAAGTCTCATAAGAAGCATCTAAATGACCCATGAGCGAAAAATGCTAACGGACATTGGCACAGAACTCAAGATAAAAGTACCCTTATTAATCATCGTAGCTGCATATATAAAATATCCGATTAAAGCTGAGACTCCACAGATTATGTAGGTATATAGTATCATCACTGAGTGATACGGACTCGTGACAGGGGAAGCAAATACAGTCATCACACAACCCAGTCTCACGGCATTTCGTGTTCACCAACACGATTTTTAATCTATTGATTCATGTTCACCATCACGATTTGCCCCTTTTTTTCGTGTTGCCCAGCACGATTTTAAAAGCAATGTATTTCTACTGGTAACGTGTTTCGTGCCTGCAGGCTGCAGCACGTCTTTTTCTCCGGTCGGGTCGTGGAAGACCGGAAGCTGTGTGGTTCATAAAAACATGTTCTTACTCAATATCAAGCCACAGTTATTGCTTTTATTTTAAATCGTATAATTTCGGACTTTTGTTGCCGTCTGTGAGGAAAATAAATGGGGCTCAGAGCCTCAGGATACTGAAATCTGTATTTTTAAATATTTCTTTCCTTCTAATTTGTTATTCTTTTCAAAATAACACACTGTTATTTACTCACCAATAACACACAATTATCCTTGCTTTTATGTATTGGTTTAATTCCATAATCTCGGGCTTTTTTGGTGTCCGTCAGGAACTGAATTTCAAAATAAAAATAACCGGAAACAGACGTAGGCCTATAAGGGACATTTTGAACATCATTGCGATTGTCAACATTTCTGAGTTTAGGATGGCCGAAGACACTACACTACCCATAATCCCCAGCTATCGTTTAGGACTACAGTCCTTATGCAGAGCGTCAAACAGCTGTGTGAAATGGAATGAAACCACGCCAGATTATCCAAAACTGGAATCGAACACCCCTCCAGAACTACACATGCTGGCTATTGTGTTTCGCAAAATGTTCTATGGGACGTCTCGACTGAACGTTTTCGTTTTTCCCACAATTAGAAGTTGCCATTATTAAACACATTGGTGTTATCAAATGTAAAACATATAATTAATAAATGGGTGAAAATCACTTGTCCATAATGCGCAGCATTAATATATACCCACATGACAGCTCATTGCTACTTTGTAATTCTACTCCACTACAATTCAGAGGTTAACCTGGTATTTTTACTCCACTGCATTTATTTGAGTTACTTTGCAGATTCTGATTAATTATGTGAAATATAGAAACAACCCTTAAATCAGACTTTAGTTACACCTGCGTAAAATTCAGGTAAGGTGATTGTCAAGTGCCAACAATCAGGAGAGATATTTGATAGTTGGTGCTTGAGAAGACTAAACATGTATCTGCAATTGACATGAATGGAAACAAGTAATAAAGTATATTCATTACTCGTTATTCTCTACTAATAGTTAATTAAAGACTGTATATTATGGCTATTTTGTACATCCCTTTCAAGATTTTCAAAGGTTTATTGACATATCATACACAACTACGGTGTAGTTATGTAATGAATGCAAAACTTGGGTCACAGGTTCCTCAACAGTGCATTACAAGACATCTATCAATATGTGTGTCCCTCCACCATTAAACTGTCATATTCTGCACATTTCTTATTCTATCTACATACATAAGAGTATAATTCATGTGTATAATATCAGTTAAAATAAGTGCTTCAACATAGTTAACATTGCAGGAAAGCAATATATTAGACGTTAATTACTTTGTCAGGCTTAATATTTAATATGTAATGTTTATATAAAGGTTAATCCGTTTTTCTGTTTTGCACCTCCTCCTATTAATATCTTTGTACATCCTGCACTAAACTGTTTTATTGTAGAGATCATTTATAGTATCTTCTTGATTTTTTATATTCTATATTTCTATATTTATACTTTCCCCCTATGAAAGTATGTACTCTTAATATTTTATTAATAAATATAAATTATAAAAACAATAATTCAATAACGTGCTTTAACCACTTGGAGGTGCACACAAGGTACACACAGCCATAACAACTTTGTATTATTGGTGTGTATGTACAACATCTGAAGATGTATAGTTTTATGCATGCTTTCACATTATTTTACAGCATATTGCTATACTATTTCAGACTCAGTATTTACATTCAAAGAAAATTAGTAATATCTTTAAAAACTACAGTCCTTTTCTATCAGCTGTGCACCGTTATGGTGTAAATATAACCTATGTATGAATTAGATCAAATGTAAAAGTCAGCCGAATTGGTGTTGATACTGCAAGGAGACGTATTGTGTGAAGAGAAACTGAAGATGTTGTTTAATTGTTGATATAATTATGATCCACGTCAAGTATTCAGTTTCGGCGCCATTTCTTCCAGTTTTTCCAAACGTCTTCTCATCAGGGCTCTCTAAATAAAGAACTACGGCAGATTGCGCACTGTTGCTCCCGAGCGGAAAAATAAATCCGGTAACGTGTCTATTGTTGGCACCGGAGCTGTTGGCAATATCAAAGTGATCAAGACTAAGCTGGTGAGTGTTTTTGCTTCCAAGTTCTCACCAGACCTAGATGCTGAAACTTTGTCTGTGTATCTTAAAGAAAAACTTGGCCGTGAGGTTGCCTGTTGCCAAAAAATTGGCACTATACCCGGTAGATACGGTTCATTTAAAGTATCTGCTGAATGCAATGAGGTCAGCGAAATGTACAATCCGGAGATCTGGCCAGAAGGGGCATTTGTCCGGCGATATTATGAGCCGCGCAGAGCGGGAGTTATCGGCTCAAACACTGCACCTACTGCGGGGGGAATGAGTGTGCCTGCTGGTGCAATGGGCACTCACTTGTCTCGCTAAATGACTATTCGGGTCTTGTCGTACAACTGTCGTGGCCTTCGTATGGGCCAGAGCACAGGGGATAAAGCTCGCTGCATTGTAGTTGACCACCTTCTGGAGAACTGTGACATACTATGTATGCAAGAGACATTTTTAGCGAAGCAAGACCTGGAAAAACTAAACTCTTTCAATGATAATTTCCATGGGGCTAGGGAGTCTACTACTGACTTTGGCATGGGAATAGTCAGAGGAAGGATATCAGGGGGTGTGGCTATCCTGTGGAATAAGAACCTTGATTCATCAATAAATGTGGTTAGGCTTTGTGCCGACTGGTGCATTGCAATACAGTTTACTCACAATGACAAGGAATTTATTATTCTAAATGTGTATACACCCTATGAATGTCATCAGAATGATGATGAATATCTAAATAGGCTTGCTTTCATTAATTCCTTTATTCAAAGCAATACTTCTTCTTGTGTGTATGTCATTGGGGATATGAATGCAGATATCTCAGACAGGAACTCATTATTTGCCAAGCATATGGCTCAGTTCTGTCACGATAACAATTTTATATTGTCAAGCAAGGTGCTTTTGCCTACAGATAGTTATACTTACATTAGGGAGGCCTGGCATACTACATCATGGATTGGTCATTGTATTATTACAGCTGATGCACATGCTTCACTTGAGTGTATGAGCATTCTGTATGGGACAGCAACGACTGATCATATACCTGTTGCTATGTCAATAAATGTCGAACATCTACCTGGGCTAACCAGAAATGTAAATAGTGCTCAAACAGACAAACTAGACTGGTCAACCCTTACAAAGGAAGACATTACATCCTATTATGATCAGACGGATACATCCATAACTAATATTCATCTACCTAGAGATGCAATGATGTGTAGTGATGTTAACTGTAAGGATGCAAAGCATAGGAGTGATATCTGCTCCATGTACAGTGATATAGTAAGTGCTCTGTATGAAGGCAGTAAGCCTTACTACAAAAGTAACAATAAGACTCCTAACATCAGGCCTGGCTGGAATAGGTATGTAGCTGAGTATCATGCTGAAGCCTGTGAAGCCACCAAATCATGGGCTATGGCAGGCAGACCCAGACAAGGGTCTGTATTTGAGTACAAGAAGCTTACTAATGCAAGATACAAGTATGCTATCCGCTTCATCTGTAAAAATGAGCAAGCCATGAGGGCCGATTCCATGGCTAAGAAGCTGCTCAGTAACAATGTTATGGATTTTTGGAAAGAAGTGAGGGCTATTAATAAATGCAAAATATCTCTACCATGCACTGTTGACGGAATATCCGGAACAGGCAACATTGTGGAGCTATGGCGACAGCATTATAGCACCTTATTCAACTGTGTCCAAAGTGAACTGTATAGGGTAGATGATATTGATAACAATGAGTCAGTGGTGATAATGCCACATGCGGTGTGCCAAGCTATACACAAGCTGTCTGACAACAAAGCCAGTGTAGATCATATTTCTGCTGAACATCTTAAATATGCCAGTGTAAAGATAGCTCCTCTTCTTTCTATTTGCTTTACTGCCTTTATGAGTCATGGCTCTGTTCTGTTGGTGCCAGTTATTAAGGACAAAGCCGGTAAAGTGGGAAGCCTAGACAACTATAGGCTAGGGTGCATCAAATTTGAATGGGACATTTTAATTTCAAAATATCATTTTGGCTGGCATTGCATTGTGTTCCAATTAACATAAAAATGACTTTTGCAAAGTTTTGAGGAATTCCATTGAGATTTAGGGGTGCCACCTAAGACATTAACTTTTGTGAAATTGTCTAATTGCCAAAAGGTTGACCTGGAAATGTTCTATCAAAGTAAAAGTTGTTTGTTTGCCCTTTGGGCAACTTGGGCATTTCTCAGAATTCAATTTTCAAGATTCTCCATTCGTTTGTCCTATAGACAAAATTAATGGAGCTCAATGGGACATGTTCACGTTACCCTGAGTTTTGTGCAGCAGTAATGGATGTCGGACACACATATAAAGTTGAATTGACTTTATTGTTAAATACAAGGGGCAACACTGACACACTTAAAAGAACAAACCCTAACTAAACTTCAAACTTAATTGCTCAGTCTGTGCCAGAGTCCGCTCCACTGAGCCAGGGAGAAAGAGAGAGGAAATGGAACCTGAACTCTGAACGTAGCCCGTGCGTCTCCCCCCAGATATGTCTCCCACCCGCCACCCAAGAGTAACCGTCCTATCGCAAGCTTGCGATTAGCTTGCATTTGCAGCGGCGAAGGTTTGGCTGTTGGCTGCGGTCATGTTCAACTGCCTGCAGCACATTCTGCAGGTGCTGCTCCTTCCTGGCCACTGCGACCAAGTCGGATGTGAGCTTGACGCCACGCTCGGCACAGTCATTGACCACGTTCATTGCACATACATTGACCTCACTTTTTTTTTAACGCAGCATTGGTCGCCCATTCCTTCACATCGAGAGACATCAATTCTGGATCTATGTGCAGCTAGTGCATCCCAAACCAGCAATCCTTATTGGCGAGATCAGCCAAGCTGCTGGTTGGCAAGAGAGTGGGGAACTTTTACTTGCCAAAGCCAGTTCCAAAGCGCTGCTCAGAGATGTGCATGGGGAGATCAGCGGGCTTGTGCTCCAAGATCGCACTGGCAAGTGCACGCTTGTCCTCATTGGGCACCTTGCTGCTGAAGAGAGCCAGGGGTAGCATCTCACCTGTCAGGTACCAGCGATGCCTCTCCAGTGCCTTGATCGCTGATGCTGCAATGCCCTCATCTACAGCCTTGTATGCTGCAGGTGGTGGTAGAGTGTCAGGTCATTCCAGGCAGCATCTACAGATTTCTCGCAGGTCAACCACCACTTTGCATAGATGTGTGTAATGAAAATGGCAAATGCCCGAATCTTCGGCACCTGCTGCCGTGTGGTAATTATGCCCTGGGGAAGCAACGCGATGTGCTGCTTCATCAAAGCCAGCTTGAGAGTATAGAGCAGCTTGGCCATCCATCGTGCCTTGTGGAGTGCTCCCGGTCGTTGGAAGGTCACTGCAGTCTGCTCTTCACCACCTGCATCCAGAAACACAAGACACAGCTGCACAAACTCACGGTAGTCACCTCACTTGTGGTCATGAAGAGAGATGTGTACATTCACCGCCTGACTCTGCAACCAGGCCACGCGTGAAGGCAGCCAGTTGCGTTGGTGACATCTTCAACCTTGAAGCCAGTGACACAACACTTGGTCGGCTAAGGATATCATGTGGAATGAAGACGTTTGTTCCAGTCTTCTTATGCTTGTAGGATGGTTCGCCCTCAGATGTTGGACAGACTGTGTTAGTATCCTCTTCTAGCTCCTCATCACTCTCCGACACCAAGCTGGACATTGCCGTCATCTCCAGTCTTCTTATGCTTGTAGGATGGTTCGCCCTCAGATGTTGGACAGACTGTGTTAGTATCCTCTTCTAGCTCCTCATCACTCTCCGACACCAAGCTGGACATTGCCGTCATCTCCTCCAGCTCCTTTTCACAGCGGGACTGCCTGGCTGCTGCAGCAGCTTTACGCTCCTCTCGCCGCTTCACCTTGAGCTGCAGCTTTTTGTCCAATACACCAAATGTGGCCACTCTGTCGGTCTTCATGCTGGCCAAGAAAGCTAGGTCTTCTGGGTTATCAATCAGCTGTTCAACATTTGGAGGCCACAGCGGAAATGTGGCATCAAGTCTGCACTCCATTTTCTCCAATTGTTTCGCTGTAGTCTCACTGGAGCGCTTGGCCTGGGAGATTTTACGCAGCTTGTTGTTAGCATTGACTAAGTCTACCATCTTGTGGCAGGCACGCTTGTCGCTCACCATTGGGATGTTGGCTTTCTTGTAAAATGGCCGCACCTGCTCCAGGACACCCTTGGTTGCCTCGAACTGCGACAACGCTCCGTTTGCACCAGGTTTCTTGGCAAGCACGCAGCGTATGATCTGAAGACCAGTTGGCAGTTTGGCGCCAGTGATGATGCCATCCTCACTGGTGATGCTGGGGCCCAGACCAAAGACCAGGCTGCGACTGCTAGTCTGGCAGGGACCAGTTTGTGAGGGCAGCATCTTAGGGGAGCTGGATCCTGGGGTGGTTTGTATTGTGCAGTGCCTGGGAAGGAAAAGGACACAAGCTCAAGGATAGTGTTTAAAATCCTATCTTAGCATACTTAATATCACTCAAGTATGATAAACCATGCTTGCATAAGCCTCAAATGTTAGCTGTACATAGTCTAACTTCAACATAACTTACCGTTACTACCGGAGTAGCTAGCTGTGCTCGCTAATATACTTATATTTAAAATGTTAATTGACTGTAACAACTAAAATGCTACTCTCAATAAACATGAGACATCAATACTCTGAATATGACATTGTCCACTCTAGAATAGCTGCTACTGTTGATGTTAAGCTTAATAGCTTAGCTAACATAGATAGATAACTGTGGTTAGCAAACTATTGCTAGCTAACGTTAGCTAGATGTAATGAGTACCAAATACCTATAAATATGACTTAAGTATACAAAGACACAACTACAGATATGACAGTAAATATGTAATAATACATACCCAACACAAAAACAGAATGATCACCTCAGTGTTCTTGAACTGCAGTCTTGTTTACCTCAGATCTCCATGGCGCCCATTGAGCACTGTTTACCACTTTATCCAACAAAAACAGATGTGCGGTGGCACCCCTAAATCATCATGTATTGGAAACATATTTTGCATGTGTTGTTTCTACATATATTGGAACACTTTTAACACCCAGCCATATCAAAATTCAAGAATTGTGTTTTTTGATGCACCCTACTATAGGCCCATAGCATTAGCCAGCATATTGTCAAAAGTCCTAGAAAGAATTCTGCTGGACAGATTAGATGACTTTATTAACTCAACAGATAACCAGTTTGGCTTTAAGGCTAAACATGGCACTGACTTGTGTATATACGCCTTGAAGGAAATTGTCAACAAATATAGAGGTAATAACTCCTCAGTTCTTATGTGTTTTCATTGATGCTTCTAAAGCGTTTGATCGTGTTAATCATAGGAAGTTATTTGTTAAGCTGAGTCAAAGAGGGGTGCCCAAATACATTGTGAGAATTCTGGTCTACTGGTATGGCCACCAGACTATGCAAGTCAAATGGGGCAATAGGGTCTCAGCCCCATTTGGGGTTAGCAATGGTGTCAGACAAGGTGGAATTATGTCCCCAGTTCTTTTTAACCTTTATATTGATGATCTGTCCAAGCGACTGAAAGCCTGTAATACTGGATGCATGATTGGTAGTACTCTAGTGAACCATATTATGTATGCAGATGATCTTGTTGTGCTGAGTCCATCTAGCGCTGGTCTTCAGCAGCTTCTTTCTGTTTGTTCTGTGTATGGTGTGGAGCATGACATCAAATACAACGCCAGTAAGAGTGCTGTCATGATCTTTAGAACCAAGGAAGATAAATGTCTTACATTTCCTGATTTTAAATTGTCTGATATTAATCTTAGTGTCTGTAATAATTTAAAATATCTTGGACACTTTATTACAGAACAATTGACAGATGATGAAGATATTTATAGGCAATGCCGCATGATGTATGCACAAGCAAACATTCTCCAACGTAAGTTTGGTGCGTGTACAGATGGAGTGAAGATGTCTCTGTTCAGAGCATATTGCACACCGCTCTATACGGCACATCTGTGGTCAAACTACAGAAAAGCAAGTTTACGGAAACTTCAAGTAGCTTATAATGATGCCATGAGAATATTGCTGAAGAGACCTCGATGGTCTAGTGCAAGTGAAATGTTTGTGGCTGCAGGAGTCAATACTCTACAAGCTGTTTTAAGAAATCTTATGTATAAATGTATTTGCCGGCTTAATGACTCTGATAATGAAATCCTCTTGGCCTTATCGAACATAAGGTATAGTACTACACGCTACCAATCGCAGCTGTGGAGACATTGGTATAGTTGTCTCTTTGTAGGACACTGATTTAAATTATTCTTAAACTATGAATTATTTTTATGCTATGTATGTAATTTATTATATCTAATGCCTTGTCTTTTATCTATGTAATGTATTGTCTTTTATCTATGTAATGTCTTGTCTTTTATCTATGTAATGTCTTGTCTTTTATCTGGACCCTGAGTCTGTAATAAAAAGTTTTCTTCTTTCTAGTGTAATATGTAATGCAGCCGAACCGTGTATTACAATGCCGTTATGTGATGACTTTCAAAGAGAAAAGCAAGAGCACTCAGAATTAAGTATTATTTTATACTTTTAAAATGTTTTCCGGATTTCATATAATATAAACACCAACTCCCAGCATGCATTGCGGCTAATCAGAGAGCTTAAAACCATAGCTGAGGATCTTGGGTAATCGCTCGAAATGCCTACGTCTGTTTCCGGTTATATTTATTTTGAAATTCAGTTCCTGACGGACGCCAAAAAAGCCCGAGATTATGGAATTAAACCAATAAATAAAAGCAAGGATAATTGTGTGTTATTGGTGAGTAAATAACAGTGTGTTATTTTGAAAAGAATAACAAATTAGAAGGAAAAAAAGATTTAAAAAATACAGATTTCAGTATCCTGAGGCTCTGAGCCTCATTTATTTTCCTCACAGACGGCAACAAAAGTCCGAAATTACACGATTTAAAATAAAAGCAATAACTGTGGCTTGATATTGAGTAAGAACATGTTTTTATGAACCACACAGCTTCCGGTCTTCCACGACCCGACCGGAGAAAAACACGTGCTGCAGCCTGCAGGCACGAAACACGTTACCAGTAGAAATACATTGCTTTTAAAATCGTGCTGTGCAACACGAATCAATTGATTAAAAATTGCGTTGGTGAACACGAAATGCCGTGAGACTGGGTTGCATCACAACACGTACCTTTACAGAGCTTCTAGGGAGATCGTCTCACCACCGTAGCTGTCAATCTGATCAAAAGACGTGTTCAATGGCATTACAATGAGAAAACACGCGGCTGAATCGGTTAATCCATAGGTTTTTAACGTCTATGTATAAAAAAATGATTGAATTTATAATCCATAATTCCATTTTTATGTAAAAATCGGAGAGCAAATGCTAGCTGCTAATGGTAGCCACCATAGCTAGCTGCCGCTTTAAATGTTCCAACATAGCCGTTGTGCTTGTGTGATATGCCAACTCCATTTGGCAAAGACTGCAAATGACAATATCTTTGCGTTTTGGACTAACTTTAAAATATTCCCATGCTTTTGAAGACCTAGGGCGAGATGTTTTCGTTTGAGGGCTTCGTGCACAATCCTGTGAGGAGGAGGTGGTAGCCGTTTCAGTCTCCATTGTGTTTGAAGTGCGATTGCGAACTGCTTGTTGCTTTGTTTACACATCCACGTGTGTGTGTAGCGACGCGTCGACGCGGAAATATGTCGTCGACGATATTTTGAAGTCGACGCGTCGACGCTACAGCACTACTGTCTATAAAGTATAGGGCAGAATGTCTAAATCCTACCCGGATACAGCCATGTTATTTTCTAATTGGCTGTTCGATAGCTTACATTCTTTTGATTGGTTGATGCGTGGCTACAGTGATTCTGTACTAGTTTGTTTACAAAATTGCGGCGCAACTTGGTGGGCGGTACCCTGGAAAGAAATCTCTGCGTGAGAAATACAAAGTGTGGCGTGTGAGCGTGTGAATGGAGTGGAATGCGTGTGTCTCACGCCAAATGCGTGAGACTTGAGAGCCCTGCAACGTCATCCGACCAAACCTCCCGTTCGCTCTATCTACCTGAGGTCCCTGGCCTGTGCTGACAGTGTGCTGGTTTCTCCCTCCCTGTTCCCCCAAGCAGCTATGAACAACTACGTGACATTTATGTTGCAGAATACCCGCTCCCTCAACAACAAAGCACTACTCATCCACGACATTATCACTGAGAGAAGCATTGACATCCTATGCTTAACAGAGACATGGCAAAGTCAGCAGGACTTTGTGACACTCAATCAAGCTACACCCCCAGGCTATTTGTACATCCAGAAGCCCCGCTCCCTGGGTCGTGGCGGTGGATTGGCTGTTATCCACCAAGCTGGCATCCTGGTTAAAGAACTCCCAGTACCTACTACCACCTAATTTGAGTGTGTTGTCTTCAAACTGGCTGGGTCTGCTCCGCTCCAGGTTGCCCTCATTTACCGCCCACCTAAAGCTTCCACTACCTCCCTGTCTGAGCTGTCTGAGCTACTCACCTCTCTCTGCTCTATGTCTCCATCAACTCTCCTGCTCGGGGATTTTAACATCCACCTGGACTCCAGTAACTGCACATTCGCTGCTGAATTCCTCTCACTTTTGGACTGTTTCAGCATCAAGCAACATGTCCAGGGCCCCACCCACATCAAAGGCCACACGCTGGATCTGGTGTGCTCTACCGGCTCTCCGCCCCCCGACCTACAGCGCCTCGACCTGGCTGTATCTGACCATCACGCCATCCTCTTCACTGTTCCGGTCTCCCTGCCCAGGCAGCATCCCAAACGCACCATTACGTTTAGGAACATCAAGACTGTGAGTGCACCAGCCCTATCCGACCTGATAGCTACCCACATGGCCTCGGGTCCCTCCGACTCCACTGTGGATGGCCTGGTAGCCCACTACAACACTGCCCTATCCCTCAGTCTCAACGCTCTCACCCCCATTAAAACACGGACTGTTTCCTTCACCCGCCCTGCCCCCTGGTTCACCACTGAACTCCGCCGTTTGAAGGCCTCTGGACGCCAGCTGGAGAGGCTCTCCAAAAAAAACTGGCCTCACAGTCCACCTCCTGGCCTTTCGTGAGCATATAAAAACATACAAGGAAGCTCTCTCCCATGCCAAGACACACTACTACTCCCGTCTCATTGGTGCTCAGCAAAGCAACCCCAGAAGACTGTTCTCCACCATCAACCGCCTACTACGGCCCCCTGACGCCCCCCAAGCCCTCAGGGGCTCCTGATCTGTGCTCCAAATTCCTCGACTTCTTCCAGGCGAAAGTCCAGGCCATCCATCAGCAGCTCCTGGCGCCTGGCCCTTCCCCCCTACCTGTACCTCAGGCACCTGGTAACGCACCTCAAGTGCCGCGCCTCTCCCACCCCAACCTCTCCTCCTTCTCCCCTGTGGATGCTCTCCAAGTGGCCAAACTGGTCAGCTCGGCCAAGACCTCCCCTGCTCCCTGGACCCCATGCCCACAGCCCTGGTCAAGGACTGCCTACCCACCCTCTGTCCCTACATGGTGGTCATCATCAATGCTTCTCTGGCTTCTGGTATAGTCCCCACCAGCTTCAAAATGGCCTCAGTCACCCCCATACTCAAAAAACTTGGCCTGGATCCCGACGACCTCCAGAACCACCGGCCGATCTCCAACCTTCCCTTCGTCAGCAAAACTCTGGAAAAAGTGGTCGCCGTACAACTCCATCTGTACATGTCCAACCATGAGCTCTATGAGCCCTTCCAATCCGGCTTCAGACAGCAACACAGCACTGAGACCGCCCTCATCAAGATCACCAACGACCTCCTCATTGCTGCTGACTCTGGCCGCCTCAGCATCCTCATCCTCCTGGACCTCTCTGCAGCGTTTGACACCATCTCTCACAACATCCTCCTCATCCGCCTCTCAGACCTCCTGGGTGTCACTGGCACAGCGCTGTCCTGGTTGACATCCTACCTCCACAACAGGAAACAGTTTGTCTCCATCAGTGGCTCAAACTCACCCCCGGCCCCAGTCCACCACGGTGTACCCCAGGGCTCCGTACTTGGCCCCCTCCTGTTCACCATTTACATGCTCCCCCTCGGCCAGATCATCCGACATCATGGACTCAACTTCCACTGCTACGCTGATGATACCCAACTTTATCTCAGCACCACTCCATCCTCCCAGCTCCCCCCTCAGTCTCTCATCAACTGCCTGCATGACATCAAGACATGGATGTCTTCAAACTATCTGAAGCTGAACAGCGGTAAAACAGAGCTCATGGTTGTGGCACCCAAGGCACTGCTCCAGAAGGTTGGTGACTTCGTCCTTGAGGTCGACGGCTGCTCCATCTCCCCATCTCCTGAAGCCCGCAACCTGGGTGTGATCCTCAATTCCACCCTTTCCTACCATTCCCATGTCAAAATCAGTGACCAAATCGGCTTTCTACCACCTGCGGAACATTGCCAGACTCCGACCGTCACTCTCGGAGTCGGTTGCCGAGACCCTGGTGCATGCATTTGTCACCGCATTTGTGGACTACTGCAATGGTGTCCTGTTCGGGGTTCCCAACAAAACCCCGGACAGGCTCCAGTATGTCCAAAACTGTGCAGCTCGGGTCCTCACACACACAAAGCCGTGGCAGCACATCACTCCCACCCTCATCCACCTCCACTGGTTGCCGGTCAAGTTCCGCATAACTTATAAAGTCCTCCTCCTGACGTACAAGTCCCTCCATGCCCTTGCCCCCCAGTACCTATCGGACATCCTCCACCCACATGCCCCACCCAGGAACCTGCGGTCTTCAGACTCTGGCCTGCTCACCACCTCCCCGCACCAAACTGAGAACCTTTGGGGACAGAGCCTTCAGTGTGGCAGCCCCCACCCTCTGGAACGCTCTCCCTGCGGAGATTCGCAACATCCCCACACTGGACGCCTTCAAAAGGGCCCTCAAGTCCCATCTGTTCATCAAGGCTTTCGGCCCTTAAATCGATCTGTTGTTTTGTCTGTCTGACCTTTGTTTTGTTTTGTTTTGTGTGTGCTCGCCCTATTCCTGTAAAGCGACCTTGGGTCCCTTGAAAGGCGCTATCGAAATCTCAGTTATTATTATTATCATTAATGTACACAGCTTGGATGGTTCCCTGCTTCCCCCTCCTGAGGTGTCGGACAGTTTTCCAGAACAACTTTGGTGCCGCCCGAAAGTCCTTCTCCATGTCTTCTCCAAACTTCCCCCACACCCGCTGCTTTGCCTCGGCCACGGATTAGGCTGCTGCTCTTCGGGCGTGTCGGTACCTTGCAACTGCCTCGGGAGTCCCCCGGGATAACAGATCCCTGAAGGCCTCCTTCTTCAGTCGGACGGCTTCCCTGACCACCGGTGTCCAACAGGAGGTTCGAGGGTTACCGTCTCTTGAGGAACCTAGGACCTTGAGACCACAGCTCACCGCCGCGGCTTCGGAAATAGAGGCTTTGAACACCGACCACTCTGGTTCAATGTCCCCAACCTCCACAGGAATGCCCGAAAAGCTCCGCCGGAGGTGTGAGTTGAAGGTCTCCTGAACTTGGGCCTCCTCCAGATGTTCCCAATTCACCCGAACTACACGTTTGGGCTTACCAGGTCTATCCAGAGGCTTCCCCCGCCACTCGACCCAACTCACCATTGATCAGTTGACAATTCCGCCCCTCTCTTTACCCGAGTGTCCAAAACATACGGCCTCAGGTCCGATGATACGATAACGAAATCGATCATGGACCATCTGCCTAGGGTGCTCTGGTACCACGTACCCTTATGAGCATCCTTATATTCGAACATGGTGTTTGTTATGGCCAATCCATGACTAGCACAGAAGTCCAGTAACAAACCACCACTCCGGTTCAGATCAAGGGGGCCGTTCCTCCCAATCACACCCCTCCAAGTGTCTCCATCATTGCGCACATGTGCGTTGAAGTCTCCCAGCAAGATTAAAGAGTCCCCTTCAGGAGCCCCATACAGGACTCTTTCCAGGGTCTCCAAGAAGGCCGTATACTCTGAACTGCTGTTGGGTGCATAAGCACACACAACAGTCAGAGTTTTCCCCCCCCATAACCCACAGGCGTACGGAGGCGACCCTCTCGTCCACTGGGGTAAACACACCTTGAGCAACTCCGGAGAAGAATAGAGTCCAACCACTATCCAGAAGTAAGGTTCCAGAGCCAACGCTGTGCATAGAGGTGAGCCCAACCAGATCCAACTGGTAACGCTCCACCTACCGCACAAGCTCCGGCTACTTCCCCCCCCAGAGAGGTGACGTTCCACGTCCCCAAAGCCAGCTTCTGTCGCCCGGGTCTGGTCCGTCGAGACCCTCCGCTTTCACTGCCACCCTTCTGGCAGCTCACCCGACCCCATCGCTGTTTCCCGTAGGTGGTGGGCCCGCTGAACGGAGAAGCGGAGCCCACGTTGCCTTTTCGCGCTGGGCCCGGACGGGCTCCGTGGCAAGCCCGGCCACCAGATGCTCGCCGACGAGTCCTCCTTCTGGGCCTGGCTCCAGAAGGGGACCCCAGGCTTCCTCCGGGCCGGGTATCCTCACTTCCTGTGTCGTCTTTTATGAGGTCTTTTGAACCAATCTTAGTCTGGCCCCTTGCCTGAGACCAATTTGCCATGGGAGACCCTACCAGGAACACAAGGTTCCAGACAACACAGCCCCCAGGTTCATCAGGGCACACAAACCTCTCTACCACGGTAAGGTGCTGGTTCTTCAGAGAGGGAGAGTATAACTTGTGTCTACTTTAAATATTTTAACAACACTTTCCTAATTATACTAGCATACTTTTACTAAAGTAACATTAACATGTTTAAATGCAGGGCTTCTGTAAGAGAGTATTTGTATAGTGTAGCATGGTCTACTTGACTTATCTAACCGAAGTGATCGTAACGTTACTTTGCAAATCTGGACTGGATTATCCCAGAGAGGCTAAAGATTCTTTATAACACAGTTTCGGATTTGTGAAACTTTTATTCTATTTGTGACAATACAAACACAGGTGGAAGGCTGAGGTTGCTGCAGCAGTCCAGGATCAGAATCAGAGAGAACCTCCCAGCTGGTCAAGCCTTTATGCCTTCTTGTATTGTCACAAATAGAATAAAGGTTTCACAAATCTGAAACTGGGTTATAAAGAATCTTTAGACTCTCTGGGATAATCCAGTCCAGATTAGATGAGTGTAGGTATAGTGGTTTTAGATCAGGACCTGGTCTAATGTGGTCTACATGTGAAAAAAGCACTGAAATCTCCCTTGTTTGTATTTTCACAAATAGAATAAAGGTTTCACAAATCTCAAACTGTGTTATAAAGAATCTTTAGACTCTCTGGGATAATCCAGTCCAGATAAATCGGCTATGCAGCGATTTAAGAGGTTCAAACACGGAGGATTGTTCGCTCAGCGCTGTAAATTAAATGTCCCTTAACTTTCACCTTAACTGCCGAATCGGATTCTCTGAATCGGAAGCCAACTTCAGCGTCGTCCACACACACACAAACGGACACGGTAACGTTGTGATTCACTTCAATTAATGATAACTACGGAGCTTGCTAACAGCAAGGCACAAGGCTACTTCACTCATTTAGCTAGCTAATGTAAGATACAAATGCTGTCGAGCCCTCACTGCTTGTAAAATAAAGAGCACAAACTGACTACTTACCCGAGCCCCACTGTTCTCCGTAATTTTTCTCCTGGGTTGTTGTGATCACATGACTGACAAAGCCGTGCTCTGATAGGCCAGAAGTCGGTTTGATTGCTCGATTGCTTATCGATATCGATGCTGCATCACAATTTTGGACGTCGAATTGTATACACCGAAAATGTTGACCTACAAAAAACCTACTGTTTGCTCTCCTGCTCCAATCAGGTGCAACAAGCTCCCCTTTGTATAGCAGAGAGAGTTCCATGGCAGCCTGAGAGCCTGGCTCAGTGAGCTGGTGTTCCTGCAGTCTCTTCATGGTTCATTGAAAAAATAGAACAACAATATTCTGTTTTATCGTTAATGTCCTATAACATAATCTTCCTGTGCCAGAATAATGCACCTGAACGCATCAAAGCTTTGTGATTGGCCGGTGTGACTCCATGTGTCGGGCGTAGTTGGTGGTCAGTGGGCAGTGCACTGGTTCGCTGACGTTGTCCGTGTCAACAGGAGTGACAGTCCGCACACACACAAGACCGCAATTATGGCAGAAGCAAAAAAGCCCAAAATATATAATTTTCACTTCGAGTGGGAGGATGATTATTTTTTTATCTATTCCAATTCAAAGTCCATTTGTCTCATCTGCAATGCGAGCGTGGCTTTATCGAAGAAGGTGTAGTGATCACTTATTAACACACTGACACATTACTCACACATGGAACTACAGGTTGGGGGTATTGTTTTCGCACAGACATATGTGTTGCTACCTATATATATTGTGTGCCCTCCTGGCTTCTTTCTCTTGTTTTCCCGGGCTGCGACCCAACAACATGTCAATTTCTGCTGCTCATTAAAGCAAGCTTCATACTTTCATAGCACCGCCTCCGACTCCCTATCTCTCGGCACTTCATTGGTGACCCTGACATAGTCTCGCGAAGTATCCGAGACTGTACCAAACGCGGCAAAAAAAGGAGCAACAGAATAGAGTATTTGGGTACATGTCGAGTCAAACATGGAGATAAGCTCATCAGCACTAAAAGCACAGTTCATCTCTAATTTACAGATCAGAGAAGCATTAAAAACATCAGAAAACTGTGAGGCAGTCAAGGGGTTAATCGAACACAGACCGCGCGCAGGGGCACGTGACTCGACTCCTGCGGAGGGGATCGAGGTTCTAAACAGAACCGGTAAATGGTCTGAGATACGCGTGGCTGCACAGATTTCATCCACAGAGACAGACAGTCCAAACGATAATACTAAATCTAAGGTGTGTCCTTTTTCGTGTGTTGGGCCAGCCACAGACTGAACGAGACCGAAAGAATCGAGGAGATTTAAAAAGTCCCTAAGCAGAGGATTTGACTCGCAACACACATGAACATTGAAGTCTCCGCAGATCAAAATACGATCATATTTCACCATGATCATTATACATGATACATACTGGACCTTCTTCTTCTTCTGCTACCTCGCATCGCCCTCTATCGTCCATCTGGTATACCCCAGAAAGTCATAAAAATCATTTATGAAATCCTTATTGCATTTTGGCAGAAGATACACGACTGCGCAGAGTATAGGTGAGGCCGTTTTCAGTTCAAAAAGCTGCAACTCAAAGCTAGCGTAGCTAGTTACTTGGTGAAGCAAACGGCATTGTAGGCTAGCTCTAAACACTGATGCTATGCCCCCACCATGGCCGGTGGTGCGGGGAGAGCTGAAGAATGCACAGTCAGTAGGAAGAAGTTCAGAGAACGATGTATACTCGCCAGCGTGGACCCAGGTCTCCGTCAGAAACATAAAATCCAGTTCACGAGAGGTGAAGAAGTCATTTAGCAGGAATATTTTGTTTGCTATCGACCTAGCATTTAGCAAAGCCATGCTAAGTTGTCGCTCCGGGCTGGCAGAAGGAGTAGCTCGTCTCAGCTGACGAAGACACCGCGCGGGCCGGGAGCAGTCAGTCGGGCAGGAGGGGCTGGCAGCGGGCCCAGCAGAGGCCGCAGCTCCGGAAGAATACGGCGAATCCATTGATCCCTCACATGGCGTGCAGCGGAGGGCCATGACATCCGAGGCGTGAAGAGACCAGTGCACCAGCACGCTTTCCCCGGCGTCTAAAGCGCTTTCGGTGAGGCAGCCGGCGCAGGTAGGAGGGAATATCCCACAGTAGAGGGGGGACGGACGATGTATGGTTGTCAGATGTGAGTTTGGGCAGCAGTCAGGGGCGGCGGGAGCTGTAGGCTAGGGAAGGCTAAGCCTTCCCAAATATTTGTGTCACTGCATCCTGGTAAAATACAAATATAATGTATCATGTCTGTGTCTTTGACATTAGCGCTGCTAGCCACCTGTGCTCTGTACTACGAAGCCAATTCAACATACCCTGGATATGTTTGAGTAGCAAAACAAACTAACAACAACAAACTAACAAACAAGATCTCGCTAAGCGGTCCAACGACGCTGGTTATCAACTCGGTAAATCAAGTCAGGGTTTCTCTCACCAGCTGAGAGCGCGTTCACGGGGGCGGGGTTAGCTACATTTGACCAATCACAAACAGGGACAAGTGTACTGACAGCGCAGCGTCATACTTCATTAATGAAAAGTAAACTAATTAGACAAATATGAGCTTTAAACATCCATGACTTAAACATATAATCTAGGATACAAGCCACGAGCTGTACCTGCAAGGTGAATACAGAACAACTGGTTAAATAATAACTAGGCCTACCGAGTGTTTGAAAGCGTATAGTTTTATGATGTCACTGCCCCGTCTAAGACACGAGTGGATCTGACTTTAATTACATTTGACTCGAGTGTTCCGTCAACATAATGTGTTGCTTAAAATAATTCTTCTGCATACAGTATGTGACACTGTGAGTGTTGCACGGCCAGATGAGGCTGGAGAAGCTGACTCAGATAAGGAGATATATGATTATGATATTATATGATCGATGATCTGATTGATGATGTAATGATGAGTGCGTCACGTCGGCGTCTTCTCTGCATACGGCAGTTTAAACTGTATTTCCTTTATCCTGTAATATGACTTGAGAGATTTAAACTCCGCACACTGAGTTCATCTCTTTTCTATAGACGCCGGAGGCGGGCAGCGTCAGATACAAGAAGTTATTTAGCCTTCTCAAACCTGAGCCTCACGCGCCGCCTATGGCAGCAGTATCAACTCCAATGAGGGTCTGAGGTGGAGGAGAGCTTGGCGATCATAGATGAGCAGAGCAGAGACATTCTGACAAACATAAAACAACAACAGGATAGATAACCCTAAGCTCAGGGAGCGGCGAGCCGACACAGGCGCCATCTTCCCACACACTGGTCACAGTGACGTGGCACAGGCTTGGGTTTCAGACACTATTTTTATATAATGGCAAAGAAAGGGTTCAGAGTCTTTTCTTTTGTCCCGTCTCATATGTGGCAGCACTGTTCAATGTTTCTTGAAAACATTACCCACTGTAGTGACGTGTGAATACACTCCAACTCTGTATCAACAACACTGTTGTGTAACTTCAGTTAAATACTTGTATGTGTAGAAAGAGGTAAGATAAAGGATCTGCAGTATTTTATGAAGTATTAATCGTACAAAGGTCAGTTGTATACAAGTAGAAGTGTGTATTTACCTGGCAGTAGGCTGTCAGTAATGGCTACGCCTCTCTATTTGGACTGGGAGATCTCGGCAGACTGGCAACTTTAGAAGTAGCTCTCGGTTCAAAAAAGGTTGGGCACCCCTGGGCTAAAGTGTCAGCTGAATGATGCGAAGTAATGTAATGTTCACATAATCACTCCATCGATCAGTAATAAAAAAAGTAATGCAGGTTGTAAATCATACAGCTTCAAACAAACAATTATTATTCGCTCGGCTTTTCTGCCAGCCAACCATTTTCAGCTAGTAAAATTCAGAAACTCTGTAAAAATGAAGTTTAAAAAATAAATAAAAGCAACATTGTTATGTCATGTAAAACAAACTTGACCTGCCAGCAATGTCAAAATGATACCAAACCAGCTTCCACTGTAGTCAACTGTAAAAGAGTGCAGGATGGGAGTATAGACCAGACTTACACACTTCTTATTTGGTGGAGCATATGTCTGACAAATAAATGGTCTGATATAAGACTAGCAGAACACTGCAGGCTGAGGGTCGAAATCCAGGCTACTTTAAGGCCATACCAGCCATAATACAACACTCTGAAAACCCTATTTCCTCTGTGCCCGCATTCAACTCTGCTTTTAGCCCTGGTACTGTGCTATGATAACCAGCTGATGGTGCTGTTAGCTTTGATAACATGGCAGGCAAGATTACAGATAAATTGTGAAAAAAACAAAACAGGTCCTATGTGTTTTCCTTAACCTCAGTGAGAATCGTCATGGAGTTAAGGGGAGAAGAGAATTGACCAGCAGTCGGGAAAGAGACTGCACTTATGATGTACCCGCATCTGCTTTCGATGGAATAAAAGCACAACCCTGTGCGTTCCCATCATGTGGTTTCATGCGCGCTTTATAAACCCGAACAACAATGTATTACTTTGGTTTGAGAGAAAAATAAATAAGGAAAATGATACTTAATGGTTGCTGATTCCACTTTTATTTAATGATATAAAACATTTTGAATAGAAATGCGTATTTCCATTATATGCATAACTTGTTGTGCCACACATCTGTGCATTTCCGCATTAAAAGATGTGCTGCTGACCGGGCCACATGTCACTCTGGGATCAGTAAGATATATTGTCATGGTGGAGGTGATATGAACAATTTCCTACCATAACTCCCTTATTAATACCCTATATCTTATTCATATTATTATTAATTACCTATTAAATAAATGTGTTATTGAATAGGTTTAATTGTTTTTAGTCTTGACCCATGACCTCCAGAAAACTTAGCTGAGAGCTAAGAAAACCCAACCACATCCACCCCCAGCCAATTATCTCTCTGTGTTCACATACTGGGTGGGGGCTAAAGAGCTGTTTCCACACCACACTGTTTCCTCCAGCCCAAGCATGTGGAGAAGACTTGGACCCAGCTGACATCAGCAGGTTCTCTCTACAGGACGCTGGCAGCCCTTCAAGTGACTCCATCCTCCAGACCCTCAGCTCCTCTCCTCCGGACCGTCCTCTACTCCTCTCCTCATCTTCATTCCACTCCATTCCTCCTTCTCACTTGCTGTATCCTAAAC
This sequence comes from Champsocephalus esox, assembly GCA_036324585.1. NCBI lineage: Eukaryota > Metazoa > Chordata > Actinopteri > Perciformes > Channichthyidae > Champsocephalus > Champsocephalus esox. The sequence continues at coordinate 6,296,494 of CM070481.1, forward strand.
AAATGCTACCCTTGAGAAAAATAAATACATTACCTGTACAAAACTGATTGACAGTATTTCACAATGCAGTTTCATTTCATTATAGAAAAATCATTGTTGTTGTCATCTATGAACTCTTTGTCTACAGTTTTAATGTATCTTGCCCAAAGATTTATATTTGTATTGCATGGGCTGGGATCGAACCCACATCTTCAATTGAAAGATGGCCGTACCACCTCACACTCACCCCACATACTGTTTGCCACAGATCTATATTATATGCTAACTTCCTGGACGGCCTGCTAGAATACGTCCTCTCTGCAGCACACGATGAAACACAGCAGCTAACAAGCAACAATGGAGTTAAGGTTACCGGCATCATTTACTTTTGAAAGGTCTACACACACACACACACACACACACCACACACACACACACACACACACACAGATGTACAGTATGGTAAAGCAGTTATCAGGAAAAGATTAGCAGAAGCGTTGTGCACCTGCAGGACTGAATGAAAAATGACGAGCGTGACAGGACACAGTTCTCAGGCCATATGCGCACAGGCGAACGTGCACACACACACACACACACACACACACAGGCCACAGTGAAGGTGTGTGTCGGATCAGTGTGACAGGCAGTGAATGAAGACGTGTAGCTGGTACAGCTCAGCTGCTGACACCACACACACCACACGTTCTGACTGGGACAGTTGCCGGCGTAATGTAGAGAATGTTCTGTGAATATAGAATATATGTGTTGGGTTGTCCAGTGCCTCGCTCAAGGGCACCGCGGCAGGGCAAGTGGTAAACTGGGACCTCTCCAAGTAGCAGTCCACACTCCATATTTAGGTCTGGTCGGGGACTTGAACCGGCGACCCTACGGCTCACAGTCCAAGCCCCTACTTAATCTTTTATTATATCAAAACATAGTTACATTTTGCACACATTATAATCCACCTTACCGATCCCCCCCCAAAAAGGACCCCAAGGCTTCCTTCCAATTTAGTTGCATCTCAATCTCAGTTTTCATAGATATTATTCCTGCATACACCTCACCATCTCTCTAGTACACACATTCATTAATGCTTTCCACCTCCACCTCCGCACACTTTTGTCATACATACACCCATCAATTACTTTTCATCCCATTTTCCACTTTCTACATCTTTTCGCGTCTAAGTTATCGCCCATTCCTTTCTCCTTTTCCAATCCTTCTCCCAGTCTTCCACCGTTTCTCCCTCTCTATTTCCATACGGCCTTTTCGTTAACGTGAGGCGATGCACTTCCTTCTCGCTTTTCACGCAGTCACTCTTTTTATTAATCACCCCTATATTTATATCCACCACCTTCCAGTCCTTCATTTTCTCCTGTCTCTGCTCCTCCTCTTCCACATCTTCGTCCATTCTATCCCCCCATCTCTGCATCCTTTCTCCCTTCCTCCCTTACTTCTTCACCTCCTCCCCCTCCCCCATCTCAACCTCCACCTCATTTTCTCCCTCATTTCCCACCTCTTCAGCTTCTCCTCCCCCCTCAATCTCCTCCATCTCAACCTCCACCTCATTTTCTCCCTCACTTCCCACCTCTTCATCTTCTCCTCCCTCCTTCTCACTCCCCTTCATCCTCTTTTTTCCCTTCCTCCCCCCATCAGGCTCCAAACTCTCCACGCTTTCCCCCTCCACATTGGCCGCATCATCGTTCCCTTCATTCAACATCACATCATCATCAACCCCCCCCCTCTCGTGGTCTTTTTTCCCCTGCCTCCCCCTCCCCTGCATCTTCCTCCTGTCCTTCTTCACCCATTTTCTCCTTTCTTTCATTATTTCCCTCCTTCTTCTTCTCCTTGCTCGACCCTGCGTCGTTGATTACCCCGTCAGTTTTTTCGCTTTCCCTTCTCTTCCCCGAGTTATCTCGATTTCCCCGTCTGCTTTCTTTCCGCCGCTGCCCATTTCCGGGTTTGCTCCGTCAGATTTCTGCCTCCTTACAGACGGCCCTTCTTCTGGATCCTGCTTGTCCTCCTCTTTTCTCTGTTGCTCTCTCTCCTCCCGTCTTTCCTTCAGTGAAAACACCTTTATTCCCTCCTTCTCAGCCGCTTTCTCCTTCCCCTCACCCGCTTTCACGCTGTAACTGCTGCCAGCTGTAACGGCCCGTCCACACTACAGCGTCGACAACTCCAATCTACCCATTCACTTTGAATGTGGGTGACGTCACGTTGCCTCGCTTTTTCGCCGAACTGAATTGTGGGTAGCAGAGCGGTCCGTCTCCGCCGGAGTAGCCAGCGCCAGCCAATCAAATCCCGTTTTTGAAAATCTGACACAAGCCGTAGCCAATCAAACCGCGTCTAACCTGGGAGAGATATCCCGCTGTTCATTTCTATATTTCAAAAAAAGTTGGAGGACAAACTAACTATCGCCGTAGCAAATCACCCGGTTTTGTATGACCAGACCCTCTTCACCTACCGGGATACAAACCGGAGGAACCAGGCATGGAGGGAGGTGGCAGAGACAGTGGGTGAAACTGGTAGGTTTTCGCCTGTTTGGGGAGTTTATATATATATTGCTCGCATAAAATCCCCGGGGTTTTTGCTTTGTATGTCGGGGGCGGGAGATTCATGTGATTGGTTGTTGGTCGCGTTGCTTGAATAAAATCCCCAAGCTCCAGACACGCCCAGCTCCAAGCTTTTTTTGAAGCTGTGGTGTGGACGCTCCGTCACTACTGCTGCAGCAGCGGGGGCTGGCGGCTCCTCTCCGGCTTTTAAATCTTCCAATCGTTCACTTTCGCCTTTTCTCTCCTTCAGTGTCTTCTTCTTTATCACCTTCTCCTTCCTCTCCTCGTTTCCCACCTCCATTCGTTCAGCTTTCTCTCTTTTCTCAGCCTTCCTCCTTCCCCTCCCCCGCTTTCCCGCTACCAGCTGTATCTGCTGCAACAGCTGTAGCGGGGGTCGCAGCTTCTCTCCGGTTTTTACATCTTCCATTCTCTCACTTTCACCTTTTCTCTCCTTCAGTGTCTTCTTCTTTATCACCTTCTCCTTCCTCTTCTCATTTCCCACCTCCATTTGATCAGCTTTCTCTCCTTTCTCTGCAGTTAATCTTTCCTCCTCCTCCACTTCCGCATTCTTCATGTCAGCTGTCTGCATTCCAGGAAGCACGTCTTTCATTGTATGCCTCCTCGCCATTCCAGACAGCTTCGCTGTTTGGGGGGGGAGTTCAACCACTCAAAATCTCAAAAAATTAATCCAAACGTAACTTCCAAACCCACAATACACTCCACCATGCACCAAACAATTCCTCCTCTCCTCCTCCTCACATCCACTCTGTGCTCCTAGTGTCTCAGAGTGGTATGGCGCCAAGCCCCTACTGACTGAGCCACTGCCGGATCTCTCTCTGGTGGCCCTCACCCCTGAATGGAGGAGGGACGCTGCAGGACTGGAGTGAGTAAGCCAGTCTCAGTGTCCTGTCCACCCATCCTGTCAGTACACAGCTGAGCTTCCATTCCCCATAAAACTTTGTTAGGGGACATGCAAGCAGCTGTCCTTGAACGCACCGCGGCGCCTTCGTATTAATGCTGTGTTTCACATTAACAGTGAAATGCATTTAATCGGAGCTACTATACCAGGTGAGGTGTTTTCTTACAGAAACACGCCGGCTATAGTGTCACTGAGCGCACACAGTGCTTAGGTGGCACTTCCTGCGGTTTATTACACTCATGTGAGCGCGCCCCCGCTGCCTCCTATACTGGAGTTACAGCGGGGGTGGCTCTAGTGTGGGACAGTGTTTCACAATGGCGCAGTATTCCCCTCTTTTGCCCCTTTCACACCAACGCGTTTTCAGCTCCGGCTCGGAGCTGGTGCCTAAAAAGTACCGTTTTTTCCTGTTCACACCGCAGAGGCGCCGCCTCTTAGCTCCGGAATCCGGTTCACTTCCAGCTTCAAAAAATTGTCGGTCTAGAGGCAAGAGCTTCGGAGCTAAGAGGCGGTGTCGCTTACGTCTCTCTTACGTCGAGGCGGGGGCAGGGGCAGATTCGTCGTTGAAGATGCTGAAGACCACAAAGAAGTCTTGCATTTCGCATGTGATGTTTGTAAAGTTCCAAGTAAAGCCGTCCCTTATAAAGTCGTCCGATGCCTTCCATTTCGTTTCGTAAGAGGATAACCAAAGCGAACAGCGCTTCAATACAATCGGCCATTGTTGTTATTATCGATGTGAGGGATATCCGCGCGGTTTGGATTTTATGAAGCAGGCACTTAAACGGTGACGTCATGACGCAGCAGCGGCAGCCCCGGGGCGGTGTGAACAGAGCGGGAGCAGAGCGGGAGCAGAAAGGTGAAACTGGAGCTGAACCAGAAAAGCTCCCGCTCGGAGCTAGAAAGAGAAAAGCGCTGGTGTGAAAGCCGCATTTGAGGATGAGCTGCGACTTCCCCTCATCCACGTGACTGAGGAAATTGATCCAAAGAGCCCTTCCGTAGACATGGGGGCTCCCAGGAGATCATCACGGTATTTTTTTGGCCAGGGACATCACACAGCAAGCAGCGGTGGCGGCCACACTGTGGACCAGGATATTAATTTGGCCGATGCTGCGGCCAAATAATCGCTCTGATCCGGTGAGGTGGGGGCATCTTGCGGAGGAGCAATCAGCAAGACGCCCCGGACCCGGAAGTGCCAGACACCGATGAGGCGAAGTCATTCTTCCTCCTCAGCAAACGGAGCCATAACCCGCACGGCTGCGATGGCGAACGTTGGTGGCGTTGCCTCGGCCATATCCTGGTCTCCCAAGTCCACCACCTCAAACTCGTCTTTGGCGTGGTCTGGTCCCAGGCACTCGAAACAGAGCTGATGGGGATCGGCGCCCGCAATTAACCCGGCATGGGTTTCCTGCAGTGGCGATTCCATTTGCTTGCCTGGAGGTAAGATACTTTTTTTACTTGTTTCGAATGCTTTTCTCAGGTGTTGTCCCACTCGCTGAAGAGAAAAGGATCACTGTTCGAATGCCCGACGCCCGAAGCAGGCAGGTTGGGGTTTTTACACAGAAAACTGTTTTATTTTCTCAACCACGGTGACCACATGGCTGTCCTCCATCACCCACACAGTATCCCACACCTCCTCAACAACACTGACTGCCTTTTATAGGATGCCTCAGATCTTCATTGGTTGGCACATACCATTATCTTTATCCAAGCAAACTATTTAATACCACTATATACACATTTACTAAACATTTCCCCATCAATCTACCAATAATACACACATGAATAAAGCTATGACAATATACATTAATTAACTATATCTATGTGCAAAAATGTTGAACTCCCCCCGGAGACTACCACTTGCCGTTTCCCTCCCGGAACTATATTTAGTGGTGTGCGGGCCCGGGGGAACTCTTTTGTCCGAACACCCTGGGAGAGAGAACAGACGGAGGTAAGTTTAATCATGACACAATACATAACTAATTCACACGTTTACTTCGTGAACAATCCCTCGCTACCCGTACTGTTAGCAATTCATGAATATGCGCATTTTAAACCCCATCCATTTCTTTACTCAGGCGAACAGCGAGCAGGAACGGCCCGGCGTCCGCGCCGCACGACACTCACACAACGATGCAATTCAATCAATTGTCAATAAACATATTCATACATTTATAAAGTGGGTTGTTTAAATCATGTGCTAATGTTGTGTCAATATACCCTATACAGTACAATGATGATATTAACGTGAGCTCTAGTAACGACGTCTCGTCGTTACAATCACAGTCAGGAGGTGTGGCTGCCTTATATACTGTGCGGCCTGCGTGTGCATTCAGGTAGGCTCACCCTGATTGGCCGGCTACGTTTATGCAAATTCAGTGTGTGAACGCTCTCGTATCATTGTTGAGGAGTAGTACCCATAGAGTCCAGTAGATGGTGGAGTCTGTGGGAGATAGAACTTTCTTTGTTGCGAAAGTTCATATTTATTTATTTTACAATGTCTAAAATATTGCAGCGCTTGTGTTTTCTTTCCTGATGTCAATGCTTTGGAAAGAGTAGTTAACATGAAGCCAGCACACTCATCCTGAAACCACCCCACTGGTCATTTGTGCTGTAATCCATTATATCACATTCCAGTCAGGAGAAGCAAGCAAACTAAATATCACTGGGGCACATTTGAAATGTGAAGTTGTAGACCTTGACAGCAGGAACAGTGCCAAGTCATCTACTGGGTAATCCCTAACACCAACATAGTGGAGGGGAGAGGAGGACGGGGTTAATTGGCATTTTGTGGAAAGCAAACACTCGCAGCACCACTGAGGACACACTGTCAACAGAAGAATAAGAGCTTGTCAAAAAACCATGGCAACTGTCATCGGGTTACAAGTAAGTATGGTACCTGATACCGCTGCTTTCCACGGGCAAATATATTTACGGTGTACTTGTGTACCTGCTGATCTATGGTAAACACATTGGAGAAGTGATGGCCTCTAAACATTACAACAAGGCTCTACACTGTCAAACATGTTCTAAGAACACTAAAGAGAACCCAGCTCAATAAATGTTCTATATATGAACAATGTTCATACTGTGAAATGGTTTACAGGTGATTACTGTAAAATTTGAATATAATATATTTCTGTATTATTGTATAATGTGTAATTACTGTCAGCGAGAGTACACAACATGCTTCTGAACCACATCTCGCTTAAATCTAGGTTGACACAGCCAAACAAACACAGCACCGCCTCCTTTGGTCTTTGTAATATTAGGTACAGAAGATTTGTGTGGCTGTTTAAAACATATAAATAATATGGCTAGTATAGTATAGTATACTCTGTGAGATTAATATGCAGTATGCAGAGTTAGCCACTTTCCATTATTAAAATACACATTTATTTTTACAATTGTATTTGTTCTCTTTGCAGATAATAATAATAATAATAATAATACATATTATTGAAGGGCACCTTTCATGACACCCAAGGACACCGTACAATTTGGTAAATATTCTAAGACGTTAAACACAACAGAACATGATAAAAACACAAACAGGCAGTCGAGGGGAAGGTACTAACCATCTGAGAGCGGCATAATTCATGTCAAGTGCTTTTATTTCAAATAAAATTCAAATCTAGTCTTCATGAAATCTGATGCAGGTAAAACATGTTTTAGTGAAACAAGCTATTCTGAAACCAGAACATTGTACCAAATCTCACTCCATGCAGCTCTCACACATCTTATGGTAGAAGGAAACCCTGGAGTGTGTGAAGTACAAAGCTGGCACCGGATCAAACCTGACAGGCAATCTTTAACGCTGTGAAGCCTAAATTACAGCCCTGCTACTGAACGTCAAGGTTAATTCCCTCAGCAAGTGTAATGAGATGATTCCACCTGACATCTCAGATTGGTTCTTTGGAGCCCTGCCCACTGAGAAGCCCCCTCCTACACAGGCTCTAAAACAGACACGAAAATGAAACTGGCAGGGCGACATTAAGCAGGAAAATTACTTTTTTTTGTAAAAATCATTGCTGCTCTGTGTTCTTGTGCTATTAATTATTATGATGGTGATTAAAAATAGACATTGACAAAATGTAAGTACAAAAAGCTCCTTTACATACACAGCAAGCCAACTGTCGTGTATCTGTGGCAGCCAATCTGCCTTCCCTGCCTCCCCCCTCATCAGTTGAAGTGCCCCCCTTACACCTAACCATCCCCCTAAAACCATCTAAATACCCCCCCCCATCACCCTGTGTCTTTTGTGTTCCATGCCATCAGCAGATAACATCACAGGCTCCTGATTACAGTGATCAAATCATACCAAAGATATTTCTCTTATTCTCTTTATTTTGGTGTTTTTCAAAATGCAGGTGGAGTTACACTGAAATATGTGTTAGATACAATATAAACAATCTTATCTAATCTAATTTGTTTAGTAAAGCATTGAAATACCTGAAAGGAGTATATTTGTTCACGCCCCAATGCTGGAGTTCCAGTTGAGCAAAGTACCGATGCCCCACGTGGATTTATTCCTCCGTTATACGTCATGGCTTAACCTTGGGTGCTTATGTAACGGAGTTAAAAAGGTGACATAATTATTAGTTATAAATTACGATTTATAATAGGTTGTGAATTTTATATTTATGAGATTGTTTCCTTTTGATGTTTTTGAGTTATGTTTCTGGTGTTAACACTTTCCTGTTGCACATCTTTTTCCATTTCCTGTATGTCATTTCCGCTATCCCCTAACATTGAAGTGAGTGCTGCGGAGGGTAAGCTGTGCTGGGAGAGGTGTTACAAATCATTGCGGTTATGTGTGATGGACCGGCTGTTTGGGTTGATGGAAGTGATGTGTGTTATTTTGGGTACATTGTTGACCCGTTTTTGTTGGGTTTCCTCCGTAGGAAATTGTATTTTTTTTTAGTGATATCTGTGGTGTGGTTTTGGCAGGAATTAGACGCGATCTGCGTCATTTTCTTTGTTTACATGTTAACCCTTCCTTTCTTTTCTTTTGTAAAGATGTGCAGCGTGGATTCAAGGAGAATATTGTTTTTGTTCTCAGGTATGTTTGTGTTTGTATTTTTGGGTGATTACTTAATAAGCTTTTCTTGTTCTTTTAAGAATCTATAACTAGTATGTATGAATAAATACTAAAGTGACATTGAAGTGAGTGCTGCAGAGGATGTGCAGCGTGGATTCAAGGAGAATATTGTTTTTGTTCTCAGTCCTCAGAATAAATGCCAGAAAACACCCCAGATGCTTCGCTGTCAACAGGTCGCTTACAGTTGTGACCCGTTACGCCCCGTCCACACAGCGGCGTGCGTTGAAGCGTCCAACGCGTCTGCCCATTCACTTTGAATGGGGTGACGTCACTTTTAGCAGAACTGCATTTTGGGAAGCGACGTGGAGCGTTGCAAGCTTCAAAAGTTGAGCAGCCAATGAAATCCCGTTTATGCAAATCTGCCAGTACAAGCGCTAGCCAATCAAACTGCGTGTATGCTGGGAGAGATTACGCAGGTCTTTTACTCATATTCCAAAAAATGGAGGAGAAATTCATCATAGCGGTAGTGAATCACCCGGTGCTGTATGATCAGTCTCTGTTCATCTACCGGGATACAAACCGGAGGAGCCAGGCATGGAGGGAGGTGGCAGAGACAGGGGGGGGAACTGGTAGGTTTTCACCAGTTTGGGGAGTTTATATTATATATGATATTTTGAACAAACTGTGCTGTTGTATTAGCTGTAACGTGTCTCTACTGTAGGCTAGTTTTATTATATGTACAGAACTTTGGCTCGACCAACAATCGTTTATAAAGGTTTATAAATGTTTATAAATGTGCTATATAAATAAAACTTGATTTGATATATCCAGTGTACTTAATTGTAACATTGAATGGACAGCTTGCAGGCATAGACAGTATATTTAGCCAGCATGGAATGTAGCATAAAATAGCACCACAGACATTAATGTCATAAATGTTCATCATATAAAGTGTGAATGTAAAACCTTTTATGCAAATGACAGTGATAAAGGGATTTGCTTTTCATTAATGTAGGAATAATTTAGTAAATGATTCAAGTAGTTCAACAAATTAACTTTATTATTTAATTTCATTTGAGGAATTGTGCAGGACAAGGTGGAAGTCTCTGAGGGACAGGTTTCGGAAGGAGAAAGCTAGGGAGAAGGAGGCAAAAAGAAGCGGGCAGGGTCGTCAGGGGGATATAAACCCTGGCGTTTCACGGCAGTGATGGGTTTTTTAACCCCATTTCTCATTGACCGTGAGACGTCCAGCAATATCCCCCGGCAAACCCTGCCTCCATCCCCCTGTACTACTCCTGACCCCAGCCAGGTGCCAGAGGATGAGAGCCAAAGCCAGCTAGATGAAAGCCTTGGTGAGACTCAGCCAGCCAGCAGCCAGCAAGCTGAGGCAGGGCAGACAGGAGAGGAGGAGGATAATGTTGAGGGCCGGGGAAAAAGGAGAAGGGGAAGGGGGATGTCCGCCTTTGAGAAAGGGTTGCTGTCAGCCATCGCTCCTGTTCTCTCCATGCCACTACCTCAACCTCGTCCAGTGGTGGAGGAGGACGAGGACGAGTTGTTTCTCCGGGGCCTCTTGCCTTCATTGCGAAGGATGTCCATGGCAAAGAAGATGAGGCTGACATTTGTCATTCATAAGGCATTTTTTGAAGCAGAGCAGGAGGAAGACTGATTCATCACTTTTTTTTGTTATTTACAGCCATACTGATCCACATGTTTTACACTCATCACTGCACTCATCATTGCACACACTTCACTCACAATATTACATGTACATTATTATAAATAAAAGTTATTTAAAGTATGTTAGGCTATACTGTGTCTTCACTTGTTCATGTCGTTTGTCAGTTGCAACATTCCAGAAGCTTCATGTATGTCGATGTATAATGTGCTTTCTTCTGTATAATTGTCCATGTGAAAACCTGTTGACGTTATGAGTGGTTTATCAGTAAAAACAGGACTGAAGGAAAAAGGTTGTTAGCAATGCATAATATCAATTTAAGAAACATGTTTATTAGGAATGTTTGTTTTTAAAATGGCTCATTTGGAATATTTGCTTTTTAAAGAAAATATGGGTAGCTCTTAAAAGAGCTTTTGGTTTGGAGGCTCTTAAAAGAGCCGTGGTGACCCTGCACCACGTTCTGCTGCCATCGCACTGCACCCTCCTCATTGAAACAGGAGCTGAAGGTCTCCCGCAGTTGGAGCGATCTGCGTGTGGCGTTGTTGGAGCCCATCCTCGGTGCATCACACAGGGTTGGAGTATCTGGAGCTTCATCCGTGGACTCTGCGATAGATGTGCGTGATGTCCTTCCTATCGTCTTCCTGCGGAGGAAGTTGTGCAACACACAGGTGGCCTTCACACACAACTCTGCTACCTCCGGGCTGGTGGTGATGACACGCCGGAACATTCTCCACTGGGATGAGAGGATGCCAAACGCACATTCAACCACCAACCTAGCCCGGCTGAGGCGGTAGTTGAACATCCTCTTTTCGTGTGTGAGGTGACGTCCAGGGAACGGACGCAGCAGGTTGTCCAGCAGCGGAAAAGCTTCATCTCCAACCAACACATAGGGAAGAAGGCCGAGCCGCTCTGCTCCTGGGCTCGAAAATGACATTCCCAGAACAAATTACTATAACTTCACTTCTAAAATGTTTATATGAATAATTGTTGTTATCAAAGCAAGGTTACATCTGTGAGTTGGATGTAGAAGTGTCAGAATCAATATAGATTATTCTGTGTCAGAGTAAATTCAGATGGAACATAACAAAAAAATGTAAATTCCTGTCTCCGCCTAAAGAAAACCCATTACTTATAGTGAAGACCAACCTTGAATGATGGGTTAGTAGCCTAAAAGCTTTAGGAATCCAAACTATAACATATAATAAGTACCCTGTATCAAGATTGAGGCAAAACAAGTGACATTTTACCTTTTTAGAGAGGTTTATGAAAATAAAGTCCAGGCGGAATAAGCTTTGGGCACATTTGGCCACATTTGGTTCCATCAGTGCCATTTGACCTTTTTCAGGTACCAGACTATAAAAATCATTGTATTACATTGAATCATCACTATAGGTATTCATTCCACCCAAAACAATAAATAATTATATTTCTTAAAAAAATAAAAAAATGTTAAAAATATTTGTGTGTGTGTGTGTAAGTGTAGGTGTGTAAGTGTAAGTGTAGCTGTGTGGGTATGTGTGAGGAATTGCAGTATCTCCTTCTCCTTTTTCTGTTTGTTTGTCTATCTGTTTGTCTGTCTTCCTGGCTGGGCGTGGTTGAACTACTTTCCGTTTTCCGCCAACTCACCTCCGCTCCTGTTTCTCATCATCACTGATTACCACTACTCACCTGCTGCTGCTTAAAACTCCGGTTCGATCATCAGACTTCGCCAGTTCTTCGTATACTCACAGTGGTAAACTCCAGTTCCGGCTGACTAGTATTGCTAGTCTTTTTGTTTACTCTTCCAGTTGGAATTGTTCATACACTAATCCTGTACTGTTTTGTGCCTGTTCCAGATACTCCATATTCCATTCCGTCCTGCCTGCCACGTCCAGCCCAACCTCCGTCTCATCCCTGCTCCACGTTCTTCCCACTCTGTTGAGAGTCTACTTTGTCTCCTGCCTGTTTTTTGAGGAACGTAAATAAATCCAGTTTTTTGACACTACACCTAAGTCTCCGTCCCAAGTGTTCTGCATAGCGGGTTCAAGTTTTGAGTCTCTTTACGAGGAGCGTAACAGTATGTAAGTGTAGCTGTGTGGGTATGTGTAGGTGTGTATGTGTAAGTGTAGCTGTGTGTGTATGTAACTGTACCAACGCACTATACAATAAAACTACACTGTAGGTCATTGTGTGTAGGTGTAAAAAAACGGAAACATAGGTAACATTTGACTCCAACTGGGGCAGATTTATTTCAAACATTTTACCAACACACTATAGGCATGTAAAAACAACAAATATTTTACCAACACACTATACAATAAAATCACACTAGGTATATAAAAACAACAAGTATTTTTTTTTAAATAAACACTCGCAAAATGTAATACCTACCTGAACTTTATACCTACCTGAATGTTCCAGTATTTAGGTCGTGCCACTCCCTGAAACAGTTCCTTTTGACAGTGAAGCAGAGAGGGACCTGGCACTTCCTGCAGTGCACAGGTGTCTTCACCCTTTTGAGTCCAGCATCTAGGCACCTCCTGCAGTTCTTCCTGACCTTGGTGGCATCTTCCCCATAATACTCGGGCATGCATGTGAGTGGTGGAGGAGGGGGTGGTGGAGGTGCAGGGCCTTCAGCAAACTCCAACAATTCTGTAACCAGCAAGCTGCTCCCTGAAAGTCTTCTGGGTGTGTGGCTTTGTCCTGCTGGGGTCACACCTCATCTAAGAAATGTGGAAAAACAAAGAGATTAGATTAATTCATTGGCTTATAGGATAATATTGGACTATAAATGAATAATACTACACCAAATAAATAAGTAAACACATGTATATTCATTCACTGGCAATTCATTTAGAAAATGTAACTCCAAAAAGACAAGTAACACCATTTAGCATTTTGCCTAATCATTCCTGTAGCTTCTTGGCGAAGCTAACAAAGTGATTCAGTTCCACCAAACACATATGTAATATATAAAAAGGATAATATTGGACTATAAATGAATAATATTACACCAAATAAACAAGTAAACACATATATATATATATATATATATTCATTCACTGGCCATTCATTTAGAAAATGTAACTCCAAAAAGACAAGTAACACTATTTAGCATTTTGGCTAATCATTCCTGTTGGCTAAGCTAACACTGTGATGCAGTTCCACCAAACACAAAAGTAATATATAAAAAGGATAATATTGGACCATAGGTGAGGGTAATGACCGAAAGAACGAGATCGCGGATACAAGCGGCCGAGATGGGTTTCCTCCGCCGGGTGGCTGGTGTCTCCCTTAGAGATAAGGTGAGAAGTTCGGTCATCAGGGAGGGACTCGGAGTTGAGCCGCTCCTCCTTCGCGTCGAAAGAAGCCAGTTGAGGTGGTTCGGGCACCTAGTTAGGATGCCACCTGGGCGCCTCCCTAGGGAGGTGTTCCAGGCACGTCCAGCTGGGAAGAGACCAAGGGGTAGACCTAGGACCAGGTGGAGGGATTATATCTCTTCGCTGGCCTGGGAGCGCCTTGGGATCCCCCAGTCAGAGCTGGTTGATGTCGCCAGGGAAAAGAAAGTTTGGGGCTCTCTGCTGGAACTGCTACCCCCGCGACCCGACCACGGATAAGCGGGAGAAGATGGATGGATGGATGGAATATTGGACAATAAATGAATAATATTACACCAAATAAATAAGTAAACACATATATATATATTCATTCACTGGCCATTCATTTAGAAAATGTAACTCCAAAAAGACAAGTAACACTATTTAGCATTTAGCATAATTCCTGTAGCTTCTTGGCTAAGTAATATATAAAAACAGATTACATACCTTTCCCGTGGTGGAAGTTCAACATCCGAGTCACTACTGTCCGGATCCAGGTCTGGCTGGAGGAGATCTTCATCATTTGACGAAGAGTCATCTGGTATGATCATAGCTATCGTCAGCTAGCATCTTTAGCACCTGCTCTGTGGTGAAGTTCTCCCTTCTGGCTGCGTAATGCGTAATGGAGCCGGAGCGGGCGTAGTTTATACTACGCAGGATCATATCTTTGGAACCCATTGGTCGATTTGGGTGATTGACACCTTTTCTGAACCGTTAGAGCCAATATAATCGAGTGACAGTTAGTAAGTCCCGCTAAACACTTAAGTCAAGTAGAGAGAGGTTTGCGTAAACAGCACGTGAGACAGCATAAACTCGGGACTGCGAAACTTTACACCTACTCTGCTGCCATGAATGTAATGATAGATTATCAATAACAATTCTAAAGTGACTAAGAGACATTGGATTAATCTTAAACAGCGTTTTTATTCCCTTGAACAAGAGCTTTGATCACAAAACAGCAACGGTAAGACATAATTTTGATTGAGGTTTTGAAAACTGTTGTTTTTTTTCTTCTCTGTTCTGGCTGCTAGCTCAGTGAGTTTTTGTTCTACAGTAATGATACTTATAACACAAATAATCTGTGGAGTATCAGCTTTCAGATGATATGTAGTTTGTGCAGAAAATATTAAGTTTTAAAGATCGTTTTTGCTAGTTAGCACCGGAAGTAGCATCTGCCCGTTTTAGCTAAGGGTTAATGCTAACGCTTCTTGTGAGACTTGTGTTTTGTTTCTGTAAGAATGGTTCGTATTGTCAGTTAGCTGAGATTCTTCTCGTTAATCTGGTATAACACATTAATAGGTTTTTAAATATGAAGATGCACTGAGACACAGTGTTGTGAAAAAAAAACAGGGTCCCCGTCGGCGGGGACCTTCGGGCTTAACAGGTTAAGGAGGATATCCGACGGCTTTCTGACAAGCTGAAAGAAACTGAGTCTCTCGTGTCTGGTCTCATGGAGGTAGCATTGGTGCAGTCTAAACATCTTGCCTCGTTCAGTGCAACTATCCATGACACAGTTCTGTGGGATCCCTCCACATCGTATAATTTCGGACTTTTGTTGTCGTCTGTGAGGAAGATAAATGGGGCTCAGAGCCTCAGGATACTGAAATCTGTATTTTTTAAATCTTTTTTTCCTTCTAATTTGTTATTCTTTTCAAAATAACACACTGTTATTTACTCACCAATAACACTCAATTATCCTTGCTTTTATTTATTGGTTTAATTCCATAATCTCGGGCTTTTTTGGCGTCCGTCAGGAACTGAATTTCAAAATAAATATAACAGGAAACAGACGTAGGCATTTCGAGTGATTACCCAAGATCCTCAGCTATGGTTTTAAGCTCGCTGATTGGATGTGTTAGCCGCAATGCATGCTGGGAGTTGGTGTTTATATTATATGAAATCCGGAAAACATTTTAAAAGTATAAAATAATACTTAATTCCGAGTGCTCTTGCTTTTCTCTTTGAAAGTCATCACATAACGGCATTGTAATACACGTTTCGGCTGCATTACATATTACAGATCTGCCGTAGTTCTTTATTTAGAGAGCCCTGATGAGAAGACCTTTGGAAAAACTGGAAGAAATGGCGCCGAAACTGAATACTTGACGTGGATCATAAATATATCAACAATTAAACAACATCTTCAATTTCTCTTCACACAATACGTCTCCTTGCAGTATCAACACTAATTCGGCTGACTTTTACATTTGATCTAATTCATAGATAGGTTATATTTACACCATAACGGTGCACAGCTGATAGAAAAGGACTGTAGTTTTTAAAGATATTACTGATTTTCTTTGAATGTAAGAATGTAAATACTGAATCTGAAATAGTATAGCAATATGCTGTAAAATGATGTGAAAGCATGCATAAAACTATACATCTTCAGATGTTGTACATACACACTAATAATACAAAGTCATTATGGCTGTGTGTACCTTGTGTGCACCTCCTAGTGGTTAAAGCACGTTATTGAATTATTGTTTTATGTGTTTTATGTAAAATATTAAGAGTACATACTTTCATAGGGGGAAAGTATACATATAGAAATATAGAATATACAAAATCAAGAAGATACTATGAGTTATCTCTACAATAAAACAGTTTAGTGCAGGATGTACACAGATATTAATAGGAGGAGGTGCAAAACAGAAAAACGGATTAACCTTTATTTAAACATTAAATATTCAATATTAAGCCTGACAAAGTAATTAACGTCTAATATATTGCTTTCCTGCAATGTTAACTATGTTGAAGCACTTATTTTAACTGATATTATACACATTAATTATACTCTTATGTATGTAGATAGAATAAGAAATGTGCAGAATATGACAGTTTAATGGTGGAGGTACACACATATTGATAGATGTCTTGTAATGCACTGTTGAGGAACCTATGACCCAAGTTTTTCATTCATTGCATAACTACACCGTAGTTGTGTATGATATGTCAATAAACCTTTGAAAATCTTGAAAGGGATGTGCAAAATAGCCATAATATACAGTCTTTAATGAACTATTAGTAGAATAACGAGTAATGAATATACTTTATTACTTGTTTCCATTCATGTCAATTTCAGATACATGTTTAGTCTTTATAGTTTATATCTCTCCTGCTTGTTGGCACAATCACCTTACCTGAATTTTACTCAGGTGTAACTAAAGTCTGATTTAAGGGTTGTTTATATTTCACATAATTAATAAGAATCTGCAAAGTAACAAATAAATGCAGTGGAGTAAAAATACCAGGTTAACCTCTGAATTGTAGTGGAGTAGAATTACAAAGTAGCAATGAGCTGTCATGTGGGGGCATTAATATAATGCTGCGCATTATGGACATAAGTGATTTTCACCCATTTATTAATTATATGTTTTACATTTGATAACACCAATGTGTTTAATAATGGCAACTTCTAATTGTGGGAAAAACGAAAACGTTCAGTAGAGACGTCCCATAGAACATTTTGCGAAACACAATAGCCAGCATGTGTAGTTCTGGGGGGGGCGTTCAATTCCAGTTTTGGATAGACTGGCGTGGTTTCGTTCCATTTCACACAGCTGTTTGACGCTCTGCAAGGACTGTAGTCCTAAACGATAGCTGGGGATTATGGGTAGTGTAGTGTCTTCGGCCATCCTAAACTCAGAAATGTTGACAATCGCAATGATGCTCGAAATGTCCCTTACAGGCCTACGTCTGTTTCCGGTTATTTTTATTTTGAATTTCAGTTCCTGACGGACACCAAAAAAGCCCGAGATTATGGAATTAAACCAATAAATAAAAGCAAGGATAATTGTGTGTTATTGGTGAGTAAATAACAGTGTGTTATTTTGAAAAGAATAACAAATTAGAAGGAAAAAAATATTTAAAAATACAGATTTCAGTATCCTGAGGCTCTGAGCCCCATTTATTTTCCTCACAGACGGCAACAAAAGTCCAAAATTATACGATTTAAAATAAAAGCAATAATTGTGGCTTGATATTGAGTAAGAACATGTTTTTATGAACCACACAGCTTCCGGTCTTCCACGACCCGACCGGAGAAAAAGACGTGCTGCAGCCTGCAGGCACGAAACACGTTACCAGTAGAAATACATTGCTTTTAAAATCGTGCTGTGCAACACGAAAAAAAAGGGCAAATCGTGACGGTGAACACGAATCAATAGATTAAAAATCATGTTGATGAACACGAAATGCCGTGAGACTGGGTTGCAGCAGACATACCTTAGTGCAAGTTAGGTGTCAGTATTAAAAAACAGTGGCAATATATATATAATAACAATAGAAAATCGTTACCACTCTTATTATTGTGGTCTTTCATTTTTTTATAGTCCTGCCTGAGTTTCTTTATTTTTACCCGGCATCCGTGTGCACTGTGCACGATTCCCAGCTCAAGTAGCGAACATTGCTCGAAACATTTGGAGTTGGGAACTGCATTCTGTAGAAGCTGCTGCATCCCGTCCCTGGAGTAAATTGCCAGAAGCGCCGACACTTCCTCATCATTCCACCGCTCCGGTGTTGTAGTACGTGTGGTCATAACTGCTTTAAAGTACAAAAAAACGACTCGCTCAGGTGTGGATGTGGTTTTGTAGCGAGGAAAAAAATGGCTGCCTAACAAAACAAATTCAGAGTCTAACGGGGCGTGGTTTGCAATTCGCCCAGCCAATAGAAATAGAATAGAAATTGGCACTCTTTTGTCACCAGGTTCGTACCACCTCTCTAGCAGGGACTAAAAAGTACCAAAAGAGTTCCAAAAGAGTTCCCGGCACTGAGTAGTCCCGGCGGTGTGAACGCGACATTATTGGTACTAACGGAACTAAAGAACTAAAGTACCAGGGAAAGTCCTGCGGTGTGAACGCGGCTATTAGGTCTGCCCTATTATCACCTGAAGAATATATTGAGGATTAAAAAACTAATATCACAACAGGACTTAGAAAAGCTTGTCCATGCTTTTATTTTCAGTTGACTCGACTACTGCAATATTGTATTCACAGGGCTGACATACCCGAGGGATGGTCCTGCCCGGGAGTTTGTGAACGCCTGTCCTGTGGGCCCCAGTTCACCTCTGTGTTTTGTAGAGAATTTTGTGAACTGATCGGGGCGACTGTCAGACTCACCTCCGGTTTCCACCCACAGACCAATGGCCAGACCGAACCGAAGAATCAGGAGATGGAGACCACTCTCCGCTGCATGGTGTCCGATCATCCAACGGCCTGGTCAAAACAACTCCTGTGGGTGGAGTATGCCCACAACACAACAAGTCCTCCAATTCATACGACCAAATGGGTCGATTGTTCAAGCCCTTATTGCGACCAAATATGTTGTTTGTTCAAGCGCTTAAGGCGAGATAGGGCAGGCAAAAATATTGTTTTTCAAGCACTGGTTAATTTTGAGATTTTGTGCTATTTTGATTCTATAACATGTTTTCTTTCAGGCTTTTGGAAGGAAAACGTACAAAATACACATTTAAGTGTTTATTTTACGATAGTTTGTCTATTTGCGTCTGTAGATTTCTCCTAAATTCACCAAAAGTTAGCATTCTAACGTAACATAAAGTACCGCGACCGTTGTGTGCACCATGTCATCAGAGATATCGTTGGAAAGCTGTGTCTCTCCTGCACAATCTCATAGGATCCAAATATGGTCATTTTCTTTGTATCAGCAACAAATCGGGAAAGTACAAAGGGGTCTTAAACCAAGAAACGAAATCTCATTGGCTGGTGTCAATTTCTGACAACGTGATTCGTTCAGATGCGTCACGTGGTGTGCTAAAACACTTCCTGGTTAGCTTTCCGCTCAAAATTTAAATCTCAAAATGGCAAAAGAACGGCGAAAAAAACTTTCACAGAGAAGACGACAACAATTTTCACTTGCACGAAGCAAGGTTATACAAAAAACAAATGACCCCGAACATGAAATACCTTCACGGAGTGTGTCGATGCGCATCCAAAGAACAGGAAGGTTTAGCTTGCACTCGTTTTCTCAAAATGTGTTTTTTCTCCTACTCTGAGTCCGAAATGTCCACGTCAGTAGCACATAGATACACCAAAACCTTCCAGTTATATTCCTATCAATATTATGAAGGCTTTTACAGAAGGGTTTGTTCATATATCATTCATAGCCTGAATTAACCTCTTAAGCCCGAAGGTCCCCCCAGTGGACCTCTCCCACCGTTTTTTTACGAGACTATGTCTCAGGGCTTCTTAACATTTATGAAACTATTAATGTTTCATATCCTTTTAAAGGTAAGAAACTCCGCTAACTGACAATAAGAACAATTGTTAGCTAAAAAACACACAAGAGTAATACCAAGCCTTTGAATTAGCATTGAGCGAACTAATACTTACGCTTTTTTACACAGAAATCACGGTATAAATGCCCTTATTACTATCTTAACTGCACAAACAAGATATATGATTTAAAGCTGAGACTCCACAGATTCCACACATGTAATGTCATCACTGTACGACCTCGAATTCCTGGAGCTATCAGCCAGAAAAGAGAAAGTAAACAACATCCGGTTTCAAAAATATTACAATAATTACATCTTACCTTTTTTGATTTGTGATCAAAAGTTGTGTTCAATGGAATAAAAACGCCGCTCAAGGTTAATCCAATGTCTTTGTGTCACGTAGACATTTTTACTGATAATCCATCATCATATTTATGGCAATATACTGGGTATAAAGTTTTGCCGTCCAGGCTTGTACTTTCAGATATGTTTCGTTTGCTTCTTTATTACGTCCGCAATGGTAATGTTTCATGGATTTGGGAACTGCCCATCGATTCTATTGGATGTAATGGTTAAGAAAAAGGTGTAAATCACCCAAATCGACCAATGAGTTCCAGAGATATGGTACTGCCTAAAGTATAAAGAATGCCAGCCAGCTTAAGTACATTACGCAGGAGACTTAACTTATTGTTTACTACATAAGGAAGAAGGAATTGCAGGACCCAGAGCGCATGGAGCACAGAGCGGACAGCAGATAACGGAATTGCAGTTGTATTGCTTATAGATTATCAGAACATTTCAAAGGGGACACAGCCACATTGGATATTAACCTATGGATTAACTACATCATTGTTTTTATCGTTTTAATGCCATTGAAGACCAGTTTAAACCAGACAAAGAGGAAGGTGAGCCATGTTAGCCTAGCGCATTAGCGCTAGCGCCACTTGTTTTGATGTACGTTTTTGTTGATAACGTCGCGAGTTTGTATCTTTCAGTGTTGAGGTGGGCACCGTTAGATTCTGTGTCTTTACAATCATAAACAATGTGTTGGATGTGCAGCTAGGATAAGTAATAAGGGAGCTAGGAGTTATTTTCGGTGCAGTAATAGGTTAGCATTTTTCGCTCTGGGCTAATTCAGAGGCTCAGAGGATAACAGAGTAGGTCTATGTTTTATTTATTTTTTCATTTGTATTTTTCACAACAGTTATATTTGGATGAAATGAATACCTATTGTGACAATTCAAAGTAATAACATTATTTTTACAGTGAACAAGTTCAAATGGAACTGATGGTTCCCAAATTACCCAGAGGTGAGTCCGCTTGGACTTATTTTTCTAAACCTCTCTAAAAAGGTCAACTTTCACTTGTTTTGCATCAATCTTGACACAGGGTACTAATTATATGTTATAGTTTCGATTCCTAAAGCATTTAGTCTATTAGCTCATCATTCAAGGGTGGTTTTCACTATAAGTAATGGGGTGTTTTAGGCGGACATTAGAATTTAAATGTTTTTACTGTGTTCCATCTGAATTTACTTTAAAATAAAAACATCTATATTGATTCCGACACTTCTACATCCAACTCACAGATGTAACCTTGCTTTGAGAGAAAAGATTATTAATTTACCCCTTTTAGAAGTGAAGATATAGTCTTTGTTGTGTTAGTGGCATTGTCGAGCCTGAAACCTGAAAAACAGGCTCAGGGCTTAAGAGGTTAAAAAGCAGTGGTGAAATCCTTAGTCCACCGTACTGCAGACCCCCTCTCCCATGACTACGCCTCGAAATCAGATCCATGTATACAGGATTGGTGACAAAGCGCACCCTGCGAGGCCAACCCTCACCGAAAATGGCCACCATACTGCCGAGGACCCCGGACACAGCTCTCGCTTTGGGATACAGAGATTTGGAATGGCCTGAGTAGAGACCCCCACACCCATTCTCCTGCAGCACCTCCCACATAACTCCCTGGGTAAACGTCATATCCTTCCCAGTCTACAAAACACAGTGTAGAAACCGGATCGAGTACTCCTCCCAGGCCCCTCCAGATCCTTGCGAGAGTAAAAAGCTGATCCGTCCGTTCCAACCGACCAGCACGGAATCCGCATTGTCCTCCTCAAACGAGTTCTACAATCGCAACCCTCCTTTCGAGTACATTGGATTAAACTTCCCGGGAGCTAGCATTGTGATGCCGCCTTTTTTGAAAAGGCGAACCACCACCCCTGTCTGCACTCCGTTCGGTACTGATTTCCGACTTCCACGCAACGTGATGAAGACTGTCGAACATGACAGTCCCTTCAACAACCCAAGCCATCAGCATTTATGGGCAACTCTCCACCCCCGGGCTTTTCCACTGTAAGTTGATTGACCGAACTCAGGACCTCCCCCCGGAGATTGGTGTTGATCCCACCGTCATACTCCAGCTCTGCCTCAAACATAGAGGCGGTGATGTCAGGTTTCAGAGTTCCTCAAACCGTTCCTTCCAACGCCCTAACACTACTATCAGTTTGAGTCACAACGTCCCATCCTTCTGTACACAGCTTGATGGTTTCCCTGCTTCCCCCCCTGAGGGTTCGACATTTTCCAGAACAACGTTGGGCCGCCCGAAAGTCCTTGTCCATGTCTTCTCCGAACTTCTCCCCACACCAGGAGCTTTCCCTCGCCACAGGCTGAGGCTGACGTCGCCTTCGGGCCTGTCAGTACCTTGCAACTCCTTGTAGTCCCCCGGGATAACAAATCCCTGAAGAAAGGGACTTGTACTTTTAAAGATATTACTGATTTCTGAACTACCCTTTCCAACACCTCATGCAGTTGACTGAGTACAGGTGTATACAGGTTCTTGCTACAAATGCATAAGCTAGCGCATCGAAGACTGAACTGTATGTTCTTACTGTTTTGTTTAATTTCACAATGAAGTTAATAAAATATTATGTTTTGATATTATTATGTTTTTAACCAGAGTTTCCAACCATTTTTCCAGAGCCCACCCCAAATGACCCCTTGTTGTGAGTGTGTGGGGGGGGGGCACAGTGGTAATTTCTAGCTT
The DNA here is from genome assembly GCA_036324585.1 of Champsocephalus esox. Lineage (NCBI taxonomy): Eukaryota > Metazoa > Chordata > Actinopteri > Perciformes > Channichthyidae > Champsocephalus > Champsocephalus esox. Next base: position 6,319,287 of record CM070481.1, read on the forward strand.
ATAAAGTCTAAAAAAACTACAACTACTTTGACAAACTGTATGAATCTGAAGTATTTTGTTAAAGGAGGATGAAAGCGTAATTAAGGAGCACTATTGGAATGACTTTGATGGTTATTGGACTCAGGATGAATTCATTTGGATTCCTGCTGTATGAAGAAATTAAAGGACGGCGCAAGTGGAAACAATTCACAAAGGGATTACTGTTTAAAACACATGCTCAAAGTAAGCCGGATTTTGCCGATGTGTTTATGTGGATTCAAAAGTCGTGAATAATCTAAATGGAGGAGACCGATCTGATCGGAGCAACTGTGACAAATAATCCAACTGAAACCGGCATGGACAATGACTATGTTTCAAAAATGCGCTTATGCAGACAAAGCATAAGGGCATTTTTGCGACAAGCCTGGTTTGGACACGCGCAGAAGAAACACTTCTGTTAAAGAAAAAATTATACATTTCTGTCTTTTTATGCCTTTAATAGCTACTAACTTGAATTTTTATTCAAATTAATTAATCAATTATTTTTTATATTTTATTGTAATGTAGAGACAAGGCTTTTAGTGACAATCATGCATTGCGTTACAATTATATGTAAAAAATAAATAAATAAAAACAAGTCTAAATGTGATATTTGGCCTCAAATCATCTGAGGTCTACTACACCACTGTTTTTTTAACCCACACCGCCTAGTGGTTAAAGCACTTTATTGAATTTAGTTGTTTAATAAGTTATATTTCATGAAAACGTTTAAATATTAAGAGTACATACTAAATAGGGGTCAATGATAGAAGCAGGATGTCCAAAGATATTCATTTCATTTCAAACCTTTATTTATCCAGATTAGTCCCATTGAGATCATAGATCTCTTTTTCAAGGGAGACCTGCAGCATATAAGTTCCACATGAAACATAAAACAATAAAGGACATTATACATTATATTTACAGGATACATAGTTATAGACATTTACAAGTGCCCATTGTATCAGCAAGCATTTCATTTACCCTAGCTTTAAAAACATGCAGAGGAATGAGATTGCTCAGTTTCAATTCTTGCTGAAGATTGTTCCAATCAAGTGGAGCTGCGCACATCAAAGCTGTCTTACCTAAGACAGTCCTTGCTCTTGGCACATCTAACAAGACTACATCATGTGACCTCAGACAATAGCTGCTTGCAACTCTCTGTGTTATCAGAGAGCAGATATAATACGGGAGTTTACCCAACAAAGCTTTAAAGATAAACGTGTACCAATGACTGAGCCTCCGTACAGAGAGTGATGGTAAACCTGCCTTGGTATACAGTGTACAGTGATGTGTAAGCGCTTTACAATTTGTGACAAATCTCAGAGCACTGTGATACGCAGCATCCAATTTGCTCAGGTAATTGGCAGGTGCATTCATATAGACCAGATCACCATAGTCCAGCACAGGTAAAAAGGTCACAGTGACTAGCCTTTTCCTGGCCTCAAGCGAGAAACAGGACTTGTTTCTGAAAAAGAAACCTAGCCTAACCCTCAGTTTTTTAAGCAGGTTATTGACATGAAGTTTAAAAGAGAGACAATCATCAAGCCAGATACCAAGGTATTTGTAACAGGCAACAACTTCAAGTTTTGTTCCTTGCGTAGTTACAATATCTAAAACAGGCTCTGGTGTCTTTTTAGCTTTTGAAAATAGCATTACCTTGGTTTTATCCACATTTAAAAGAAGCTTTAATTCAGAGAGCTGAGTCTGAATAGTGTTAAAAACAGCTTGTAATTTAACAACAACCTCTTTAATGGAGGGACCTGCACAATACATCACAGTATCATCCGCATAAAAATGTAAAGTAGCTTCATCCACATTATCACCTACACTGTTAATATATATGGAGAATAAAAGTGGTCCTTAAACAGAACCTTGTGGTACACCATTAGAAATGTTTAACCATTCAGAAGACAGTCCATCAAAATGAACACATTGGGACCTTTCAGAGAGGTAGTTCATAAACCACCCCACCGCATTGCTGGATATGCCAATACTGAGTAGCCTCTGCTTTAAAATGCGATGATCAACGGTGTCAAACGCTTTGGAAAGGTCAATAAACAGAGCTGCACAACTCTGCTTATTATCTAAAATAGTAGAAATGTCATTTACCACTTTCATTGTCGCAGTGATGGTGCTGTGTTTCTTTCTGAATCCTGACTGATGTTTAGACAGGATATCATTTATACATAAAAACTCCTTTACCTGTTCACTCACTAAGCGTTCGAGCACCTTAGCCAGAACTGACAATTTAGAGATTGGCCTATAGTTATTTAAAATAGTTGCCTCCCCTCCTTTCAGTAAAGGCAAGACATAAGCAGACTTCCATACTTTTGGAATTGTGTTCGTGGTGAGGGAGAGGTTAAAAAGAGAAGTAAGAGGTGGAGCAATAAAATCTGCAGCTATCTTTAAAAAGTAAGGTTCTACGTTGTCCGGGCCAGCCGGTTTCCTGGGGTCTAACTTGGATAATGCTTCATGAACAATACCAATAGTTAAAGGAGTAAAACTGAAAGGGTGTTCCAGACCACATTGTTCAGCAGTGTGCGAAAAAGTACACGTCCCACCGTCCGGGACGTGTTATTTACAATATCGGACAAGTAGATCTTTCAATTGACTTGTCTGGTGGACAAGTGACGTTTTTCGCCCTGATTTATTGACAAATTATTGATACATTCAGTTTACAAAAGGCAGAACTCATTCGCAAATTGTACGTGTCCGCCATTGTTCGTTTAGAAATGTTGTTTCGGTTCTGCTTGTCGATTCCTAAATGCATCTCGCTGCTTTCTGTACAGTTAGACGGGGCGGGTGGGAAGTGTAGCACAGTGGCCGGGTTGGGAAGCAAAACTCGGTTCTGAGTAGGAACAAATAACAATTGTCCGGTACCGGGATTAATAAGAGTTGTGAGGACAGGAGGTGAGGCTCCGTGATCGCTGTGATTGTTTATGAAGCAGGGTATGGAAAGTACATTATTGAAATGAAAATACTATTTATTTACTTTTTCAAACAGTGAGCAGCTGGGCAGCTGCAGCAGGTGTAAATAAATGCGTGCAAGCGTCTTTGAGTTGTAGAAAAGCGCAAGTCCTATAGGCTATAAATATAATGTATTATTATTATATGTCCTATGTGTTGGACATGTGTGGTTGGACTGTGTCTCACAGGCAGGTTGCAGTGTAGCATCAGAGGAGACTGGGCCAATCGTACATTCTCAAACTGCACCACTTAGAACTAACTAAACAATGCAGAGATTATTTTTATATAATTGTGTTCAATAACCGTAAAAAATTCAACAGTATGAAGTGATTTGTAAATAGGAATACAGATTTGACTTAATGTTTTCATGAATATATTTTTCTCCCAGTTTGTCACAGGACTTATTTTGACCCTCTCAAAGAACCGGAACCGAAAATAACCGGAATCGAAAAGCAGAACCGGAATCGTTAAAATCCAAGCGATACCCAACCCTTTGTGTGATGCAGTAAAATCTTACCGCTCACTTACGTTAGCGGTGTCATAAAAACCGTGGGAAAATGTAAAATACGATGGCGAAGAAGAAGATTCCAGTGGCCCAGATTTTTGTCCATTCTGGACAAGTGAAAAATGTATTCGGACAAGTACATTGCCAAACTCACTTGTCCATGGACAAGTACTCTCTAAAAACTTTTTCTCACACTGTTCAGAGTCAAGGATTGAAGCGTTCACAGGAGCCACACAGCCAAACAGAGAGCCACAAGACACAAAATGCTCATTAAAGCAATTTAGCATAGTAGCCCTGTCTGATATAGTGCCAGATGCTGTGGTAAGGCACGGAGGTAGCTCATTTGGGATATCACCAGTGGAAATCGATTGTATGGCTTTCCAAAATTTCCTAGGATTATTCAGGTTTTCTGTGGTAACCGACAAATAGTACTTTGATTTAGCACTTTTTATTTGAGATGTGAAGCTATTTCTTAGCTGCCTAAAACGTAGCCATTCTACCTCTGAGCCTGATTTCCTAGCCTTAGCCCAAGCATTATTTCTCTCATGAAGGAGACTGGACAGCTCAGCAGAAAACCAAGGATTGTTTCGTCCCTTCACTCTAAATTTACGCAGAGGTGCATGTCTATCTATAATTTTCATAAAACCAAGATAAAAATAAGACCATGCAGTTTCTACATCAGCACACAAATTGATTCTACCCCAATCAAAATCAAACAGATCATGTAAAAAACCCTGCTCCACAAAGTGTTTTTTGTCTCTCTTTGTGATGACACGTGGTTTAACCTTTTGGACCTTAGTGTCCCTAATTGTGGCTACAACACAGTGGTCACTCACATCATTAGCAAATACTCCCACAGATGAGTATTTATGTGGAACATTTGTTAAAATTAGATCAATTAAGGAGGATTTATTTGGGGGCTTAATATTTGGGCGAGTAGGACTGTCTATAATCTGGGTAAAATTCAATGAGGTACACAGGTTTTTAAAATCCTCTGACACAGAAGTTAACCAGTCCCAATTAAAATCACCAAGCAGCACTATTTCCTTGTAGGAAAGTTGTGATAACAGTTTTGCCAAAGACGATAAAGAGTCCTTGACAGCCGAAGGTGCCCTGTAGCAGCCCACCACCATGACCTGTTGACCCTTTGTTACCTCAATATTCACGGCTAAAAATTCTAACTGTTTACTAACAGATTTGGAAACCATATTAGTTACACAAAACTTATTTTTCACATAAATGGCAACGCCACCACCTTTTTTAGGCCGGTCAGTACGATATACACTGTAACCATTTATGTAAATGTCAGAGGCCAAAATGGATTTATCTAGCCACGTTTCTGATAAGACAATGACATCAGCATCAGTAGAACTCGCCCAAATACGGACAAAATCTAATTTAGGTAACAGACTATGCACATTTAAATGAATTAAACCTAGCCCAGATCTAGATATAAGATCAGCAGGAGTAGCTATTTGACTAATAGGCCTACTGCTCGGTGGACCTGGATTTGGCTGTACATTTCCTGATAGTAACAACAATAAAAATACCAAGCACCTTCACATACATTGTCAGCTGTTCTAGAGTCACCAGCAAACTTCGCGAAAGTGAGATTAGAGTTTAAAAAACAATTCTGAAGGACCATCGTGGCAGGCATGTGAGAAAGACAAACATTTTCCGAAATGAATGTCCGCGACAGTGCAACCAGCAATTGTTTGTGCAACACCTCCGAAACTGTACAGGGGATGTCCACTGCGGGCAGCAGAACATACCCGAATCCAGTAGATTGTTCAGGACGACTAGCGATCTTCTCCTTGTCCAGCACAGCCAAGAAAAGGCACAGCAGAAACACGACACCCGCCATTCTCCCAGTCCAGCACAACAGTATCCACGCTGTTCCCGGAGCAAGGTGGAACCAGGCCTCAGCTATAGCAGCACAGCAGAGTAGAGAAGGTAATCCCACCGCGTTACACTGGCTATTTAATCCACTTTACATCTCCGCCGGTAGCACAGACGTGGAGAGGAGCGGTGATACGCGGTGTGAGGAGCGGCGAGAGGAGCAGCAAGAGGAGCGGCAAGAGGAGCGGCAAGAGGAGCGGCAAGAGGAGCGGCAAGAGGAGCGGCGATACGCGGTGTGAGGAGCGGCGAGAAATTTTACTCAGGTGTAACTAAAGTCTGAGTTAAGGGTTGTTTATATTTCACATCATTAATCAGAATCTGTAACGACTGAATGAACACAAGTGGAGGACTCAATAGCACGACTCGGAGACAGAGGATTAGGATGCAAAAGGTCTTTATATCCAAGGTTCGGTACACGGGAGATCAGTCAATAAGGCTAACAAAACAGACGAGGAGTAGACAGGAACCGGGTCAGGACACGAAGCTGGGTCAGGTACACGTGGAATCAGATACTAAGAAAAACACTGCTGGAACGCTAGGAATAACTAAGACAAACTGGCACTGAAGGGACTGTGGATGCAGACTAAATAGACAGAGGGAGAGATGATAATGGGGCACAGGTGAGGCTAATTAGGGAAGGGAAGCAGGTGGAGTTCAATCAAGGGCAGGAAAGCTGAGACTGGAATGAGAGAAACAACAATGAAAACAGGAACAATAACTAAAACATCAACATGCTGGCTAAACCCTTACAGTACCCCCCCCCTCTAGGGATGGCACCTAACGTCCCAGGTTGTTCAGGATGTTGACGTTGAAAGTCTTGGATGAGGTCCTTACTGACATTACTGGTGGAGACCCATGACCTCTCCTCAGGACCGTAGCCCTCCCAGTCAACCAGGTACTGACGTCCCCGGCCTCTAGGTCGAACTGCCAAGAGGCGTTTCACAGTATATACAGGTCCACCATCAATAAACCGGGGGGGTGGAGGGGGTGTGGAGGTGGGGACCAGTGGACTCACTTTAACTGGTTTGATGCGTGACACATGGAATGTAGGATAGGCCCTCAAGGATCGAGGTAGTCGAAGCCGTACTGCCACAGGATTTATGACCTTGGATACCGGGAAGGGACCCACAAAACGAGGAGCCAGTTTGCGAGACTCCACTCGAAGGGGAAGGTCTCAAGTAGAGAGCCACACACTTTGTCCAGGTTGGTAGGCAGGAGCAGAGATACGTCGGCGATCGGCCATCCTTTTATAACGGGCTGAACTCCGTAGTAGCACCTGGCGGGCCCGGCTCCAAGTGCGATGACATCGGCGGATGAGGGCATGTGCAGATAGAACACTGACCTCCTTCTCCAGGTCGGGGAACAACTGTGGTTGGTATCCATTGGCACACTGAAAAGAAGGAGGATTAGAAGGATTAGAAGAAAAAAAATATTTAAAAATACAGATGTCAGTATCCTGAGGCTCTGAGCCCCATTTATTTTCCTCACAGACGGCAACAAAAGTCCGAAATTATACGATTTAAAATAAAAGCAATAATTGTGGCTTGATATTGACATGTTTTTATGAACCACACAGCTTCCGGTCTCCCACGACCCGACCGGAGAACTGCTGCAGGCAGTAGAAATACATTGCTTTTAAAATCGTGCTGTGCAACACGAAAAAAAGGGGCAAATCGTGTTGGTGAACACAAAATGCCGTGAGACTGGGTTGAAATATATACAATTTCAGAATCAAACGAGTATGAGAGCACTCTCATAATAACTTAACACAATCAGAGACTGGATATCCTTGCTGCTACGGAGGATGCTGTCTTTGCTAGCGGACCTGATGCTGTTGAATGTGGGACCACCTGCACACACGTAGAAAGTTCCGAAGCGGAGCGGCATGAGGAGGCAGGAGCCAGGTACTGATACAGAAGGACCACCACTTAACTGGGGACACAATCAGTGGACATCCTGAAGATGTGACGACCCCTGCCTTGTTATCTCTGGTGTGTGTATGTTCCTTTAAGGTTTTCCCTTTGGTCTATCAGCTGGGATTGAGGAGACTTGAGACTTGACTTGGACTCGTGACCAAAGACTTGAGACTTGATCAAGTCTCACCCCACAAAGACTTTGAGACTTGACTTGGACTCGTGACCAAAGACTTGAGACTTGATCAAGTCTCACCCCACAAAGACTTGAGACTTGACTTGGACTTGCAAAAAAAGACTTGTGAACATCTCTGGCGTGCATGCGCACATAAGGCGCATGCGTTAGTTTTAAAGACCCCCATAGAGCTCAGTTTATAACTCGAACCCTGACTACAAGTCTGACACAACTGAGGACATTTTCATCTACCTGTGCTATGGAGACCTTGATGTTATAGGGGACATGAGGAAAAGCAGGTCAGAGCCCCTGTGAAGAGACCACCTGCTTCCCCACTCAGGTAGGAGGAGACAGTGTGTTGCCTCAGCAGAGACGGGAGCTCCTGATTGGAAGTTGCCTACTACTTGATAGTTAACCCTACTTCATTTCAGCATTCAATTATTAAGTGTAAACTATTACACTTGTCATTGCATATTTTGTTTGTCTGACCATATCAGGTAAAAAGGTTGGTGTTTGAGACATATGGTATTTCCATTTCCATTGGTGGAAGAAGTATTTAGATTCTTTACTTGAGTACATTGTTTTTCAAAATACTTTATTATAAGTCCTGCATTCAAAATCTAACTTAACTAAAGTACAAAAGTATTATCAGCAACATGTATTTAAAGTAGAAAAAGTAAAAGTACTCATTTGGCAGAAAAATTGCCTTTATGTGTATATATGATTATATTTATATATCTGACATTTCTAGACACAATTGTTGCATTATGTAGCATTTTATTGTTGTAGATAAACAAAGTTCTTACTCTTATTTTTAGAGATGCATTTTGTTAAAAGTAGCTTCAGCTTTTAAATATATGCAATTACATTATTATACATTATTATTATTACATTATTATATGATTGTATTGTACTTAAGTACAGTACTTGAGTAATTTACTTAGTTACTTCCCACCACTTCCTTTAGCTGTAACCTGTTTTCTTGTATTTGTGGCCGCAGCTGTGATTGGTCTGTGCTCTTCGAGTCTTGAATATGATTGGTTCAGCAGAGGGTTGACGGGTGAACGTGGCTCAACCACAGGCCAGCACGTGAAGCTTCACCGTCATGCGTCAAGTCAGTAGGTACCAGGCAGAGCGAGTGAGGAATTCAGCGGACTGCGCTTTCAAAATAAAAGCAGGAAAGGGCTTGAATGAAGTAGACACAGTAGTGAAAGATGCCATTTTAGAAACATAAATGTTATTCACTGTGTATTACTTCCTACATGTTAATTGTTTACTCAATCCACGTGTGTTACGCAGATATAGCAAAGTGTTGTTCAACGAGAATTTTACTTTGAAAGTGTTGACCGGAGATGTACAACTTGTAGTGTATTTGAATGTAAGCTGCGAGTGCTGATCATAGATGAAATATAACATGTACAGGGTAAAGTACTGACAGCTTGGCAGTCATCAGTCAGAGAGCCCGCTGTGGAGCTCCTGTCAGGTAAGACATGTCGCTGCCGTCCAATGAACACACTGCACAGCGACATTTAACAATATAGTTCATGTTTGCTCATCTGTCATTTAATAACGCAATGCTCAGAACTGCACTTAAAATTGCAAATGCAAGTACTATGTCGGTAATGTCCCAGTCGATCTGTAATGAATATCTAAACATCACGATAAAGAAGAACATGACGCAGGTGCTCACAGGTGGGCTGCAGGCTGATCACCTGTCTGTCGCTGTTTGGTATTTAGGCTGCCTCTGTTAGGTAAGGGAAGGGGAGAGCCTATGGCTTCCTAAATGTAGTGGAGTAAAGTATAAAGTGAAAATACTCAGGTAAAGTAAAAGTACCTCAAAATGTACTTGTACTTGAGTACAGTAGGCTACTTAACTAAATGTACTTAGTTCAGGGTTGCCAACTTTGGGTACCTGGCTGGAGTGAGATTTTGATATCATGGGTTTAATTACACATATGCGCACGAAATGACTGCTATCGTGTCAGCAGCGGGACCTTAGCATATATATAGGATATACAATATATACAAATACACAATATTGGACACAAACTATAAAGGGCACAACGTTTCATTCACTAATGAAAGTCAAACATGTTTGTTTATTGTGTGCCTGATAAGCAATTAATTGACTTATCGTACGATAAATAAAAATGTACAAACTGCCAAACATATTAATTAACACACTCTATTTTGGCCTAGTATATAAGCAGCAGACTTTTACTTTTTTATAATTTCTACTGGATCTTAGATCTACTGTTGCGCAATACGGGTCGGCAGTTGCGAGAGAGTATTTTTGTTGGGTAATCTATGGTAGGGCTAACCCTTGACAGTTAAACACCACGCGTGAAGTTTAGATTATTTCCCTGTCTCCATCCAAATTGAACTGTATGAAGTAAAAAGGCACATTTGTAGTAAATAAAAAGGGCGACCTGGAGCCAATCCTGCAATTTCCCCACGGGTGAAAGAGTTGACATGCTGCAAGCCCAACCCCTGCAGGGAGATCTGGGGGGATTCTCCCCCGGGTGATTTTTTTGAAATACTAACATAAAATACACATTCTGGTACTCTCTTGAGAAGAAAAATAAATAAATCTATTACTACACGACATATTTAAAAAAACGAATGCCATTTTAGTTTTTTGTTACTTTGTTCTGAAAGCTGAACCTGCTGCTCCTCACAGAGGGAAGAGGGAAGAGGCTGTGAATTACTTTACATTGTGGATAAGGGTGGATAGGCCCCATTGTTCTGTGTGTCAACATGAAAGACAGCCCACACACCTATCAATCATCAAACCGTGGAGTCTTATTTCATTACGTGTTGATTTCGATCAACACGTAATGTTGTATCAACGTAAAGAGATGTACTACAGCAAACGTATTCTCCGTGGGGACTTCCTGCAACAACACCACGCCGTTATCTTGATTCTGATTGGCCAGAAGACATTATCAAAGATGTTCTATTGAGAAGACGATCACTAGCCTACCTGACAAAAGTTTTCAAAACCGTTTCTCGTCTTCGGTATTCTTGTTTTTTGGCGTGAGAATAGTTTGGGCAGCGTGAGAGCGTGAGATTGAGAGTGAAAGCGTGTGTCACACGCCAGATGCGTGAGAGTCGGCAACCCTGATTTAGTTACTATCCTTTGCAGCCTATGCCTAATCTATGGCAGACTGAGACAATAATTCCGGCAGGGAGTTTGAATCCATCCCAGTGAAACCAGTTTGCACGGCACAAAGCACCAGACTAGCTGATGTAACGGGTAGGCCTACCAGTCTGGTTAATGATTTGTTCATCTGGTAGGAAAGTTATCCAGATTACAAAGTGCTGGGATGTGTGTATGACCAACAACTATACTCATTCTGAAAACGGAGGTTTTCAAGGTATGTGTGACCTCTTAAAAACTACCTAGTAATATCATTATAATAGCACTTACAAAAGGCTACTTAAACAAACCAGCTAGCCTAGAGACACAAAGTTCAAACAAGTATATTTTATTCAAGCATCAAACATTTGTCAGAAGCTGCACACAGATAGCTATAGAACAGTGCTTCTCAAAGTGTGGTCCGTGAGTATATTGGTAACATTTCACGTTGGAAATAAATAAATAAATGTAAGTTTTCCGCACTCTCGCGGGAATATATCTGCAATGGAGCGAGCTTAAGTTTCACTTTCGACTGCATGATATAGCCCAGATAAAGACCATCATCACACATGTTGCCACTTGTTTGTACCATTTTCAGGCGATTTGTAAAAAAAACTGTTTTTGGATATTTGTGGAGTTAGGTGGTCCGCGAGTGTTTTTTTATTGGTTAAGTGGTTCTTGGTATGAAAAAGTTTGAGAAACACTGCTACAGGACATCAGTGGCTGTTCATGATGCCCAGGCCTAGAGCCACCACTGAGTATTTCAACAGTCTTTTTAATACTCGCAAACAACCGTTATTAATTTGCCTCTGACAATATTACAATATAAACATAACTTTTCAAATATCCAAACCTTTCAATGACTCAAAGTGTCATTTTCAATTTCCATTCCGATGTGATCTTGCGGGAGAACCCTGAAAAACAGCTACACTTGCACTGTCACGTTTTTAGCTTTTGTCTGTCTAGTCATGATTTTATTTTGAAATTCTGTTCTCCCTGTCTCTTGTCTTCCTTCCGGTGTTTGCCCTCCTGTGTCTGATTGTCCGATTGTGTTCACCTGTTGCCCTTGTGTTTCTGCCTCCCCTGCCCAGCTGTGTCTTGTCCTGTGATTACCCTTCTGTGTATAGTCTTGTCTTCCCCTGTCGGTTCGTTGTCTTGCCTGTCACCCTCAATGTTTGCCACTGTCGGTTCTTGTCTGGATGCTCATGCTATGGATTTATGGATGTTAGGTTTTTTCTTGTTTGTTTATCGTCTACAGCTTTTTGGTAAATAAAGCTTGCCTTTGGTTATTTGACCTTTTTGTCTTTTTTAAAACTGCATCTGGGTCCTGCCTTACCTCAAATCCTGACATGCACTCACTAAACACACATTATGCTGCACGATTATGGCCAAAATAATCACAATTATTTTGAACAAAATTGATATCATGTTTGTTTTTAAATAAACAGAGCACTGCTTGTGTTATGCTGCAATTCTGCCAATGTAACATTTATGTCTACAACTTATGAGGAAAAACTAACAATAATAACATTTCTGCAATATCTGCTGGAATATGCAAAATCACTTGACTGATTATAGAAACCAACCTACGTTTTTCAATTTAAAGTTAAAGCATCAAATCTGGTGCACTTTGAGACCAACATTAAGAGGATATAGAATCATGTGCTCTTGTGAACAATTTAACATAACCCTGATTATTTGTAATTCTTAAATATAACATTGCGTGCCAAAACCATGTTAAAATTAATAAATGTATCAAAAATGTATAAACTTTATAAAAACGCTTAGAACACTGTAATTGTTTGTAAAAATTAAACGGAAGGTTTCATGCAGATCTGAACCATGAAGTGATCTAACTGTGACTGGCATCACATGTCTCTAGGAAAAGGGCCCAACATGGCCCCTCTGCTAATGAGTGGGTGCATCATTCCCAACAAATAACTAGCACTCTTTTGAGTGTATTTAATAACACTAGTCAAAGTAGTAAGATTATTAAGAAGTATAGAAACAAATGTAGGCTAATGAATGAATGCCCAGCACTTTATGAGTTGATAATTCAGTTGAATGGAAAATGCAATTGTATCACTTGTTTGGTTTATTAAATGACCTTGATACGTATGTATGTTACCTTGGTTTCCTGATAATGCACACTGCTAATATAACTGTCTGTCCTGCTAGGTTTGTAATATGGCCTCATGGATTATTCATGTGACTATGATGGTGCTCTCTGTGTTCATCAGTAGCAGCCAGGGGAAGAGGGACCAGCAGCTCTACTGCTCCGGTGAGTCACTCATCCCTGTTGGTCAAAAACATTTGAATTCAATCCCGTGATTTGAAGGGTAACAGAAGTGTCTGTCCCTCCACATTTACTGCCTTCTGCTGTTACTTAGTATTCATAAAGGAGGTTAACTTGTCAAATAAAAACAATTGGGAAGTAAGGAGAATAAGTGTACGGCGGGACCTCAGTTCTCCTCTTCATCATTTCCTCGCTCCTCAGTCCTCTCTCTCAACGGAAGTAGATTGTTGTGCTCCATCTTAAGGAGCGTCCGTGGTGCTTATTTGTGCCGGAGGAGCAAGGAGCGATAACGAAGGAACCACCAGACCATCCTTCAGGGAAATCCTCAAGCACTCGCCCCGCCCCCTTACTGTATATCGCTCACTGATTGGAGGCTGCAGTGCATCATTGATCAGATGCTTCTTAACAGCAGAGTGAAGATAATACATTAAACTCAGTGGAATCACTCCTCAGTTTATAGTGTTTTGTATCATTAATATATCATCTAGTTAAAAATATGTGATGCATCTGAACAATAAATTGGACAAAACATTTTATTCATTTATTGGAAAAATGTGTCATGTCCAATTCATTTATATTATGAACACAATAAAATAAAAAGAGAGATTGAATGTCTGTCAGCAGGAACAGCTTTTTTCGTTTTACATTTTTATTTACTGTCATTTCCATTCAGTCACAGCTGAGACATGAATGACTGGATTTTGCTCAGTTTAAAAGCTAAGTGCCATAACTTAATGTTGATTGTTATGCCTACAATCATAGCGTTACGATAATGCAACATCCGTTCACATTTATTAAACCCACAATATTTATGCAGAGCTGGCTGCTGACAGACGATCAGCTGTGCGGCGTCATCACAAACGGACGTCGCTTCACGTGACGCTCCGAGGAAAGGACGACCCATTGCTCTTAAAACTCATTTCCTTGCTTCTTCTCACTTCACGTGGTTTCCTTGCATCTTAGTCCCTCCCACCATGGATGCATGGAGAGTCGCAAGAGGAAGATAAGAGTGAGGGAAGCAGGGATGCAGGTTAAGAGAAGTAGTGATACATCCAGCCTGCTGCAGTCGCTCCTGTTGATTTGTACTGTTTTCACCTTTAAGCTTTCTTATTTGAGCTTACTTGTTATTTAGTAAAATAGTAAATACTATTAGTAACTTATTAAGCTGTTCCCTCAACGACTTTTAGAGAAAATTCATTGTGAAGAGAGATCTGTTTGGGGTTAATATCACGCTAAAGCTGGCTAGCCGTACGTTAAATAAAACTGGGTGTGGGTGGCATTGGGATATATATTTTTTAAATCCTCTGGAGCAGAGAGAGGAGCTGTGGATTATTGTTATTGATTAATGCATCAGTGTTTCTTAGGGTCAAAAACACTAAACTCACAACTTAAAGTGAAAACGTTTATGTAATAAAAGAGCACATGTTCAATGTGAAAAGTGACAGTAGATATAGATTATTTGCAATTTGGTGCTATGAATGAATTAAAAAAAATGTATACCAAAAATAATTAAAACAAATTTGAACACCTTGAATTTCAGGGGGGGCACAGAGCTCCGTTGGTGGGGCGCAGCGCCCCTCCAAGACAATGGTAGGGGAAACACTGCGCTTTACTTGTCAAACTCATGAGATGTATGAGTGCTTTGGACACACATAGGGTTGCAGTGTCAGACATCTTTGTCCTAAACAGCTTAAACATGTTAGTCAGTATCATTTATTAACAGTAACATTTAGAACCCTTCAGTCAACACAAATGACCCTTGAACTTTCTAATTAAAGAACCTACTAAACAAAATTCAATTCATGACAATAAGTAGTTTGTTGCCATCACTGAGGTTTACCTTTGTTTCCCAGCATGCAAGGCCATTGCTGACGAACTGAACTACTCGATCAGCCAGATTGACCCAAAGAAAACCATCAACGTTGGCGGCTTTAGACTCAACCCTGACGGAACCATGAAAGACAAAAAGGTAAAGTAAACTGATGTCCCCCCCCTGTCCTACAGCTCTCGGTACATACACACAGTGGAGAGCTGCCAGGGCCCTCTAGCCCCTCTCTGAGGGCCTAAGATATTCTACAAAATAATATTTAAAAACATTAAAAAAATATATATTTCTTTTAATATTTTCTAAAAATATTTATTTTTCATTAGTTTTACCAAAATAACTTGATTTAATTGTATTTAAAATAACATTTCCAAAGAAATAAATCCTTCGAATCTGCTCATTCAGTTTCTGTTTGAATGTGAAGGGTTAAATGAAAGAAGCTCCTTTAGCCGTCTCTGCGAGTTACTGTGAAGACGGGAGCTGATTGCTGGTCCTGCTGTAGATTCACAGAGGGCCCGCTATAGTAACTGAACGAGAGAGTAATGTCAAATGACTGTACAATTGACCTATCATATCATCCCTCTAAATGGGTGGGTTTTATTATCGCGGACTTTATGACAAGTTCCGCCCGCTGTGAAGCTTTTCTTGTTTCCATAGCAACAACAACTTCCTGTCAACAGCGTAAATTCGCCTTCAAAATAAAAGCATGCCAAATTACACTTAAGACATACAACTGCAACGAAAGTAACAGACACAATGCAACATCCTTTTCAATTTCAAATAACACAAATTGGGTTATTTACAGGTGTTGTTTTGTGGTAGAGGGTTGCTTTCATTGATGCGTTTTGCACCCCGGGTCGTTGTTTTGATATTCCGCTGAAGTATACGCTGTGACGTAATAACTCTTTCTTTTTTTTCTTTTTTTCTCGAGGGAAGGAGTGGGGGTCAGAGGGCCTAGGTATAAAAGTCATGGCTCGCCACTGTTTACACATGATGTCAGAAGGATCAGCTCTTAGTATTTGATTATTTTGTTATTCTTGACATCAGTTATCCAATAAGGTAATATCAAAGAGTATCCTCTATCTCCAGTATTTGGTTATTATAATTGTCCATACTTTCACAATAGTTATACAATGTTTTGGTCAAATACTCAATTCTTATTGGTCTGTTGCCTGTTCTTAATGAATAAACGTACTACCTAGTGTTAGCCTTATACTCTGAATATGTCATTGACAACACACAGTTCAGTCCTTTTCGCCATATCTTCAAAACGGATGGCGACTTTCCCAAAAGGTTTGTGAGGTACACTGCCTCTCTGAACATTGTATTATAATAATAGATTTATTTTGTTAGCGCTTTTACAGGTGCTCAAAGACGCTTTACAGATATAGTGAAAAGAAAAGTGAAGAACAGATAAAGTATGACTGTGAACCATTGACCTCACATCCTGTACAACAGGCTGACACAGGCAGGCCGGCCGGCCGGCCGGTCAGTTGTTATTACAAATCTTGAGTTGGGCACAATGACTGTACAACAGGTTAGTATTGTTACTATAAAGTGCTTTCGGGCTGGGCGACATATCGAATAAACTCGATGTATTGAGGCTTATTCTACGTACGATGTATGAAATTACTATATGACGTTTGGTGTTTTTCTAAGCTGCCGACATGAATCAGACCATGCGGTCTCTGCCACAGCTCTCTCTCCCTCACACAAACACAAAATTATAAAAAAATGTTTTTTATTGAGTTCTACATGAAAGCTCACACCTTGCTGGTCAGTGGTGTCAGTGCTTTAAATGCTACATATTTGTCAGTGTGTTGGCATCATTTCTTTTTTCCAATACGGGTTATGTAGGCATTTTATTAGTAGTAAACGCAGCTTGTTTCTCGCTTGGATCTACTCTTAGGATTCCAAGGCTTTATTGTCATATGCAAAGTAGTTACAGTTTAGATAAGTCAAAAATGCAACATCAATATACGTATATAAGACACAAAACAATACAATTAATTTAAAGAACCATTAAATAGTGCAAGAAGTAATACAGACCAAACGTATTGCTTGTCACTGGCATACAATTATAAATGAATAATCAAGTATAAAGGTGACACTAGAGTTGATTTCACCTCAGAGCTCATAGCTCTCTGGTGTGGCTGTGTGTGTGATGCTTTGTGAACACAGTGAGATTATGGATCCTATTGTTCCTGGGATAATGAGGTCATATCCCACTAGACCCTGGACGTCCTCCTCTGCCCAGTGACCAGGCTATCTTGAAGTGTCCAGCTCTCATATTGATTTGGTGGATTTGAATCACTGACAGCTGCACTGATCGAGTGTGCAGATAATGCCGAGAGGAAAACATCTGTAGGTTGAGTCCTTCATGATACAGCGTGTCTGTGAAATGAATCGGTTCACACATTATATTTTATTTAAAGAGACCTCAATACAGAGTATAATATTTATGTATGCACCTCGACACCAAGTCAAATTCCTTGTACGTGTAAACTGGTAATAAACCGGTTTCTGATTTTGAATATGCTGTAGTTGAAGGAGCATTCCAATGAAGGACCAGTATTTATGTTCAATGATCTTTAAACCTCAAACTATCTTAATTTTAAGTCTCTTTGTGAAAGTCAACACTCTTTTATAAAAAACAACCTAGAGTTTAACGTGCATGTTAGCTTCTATAAAGCTAATGTCACTGAGGCAAAGAGAATATACTGCCACACCACCAGCCTCATCTATACTATGGAGATACAGAAGGAAATACAGAGGGTTGGCACCGATTTCTTCCTGGATTTCAAAGACCAAACTAAGGCGATACGCAGGGCTGGAAGCATGTCCTTTACCCCCGCTCCTCAACGACGCCCACCAAAATCACCGCAGAGAGACGTGCACCACCTCCCCCCCTGGCAGCATGTCCTTTACCCCCGCACCATCTCCCTCGTCTCCTGATAAGGATGTGTGTGTACAAAACGCAACAAACTCTTACTGATATGTGATGGGTCCAGGCTCAAGGGCGTATGGCACTCTCAACTCTTTCCAGGACATGCCAGGGCCCTGCCTGCCTATAGCTTTGCCGCAGCTTGTTACAAAAAACATGACTGATAGTGTGTTTAACGAACTTAAACTAGCTTTATTAAATGTCAGGTCTTTGGCAGGAAAAACATTTTTAATCAATGATTGTATCACTGAGCACAATCTTGATTTTATGTTCTTAACAGAAACTTGGATTGAACAAAATAACAGTGCAGCTGTTCTTATCGAATCAACCCCTCCCAACTTTAGTTTTATGAGTCAGGAAAGAATGCATAAGAAAGAGGGTGGAGTTGCTATTCTGGTCAATGATTCCCTTCAATGCAGGAAGACATCGTATGGAAACTTTGATTCTTTTGAATATGTGGCCCTTCAGCTGAAATGCTCCTCTCGAGCTCTGTTCCTAAATATCTATAGAACACCCAAATACTGTGCAAGCTTTTGTGATGACCTTACTGAACTGCTGTCTATCGTGTGTATTGACTTTGACCGTCTAGTCATTGTTGGTGATTTTAACATCCATGTTGACAACCCCCAGGACAGAGGGGCAAAATAACTGTTTTGTGTTCTTGATAGCTATGGACTGACTCGGCAGTCAGTGCCTCTGTGTCAGGTACAGCAAATGTGTTGTCTCTGTGTCCACCTAATATCAATTCAAACACCATGACACAATTCCATCAGATTAATGATAACAACCTAGAGGACATTATACAACTTATGAAATCCTCCTCCTGCTGCCTTGATATTATTCCAACAGGATTTTCAAAGATGTTTTGCCTTGCATGGCCTCAGATCTACTTCATATAGTAAACAAGTCTCTTCACTCAGGTGTTTTTCCACAGGCCCTGAAAACTGCAGTCATTAAACCGCTCTTAAAAAAGAATAATCTAGATGCTTCAGTAATGAACAATTACAGGCCCATATCGAACCTCCTATTTCTAGGTAAAATCATTGAAAAAGTTATTTTTCAACAGTTGAGTAATTTCTTGCATTTAAATGGTCGTTTCGATGTGTTCCAGTCAGGCTTTCATCCAAACCACAGCACTGAGACTGCTCTTGTAAAGGTCTTTAATGACATCCACTTAAACACAGACAGTGGCACAACTTCAGTGTTAGTATTATTAGATCTCAGTGCTGCGTTTTGACACTGTTGACCACAGCATATTACTAGACCGACTGGAAAACTGGGTGGGAGTTTCGGAAACAGTTCTAAATTGGTTTGAATCCTACTTAAAGGACAGAAACAACTTTGTTTCTATAGGTACATACACATCTGAGTTGACAAATATGACATGTGGGGTTCCTCAAGGCTCCATCTTGGGGCCTCTTCTCTTTAACATCTACATGCTACCACTGGCTCAGATAATGAAAAAGAACAACATAAGTTACCATAGCTATGCAGATGACACACAAATCTACGTAACAATTTCACCAGGAGACTATGCTCAAATTCAAACACTGAGTAAGTGCATTGAACAAATCAATGACTGGATGTGTCAGAACTTTCTCCAATTAAACAAAGATAAAACTGAGGTAATGGTTTTTGGAGCAAAGTCAGAACGTATAAAAGTGAGCGCTGAGCTTCAGTCTGCAATGTTCAAAACAACAGATAAAGCCAGAAATGTAGGTGTAGTCATGGACTCTGACCTGAGTTTCAACAATCCCATTAAAACAGTTACTAAATCAGCCTACTATCACCTAAAGAACAAACCTAGGATTAAAAGACTAATGTCACAGCAGGATTTGGAAAAACTTGTCCATGCTTTTATCTTCAGTAGACTCGACTACTGCAATGGTGTCTTCACAGGTCTCACTAAAACATCTATTAGGAAGCTGCAGCTGATTTAGAACGCCACTGCTCGAGTCCTCAGTAACACCAAGAAAGTGGATCACATCACTCCTGTTCTGAAGCCTTTACACTGGCTTCCTGTGTGTCAAAGAATAGATTTCTAAATACTGCTGCCGGTTTATAAAGCACTGAATGGTCTAGGCCCACATTACATTTCTGACCTCCTGCTAAACTATGAACCATCCAGATCTCTCAGGTCTTCAGGGACTGGTCAGCTTTCTGTCCTCAGAGTCAGAACTAAACATGGTAAAGCAGTGTTCAGTTATTATGCTCCAAATATCTGGAACAAACTCCCAGAAACCTGCAGGTCCGCTGCAACTCTGACTACTTTTAAATCCAGGCTGAAGACTTTTCTTTTTGTCGCTGCTTTTAATTGAACTATTCATATCTTAGACTGCACGGTAATCTTTATCCATGTATTTTTTCTTTTAATGTTTTAAATTTAAACGTAATTAATGTATCCATGATATTTATGAGAGGGACTGCTCGAAAGTAGGATATTTGGGATATCCATCGTAGCCAGGGTTTATGATCAGTTTTTCGGTGATTTGTACTGAGGAACAAGTATCACATCACCGACGGGTGAAAAATAGTGTTTTGGTAACACGGGGTGTTCAGGTAACACTTAAAGACTTTGTTATGGAACGCAAAGCAGAGTAGGGGGCTAGTACACCCTCCGGAGGGTCCGATTGTGGATATCATGCGAGCATAAGATGGTGAAAAGAATCAGTCTAAATTAACAATCGGGACAGAAATGTTCGGATTTCCAAAGGGAGGTTCTGTGAATAAATTTAAAATCATGAACCGAAATAATTGAACTATTCATATCTTAGACTGCACTGTAACTTTTATCTTTTAATGTTTATTTTATTAGCTTTTTTTTTAAATGACTGATTGTAAATGCCATTTTCTTAATGTCTTTCATTGTTTGTTTTTCTTTTAATGTTTATTTTATTATCTTTTACTGTTTTTAAATGCCTTTGTCTGAATGTCTTTCATTTTTGTAAAGCACCTTGAATTGCCTGGTGCTGAAAGGTGCTATATAAATAAATTTGCCTTGCCTATACTGTATCAGTCCACTCAGCAGTCCACCCATTTCTTCCATTATTATCATAATAATAATATATCTTATTTATAGAGTGCTTTTTAGGGAATTCAGAGGCAGTGCAGCAGGCCCTAGTTAGCAGTGCAGCAGGCCCTAAGTTAGGCAGTGCAGCAGGCCCTAAGTTAGGCAGAGCAGCAGGCCCTAAGTTAGGCAGTGCAGCAGGCCCTAAGTTAGGCAGAGCAGCAGGCCCTAAGTTAGGCAGAGCAGCAGGCCCTAAGTTAGACAGAGCAGCAGGCCCTAAGTTAGGCAGAGCAGCAGGCCCTAAGTTAGGCAGTGCAGCAGGCCCTAAGTTAGGCAGTGCAGCAGGCCCTAAGTTAGGCAGAGCAGCAGGCCCTAAGTTAGGCAGTGCAGCAGGCCCTAAGTTAGGCAGTGCAGCAGGCCCTAAGTTAGGCAGAGCAGCAGGCCCTAAGTTAGGCAGTGCAGCAGGCCCTAAGTTAGGCAGAGCAGCAGGCCCTAAGTTAGGCATCACAACAAGGCACTCGAAGGTCATTTACAGAAACACAAGAAGCATTAAGGAAAAGGGAACTTCATGAAATGACATTAAGCATCTTTGTGTTTATTGAAAAGTGCTATAAATTGAATGAATTTAAAATTATTATTATACATTTCAGACATTAATTAAAAAGCCAAAAATGTACAGCAGTGTGAGATATGAATAGCTCTTTGATTTAATAAAAGGCAACGGCAGAAAGAAAAGTCTCCAGCCTGGATTTAAAAGCCGTGAGAGTAGCAGCAGAACTGCTGTTTTCTGCTCGTTTGTTCCAGATATTTGGAGCATTATAACTCGAGCTGTCGGCGGTCACTATGATATCAGTGAGCGTTAACGCTAACAATTCATCTGGAAACCTTAACGCGTATCACAAATGTAATCTAATTAATCACATCACCAAGTTTGACCCAAGGTTTCTCGAGTGCGGATATTGAACATGAATCACATGTTCAATATAAAATGGCAAAGACAGGGGAAGAATCAGCAACTGGTTAAGCAGAGGAAAGCCTTGGTGCAGGAGCAGAACGCGGGCCCCTCCCTGAGGACCTGGCAGCTGGATGGCATGATGTAGCCCCAACCCCCTCACTGCACTAAAGGTATAGCCTCTCTAGAGCAACCATTTGAATACTTCTAGAATTGTCCATGGTTGTGCAACTTGACACCCAAACTTATGTTTATATTTGATCCTAAAGACCCTGGTGTATTTGACCAACTCTGGATGAAGCAGCTCTTCTAGTGACGACAGTTTGGGTTGTGGTCACGCTATAGTAACCAGGAACAGATAGTCTTCCGGAGATGACTTCTCCTCTGCCCTTAGCGAACACGAAACCTCCACCTGTTGCATTGTTTGCTCAATCAAATGCTACTGAGCCACAGAAGAAGCCAAACCTTGATCCCATGCCCTCCGACTCCCTCCTTTCAGCAGCTTTTGACCTAGTGTGAATCAGAGAGGGAGGGATGTCACAGCTTAGATGCCATCAGTGAGGAGGATTTGCAGGTTTTAAGTCTCTGCTCTTTGGCCTCCTCACAGTAGGACTTCCTGGGGGCATGGGGCTGGTCCTTTGCACAAAAGTTAAACCTGCCTGCTGCAACAATGACACATTTAAGGCCTCCAAAGACATTGAACTTAGTTGGAGCGGTGAGCTGATCTCATAGTGACCAATGGGAAGTCATGCATTGAGAATGAGAGGATGCACAATGACACGCTAACATAGTGACACATATGTGACTGAGTGAGGTGACATGCAGTTAACTGATTTTATTTTGAGTGCTTTCGCGTTTAATCTGCCCAAAGGTTGTTAAAGGAATAGTTCAACAGAGAAACAGAGACACATGAAATGCCTCAAATCCTTTTTGTTAAATCCAACACAAATGTATAAAAAAACAACAGTTTGCGGTTTTATGAGCGCTCATGTCATATTTACTGGGGGAAATGTGAACCTGTGGACACCTTCCAAAGAAATCTACCTTACTGGAACACTCTAAAGCTCAATAATACATTTCATATTTGATTAAACTGAAGAAAAGTATGTATGGTTTGGGGTGAGGGGGTTGCTTCCCTACACCTGATTTTAATGACGATTTAGGGCAAGAGCCAGGGCCACTGTTAGCTAAACAAACATGAAATGACCAGCTATTGCTAGCTAGTTTAATTAGTAAAGTGCATCCATACTTAACCTTAGTTTAGTTCGTTTAGTTTATTTATTTTTTCCGAGCGTGTAAAACCAAAGAAAATACAAATGAAACAAAAGATGAGACAGACAAGATACAGTACTATACAAATGAATGCAATAACGAAATATTTAAATAATAATTGAATAATCTGTAGTATCATTGTCTGATAACAATAAACAACCTTAATCTGGTTGCTAATTTGGCTAGCAAAAAAACAGGCTTGTTTGTGATGTACTTCAGTGAAAAAATAAACAGCTGAATTCTTTGTGTCTTTGAATACAATTTAACACTCAATTCAGCTGATTTGTTTTTAGAGATTATAGTGCGGGTAAATATTTTTCCTTGCACTCTTTAAAAAAAGTTTCACATATTTTCCGTTTCACAGAGCCCGGCTAGCAGTTTTCCACTGCTTCTGGTCTTAATGCTAAGCTAACCACACCCTGGATTTACATTGATCTTCTCATTGGAATAATGAATAAAAACTAAAATATTATTTCCCAAAATGTTCCCCCTTGCTTTGAAGAAATGTGACAGCTGATGTAGCTATACTGTATCCTCTTCAGAATTAACCATCTTTAGATTAGCATGAATGCTTTTATAAGGATGCATTTCATTTACATTCAGAAGTGCCAGCTAATTACAAATCTCTCAATATGTCTTTTTTGTCATAATGAAGTGATATTGTTATTATCATCAAACCTTTATCATTTAATATTAACTAATCTTATGGTCAAAAATGACATTTCAGCTTCTCCTTCCACTCGCAGCTTTGATGACAATTTCATTATTATTATTAATATATGGGTCTTCATTTGCCCATAAAACCAGGACAATGAAATTGAAAGGCCCCTGTCCACAGCAAGCAATAATGGCTCCTTGTCCAATGGGAATTGAATGGAGGATAGCATCCCTGAGAAGCCTATTCTCTGGCCCAACCGGTCTCTCCCCCCCCCACCCCCGCCCCCCAGCCCCATTCTTCAAACAACACTGTGACTGACAGCTCCCTTTCACAAGACTCCGACTGGCAAGGAAGGGATTTAATTCCAAACCATTTGGTAGCATGGCATGATAAAGACGGGACCGACGTGTTTTATTGTCCGTAGGGGCGAGTTGTCTTTTTTATTTTTTTTTCATGTGATTTAATTTGTGTTTGGATTTTAGACTCTGTATTTATCAATTTCATATATAAAAAAAGTCACATTTAAGCAGTTATGTGATGACCCTCAGTCATAACACAACGTTTGTGTTCGCGTAATGTCGGATTTCAGACAATGGGAAAATAAGCCGTGATTTCACCTGCTTATTAAGCTGTAACCGTACATTTACCTGACAGCTGTAGTACTCAATTTAGTTTTGTTAGAATGTTTTTGGTTGAACAAAAAAAATCCTCTATATAAAATAGTCCACATTAGCTTAATTTAGCTTTAGCCATGACAACTGCAACATATAGATGATACTTAAATAATACATATTATAATATAAAAATACAAAAAAACAATTGTATCCACCACACATTGATACTCTTTAGTTACTGGGGATAGTAATCATTAGCAACTAGGAAGGACAAAATCACATGATATCATTATTTTATTGCCAGTGCGATCATTCATTTCATAATGATAAGCAAAAACTTGAATAGTCAGGACATCAGTATTTAATTTACAGGGGTAGACGTCATATTCACAAGAGGTGTACATGTTTTATTCATAATACATTTAAAACTAATTGAAGAAAACAAACAATGCTTTCTCTTTCCTTGTATTTGTTTAAATATTTAATCTGGCACTTTCGCTAATATCCAAACCTTCACAAAATGTGTAGGCTGCACTAGTTTAACAATAGCAACCTAACAAATGCAAAATGAAGGAATTGATAATGGCCCCAAAGTCATTTCCACGACCAATTTTCTTTTAAAATAGGAAACTGGACACCTTTGGTTTTTGGGCTGTTGGTTGAATAATACAAAATATTTTGCAAATGTTGTCGAGCAAATCATAAAGTCATGAGTAGGTAATCAAAAAGACAGCTCCACAAATGTTACAAGTGAGAGCCAACGACTAATTTCCCTCTCTCTGTGGATGTCAGCACTGGTGTCAAAGTCATCACAAACACATTTTGATTGATAGGTGAACCTCATCGTCATTGGCCTTCCTGACCTACATCCCTCGCTGCTCGCCCTCCGACCTTTGGCCCCGTGCTGTAACACATTCTGTTCACCAACCCACTTCCTCCTCAGCACAACAGTGTTGTCAAGCTCATGGATCTCCAGCTGAAAGAGGCAGCCGTTAAAGAGGGGGGCGGGCCTTAAAGACCATGCAGGGATTAGTCAGCGGCTCCACTGGTTTCCACCATCAACCACATTATTTGAGGAGAGGAAGAGGCAAACAGATGGTGGAGAGGTGCTTTGTGACATCGTGTGTGTGTGTGTGTGTGGCTGGCTGGCTGGCTGGCTGGCTGGCTGGCTGGCTCTGAGATCACTGCCAATTCCTAAAAAGCACAAAAGGGTTCAGGGAAGAATACATCTACTTTGTTACAAAATACCCTCCAACCAACCCCCTATTCCTCCTTGCCACATTTACACCAAGAACACAAGGAAGATGCCCACCTTTGATGGGTGGAGGGGGCTCCGAGGGCCAGCAGAAGCAGAGGAGCTGTTTACCCTGCACTTGGCTTCTGTTCAGTCCTCCACTCGCCCCACCCTCCTCAGGAAACCAACTCCCTTTGGATTGTTCCAGCCCATTCGGAGGTGTAACGATAACACCCCACCCTTTCACCCTTTTCACCTCCCCATCCTTGCCCCTTCATCCCCAGGGCGTCACCCCCTGTCACCCGCTCTCCTTCAGGGGTGGGGTGAGTGCTGCGCTGCACCTGTCCTGACCCGTCTAGACACCAGCGCCTGGCTTTGTCTCTTCACCGGGGGACAGGAAGAAGACGGGGAGACTGGGCGGAGAGGTTGGGAGGGTATGCGCAGGTTAAAAGTCAGAGTTGGAGGGTGAGGTTTGTTAGTGAGTATGGAGGAGACACTGCGGAAACAAGGGGCCGCCCTGCTGACCCCAGGGGCCCTGCGATGTAGCAGACACTGACATCATGGTTGCCATGGCAGTGACACATGTGCTTAGTTTAATGTGCTTTGTGTTTACCATACATGGAGCTTAGTGTACAAATGTTAATGTTTCACTTGGTGCAGGAAACTCTGGGTAAATGTGAGGGAAGCCATTTGGTTGATCCAGAGAGGAAGCATCAGCTCAACTCTCTCTCTCTCTCTTGCTCTCTCGTTCTCTCTCTCTCCCTCGGGGGCCAGGTACCCCTCGCCCGCTCAGAGACTCACCTCAGTGAGCTCCTGGAGGAGGTGTGCAACAGCATGAACGACTACGCCCTCCATGTTGACCCCGACACCCAGCACAAGCAGTACAAGAGGTTTGCTCCCAGGAGCGGCGGGGCCCCTGGGGACTTCCCCGACTTTAACCACTTCGAGTTTGGTGGCCCAGACGCATCCAATGCTCTAAAGTTCGCAGTGAGTGCAAACATACAGAATGAAAATTGTGTGTGTGTGTGTTCCAAGTTATTGCTATACTTTCAGATTGGATTGCTGCGAGGAAACATTTGCAGCACTGTCCAATCAAAAGCGAGTGTGTAGAGGATTGCACAAAAAAAGTAGGACTCACCCAAACATTTAACAGATAAAACAGATGTTTAAAAATCATGTTTGTTTCTACTACTGGAATGCTGAGGATCAGGACGCACCCTGTAGACGTGGTTATTGCAAACGGACTGAATTGAAGGTTTAAAAGCCAAGCTAATTTAAAAAGTCAGGGATCCTCGTCAGCTAGTTTCAAAATGGCGGCAAATGTTTTGTCTGGGGTTCAGGATCCAACATTTATTCAGCTTCTACCTAATCTCGTGTGTGGTCTCTGCTTCGTGTTTCTCTCAGTGTGAGACGCTGGTGGATGAGCTGGAGGATGTGATCATCTTGTTGTTCAGACGGGACACGGAGCATGTGAGCGAGGAGTTGTGCAGCAGAGTCTCAGGTACAGCGCTCCATCCTATCACACAGCACACACACTCCCCCTCTGTGACGGAGTGGTCTCACTCTCAGCTGAAGGAGGCTCCTTCCCCCAGCTGGGGGAGTGCATACGGGGAGAAGCTTCTGCAAGAACTCCCCTCTGACAGAAACAGGAACTGTCCCAACTTTTCCTAACCAGTTTAGAATCAATAAACGGGGTCAGGCAGTCTGGTTTAGTCAGGACACATGCAGACTTCCTGTTGGAGGGTTTGATAACTTCCTGTTGGAGGGTTTAATAAGTTCCTGTTGGAGGGTTTATTAACTTCCTGTTGGAGGGTTTAATAAATTCCTGTTGGAGGGTTTAATGACTTTGTGTTGGAGGGTTTATTAACTTCCTGTTGGAGGGTTTAATAAATTCCTGTTGGAGGGTTTAATGACTTTGTGTTGGAGGGTTTAATGACTTTGTGTTGGAGGGTTTACTAACATCCTGTTGGAGGGTTTCATAACTTCCTGTTGGCGGGTTTAATAACTTCCTGTTGAAGGGTTTAATAAGTTCCTGTTGAAGGGTTTAATAAGTTCCTGTTGGAGAGTTTAATGACTTTGTGTTGGAGGGTTTCATAACTTTGTGTTGGAGGGTTTCATAAATTCCTTTTGAAGGGTTTAATAACTTCCTTTTGGAGGGTTTAAGAACTTCTGGTTGGAGGGTTTAATAACTTCCTTTTGGAGGGTTTAAGAACTTCTGGTTGGAGGGTTTAATAACTTCCTGGATGAGGGTTTAATAACTTCCTGTTGGAGGGTTTAATAAGTTCCTGTTGGAGGGTTTAATGACTTTGTGTTGAAGGGTTTAATAACTTCCTTTTGGAGGGTTTAAGAACTTCTGGTTGGAGGGTTTAATAACTTCCTGGATGAGGGTTTAATGAATTTGTGTTGGAGGGTTTAATATTTTCCTGAATGAGGGTTTAATAACTTTGTGTTGGAGGGTTTAACCTGTTAAGCCCCAAGCCTGTTTTTCAGGTCTCAGGCTGGAAAATGACATTCCCAGAACAAATGACTATATCTTCACTTCTAAAAGGGGTAAATGAATAATCTTTTTTTTCAAAGCAATGATGAACCTGTGAGTTGGATGTAGAAGAGTCAGAATCAAAATAGATTTTTTTTTATTTTAAAGTAAATTCAGATTGAACATAGTAAAAGAGAATTAATTATAGTGTCCGTCCAAAAAAAAACATTACTTATATTATTATATTATATTACTTTATATATGAAAACCACCCTTGAATGATGGGATCGGAGACTAAGGGCGCGTTCACACCTGCCTTGTATAGTCCGGTTGAATCGAACCCTGGTGCGTTTAGCAGCTTGGTGCGGTTCGTTTGGGTCGGTGTTAACACAGTCCGAGACCTCTGAAGTGAACTAAACAACCGGACTCTGGTCCGCTAAAATAGGTGGTCTCGGAGCGCTTGCTTGCGAGCTCTGGAGCGGTTCATTGCTGGTGTGAACGCAGTCCGCACCAAAACATAGGAAGCATAGTATGTACGTGTCACAAGAATGCGGATGTCTTCAAAATCTTTAGCGAAAGAGTCTTTCAAGACATTGTTTAATTAAAGAGTGAAGCAGATTGAAGTGTTGAACAGTGTCGTGTAAAGTAAAAATTATCCGTCAGCTACATAAAAGTAAGAACACCTGTCGTCGGTGAAACGCCCCTCCTTACTGCAGAACGTCTCTCATTATGTAATAATGTTTTTTAACGGACGTTGTCTGATTATATAATC
The DNA here is from genome assembly GCA_036324585.1 of Champsocephalus esox. Classification (NCBI taxonomy): domain Eukaryota; kingdom Metazoa; phylum Chordata; class Actinopteri; order Perciformes; family Channichthyidae; genus Champsocephalus; species Champsocephalus esox. The sequence continues at coordinate 6,347,956 of CM070481.1, forward strand.
ATATGCGCAGGCCGTTAGTGTCTGTTGATCTCCAGATTAACAGCAGCATGAGAATAACCTGCCGAAAGTGCCGATGCTCCATGGCGGAGGCTCCGGTAGAAATTGCCGTTTTTACCCCCTTAATGTCTGACCAATGGTTGAACAGCATTTCCGTGCACATGACTTGTGTTTAAAGTTTATAGTCCGTTTGAATTTTGCCCATGTGAACGCAAACCGAACCTTCTGAAAAATGAAACAATGTAACAAACTGTCGTCTGGTGCGCACCAGAGAGCGGACTATTAGGTGTGAACGCACCCTAAAAGCTTCAGGAATCCAAACTATAACATATAAGTACCCTGTATCAAGATTGAGGCAAAACAAGCGACATTTGACCTTTTCAAAGAGATTTAGAAGAAGAAAAACCCGCTTCTGGGGTCATGTGGGTGCATTATCCCTATCTCTGTCCCCCCTCGGTCGATTTTGATAATTGACACCTCTTTTGAACCGAGAGGAAGTTCCTAAAATCCATCTAAACATTACCCATTGGTGAATGAGTGATGAGTAGCCAGAATGCCCAAAACCGAAAGCTGTCATCCACTCTCGTAGCAGTTAATATGAAATCCCCATTATTGACATAAATATGAAGATGGGTTATCAGTAATCATTTCAAAGTGACACAGACACATTGGATGAACCTTCAGCAGTGTTGTATGTGTTGTAATGCCATTGAACGCAACTTTTGATCAGAAAACAGCAAAGGTAAGACTCATTTTCCGTTTTGGTCCTGTAAAGCTACGTTGCGGGTTGTCTGGGTTTGCTTCCCCTGCCGCGAGTGTTGGTCGCTCAGTGATGATACTTATACCCCTAGAATATGTACTCCTTCCTCGCTTGACCTCAAAAGGTCAAATAGTCAACTCTAACACGAGTGAATGGAGGTTCATCTGGAGAAACCGTCTTGAGGTAAATCTGCCATTTGCTGCATTCCTGGAGCTCCGACAAACAATACATTTTGACAGGGTTTTCCTTATAGCCACACTAGCACCAGCAATCCAGTATCTTTGTCGCAAGCTAGATAGCATGTGGTTACGACCACCGTGTCCCACATCTTGGTGTACTTGCTGTAGAATGATGTCAGAAATGTGAAGATCTTTTGCCAATATAGCAGGATGTTTAGATTCTTCAGGCATTGCTGCTCTACTGAGACGTCCTCCCACTCTCAGAACACTATCTTCAAGTACTAGGTTGAGCTTGTTGATGTGACTAGTCCTTTTCACACCTTCTCCCTTTTGCAAGCCTCTGATTTCATCAGGAAACCTTTTTCTTTGGCAAAAGCAGATAATTTCTTTCTCAGCTTTTCGGAGGTCCTCAATAGAAAGAAAACCAGAGACCACCTGAGCCTTGATAGTCTGCATTTCCTTTTTCATCTCTCGGTCTTGTTGTTCCTTATTTAAGCCAGACTGAGCAAGAGTCAGACTCAATTGTTTACTTTGGGGCTGAACTGCTCCTGATGATCCTCTGCACACTTTCTAAGGGCAAAACTAGCACAACTTGGCGACGATGTAGCTCCAAACAGATGTGCAACCATTCTGTGCTCTTCTAAGTTCTGATGATGATCTCCATTTGGCCACCAAACCTCAACAGATCTGAATCCTCAGCTGGTACTCGAACCTGATGGAACATGGCTTCAATGTCTGCCACGAGTACAACAGGTTCCTTTCTGAATCTTGTCATGACTCCAACCAGCGTGCTGGTAAGATCTGGTCCCTGTAGGAGCTGCGCATTCAGCGATGTTCCCTGGAACGTAGCTGCACAGTCAAATACGACCCTGATCTTTTTCTTCTTTGGGTGGTATACACCGTGGTGTGGTATATCCCATACCCTGCCGTCACTGCGTTCCAGATCCACAACTGGCACTTTCTCTGCATAGCCCTTTGAAAGGATATCATTCATGAAAGTGTAATCAGCATGAAATGAAGCATCTTTATCAAACCTTCTCTTGAGGCTCAGTGTACGTTGTTCTGCTACTCTCCTATTGTTTGGCATACTAACATCCCTTTTCCTTAAAGGTAAACCAATACAGTAATGGCCAACCATCAATTTAGCGGACTTTGTGACGTACTCCATAAAGTGACAGTCCTCTCTTGACGGTCCAATCTGCTCATCCTGACTGCATTCAGGGAAATCAGCCTTCAGCTGCTGCTTCCACAGATCTTCAGGGTTTGCAACAGATATCCTATTGACAGTGACATCTGGCTGTCTACACGTAATTTCACTACGCCTGTCTCCTCTGAGAGGTCCATTGACAGTCCAACCCAGCATAGTTTTGACTGCATATGGGCCCCCGTCTACACTCCGTAACATTAACATTAGTCCCAATCAATAGGTTCACATCTGAATCAATCTCAGTAATCATTACATGTTTCAGGTGAGGCCATCTCTGAAGTTCTTTCTGCCGAGGAATGTTGCCTCGATGAACTGGCATAGTTTTCTGGGTGTAGGTTCCAAAATGGCAGGACGTTGATTTGTTTCTGTCTCTGTTTGTGTTTGTCTCATTCTCGTTCTTCTTGTGCATACTGACATTTTATAATTTTTAATTAGCTTTTTTAGACCTGTTTTTAAATTGGTCTGCTGCGCTTTTAAAAACGTTTTAAAAGCTTAAGTGTTTGGGCTGTTTTGTGCCGGTGCCTCGCTGTGACTGGATTGTTTGCTCTCTGCCTGAGCGGTCGCTCTTTCGGACTCTGGATTGCTGTCTGTCCTGCCGTGCTGTCGGGGGCTGATTGACCTGAGCTGCGGATCCTGAATTGGGTGTGTTAAGGCACAATGTTGCCTAAAGCTACACTTGTGTTCCCTTTTTTCCTGGGATTAATTGTCAGCCCGCATGTCGGCAAAACTGACGGATTGCCTCCCAGCAATATCTCTGTTCACTTCGGACATTCGGATGGTGGAACCTCTGGAGCGCTGACTCCATCGGATAGTTTTTACCAAAAGCTGACGTTTCATGGCACGAAATGCGCTCTCCCGTATGCCCTTTTTACTCTGGACTCGCTAATATCGAAGGATCGGAGCAGCCCCGCCCCCCCGAGGAGCGACGCGTCCAGAGCCCATGTGAAAAAATCATCTTCCAGACTGTTAATATTGTTACTGCTTTTACTCTCTGGTAACGTTAACATGAACCCTGGTCCTGAGTGTTTCTCTGCTTCCCTGCATCATTTGCCAACTCCGAAAGAGTTTAGCTGTAGGCAAGGATTGGGTTTTCTGCATGTTAATGCTAGAAGCCTAGTGCCCAAATTAGATGTTTTCAAGACCTGGTTTTTAGTTGCCAAGCCTGATATTGTTGTAGTTTCTGAAACCTGGTTAAAACCGTCTGTCACTGACACTGTTATTCACATTGATGGATATAATGTGTTCAGAGCAGATCGTAAGGGCAGAGCTGGTGGTGTTGCAATATACACTGCTGAGAAACTACAGTACTCAGTCCTTCACTCAATCTCAATTCCAAGGCAATTTGAGTTTCGAGCAGTCCAAATAACTATAGCAAATGCTCCTCTCACTGTTATTGGCTGTTATAGGCCTCCATCGGCCATCATGGATGCAACTACTACTGAATTGTTGTCTACGTTTTCTTCTGAAATCATATTATTGGGTGATTTAAATTGTGACTGGTTGAGTGATACATCTTCACAGTTTAAGCAGGTTTGTGATTCTTTGAACTTAACTCAGCTTATTGTTAGTCCCACTAGAATAAACCCTGCCAAACCCAATAACGATGTGTCTGTTGGTGTTTTTCCTAATGATATCAGCGACCATTGCACTATTGCTTGCGTTAGGAGCACTAGGTTGCCCAAAGCCAAGGGCCTTATCGTGCTCAGGCGCTGCTTCAAAGCTTCAAACACTTCTCTGAGCAGGCTTTCCTACACGATCTGGCGGAGGTTAAATGGCACTTCATAGTGTTAATTCCATCTGTCGATGTTGCCGTCCAATTTGTTATTGATCACTTTTTATCGATTATTAATAGACATGCCCCCCTTAGAAAATTCAGAGTCAAGAATAGGAACACTCCATGGTTTACTAGAGAACTATCGGATCTAATTCATGATCGAAATAAGCAATGGTCCTTAGCTAGAAAGTGATGACTGGCTTCTTTTTCGTGTCCTCAGAAATAAATGTTCAGCCCTTATTCAAACAGCTAAAGCTGATTACTATCTGAGCTTAACCACTGATTGTTTTAATGACCATTCCAAGTTCTGGAAAACAATTAAATCATTTCAGAACAAGAAGGTTTCTAGTTTCCCAAAAAAACTGAAGGTCAGTGATTCTTTTATTTCAGATTCAGATGGTATGGCTAATGCTTTCAATGCTCACTTCAAAAAGGCTGGTCACATGTTTGATGAGCAAAGTCATGACTCTCTAAATGGTCGTACTCACAGCCCTAGTCAAGAGATGAACTCCCCTCTTTTTGATTTAGCTTATTTCTCGGTCTCTGAAGTCTTACAGGGTTTGCAATCAATTGATCCTAAAAAGTCTGCCGGGCCTGACGGCCTCGACCCGTTCTTTTTAAAAATTGCAGCTCAGATTATAGCACAACCAGTAACTGATATTTGTAATCTCTCCCTGTCCACTCACACACTGCCAGCTGTGTGGAAGCAAGCTCTGGTATCGCCCCTCTTGAAAGCTGGAGATCCCACAGAGTTAAATAACTATCGTCCTATCTCAAATCTTTCTGTGTTATCAAAGATTCTTGAGTCCCTAGGTTCTACTCAGCTAAAACTTTTTTGAAATTGGCATGTTCAACTCACACATGTATTCAAACTCTTCCATGACGTTGCAGCATCCTCTCAGAAAGGGACCGTAAGCTTGCAGAGCTCGCACATCTTCTACTCTTATTGGCTGCCATGAAAGAGCCTTTTCCATGGAAGCTGAAACTATTTTCTGTGCATTACCAAAGTGCTCCTGTAGCAAAGCCTTTGCTTTGGCATATCCTCTGTCATGGGCCATATGCTGACAGCTTCTGACAAGCTCCGAAGGCTGCCCCCTGGTGTACTGTTCGAGAAAATACAGGCGGTCTTTAGGGTTGTGAGTCTTCTCCTCAATGCTGTGCTCAAAAGCTCATATGAAAGCTTGATATGGAAACGGAGAGACATCAACAATCTGAATTTCTCTTTAAGGCAGAAAAGAAAGAGACTGTTGCTGAACCAACATGGACGTTATTTCATTTTGTCTTTCTAAGACTTTAAGTAATGGGTTCTGGGCACTGCTGCTTGGTGCCAGTGCTGCTGGGTGATTGCTTTGGTGCTGTAACTGTGGATGTGATTGTGATGAACTTTGATGTGTACTGGCCTCCGAGCTTCTTGTGGCTTGATGTTGCAGATGTCCATATTCTGCTTTCTCTGTGCGAAAACTGTACGTCAGACTGGCTGTTTGTGTCAGGCTCAAATGTTTTTGCTCCAGCACTGAGTGTGGCTTCCTTTCGTCCCCTTTCCAAATAAGAATTCATGCCACTGGGACTCACAGATGTGTTACTTGCTGCACGAGACCTTCCAGAGCGTCTTAGCACATTCATTTTAGCCATTGATGCGGTTATTTCCATTTCCAGTTGCTCCCTCTGTTTCCTGAGCTCTTCCTCTTGTTCATCCAATGCATGCTTGTCTTTTAGTAACATTTGTCGTGCCATGAGAGCGGCCATGTCAGCCTCAGCTTTGATGCATGATGATGTAGCTGAAACACTGGACCTGGTTCCAGCAGAGCTCCGCTTGCAAGACACAATGCTTCCTATGTTTGAAACACTGTCGCTTGGTTTTATTTCCTCTTGTGCTTCAGAAGTTTCAAAAATGTTCCCAGTGTTTTGAAACATGAGACTTGTGTAACAGGGTGGTTTCTTTAACCAGTGGAATGAAATGCTCCAGTTGAGTCTGTGTTTGCGAGGCGTTGTCCTCCCTTTGCATGAGACCCTCCATTGTTTTAATCACACTTTTCATTTTGTGAACCTTTTTATTGACGTTCCTTTGGAAGCTTTTCCATTTTATTTGAGTATCGACTCTCTCTTTTGTTCATCCATTTTTGCCACATTGACATCTGAATTTGATCCACTTATTGACATATCCCTTTTAATGTTTTAATGAATGAACAACACATGCTCCAATCCACTCAGCCGAACACTCAATAAATCACTGCTGCCGATAATAAGCAACCTCTAGCGGCACAGACCAACACACGCAAGCAACACGTCAGTCCCCAATGGCACGCAGCAGTAACTTATTCACACTGTGTTCTATCAAACATGTACACAGCATGAATGAAGAAGTGACGTACCGCTCGCTCCTGGTTCTGTGTGGAATGTCCGTCAGTCTTTCTCCTCCCGGCAGTACGCTGAAGTTTCCTTAATCCGCTCTCCAATACAGCGGCGATCACGGCGTTTCAATGTTTCCTTTTAACTCCACAGTGTCACAGATCGATCCTAGGAATCTCCGTATATATCCTTAATTTCCGTAGATCCACGCTGTGGTACAAGACTTTTTGTTGACTTAATATTGCGGCAGTAATATCCAAACAAAGTGCCGCAAGGGATTAAACGAGAGAAAAAACACTGGACGCGCAAAAACTCAGTCTTTCCAAAAGAATGCGTTTAACCTTTTATTTCCAAGGCAAACATTCCATATCCATGCGTAGGCCTATATTCCTGTTGGAGGGTTTAATAAATTCCTGTTGGAAGGTTTAATAACTTCCGGTTGGAGGGTTTAATAACTTCCTGGATGGGGGTTTAATAACTTCCTGGATGAGGGTTTAATAACTTCCTCTTGGAGGGTTTAATAACTTCCTCTTGAAGGGTTTAATAACTTCCGATTGGAGGGTTTAATAACTTCCTGGATGGGGGTTTAATAACTTCCTGTTGGAGGGTTTAATAACTTCCGGTTGGAGGGTTTAATAACTTCCTTTTGGAGGGTGTAATAACTTCCTGTTGGAGGGTTTAATAACTTAGCAGCAGCACTCCCCTCACACAGGATAGCTCTATAATATTGCTTTGAAAAAGGTCATGGAGAATGAGCTGAATTAAAATAGTTGAAAAGTATTTGTAATATTAATAGCTTTGATAAATGACCCACATGCTTTGTTCAAAAAACATTTAACATTGGTCTTTTCGTTGCTTGTTTCTGATTTCAATATTTTCATTTAGTTGAATGCCTTCCCCTTTTCTACGGTATTCAAAAATGACCTTGCACAGTGAACTCCGGTGGTTATTGAATCATTTGTATTGCTGTTTCCATACTGAACACTCACTTCAGGGTGTTTCACTCACACTCAGAGTGCAAGTCCCCTCTTTGTGTTTGTCATAACTCAACATAGCACCACCTTTTCACTCATCTATTATTACTGTTGTCATTTATATTGGGAATTATGATTATCAGAGAATTGCAACAACTGAAACTCTCTTCAGTTTCAGTTGTTGCACTTGGCCGTGGAGACATAGCTTTCTGTATGCTGTGTGCCTCTTTTGCAAAAGATTAAAGCCAGGTGGACATCTCTTTGACTAGTTAATTCCAAGAATTTCCACCACACACTCGAGTCATTAACTATTTGTGTTTTTCTGATTTGATTTCAGACTACTGTAAAGACAGCAGTCACACTAACGAGGAATTGTAGAGCTTCAAAGGACGGAGGCGGGACCAGCTTTGTTGCAGAGATCACAACAAATCAAATAATATTTCAAATAATCTGTTTTTGACAAATTACTGACCTTTTGTAATAAATAAAAAAATCTAATGTTGAAATCCATTATGTGCATATTATTTCTTGTAAATAGTGTTGTCAGCAGCTGCTTAAATGGGAAATAAATGAATGATAGAATTAACCATCATATGTGCCATCCAATCTACACTATAATTACAAAAGTGTGTTTATCTCACATTCATTTGTGTTCTATCTTTTGTTATAAATATAGTGATTTATTTGTCATGCTCTCTGAACAGTTCCGATGAGGTACATACAGGAACAGAGATTCAGTATTTAGATTATTTTCTGAAGTAAAAGTAGGAATACTACAGTGTACATTTTGTTTGTTATAAGTACAAATTCTGCATTCAAATAAAGTACCAACAGTTAAAATACTCATTATGCAGAATGGCCCATTTAAGCACCATTAGATATGATATGATAGTGTCACATGTACTTTATTGATCACAATTTCAGATATGTTTTGTCATAGCAGCATTTCCATTACACATTAATATAATATTAAATGTACATTTCATTAAATAGAAAATAAATAATTAATTATTGTCTATTTTAATTACTAATGCAATAATTGTCTCATCACTTGGTAAGTGTGTGGTTTATTTAAATGACTTTATGGGTAATTCTGCCTATAATAATATATGATAATGTATATCTTTTGTATTTATAATATAAATCTGCAAAGTAACAAAATGTTAAATAAATATAGTGAACTAAAAAGTACAATATTTGCCTACAAAATGTGGTAGAGTTAAAGTATAAAGTAGCATACTGTAATAAATACTACAAGTACCTTAATGTTTTACTTGAGTACAGTACTTGAAAAAATGTACTTGGTGACTTCCCATCACTGGGAACAAATGTATGAATCCAGAAGGTTCAGTCCGTGTATGATAACAGGTTTCAGGCTGTACCGACTGGAGCACGTCCAACAACCCGGGGTCTGATGGCCAGCTGGTTGCTGATTGGCCACTGAAGCTTCTCCTAATATAATCAAATATTCCTAAAGTTTCTCTACGGCACAACTCCCACCACTGTGGGGGGGAGATGTCCAACTTCCTCTCTGTGGCTGCATGACTGGGTGAGAACCAGAGAGGTGAGAACCCAACAGAAGAGGCTTCTCAATTCTTAAATGTCCCCTCCTCGACTCCTATCCTCGAGACTTACGGTACGTCCACACAGCAGCTTTTCAAAAATCTTGAAAATCTTGGAGCTGGGCGTGTCTGACAGCTTGGGGATTTTTTGCGAGCAATGCGACCAAAAACCAATCACATGAATCTCCCGCCCCCGACATACAAAGCAAAAAACCCCGGGGATTTTATGCGGGCAATATATATATATATATATATAAACTCCCCAAACAGGCGAAAACCTACCAGTTTCACCCACTGTCTCTGCCACCTCCCTCCATGCCTGGTTCCTCCGGTTTGTATCCCGTTAATAGTTCTGGTCGTAAAGAACCGGGTGATTTGCTACCGTAATTTCTCGTTTGGAATATGAGGAAATGAACTGCGGTCTGGTTCTCCCTGCTTACACGCGGTCAGATTTGCATAAACCTGTTTGATTGGCTGGCGCTTCCAGCTCAGCTTCAAAAGTTGAACATTGCTCAACTTTGGAATCCTGGAAATCCTGGAAATCTTCGCTTCGCTCCCCCACAATGCAGTTCGGCAAAAAGCGAGGCAAAGTGACGTCATCCCCATTCAAAGTCAATGGGCAGAGAAGCGTTGGAAGCGGTGGAAGATTCGTCTAAAGCTGCTGTGTGGACGTACCGTTAGTCCCGCCCGCAGGAGATGCGAGCGGAGGACTGAGGAGGGGAACCGAGGAGAGAGGAGGGGAAGCAGCAGGCAGTAGCCATTTCTCAATTGCGAGGATGCTTGCTTGGTAGCACATATCTTCCGAGTCACTTCCTTCAGAAGCTAGGCAAGAATCCTTCCTGGCATTCGGAAAACGAGGAGTGGAACAGGCTAGCAAGTGTGCAGGTGTGCGTCATATGAGAGGCCCCGCCTTACATTTTCCGCCACAGATTTGGGGAAATTGGTCCGTGCGCAAAGCATTGTGGGGATTTGAAGGACGCGAAGTCTACCCATGTGCAGCCTCGAAATTACCCCCAAACCAAGGACGCAGCCTCGGTGGAATTCCAAGTATGCTGGAGATTGGAACAGTCCTTCGGCGGCACTCGACGACGTAGTATCCTTGAAATATTGGCTTGGAAGCCAGTATCCTCGAGATTGAGAAACGGCCAGTTAGAGAAATGAGAACTCTCCTCTGAACGGTCATTTTAAAGAGACGTCCATTAATGATGACAGGAGGCACAGCAGCCCTCTGTCTGATGGACAGATGTGTTCATGACGACTTCTATGTTTACTTTAAATTCATTGAGTGCGGTATAATGAGACAATACCAGGCTACAGATGCGGACACACACACACACACAAATATATTTATATAAATATATACAATTTTTAAAGCATGAGAGCACTCTCATAATAACGTAACACAATCAGAGACTGTATATATCCCCCCCCCCTCTCTCTGGTCGCTGAAATGGGGAATTGAAATTACGGGCCAAAAGTTGTATTTACAAGTATTAAAAGTAAGCATAGGACACCAAACCAACTGAGACCTGTCTGTCCGCCGCATCTGCGCACTGTACAACACACACCTACACACTGTACAACACACACACCTACACACTGTACCACACACACACCTACACTGTACCACTCACACCTACAGCTCCTAAAGCATAATCAGGCTACAACCGTTGTGTATTGTATTATGTGAAGCACTAAATGGTTTGTTTGTAGATATCTACTAAACTAAAGCAAATAAAGAGAGTAGGCCTGTTCTACTGAGTGATATGTATTATACACACTGCTCTGCTTTCTGCACGGACCTCACAGCTGTTCTCTCTGGAAACATCGCGTCGCGATGAAAGCAGTTTCTAAAATAATATCCAGGGGATGCATGCAGAGCTGTCATTGGCTGAGATAAGGCCGTGCGTCACGCCTCCACCGTTCCCGGAAATGCATCGCGAGGAGCCGTGGAGGAACCATCAGGCCGTTTCTCAATCTCCAGGATACTGGCTTCCAAGCCAATAGTTCAAGTGGCGCGGCAGGACCGTTCCAATGTCCGGCATACTTGGAATTCCACCCAGGCCGCGTCCTTGGTTTGGGGGAAATTTCGAGGCTGCACATGGGTAGACTTTGTGTCCTTAAAATCCCCACAATGCTTTGCGCACGGACCAATTTCAAAAACCCTTGCGGAGAATGGCTGAACCGACGCAGCACACATTTAAATGTAAGTATGTAGTGGCGTAGAACATGTGTTGGTAAATATGTTACTTTGTTACATTTGTTTGTTATCACCAAAAATGTGTTCCGTGAAAGTAAAGCAAGTTCATAATTAGATAGACATCGTGAGATATTTATTTTCGGTACAGTTTATGTTAAAACCGTTAGAGAGAGTGGCACACTTGTTAGCCTGTTCCATTCTTCTTCGTTTTCCGAAGCTGTGGCTTGGAAGCATACTTGCTTCGTTTCTGAAAGAAGTGACTTGTAAGTACGTGACTACCAAGCCAGCATCCTCGAGATTGAGAAACGGCCTCAGTGTATCCTTGGTTATAGCTCCTCCAGAGAGCCTCCTCGACGCTCGATCCTCGGTCCTCGGTGTGCATTTAGAGAAATGAGATGTCCTTCAAAATGGTGCGCCGAAATGAATTTCCTGGTCACTACCGGAGGACCGAGGAGTCGAGGAGTTGAGGATGGGAAATTTGAGTATTGAGAAGCCTGTTTAGAGTGACACGTCCTAAAACCCGGAAGTAAGCTGCGCATGGGTTCCTTAAAAAAAAAGCGATGCAATTTCTCCATAGGATCTATCGACCATAAATCTATTGATTCGATTTATGATTAGAAAATTATAAAAGTAGGGTAGACATGTGGAGATTATTCGACTGAACAAAATTCGATCCGTCTCTTAAATGTGTGTCAACCACAGACCTGATTTCCAGCTATTTTCCAAAATCCTATTGAGAAATTGCATTGCTTTTTTGTTGAAGGAACCCATGCTCAGCTTACTTCCGGGTTTTAGGACGCGTCACTGTGGCACTCTATTTGCTCTGTTAATAAGAGTAAGTTCACTTTAGAGATACATACTTACTTTTTTGTCACGAAAAAAGTCATAGTTTAGCTCTTATAAACTACAGGCCATCGGAAATCATGTACCATACAGGTGTTGTCTTTATTCACCAACCAGGCAGCTTAGAGGTGCAGGAATGAGTCCTTTAACCTGAACACGAGTCAGCATTTTGCCACTTCCTGTTCACTCATTTTATCTGAATGTGTTTTTGGATGTTATCCTGAAAAAAGGTCTGTGGATAACACAAGTGTTGCTCTACGACATAAAATACGTCAGTAAATACCTTACTAGGCGAAGTTTGAAACTTCTATGTGTCTTAAAAACAAAGGTGGCTTAACACCATCACAGCAGACACATTAGCCGCCTTTAGCTTAGTGGTGAGGATGTGCGGCCATGCGATCAGGAGGTAGTGTGGAATTAGAAAGAAGCCAGCCTTACCAAACCACAGTGGTCAACAAAGAGGGTAGGCTATTAACCAATACAAAAAACAGTCTGAAGGGGTCCTCAGACTCCTTTTTCAGATGCTCTGAGAAGGTTTCATTTATAGATAATAACGCTGTTAACATTAGCAAACACAAACTCTAGCGTGAGTCTGAGCCATGTGCCACTGCAAGACAACTTTGTGCAGGTTGTGCATCTTCCAAAGCAAAAAACACAACCTCAACCTGAGATCAGCTGCCCCCCCGCAGCAGGACGTCTACCTCCCTCCCTCCCTGCCGCTTTAGTTTCCTTTCTGCCCAGGGATTGAAGACACAGTAGGATCCATACAAGCTCATTGTTTAGCTGCCTGTTTAGAAGTGTCTAGAAGCCCAGCTTCCACCCCTGACAGATCAAGGGTTACCAAGGTGCTGACTGCTAACAGCGTGACAGACAACCCTCACACCCGTTAAATGCTCATTTCCCACAGCCCATTGATGGACCACTGGGTCTTCAGTTTACTTCAGTAGAGCCGCTCTGAGGGCATAGACAGTCTTATTGGCAGAGGGACCTAAATATTATATAGCGGAACTCTGAGGCTAGCTAAAGGGAAATTCCAATGTCACACAAACTGGGTCTGTTGTTGGTGGTTCTGTCTATTGTTCGACATCTGGGGACACAGAGAGATGTGTCACAGTTTGAAGAGCAACACCCAGTTCTAATGTTGATCTGCTGTTCTGACAGGTTCCCTGTGTTCCCATCCCGTGATTATAAGCTCTTTTTACCTGGAGATAAAGCCGTTTAGATTGGGATAAAGTGTTGGGTGTTTGTCTCGTCATCATTTGACTAGTTTTTAGTAATGTTATCGTGTACCCAGATACCTGCAAGTACTTTGGAGATGACACGGGTCTGTGAGTGAACTCCTTTCCCCTGAATCAAAGTCCTGTCCACCACCCTGACCTCCATACCTCTGCCTTATGCCTCCTGAAGGACACTATGCCCTGCATTGTCAGTGAACATTGACCTAGGACATAAATAATCAGGTGCACAATCGTTCAATACGGATCAAATCATTCTAATCTGGTTATTGATGGTTAGGAAGAGCAACATTTGTGAAGCATATTATACTATCAGTTACTTTAGGCTCTGTACTGCATGAGCTCAGTGTCTGGAGAACATGATGACCATATGAGGTGTGACTATTTCCTCAACTCTTGTTTTTCATGAGAATTAACATTTACTTGCTGAATAGAACACTTGGAAACAAAGTGTGATTTTGTATTCTTGTATCCTTCTCTTATAGCATAAAGTTTGATCACTGAGCTGCAGCATTAACTTGTATTCTAACAAGATTAAAATATATTTGTCCTGGAGATTAGCATAGTTAAGTCTCCCTTTTTTTGGCTTTTGGGGCGGCTGCAGCAGGCTTTGATCAGTGTTGCGCGGCGAGGCCCCGGCTTGGGCTGGCCATCCAGGGCCACAGTGTGAAATTGGTCTGATGTCATCCCCCATTCTCCACCTTCCCCAGCTTTTAGTGGCCGTAATTATATTTCCGCCACAGAGCCCCCCGTCCCCTTCATTCCATATTCCAAGTTTTACTAGGAAGCATTTAGAGGACTATGGCTAAATTACTCAGGGGGGGGGAAGGGGTGCTGGACGGCCCGTCTTTTGTCTGACAGAGACATAGGGGACATCAATACTTTTTAATATGTACTTTTCTTTTCTCTGCTCCTCTGCCCTTTGCCTCTGCTTGCTAGTTTTATGACAAGGAGATGGAAGAATTTAGGGTAAACAAGATGGGAGTTTTTATGTTTTACCCATGATACTTTGCACAAAGCCAGGACACAGCAGCACATGGACAGATTCAGCAACATTTGACCATGCTCACAGGCGGAAACCCTGTGTTCTCTAAAGTGAAGCCAACGCAATATTGCCTGACCCTGCATTCTCTCTAATGGCCAGCAGGGAGCAAATCCTGTGGTTGTAAAAATAAATCTGATTGTAGAGAAGTCTATGAGGAAAATAACCCTCCTCTTCACTTTGTCCATTTAGTAAACAATGTCCCCCTTCAGAGTGAAACAGATGATATTGTAATGAATGCATTAGAGCTACCTGCTGCCCAGTTTTTGTGTTGTCCAAGTTCTTGTCTTCCAACCCTAACCCTCTCACAGAGTTTTCATAGTTAATTGTGACAGTCGTCTTTGAGAATGTGGTTTGCTTGTGATTAGCTACAGCCTCTCATGACCTTGGTTAACATTTTTTATAAAAACCAGTGTGTGATGTCATGGTGAGTCCATCCACTAGTTGTTTTATCTTTACGTTTCATTCTCTGTTACCGCAGTCTTTGGAGAAATACAGTTTATAAATGGAACACCAAAATAAAAAAGTGCCTAACTTACGGTACTATATTTAGCCAGATTTGTTTTAATATATAATATTAGTATTTGATTTTAAATATTTTAAACCTGTGCTGTTTGGATAGACCGGCAGTCCCAGCAGTGTCTGATGATGCTCCTACTAAATGTTGCTGCTCCGTTTTCACGATGTTCCCCATGATGCTGCTTAAGCATTGAATTCCTTAAGAGAATGTACGATCAGCAAGTGATGATAAAAACCAAGAGTAGCAGTGATGAGTTAACATTACATTGCATTTAAGTTAAGACTTTTTCTTCTTTTTCTTTTTCAAACAATTCCATGAAATCATTGGAAATCGACGATCGGGCTCGATATATGGTTAGATATAGCAGTAGGCGATCGATTCGGTTCATAGATGAGAGTAACATCTACATCACTTTACGGCCCCGCCAACTTTTGGGGGAAACAACGCTGTCATTTGAACGGCGATCAAGCCTGAAGCCACAGAGCTCTTCCTTTACTTTCCTTTGTTCTTAGAGGAAGTACAGAAACACTGAACTCTGGATTTGTTTGAGGTGCAATGCAATAAAGGTCTCAAAACAATTATTTACCACCTCGCTCATGAGAGTAACAGCTGGCAGAATTACGGCCTCGCCTACTGATTTTAATTTAACCATATATCGAGACCAATTGTCAATTTCTAATGATTGAATGTAATTGTTTGCGTGACTGGCCATCGTAATCGGGCTCTTCCACAAATCCACGGTTTTCAAAAAAATTATTATCGGATTGGCAAAAACTTCAGAATTTGTATCGACCGCCATTCAAATGACAGCGTTGTTTTCCCCCTAAAAGTGGGCGGGCCGTAATTTCCGACCGTAACTGACGTCGGTGTTACTCTCATCTATACATGGATGTGGTTTACAGCCACAACAAAATACTGTTTTGGAGAGAAGATTAAAAAACAATGAGTGTGTGACAGCAAGCGGCTTGTTATTGCCGAGGTAGTGTTTTCGTTCTGGAACTTTGTGAGGTGGTTTTTGAATTACTCTTTTTTCTCAGCATACAGCTTGATCAAATATTTTCAGATCTGTTTTCTGATGTCTTCAGCCCACCAGAGCAACCCTGTCTCCTAAAAATGACGTTCCCACAGAACTAAACTGCATTCTCAATTACGTTTAGCTAGGAATGTATTTTCTCGGCGGTGGTGGTGAAGTCGATAGGGACTTGGCTTGGGAACTGGAAGGTCACCAGTTCAAGTCCCGGCAAGACCAAGTGCTACCGAGGTGTCCCTGAGCAAGGCACCGTTCCCCACACTGCTCCCCGGGCGCTGTTCAAAATGGCAGCACACTGCTCCTAACACTAGGATGGGTCAAATGCAGAGAAATAATTTCCCCACGAGGGATTAATAAAAGTCCATCTTATCTTATCTTATCTTCTCCCACGTTACGTTTGTTATGAACGTATCTTAAATACGTTTATTTTCTACATATCTTTGTCATTTATTGTCTTGCTTATAATAATGATAATAGTTATTTATAAATATCATTTTAGAGCACACATTTGAAATCAGTATACTAGGCGAGGCGATGTTGAAGCACTTATTTTAACTGATATTATACACATTAATTATACTCTTATGTATGTAGATAGTATAAGAAATGTGCAGAATATGACAGTTTAATGGTGGAGGTACACACATATTGATAGATGTCTTGTAATGCACTGTTGAGGAACCTGTGACCCAAGTTTTTCATTCATTGCATAACTACACCGTAGTTGTGTATGATATGTCAATAAACCTTTGAACATCTTGAAAGGGATGTGCAAAATAGCCGTAATATACAGTCTTTAATTAACTATTAGTAGAGAATAACGAGTAATGAATATACTTTATTACTTGTTTCCATTCATGTCAATTGCAGATACATGTTTAGTCTTCTCAAGCACCAACTATCAAATATCTCTCCTGATTGTTGGCACTTGACAATCACCTTACCTGCATTGTAACTAAAGTCTGATTTGAGGGTTGTTTATATTTCAGTAAAAGTAAAAATACCAGGTTAACCTCTGAATTGTAGTGGAGTAGAATTACAAAGTATCAATGAGCTGTCATGTGGGTATATATTAATGCTGCCCATTATGGACACAAGCGATTTTCACCCATTTAGTAATTATATGTTTTAAATGTGTACACACCAATTTGTTTCCTATCGCCTAAACCTCCAGGGCTGCAAGGCAAGGCAAGGCAAGTTTATTTATATAGCACCTTTCAACACAAGGCAATTCAAAGTGCTTTACAAAAAACGAAAGACATTAAGAAAATGGCATTTAAAATCAGTCATTAAAAAGAAAAGATAATAAAATAAACATTAAAAGAAAAAGTACATGGATAAAAGTTACAGTGCAGTTTAAGATGTGAATAGTTCAATTAAAAGCAGCGACAAAGAGAAAAGTCTTCTTGCTGGATTTCAAAGTAGTCAGAGTTGCAGCGGACCTGCAGGTTTCTGGGAGTTTGTTCCAGATATCTGGAGCATAATAACTGAACGCTGCTTCTCCATGTTTAGTTCTGACTCTGGGGACAGAAAGCTGACCAGTCCCTGAAGACCTGAGAGATCTAGATGGTTCATCATTTAGCAGGAGGTCAGAAATGTATTTTGGGCCTAAACCATTCAGTGCTTTATAAACCAGCAGCAGTATTTAGAAATGTATTCTTTGACACACAGGAAGCCAGTGTAGAGACTTCAGAACAGGAGTGATGTGATCCACTTTCTTAGTGTTAGTGAGGACTCGAGCAGCGGCATTCGGAATCAGCTGCAGCTTTCTAATAGATGTTTTAGTGAGACCTGTGAAGACACCATTGCAGTAGTCGAGTCTATTGACGATAAAAGCATGGACAAGTTTACTGTCCACCGTTTAATACTGTCAACTTCTAATTTTGGGAAAAACTAAAACGTCTTTTAAAACTACAATTCCCAGTAGAGACGTGCCATTGAGAACATGTTGCGAAACACAATATCCAGCATGTGTAGTTCTCGGTGGGCGTTCGAGTCCAGTTTTGAATAGTCTGCCGTGGTTTTGTTCCATTTCAAAGAGCTTGACGCTCGGCGTAACCTTGGCGCACTGCCACTCCAACAGCCAATCGCAGAGCTTAAAGATTAATCACGGGGTTTGTCAACGGGACTGTAGTCCCAAACGATAGCTGGGGATTGTGGGTAGTGTTGTGTCTTCGGCCATCCTAAACTGGATATCATATCGCATTAACAACACCACATCTGGCGTCACAGAGATCTTCTGTTACTGTCCTTTCTTTTTAGAGGAAGTACAGAAACACGTAACTGGATTTGTTTTAATGTTTGAGGTGCAATAAACGACACAGCAGCTTTTTGTCAAGTTAAAACTATTATGTTCTGCCTCCTCATGAGAGTAACAGCTGGAGAAATTACAGCCTCGCCTACTGATTTCAAATGTGTGCTCTAAAATGATATTTATAAATGACTATTATCTTTATTATAAGCAAGACAATAAATGGCAAAGATATGTAGAAAATAAACGTATTTAAGATACGTTCTTAACGAATGTAACGTGGGAGAAAATATGTTTCTAGAAGATATGTAGAAAATAAATGTATTTAAGATACGTTCATAAGAAACGTAACGTGGGAGAAAATGTATTTCTAGCCAAACGTAATTGAGAATGCAGTTTAGTTCTGTGGGAATGTAATTTTTAGGAGACAGGATTGACCAGAGAGGAGACCAGAATCTTAGAGTCCTGCTGGTGTGAGTGTGTGTCCAGCAGCATGCTTGGTGAGGTGACTTGTACATGCTATCGATGATTTACGTACAAAACACTATGTTTGTATTCATTTCATTTTATTGCTGGGCAGATGTATTTGTGCATGGCTTCTCTGTGGCCGTATCGTGGTTACATTCGAATTTCTAATTTCATATGTTGTGTTGTGATGGTAGTAGTCTGGCCTGTTGGTTGTATTGTGACTTGACTTGGTTGTATCAATTTGCTTGTTTGTTATATCTTTTAGTTTTTTACTGTCTTGCTGTTTGTACCATATGTTAGGACCCTCTTGAACACGAGATGTTTCATCTCAAGGGGTTATCCTGAATAAATCAATGTCAGTAAAAAAGGAAGTGTGCCATGCATGAAGTGAGGCAGACAGTGAAGAATGGTTATCAATAATACAAATGTAATGCCATGATTAAAAGAACTAAAGGACGAGCTCTCCTTTGGAGCTGGGCTTTGGAGTCCGCTTTTTGGCTGAAGTGTTGTCACCTGCTGCTTTCTGAATCAACGTCCAACACATGTTGACCTTCATCCAGGTTCTCTGGCGGTTATCCAGACTGACAGCCCCACACTGTGCATATAAACCAAGCTCCCCCCCTCTACTCCAGTCAGCAGCAGCTCAGCTCATGGAGCCAGCGACCGTTGGGTGCTACTTCCACATACAAGCCAGCCAAGAAAGGAAATGCAGATGAGACCGCAGCCATTCACCGAGCCGCTGCAGTGCAGGGGTCACAGAACACAGATCTCCTATTGCTCTCCATCATTTTATCTTTTTATCTTTTTTAATTTGTCCCTACTTTTCTCCTAGTCATTACGAGGTTCAGGTAAACAATATACAGAAATGATTTCTGTGTAAAGGTCCATTTCACTGCTGGATCCTCTGTGTGTGTTTTGGGTTTGCAAATCATTTTGATTCAAACCGTTTGTAACTTTCGTGAGTGGGTTCTAGTCGTGTGTGTTTTGTGTTTCTTCTATTGTGTAGCAGACTTTGCTGCTTGGACAAACTGATCGGGTCAATGATGTGTGTACTAGGGATGTAACGATACCAACAACTCACGGTACGATAATATCGCAATAACAAGTCCACGGTACGGTATTTATCGCAATATTGAAAAATAAAAAACGTTTATTTTGAAATGTATTTAGTTATCTGATTTGTACAGCATTTTAGTAGGATAGTAGTATTTTAAAGTGTCAAAAACAAAGTGACAGTAACAGACTGGAACAAGAACAAGCAGTGTTTTTGTACCTACGAGTACTACCAAACAAAGTAGGCATTTTCTTTGTGCCACTGCGTCTCACAAATAAACAAGGACATTTAATAATCAGACCTCACAATAAAATAAATCTAGTTTCACTTTAGTGTGTCAAGTAACTCAACTCAAACCAGGGCCGGACTGGGACAATAAGAATGATACACCCAGCCAGGCCACTGCCAGTTTTCTTTGTGCCATTTTCCTGGATTTATTTGTCAATATTTACAGCGTTGCTTTTTTTAAAATGTTGGACTTAAATGCATGAATTTGGTGCACTTTGAGGGGGAAATAAAGAGACTACACCCACATGAAACAGAACGGTATACATTTAAATAATCATAAAATCATAATAACATGGCCATAACCAATAACACACCATATCCAATATGAAAAAACACTGAAACTTGTTTATTTATTTGTTTTTGGTTCATTTATAGTTGTGAGTGTGTCTGTGCTCCTGAACCAGCCTCTCCCGTCTCCCCCCTCTCCCCCTGCTCCTCTTTGAGGCAGCAGCAAAGACTAGTTTTCTCTCAACAAGTTGTAAAAGTTTATCTTACCTTTGTTCACCTTGTTAACTTTTTTATTTTTTATTCATGCATATTTTACTAATCACTCCCCTCTCAAATGGAAATATGTGTTTACATAAATGGTGACCAACCCGTTTGAGACCCACTGAGAACTTAGACTAAGTGAACTATCTAAACACTCAGAGAGTCCTTACCTCTCCTGAGCTGAGGTAAGGACTCTCAGTCTCACCCTGCTCCCTGCCGCCGTGTGCACCCTGCTCCCTGCCGCCATGTGCACCCTGCTCCGTACTGGACGGGTTCAATGCAGAGACTACATTTCACTATGTGAGTTTTCCATTTCAACCTGTTCTTGTCGTTTCGTCTCATTTGACACAATAGCCTAAATACTTGAAGAATGGACAATTATTTTCAGCCTTAATTATAGTTCAGCTACTTTCTGGAATCTGGCTCTATTTTAGGATTCAAACACTGGCAAGAACAGCAGCTAGGTCTGGAAGAAGTGTGTATCTGAGCATGCTACGTTCACGAACAGGGAGGGAGACGCCACTAAGTGTTCCAAATGTGTCAACAATTCTATCTAAATAAAAGAGATACCTTGTCTGGTACATTTAATCAAGTATTCAACTTAAGTACACATTTGTCAAACTTGTACTTTACTTGAGTATTTCCATGTTGTGCTACTTTGTACTTCTACTAATTTATTTTACTTTGTACTGATCTACATTCATTTGACACTATCCCAGCTTCTGTTTCCATATAAAACACGTGACATTATGATAGGATATAATGCAGCATGGCACCAACAGTATGCATGTTTAAAATGAACACTCGACAGCAAGTGAATGCTCTTACATGTCATTGTAAGCAATTAGAAGGAGGAATAACTTAATATTCTAAAATAATATCATTTTCAAAAGAGCCATGGTCTATAATGAGTAATTACTTTTGATACTTAAATTACATTTAGCTGGCAATACTTATATTTCTATGCAATATTTTGAATTCAGGAATTGTACTTGTAATGAAGTATTTTCAGACCAAAGTATTTCTACTTTTACTTAAGTAAAGGAGTATTCTTCCAGCGATGGTTATATCTCCAAAGGTTTAGAAGCCTGCAGTGCTTCAGTTATCACAGCTTTATTATCATTTTGTTTTGTACTAAAGATGATTCTACTTTCAGTGAGATGGTGGGTTGCACGTATGGGCTGAGTGTTGTTCTTATTGCAGTGGCGTTAAACTAGAGGTCTAGAGAAGATACTTCCTTTCTCCGTGTGTCCAGCAGAGAATACAAAGAAAGCTTCTGAAAATACACATTTGCATTGTTGTCTTTTATTGACCATCACAACATTATAATATAAATTATTGACATAGGATCATATAAAAGAGATCTTTAGCTGAGGAGAAAACCACTAAATGTTCATCATTTGTTCTCATGAAAGCGTAAGGCAGAAGCTCCTCCCAGTTGGATGAGAGCCGAGCCCTATGACAGCAGAGAGATAACACAGGGACATTCACAGCATCGTAAGACCACCATTCGGTTTGGATCTGCATCGAGGAGACCCGGCAAGGCCTCCATGTAGCATTCAACAAAGGTAGTACAAATAAGTTATGCAAACACTCCAGCACCGTGAACGCGACTGCAGAGGTTCACTGTATTATAAATAATAATAAAAAGGTCTTTGAACATTCGTAGAGAGGCTTCCCGGCGAAGCTGCAGCGGACAGTCTGTTTAAAGGCTTCAGGCGACAAAGGTTCCGGACACATTTTATAAAAAGGGTTTATAGAAAAAGAATATGAATGAATGTATTATCTTAAAGAAAAGCAAGTCAGTCTCTCAGCACTATAGGCTCCAATCAGACATCAGACAGTTTAAACAGACAGCTTCTAAAAAGCAGACCTTTCATTTCAGATAACATTACATTCCTCAACGTTGCATGGCACCATCTAACACACACACACACACACACACACACACACACACACACACACACACACAGAGAAAAGGAAACAGCGAAAGAGAAAACACAACACAAAGTACCCTCACAGTCTCCATGCTGCAGGAGACACAATCTTTGGATTTCAGCATAAAGTTTTGATAATCAATACAAAACGTTCCTCAGCCACCGCACGCGCACACAGGCTGCGCGGGATGGCGCGTCCATCCGCCTCTGTCGGCCTCCAGTTCGGGTTCTCAGCTTTTATTGGCTGACTTCTCGCTAATACAGTTAATGTGACGTCAGGCCACAATTTCATGTCCATATTTGACCCTGATCGATTGGGGCTGTCCTCCTTTGGGCCGTGTTTGGACCCCGGAACAGACCCCCACCCCGCACCCCTTCATGTCAACATATTCCTGTTATAGATGGAAATACAAGAGAGTTCTCTGAGATAATGTGACCGGAATTTCACTATAAAAAGAAACATCCGAGTAACAATATGAATAATTATGATGATACTTTTTTTTTAGTCGCCCAATCAAAATGATTTCAAAACGCATCTGTTATCCCAAAAGTACATAACCTAGACTGCCTCACCTGGGACAGGTTACACCTTCAGGTGACAGGGTTTGCTATCAGCAGCCGACAGGCCTCCCTTCCCTCCAGGGGTTTGGTTTCAGACCAGACCCAGAGCCATTTCCCGGCCACTAACGGCGGGATGGAGTTAGCAGTGCACCAGCAGCATGGCTTTCTTTATTGGACGTTACATCGTGGAAATTGGTTTGTTTGTTTTGACTCTTGGGCGCAACACGAACGCATCACCACTTTGGAGTTTTTGGACACCGTCATTAATGAGCATCCCCTCACACACACACACACACACACACACACACACACACACACACACACACACACCACACACACACACACACAAAGTCTCTGGCTGAGTTTAAATATGAATGCTGGTACTGGAGTGATTTTATGGCATGGTCCCCGGGTCTCCTCTAGTCGCTGTCCGACTTGTCCTCCTTGGCCCCGGCGTGGTTGTACAGTCCCTGCGCCATGAGGTGCAGGGCCAGAGCATTTTTATTCCCGGTGGCTTTCTTGATTTTGGCCCGTTTGTTCTGGAACCAGATCTTGATCTGGGACTCGTTGAGGCCCAGCTCCCCGGCCAGGGCCTGCCGCCGCTGCTCCGTCAGGTACCGGTTCCCCTGGAACTCCGTCTTCAGCCGCTGCAGCTGCTCCGCCGTGAAGGCCGTGCGGGGTCGCTTGTCCTCCGGGCTGGGGGTCAGGGCCTTCTTTGGTTTGCGGGATCTGGGCCCTTGAGGTGTAAAGTTCAGTTAATATTTTTCATATTTAAAAATCACAGGTGTTTTATTAAGGTGTGAGCTGGTCCCGTGAAAACAGAGTGCTCCATAAACGCGTCCCTGCACCACCTGAGAGAAAGGCTCTCAGCAGGTGGAGAAACATGTTCAGTATTATTAAGTCCCTGCTATTAAACGACTTATTTGAATGTAGCATATATATTAGGCCTACCTTTGTTTGGAACGGAATGGTGACTTTGGGTCATAAGGAACTACACGCTTTGGGGAAAATACTCGCTTTTAAGTGTAATTTAAATAAATAAAAAATCCACAGACACATTTAATCACAGCTGTAAGGGAGAATATGGTCTGTTATCATGTGACTCAGGGAAGAGGGAGGACGTGCCGATGGGGGTGGGGTTAGGATGGAGGATGGGGAGTAAGGCGCCTCTTTCTCTCCCTGTTACCATAGAAACTCCATTTAAAAAAAAATTACTTTCCTAAAATTAGCCATATCTCTTTTCGTTACTAATATAATATTCTGACATTTCACAATAAAGGCAAAGCTGAAATAAAGAGAAGGAATATTCTGCCCGGGCCTCGGTGCGTAAAATAAAGAAGAGCTAGGCCTTTTACCATCCAACAGTTGTAAGAGGTGAAACAACAGGGACACCAAGCTACATCTTTAATCAATTTATAAAACCTTTCTCACTAATTCCCACAGTGTAATAGTCCTACCCATGCAGCTCCCTGCCTCTTTGTGGTCACTTCCATATGTCGGGCCTGGACCTCGATGGAACTTTTTTTGAGTTTCCATACAACAACACAAACTATCATTCTCACGGTTTTCGCTTCGTTTTGGGCTTTTTCCTCCCGCCCCTCCAACAGATCGCAAATCCCCTTCCTCGGCTGGGTTTCTAGTTTTGAACATTATTAATCAGTTGCATCTAAATCACGACAAAGGAAAGTCCAAGTGCACCATGCGTCCACTCAGAACATAACACTGCGAGCAGCCATACTGTGTTCATGATAACACATGATACAACATGATACAACATGATACAACATGTGTGTTAAAGCGGTCCGAGCCCCCCCAGCGGCGCAGAGACAGAGGTCACCGCTTTCACTTCGAGGATGTTCGTAAAATAGAAACGCTATCAAAAATGACTTGTTTATTTCGTTGGCGTGTTAAAGGGCTTTGAAGTTTTATTCAGCATTTCACATCGAATCTTTCTCTTTTGGGACACACGGCCCTCACTTTTTAGACCCCGCCATTGTCAAAAAAAATATGCTAATGGTATATCAACAAAGAAGACTGATGAACAATGGCGTTAAACTTGGTTTTAGTTCGCTTCTCCATATTGTAACTTAACTTGCGACTTGTATTTAACTATAACTTCGTTTTCATGTCGCTTCCTGAAACATTAAGTCGTGTTGTCAACTTGAAGGTGATTTTAAAGCAAACATTCCCATCAGAGACGTTCTCATTTGCGTTTAGAGTAGTTTGTTTTATTTAAATAGGTCTCAGCTCGGTTTTTTATTATTGAAATGATTAAATAATAAGATGATTATAGTTAGGATGGTGCAATAAAAGATAAATCAATTGTTGCAATTGGGTTGGGGGTCGCAAAGCTCAGAGAATAAAATGACATTCTCTTTCTCTAAGAAGTGCTATCCTCGAGAGCTTTGAAACCGGATAAAGATATCCTGGGAGTATTTCTTCTCTGAAAAACATGTAGGCCTATCTGTTTTCAGTTGAACGGACCTTAAACATTCATTTAATTTATTTCAGTTCTTTTAATTTAACGAAAAGTGGACCAGCGATATTTCCACCAACCTGCTGACGGGCGGTCTGAGTAGCGGGTACAATAAACCCAGGCCGGCCACAGCATCGGCTTGGAGGCGGGGGCCGAGCTGGCCTCCCCCCGGCCCTCGATCGCCTCCTCCCCGGCCCTCAGCTCCGGCCTTTCGGCCACAGTGTCCGGGTCCTGCTGGTCGGATGCTCCCGTCTCGTCCTGCTCCTCCTCGTCTCCCGCTCCGCGCTGCGGCGCATTTGCAGTTCTCGACTTCCTCCCTATCTGCTCCTCTCTGCGGAGGATCACTGCCAGACTGTCCCCATCCCGGACCAGAGTCCCGTCCTTCCTCTTTCGTCCGAAGTCCGGTCTTAAGATGTTGTCTATATAGAAGTTGGTGACCCTGTGGGCCTGCTGGTGGACAGGTGGCTGCAGGAGGGGCAGGATGGCCCGGTTGGACTCCTGGCCGGAGTCCTGTGGGCGCTGCGGGTCTCTGCGAGCCTTTCCTTCCATAGTGATGGATCCGGATCCCCCTCAGCCTCTGCCTCTGGGCCCTCAACACAAAGTAACTCCTATGTGCTGTGGTCCGCTTCACTTTATTTTCGATGATTAATGATACCCTTTTTTGACCGGAACACCGAACCTTGGAGAACCTGGACTAGTTCCTTTTTTTGGCACAATACTTTCTTTTGTTTTTGCTGACGCGCCGCTTCGAATAAGGACCGAATAAAGGCATGCTCAGCTTCTAATAAAAAGCCTCATGCCAGGACTTGATGCCATATTTTTATTTACTTCAAAATCGTAAAAGTGGTGGGGAAAAAAATAATTTCTTTGCAGTCCCTGCACACTAGTTTTGATGCTTCTAGCAGGACTAAAGTGCTCTGATAAAGACGCCGCTCAAATACTTTCACTACGGAATTTGGTTTTCATTTCTGATTGGCTGATGAGGTTGTGATGACGTTGTACTCCGGCTCTCCTAGACACGTGCCTCGGACCAATAGAGCTGCAAAATTGGTGTCATGTGATCTTCCCGGAATTCCCTGGAGACGGAGAATAATGGTTTATGATGCATTCAGGTTACAGCGGAAATGTGTAGCCTAATTATTTAAACATTAAAAGGATTTTAGTGTTATGGTTAATGTAGCTCCTAACGGAAAACAGTGATCAGCCCAGCTTTGAGTGATAGCCTTTCAGCGTGTCTTATAAGATGGGTCCACACTGTCCCAGCAACACATCAGCTGCTGGGCGCCGGTGTTTGTGGGATGGACACCATTGCATTGGTAGCCTAAAAGAACCAGTTGTGTTTTACAGATTGTATTTTACACTGTACATTATTTAACATTTTACATTAAGTTTTTATCTTATTCTCTTTTCAATGTAGCTTATTTTTGTATTACGTGCACATTGTGTCACTTGCACTATTGTCTAGCACCACTTCATTTGAAGTTTTCCATGTTTGTTTTGAAGTCTTTAGTTTGTTGCATGTTGCACTGCAGGTCGATCCTGGGACATCAGATCTGCATTGCATGCTGCACCTTGGACAATGAAGGCTTTGCATCTGTAATTGAAATACAGCTGAATAATATTACATGGAGCTGAACATGTGTAAAAGTCTGAATTCATTCCTCTAATATTTACAGCAGGTGCATGCTCTGCCTGCACTCCATCATTGGAGCTGTGGACCAATGACCAGCCTGCTTCCAGGAGTGTCCAAGTCCATCTGGAGATCATAGCACCTGGGCCAAAGCACCATGCGTGGGTTATGGTGGAGCAGTGTCCTGCAGACTGTGTGGGTTAGTCATTGTGTAGGGCGCTGATAACAGCCTGTCCGCTGGGGGGGCTCGGCTGGGGTATGTAGCCGTAGGGCAACGTTCCTATAGAACTGTGAGATGGGGTATTTTCCTCTTCTGGTTCATTTAAAATATAACAACAAGCCTGCTCCAACCCATGCGTTTGTTTCTTAGGTCTATGCAGTAGTGGAAAGTATGATACTTTATACTTTTACTCAATATATTTTGTAGGCAAATGTTGTACCTTTTACTCAATCACTTATTTACTTACCTTTACTGAATCAACAACTACATTATTATATACTATTATAGATTAAACTACTATATAAAGTGAGACAAATAAATCCAACTAAAACCAAGTGCACCATTAAAGTGATGATCATTTACATGGTGCTTAAATATGCCATTGTGGATAAAGTATATGTTGATGCTAGTAGCCATACCTTAACTTAAATACAATTAGGAATGCAGGACTGTTCCTTGTAACTGGGTATTGTTACACTGCAGTATAATTATATAGATTATATAATAATAAACGATATAAAGTATAATCTGAGGACTTTCTATTCGTCGGGTGCAAGCATGGGCCAATAAATCATTTTGTCTTTGGATCAGGCGAACAGGATTTCGCTTCAGTTCGCTCACACCCGCGTGAAATGAGTCGCCCGCTCACACACACACACACGCACGCACGCACGCACACACACACACCACACACACACACACACACACACTCTCTCTCTCTCTTTTTAGGCTACATCGTTAAAAAAACACTTCTGTTTCACGTTCGTATGCATAAAAAAATATGACTGTATTGGTGGCGACTGAAGGTAATAAATGGGAAATAAAAACAATTATACTAATATGTATTATTCATATCGGACTCTGAAATATGTTTTTAAAGTTAAAAGTCTCAAAATGTAAACAGTCAAAAATGACAATGCAGTTTAGAGTTGATGTTTTTATGAGGCCGAGAGAGTTCAGGATAATGATCGCATGCATGAAAGAAGAATAATCATATAAGGAGAAATATGTCATATTGATTCTGCCAAATGACCAATTACTAAAACCTCTGTTTCCTGACAGCGCGGTGTTGGGGGGCCTCACGGGGTCTCTGCCGTTATTCACAATCTCTAAAATACTAGCACTGCAGGTGAACTTAGATGAGGGCTCAAATTAAATTGCTAAATAAAGCTTAATGATTTATTTTGTAACCCTAATTGACAGCCGCTGACCATGGGGACTTCAATATATTCCACTCAACCTTCCTTTTAAAAAAACCCATTTGTTCGATGAGTTGTAACAGATAACAACATGTGCTGTTGAAGAGCTCATTTAAAAAGTGTTCGTTCATTTGATTGAACCTTCAACAAAAAACAGAAACGCGGATGAAAATGTCACAAATGTGCCTAATTTCCAATTTAAACAAAGGACATACATCTATGACAAAAACGAGATTAAGAAAACCAAATCCATCAAAACACTTAAGTAGTATTTTTCTTAATATTGCACTTCCAACTGTTACACAGAGAGTTCAGGGGTGACACAGTTATGAGTATGTATTACAGACATGCGGTACGCGTAAAACATGAGGGACACAACCCGCTCTCGATATGCCGCTCTCCCGTTCGATTTCCGTTTGTACCTATGTAGGCTACTATTACTAGGCCTACGCAATCTTAATAGTAACGTATTGTTATTTAATGTATACAATATTGCACATGATGTTGATTGGAAACGTAAGAGATATCAGGACCGTTATGGTGTATTGTATTCACTTAAAAGAGCGGTCTCTGTGCTAATCCTGACTGAAGGAGAATGATCTGAAAAAATTGAAATCATTAATAATAGAGGAAGACGGAGAGTTGCGCTGCGTTCTGAGATTCTCCTGGTTCTCTCAATTGTTTGTGACCGGAACCGGAGTGTTGCCTTCACTGTCCGGCCGCGCTGCGTATTACACAGCCGACTCTTAATCTAAGTCATGCAGCCTGTGAATACCTGAGGACTTTAAGGGTTTTTTAGAAAGGTGTTGCACATAAACTGACGTTAATGATTTCAGCTTTAATACGTGTTACTACGTGTTATCCACTAGTTTTGATAATGCTATAGATAGGCTACTGCATGGTATACCGTTCCATTATTAAATTAATGGAGAGCATTAGAACCAGACAGTAAAGGAACACGTGCTGCTTCTGTCTGATCATGTGTCGCTGAGAGAATCCTTTCACACCAGATTTGAACTTTCAAATTGACCCACATATCAGTAGGCTATTTAGTAAAAAACAGTTCATCATGACTAACATATCAGAGAATTTCTGAAGAACATAAGTATACAGGCAAAAGGATGGAGAGAAATGTCAGATGAGTGCAGACTTTTAACGCTACAGTAGTGAGAACACAGGTCCTGACCTTTATATATACAGTAGCGGCAAACTCTCGGGAAGAGCCGGGAAGCCAATAGGGAAGTGCCACACACTGCAGTTCATATATTGGGCGATAGGCGACGGCTGCAGAAAGGAGCAATTTCCATAGACCCCCATGTTAAAATGCCCAACTTTAGAGCAGAAAAAAACATGTTTCTACCCCTGGCTCCAGGGCCGGACTGGGACAATAAGTCAAGCCGGGAATTATACACCCAGCCAGGCCACTACCAGTTTTCGTTTGTACCATTTTCCTGGATTTATTTGTCAATATTTACAGCATTGCTGCCCATAGTGATAGCCCTAAACTTGAAATCTACTACCCCAGAATAAACATATGGACATGGGTTACTATTTAAAAAAAATCTGCACATCTATTTAGGAACCTATCCATGTGAACATATTTTTTTTTAAATGTTGGACTTAAATGCATCAATCTGGTGCATTTTGAGGGGGAAACAAAGAGACTCCATATGAAACAGAACTGTATACATTTAAATAATCATAAGAACATGACCATCACCAATACCATACCATATCCAATATGAAAAAACATTGAAACTTGTTTATTTGTTTTTGGTTCATTTATAGTTGTGAGTGTGTCTGTGCTCCTGAACCAGCCTCTCCTGTCTCCCCCTCTCCCCCTGCTCCTCTTTGAAGCAGCAGCAAAGACTAGTTTTAGCTCTCAACAAGTTTTTAAAGTGTATCTTGCCTTTTTTCACCTCGTTAACATTTTTTATTTTTATTCATGCATATTTTACTAATCACTCCCCCCTCAAATGTAAATATGTGTTTACATAAATGGTGACCAAACCGTTTGAGACCCACAGAGAACTTAGACTAAGTTAACTATCTAAACACTTAGAGTCCTTTACCTCACCTGAGCTGTAGTTATCAGTCTCTCAGTCTGACAGGAGAGGACTCTCCTCCACCTTGTTGACAGCTCATTATATCCGTTAGCGCCGCTAGCTAGCACCAGATGCTAACAACAACAATACACGTAACCGGTGCTCACGCTTTCTCTCTCGCTCGCTCGCGCCACATACACACCCTCCCCAGCTTGAATGACACACAGAGACCAATCGAGGGCATTAGTGTATGATCTGTATGAAAGTGGCCATGTCGGCGGGCCACATCATGGAGACAACCAGTCGACCTCTGTGAGGCAGAGTCAGACCCACATTTGCGCAGCATTGCGTTCACAATACATAGGCCTACATTTAAAAAAAAATCCTCAGGCCAGCAGGCCACTTAACAGGCCAGGCCATCGGGAAAACTCCCGGTCCTCCTGATGGCCAGTCCGGGCCTGCCTGGCTCCATACCTTTTTATTATCGATATAGTTAGATTCCACCTTCATGATTATGGATCTGTGAGTGAATTGTTTTCTCACACGACCCTTTTATTTATATTAGGTCTTAAAGTGTTTGCATGAATTAGGGCGTGGTCATGTTGATAGACACGTACATGCCTCACTGTCAGCTAACAGCAACTTGTCCACTCTGCTAGGCTACAACCATAGAGGCTACAACGTTAGTTAGTCGTAGTTACTGTACTTGGCCCTTTAGCTTTAGCCGTGTTCGTGGTGATTGTGCCTTTTAGGGAATATTGTTACAAATACCAGACAATTAAGATCGTCGTGCTGTGCGCTTGAATGTACTAACAGAACTTCCAAGAAGTCTACTTGAATAAAGGTTTCCTTTAGGTGATCCAGACAGGCTGGACCAGTGGGTGCTGAACGTTTCTTCTCGCCTGTGCAACACTTTGAGAGTCATCCCTTCAGCATGGACTCATGGGTACAGATCCTTTGAAAAAAATAATAACTTGGTTCCATTTGTGAGTGTAAATTGTTGTTACTAATTAAATACATCGTTATACATCATACAATGCTAAATAATTGTTATGGCACAGCTTGCACATCAGTGATGAGTAATGTTCTTTTGATTAAAGGCCAAATTAAGATTTTGCCAGTTAAGTAAAGAAACATAAAAATCGACTCTTTATCATAGATAGAGAATTGCCATTTCCCCCACATACTCTATGTTAAAAACAGATGAATTATATTACCTTTTTTTACATTATTTTAATAACAACATTCATTCATCTGTTGTCATCTTATAACTTATTTATCTTAACAGCTATCACTGTAAACAAAAACATGATTTCATTTCATTTTACTATACAATATTTATCTTTACATTCTGTTCTTGCATATGTCTTATTATATTTACGTGTATATAGATTTCTGCCTGCACTAATTTATTATTCTTAATTTAATTTTGAATTTCTTTTATTGTTTTATGTCTTATATAACTATGTTGCATTGTTGGGGGAGCTCGGGACAGATGATTTTCATTGCCATTCCTACACTGTAGCCTATGTGCTATGACATCAATCCTTTGAATCTGAATCTTGGAAACACGTCATTGTAGAATGGATTTACTGCATAGTAAACATGTTGGCCCTCTATTGTCTTTTACAATGCACTCTTACATTTAAAACAACATTATTCAAAAGAAAGTTGAATATCTACAGACCTCACAAAGTTATTTGATGTGTTTTTGTTTATTATTTTTATTAGGGAAGGAGATGCCTGAAAAACACTGCAGTGCCCACCATTTTGTATTTCACCAAAGAACAACAGCCTTGAACAGTGCTTCTCAAACTGTGGTCCGCGGACCACTGGTGGTCCGTGAGTGCCCCCTAGTGGTACATGATTTGTAACACTTCACATTTGAAATAAATAAATAAATACATTTAAGTTTTCCGCACTCTCGCGGGAATATCTCCGCAATGGAGCAAGCTTACGTTTCACTTACGATTGCATGAGATATCCCAGTGCAACACCTTCGTCACACATGTTGCCACCTGTTTGTACCATTTCCAGGTGATTTTTAATTGTTTTTTTATATTTGTGGAGTTAGGTGGTCCACTTTTTTATTGGTTAAGTGGTCCTTGGTATGAAAAAGTTTGAGAAACACTGGCCAAGATGGAAAAGCAGGGTGAGTAACAATGACGAGGTAAGTGACACTCCTAGTTCGACTGTTAACAGCAAGGAGGAGGAGGTTGCAGATGTCGACCATGGTAGTGGTGAAAACAGTCTTGCTGCTGATCAGAGCAATATCATTATGATACAAGGCACGCCTGAAGAAGCCTTTGTTGTTCCACATGTGGAGCGTAATGACGTTCCAACAGTCAATGCTGTGTGAGGATGTTGGTTTGGGCAGCAGCAGCCAACAAACAAAACACTTTGGAAAGCAGGCAGACTCCGCCTCTGTTCACTCTCACACTTGGGCTTTAAACTAAGACGGGTCATACTGAATAGTTTGTGCACACATTTCTAACATGTGATCTTTCTTTCATGTAGGACGCTTGAGGGAAGTTGCAACGCCACGGCCAATAGGATGTCTTCTCCACGTGAAAGAGATTGAAGGCATCATTTATAACTTGAGACCATTTTCCAAAAGTGATGACTTGTATTGGCTTAGGCAGTAATGTATTACATCTAACACGAATCAAGATCGTATAGAGAAAAAGGAAAGTGTAATCCTTAGTTACATAGGAAAAGATGTAATCGGATTAGTTTGACTTTTTTTAATAATAGGGAAACTCAGGAATACAATCTTATTCAAAACCTAAAAAGAGCATATAGTGTATGTTGTAAAATGATCAAATGGTATCTCTTCTCTGGAAGCGGTACTGTACTGTAGGATAATACTTTCATTGTGAATCTATACACCTACTGCCTGAATCTGCTTTATGGTATTATATTATACATTTAAGTAAAAAAATCATATTAATATTTCTTCTCTCCTGTGTTTATTTGTATTGCATTTGATATTGAGGTAATCCAAAACAAAAATAAAGTTATCACGTTACATTACTTTTATATCTTGATACTCATATTAAGTTACTGGTTGTGTTTTTGGCAAGTAGCCCTCCCAACCCTGTACATAAGTTATATCATTTTAATTACTGATACAGTTGTTGCACATCTTTAATTTATGTTCTAGTGTACTTAAGTCATACAATGATTCGAAACCTTTACTTTTCATAAAATGCAAGATGTAACTTTCTATGTGTATTTATCACATTTTCAATGTAAATAGATCTGATTAAATAAACAGTAAAAGCACAATCTTAAATGTTGACATTTATCATTTTCCTATGCTTATTGTTAATGTAGTGGTGTTATAAACAAAATGTAGTCCTAAAGGAAATTAAGATGTTTTTTATTTGTTGACAAAAGATTTAAAGTTGATGCTCACAACATGTGAAAACATTTATGGAGAAAAATGTTTCTATTGTAAAACAAATATTTATCTGCATGCTGAACAATTTCAAAACTCTCTAAAAGGTATTATCTTCTGTGACGTTACGACCCTGTAGGGATTGTGGGTATTTCACTTCATAATTACATTCTATGGGTATGCTTATGACATTTGATGCCAAACATACATGGGACCAGGGGAGACCTTCTTGTTGTTTGCATTGTCACTGATAAATGACAGCGTAGTATTCATTGTCAAGATGTTTGTGTTTTTAAACTTGGGACTCTTTTCAGACTGCTCCGGCTTGGGAAAGAGATTTGAGCCTTAATGTGTAATGTTTTCTGTATTGTATGGTAAGCTTATCCTTTCATTTGATAGTCCCATTTGGATGTGATAGCTAACATTTTCAGTAAGCAGTAGACAAAATAAGTGAAAATATGAATGTAATTTATTTTCAATATTTACATAAATACAGAATTATTTTAACAAATAAAATAACAAAAAGCATCATAACAAATACAAAATAAAAGGTTTGACGGACAGCCATGCCCAGCATGGGCCTGGAGAGCTACAGAGTCCATTGGGGGAAGAGGGGGGTGGGATGTGGGGAAGAGGAAGAGCAGCCATGTTAACAGTGTTATGGCTACAGATGTAATATCTAACTCAACATTAGCCATGACAGTCTGGGCTTAGCAAGGGCCTTAGAATACATACTCTAAAGGCCAAACAAAGACAGTGATACTGACATTTGAGCAGTTCACAGTCTTTGGAGGTGGTCTTTCAGGCAAAATATCATTTCCCCTAGGGGTGAAATGAACTCCATCTCGCAAAAACAGCCCAGGACTGTCATGTCTAATGTTGGAGTGGTCAACAATGGCACCATTTAGGCTATGAACAAAAGTAGCCATAACACTGTTAACAAACTTCCGGGCCTTTGTCAATTTTGACAGGATTTGCACCAGCCCTCCACCGGCGCCTCTGGGAGAGCATGATCTTCATGCCAGGGTGCCGATGGTGAAGCTGGTCCAGGTCCTCCTTCATCTGGTTCAGCAACTGAACACTGGGCACATCCCCCAAGTCATTGCCGCCACAGTGGATGAGGAGGACATCCGGGACTGCTCTTCCTCGCAGGGAGTAGGAAAAGAAAGGGAGGACACCTCTCCAGCGCAGTCCACCCCAACCGAACCAGCACACCCTCAGGTCGAGGCCAAGGTTGCTGCCGATGGTCTCTGTAGCTCTCTGGGCTCCACGCCGGACATAGCTGTCTCCGATTATCCATACAGTCACTATGGGAGGAAAATAAACTAGAGTAACAAATGCTTCAGATCATGAGGAATATCAAATTAAGTATAAAGGGTTGCTCATTTTGTTCCTTTGACAATAACATACAACATAACTATGACATCACACCTGTATGGTTAAAAGTAACAAGAGAGCAAAACCCAAAAAACAGATTAACAGCACACAGTTTATATATATATATATATGTATATACTGTGTGCTGTTTATCTACAATTGTGCACACATGTATCATATGTTATAGTATGTGTGTGTGTAATGTCAACCATCTGAAGTCATGTAAAGTAAGCCAGGACCATCAACTTACAGGTTGTGCAGTTTGGCGTGGAGGAGGTTGCCATCTTCTTTTTTCTTAATGCTGAAATAAATAAAAATGTTTTAATCAATATAAAAGCACCTTTCTTTTTCTACAGTCATATTTCATTAATCACATTTAATTCACGCACCACTGGCCATATCTCTGCTAGTTTACAAAGTTTAGTTACAAATGCATTTATATTTGAAAAACGGTGATGCACTTAAAAAACAATTGTATAGTGTAGGTTCAAGAACATTTAAATCAAAAGGACAAGTTTTGGAAAGTTACATATTACCTTCAGAATATGCCGGGAACGAGGAGCAGTGACCGCAAGCTGGGTTGTTAGCTTAATACTAAGAGCATGTTAGCTTAGCTTCTTAGCCTGAGCTAGGTCTGGAACATCACGCTTGGTGGCAGCAGGTCCCGCTCTGTCCCGCCTCGGCTCCGACTCAGCACCGCCTCTTTGCCCTTATTTGGAGCAGGCGGGAGAAGGCAGGAATTAGACTCTGACGTCACTGTCGAGCAGTGGTGTAGTGGGGATTTTTTTACTGGGGGGACGCTATTTTAATTAGGTAATCCCAAACAATGCCACACAAGTGCACACGCGTGCAGTGTACTCACAAAACGGGCAGACAGGTCCACAGAAACTAACGGTATGCTTTGTCCCACTTTTGTTACTATGCAAAAAGCAGACGGGGCTGCGCTCAACACACACACAGATTCAAAACCATGGACACACTGGCACATAAATTACATAAACAATATATAGGCCTAAATTGCATAAACTACAGTATTGCAACTAAGCAGACCTCTCTCTCTCTCAATCTATTTAAAACTCATAACAAACTAACAAAATTCCCAAAGTTGTCCTGAAATTAAATTATTAAATAAACGAAACGAAAAATATAGCCTATTTATGCAAACAACTGAATCTGGATTTGAAATTAATCTGATTAGGCCTAGCCTACATTGCAAATAAGCAGACAGCGCTGCTTCTCACTCACACACACACACACACACACACACACACACACACACACACCTTGTGTTTTGAAGACTGATACATCCGAAATGGATGAACAAACTTTGCAGCCCAGTTTCCCAGCTTTGCAGTCTATCCACGGGTATGTCTCTTGTTTCCTCCGCCACATCTCCTTCGTCCATACCTCTGGGAAAGGTGAGCTTGAGCTAGCTAGGGGAGCGTTGCTATAGCTAACGTTAACATTAGTGCTAGCATTATCCACGTCTTTCGGCAGCTCTTCTGATAATGTAGTACTAGTAGCAGCTTCACTTGTAGCTTTGGTGCTGCTAGCCTCTTTCTTCTTGTGAATTATATTCTTTTTAGAAAAGAAGTCAAGTAAAAAATGTTTGCCTGCCATTATAGAGCTTTTTCTTTAGCGTTCTTGAGGGAAAGAGCTGCCGCAAAATCGGCGGGCGGTGAGCTGGCTCTCCCCAGTGGGTGTGTCACTGACACACCCCCAGCTCTCCGCAGGGTCACGAGCGTGATGACAAATCATAATTATTTAAGGAAATCGTTTTTTTTGTATTATAATTACTGTGAAATGTATTATGTTTTTGTCATTATTACAACAAATACACACTTGCAACTGATAACACTGGCAATGATTTTATATTTATTAGACTATTAAAAAAAAGATCATGCTCCAAATAAGTGGGGGTACGGCGTACCCCCGCGTCCAACGCCCACTACACCACTGCTGTCAAGCCGTTAGTGGCCGACTCCGCCTACTAAGGGCTTCACGGCAACTCTGCAGAATCCTATGGGTGACGTCACGGACCCTACGTCCATTTATATATACAGTCTATGGTCCTGACCTGCAGAGCCTTATCATCCTCGACCAACCTGATCTCACCAGAATGCGTGACTCCACCACGACTTCTTAACACCACAGTGCGTGGTGGAGTCACGAACTTTGTTACATGTAAGTGTCGGCACCACGCAAACAACCCCAATGTAAAGTGAATGAGGCTCCTTTGTCGTGGTGCACACACGCATTTCTACAACGTCCCGGAGTGAGCTTTTATTCTATAAAACGCTGAGGATTCTGGGTAGTGTAGTGTCTTCAGCTATCCTAAAACTCATAACAAATATGTGTTTCTTCCGAATCGAAAGGAGAAAATACAAAAGCATTGTACACAATTCAAACCAATCAATGTTGTGTAATTAACAAGGATAATCTGGTGTTTTTTAGTCGATGAGTAGTTCAGATATCACTGTAAAATAAATCGACAGTAAGGAGAATACTTATTTCCGGGTGTACAATTCTCCGTTATCCAATGGGAATGGACGCTCGTAATACAATACAGGGGACATGATCATTATCTTTTAAATAACGTTAACTAAAGGGAACAATCTATTTGACACAGCTGAAGCTCTGGCCTTCCTTAAAAACTAACTAATTTAATAAAAATCACAGTTGTATTACACACAATTCACTGTTTTTTGAGAACAAAAATTCGTAACTAATGTAATTTTTACATTCTGACGCAAAAGACAAATTATTATGAATACAAATAAAATGAAAGAAGCCTCCCGTGAGTTACTACAAGCTATACAATCGATTTAAAAAACGTTGTATAGAATAAAAGCTCACTGCGGGATGTTGTAGAAATGCGTGTGTGCACCACGACAAAAGTGCCTCATTCACTTTACATTGGGGTTGTTTGCGTGGTGCCGACACGTACATGTAACAAAGTTCGTGACTCCACCATGCATTGTGGTGTGTAAAGGAGTCGTGGTGGAGTCACGCATTCTGGTGAGATCAGGTTGTCCTCGACATATCTCTAATAACAATTTCCCATTTCCATATCACAGCCTGAATGTGCAGTGAGGGGGGGGGAGTGCATGCTTTGTGTCTCTGAATGCTGCTGTCTCCACATTGTGTTGGTGCACAGATGTGAGATGAGCCGAGAGACAAAGCTGGGACCATCAGCTTCCTGTCCGCATTACAAAACCTCCCCGAGGGGGGGCGAGGGGGGCCCGGAGGTTATGGGACACTTCCTCTTCCACTCTGTCTGCCTGTGTATGCATGGAGGGAATTAGTGCAGGGACACATTCTGGCTCTATCGGCAAAGGGACATGAAGAAGCCGGCTGACCTGTGACCAGCAGATCATCCCGAGAAGATCTGAGCCCAGATCAGCATATCCCAGAGCAGCAGAACCCAGATCAGCAGATCCCAGAGCAGCAGAACCCAGATCAACAGAGGCCAGATCAGCAGATCCCATATCAGCAGATCCCAGAGCAGCAGAACCCAGAGTAGCAGAACCCAGATCAGCAGAGCCCAGATCAGCAGATTCCATATCAGCAGATCCCAGAGCAGCAGAACCCAGATCAGCAGAGCCCAGGGGGGTGTACTGCGAAGCAGGATTTTCGCTTAGCCGGCTAAATTCAGGGGAAACTCCGGCTTTCCGGTCATCCGAAGCTGGTTCTCTTTTTAGCAGGCTAGATCTCCATGGTAATATATGTTAAGCAGCTAACCTGGTCGGGGACCAGGTTAGGTTGCAGGCTAAGAGCTCAACTCAGTGAAAACACCGCCTGCTGACCAATCAGAGCTCAGTGTGCGGAGTTTATTTAAAGCGATCAAGTCATATTACAGGAGAAAGGAAATACAGAAAAGCTGCAGGAAAGACGGCCGGCAAAAATCACCGACTGTGTGAACGTAAACATTAATAGAATATCACCTCCATCTTCAGAGCAATCTGACTATTATAACATTAGCGTTAAGAAAGCTTACTTAAATATCTGCCATAACATAAGTAACCGGATCAGAGTACATTAAGTACAGTCCGCGGCATATCACTTCATAATGTATCATATATTTCCTTATCTGAGTCAGCTGAGCCGTGTCTGGCCGTGCAACACTCACAGTGTCACATACTGTATGCAGAAGTATTATTTTAAGCAACACATTAAGTTGACGAAACACTCGAGACAAATGTAATTAAAGTCAGATCGTGTTTTAGACGGGGCAGTGATATCATAAACCTGTTAATGTACGCATTCAAACACTTTTTCTTTTGCCAGCTGTATTCACCTTGCAGGTGCAGCTCTGTGCTCTGATCCTGGATAAAGTGTTTAAGTCATGGATGTTTAAAGTTTAACTTCTTCATTTTTGACTAGTATTAAAGTTAACTTTTCATTCAGGAAGTATGACGCAGCGCTGTCAGTACGCTTCTCCATGTTTGTGATTGGTCGAATGCTCCAGATACCACCCCTTTAATGTGAACGCGCACCTAACTAGATAGGACACGGCTGGCTTGAGCGATCCACTTGATAACCAGCGTCGTAGTACAGTTTAGCGAGAGCGCGTATGTTTTGGATTAGGCCAACCGGCTAACTCAAACATATCCAGGTTAGGTTGAACCAGCTTCGTAGTATAGGCCCCAGATCAGCAGATCCCAGAGCAGCTCTTTAGAAGAAATGCAACAACAGCTGTCAATCTTTAATTCCTCTCCAGCCTGGAGCTCAGGGCTGTCACTTTCTCCAGTTGTTTCCCTCTTCATCTGTCTTCCTGCAGTAATGAGGGGGAGCCTCGCTGCGGGGAAGCAGTGTGTGGACCTGTCAGCGCAACTTACATGATGCCGAATTCAACAAACACATTTAAATAATTGGTTTAAACGGCATAATGATAATAATAATAAGGACGATCGTCCGTTCTGTGATTCTCCAGAACCCACATGTTATGATTTTAGGGTCATGCAGAGTGAGATGAGATCGCTGTCCCTTTAAGAGAGAGAGGGGGGGGGGTGTGTGTGTGTGTGTGTGTGTGTGTGTGTGTGTGTGTGTGTGTGTGTGTGTGTGTGTGTGTGTGTGTGTGTGTGTGTGTGTGTGTGTGTGTGTGTGTGTGTGTGTGTGTGTGTGTGTGTGTGTGTGTGTGTGTGTGTGGATGGCAGAGTGGCAGTGAGAGAGCGTGTGTATGTTTCTGGAAGTGAAACGAGGCAGCAGAAAAACAGAGGTCTGTGATGTATTTTGTGAAACAGCAGAACAGCTAAATAAATGCAACGGCCTCCCAAGAAGAGCTCGCCTCTCTCCAGTCATTAAAGCTAGAATGGGTTATTGAACCTGAAGCTTGTTGCTTCTGCCCTCCGCGACTCCGGTCTGGGAGCCGACAGGAAAGTTCAACACACAGCTGGCCAGTCCGCCCCTGTGTAGCATATTATTGCGATGAGAGATGAGCAGATTGCCACTGGGCTTTCAAATAAATACACAGCCACGCAAAAACTGCGGCATTTGTACAGCTCCTTATGGGTAGGTCTACTTCAATTTGTGAAGTGCTTTCCTCTGTGGTGAAACGATCAGCACCACCGAGGAAAGCGGCAGAAAGTCGCCTGGAGATCGGGGCTGGGTTTCGTGCATGGCTTCCTTCTGGAGGTAACGGGGAGACGCGCTCTGGTGGCGGTCTCGTTCAGGATCCGAAAATACAATTTAAATATTTTGCACAATTATTCCACTTATTCCTAGTGTGCCACTGGTTACAGGGTTGCCGACCCCTGGTTTAGATAGTTAACTTTAGTCTAAGTTATATCAGTGGGTCTCAAACGTTTTGATGTAAACAATTATTTCCGAGGCACACGTTTATATGATCATTAGGGAGAGTGGAGTAATTTGTGCCAAGGGGCAAGTAGTGCCACCCCTGTTATCTAGAAAACCATAGAAGAAGTTGGTCATGTGACCACATATTTTTGAAGAGGCATCCATTTCAATCATCCTGCAAAGAAGGGAGACACATGGCTTGAGAGGTAAGCACATTTAAGTTAAAAAAACAATTTTAAAACAAAGTAACATTTCTATGATCAAGGTTTTTTGATTGCTCTGTTTGAACAATTTAGACAACTTTGAAAACAGTTCACACATGTTTTAGTGCTTTAGTAAGCTACACCATATACAGTTAGCATGATGCTACCTCAAAATAGCTGGGGGATTCATTTTTTCAAAATGGTGGGCATGGGGTGATTTGTGCCAAAGGGCCTGGGTTAAGTTGTGCCAGTGGCACAACTTACCCCAATTTATGATTATTTACTATATATTACTTTATTGTATTTTATTGTTATTGTACATTGTATTTTTCACATTTGATCACTAAAACTATGTGACATTCTTAATTTTAGACCAAAATCCATCATGCCACGTAAATACAAAAGGAAGACAGACAGGGTTTCAACTCCTCTTGAGGAGTTGGAAAGAGCAGTGAAAGAGGTGCAACAGGGGAAGACCATACGTCAGGTTGGAAAGGAGATGAAGATCTGCAGGATGACCATAAAAAGATATATGGATAAGAAAAATATAGGAGAAGTAACAAAGCCAGGCTATGAAAGAACAGCAGTCGCCAAAGGAGTCTTCAATGAGAACATGGAGAAAGAGCTGGCTGACCATATTAAGACACGAGCAGCAATGTTTCATGGCATAGGTGTCATGAAATGCCATGAACTGGCTTTTGAGTTCTTTAAGTCCTTTCCTTGAAGCAGATCCAGACCCAGGAGAGCCACCTGCCACTCTGACAAATCCCGAGCACTTATCAAGTGACAAATCTTGTTCTTCTGCTCACTTGGGTTATGTGTCTCCAGAAGTCATTATTCCCTTGCCAAAAGCCACAGAAAGAAAAACAAAATTGTAAGAAAGAAAGTGAAAACAAGAATCGTGACCGACACACCTGAGAAGATGGAGTTGGAGAAGGCTCACAAAGAAAAAGAAGATAAAAAGGCTGAAAAGAAAAAGAATGAAAGAGAGAAGAAAAGGGCTCTGAAAGCTGCAAATCAAACCAAAACAAGAAGAAAACATCTGTGTACTGTGTAGCTCAGAAGAAAGCTCCACCACCAATGATGAGGCAGAAGATGGCCTGGAGAAGACACACCTGGAGAAGACACACAGCAGAGAAAAGGAACGTGCTGAAAAGAAGAAAAGGAGTGGAAATAAGAAGGGGGCTCTGAAAGGGTCAAAACCAACCAAGCCCAAAAAGAAAGTGCTCTCCAGTAGCTCAGAAGAGAGTGACTTTCCGATTCCACTTAGCGATGCCACTCATTATGAGAGTTCAGATGTCCAGAGTGATGATGATGATGATGATGATGATGATGATGATGATGATGATGATGATGATGTGATGATGATGATGATGTGATGATGATGATGATGATGATGATGATGATGATGACAAGGATCTGTTTGCTGGTGACTTTGTCATTGTGAAGTTTGCAGGTAAAAAATCCAAATCCTATAACTATGTTGGATTGGTGGAGAATGTTGAAGGTGACGAGATCAGTGCAAAGTGCATAGTTTCTATGATTCAATTATCAATGGCGCAATTTACCCCAGTGTATTGTCTCTAATGGCACAACTTACCCCGCACCGGGGGCAAGTTGTGCCACAAAACCACTTTTTTTTCTAAAGCTATATTTCTCAAACAGTTTATTTAAGATCCGAAATGATTGTTCCCAGGGATGCACAACATCCTAAACTATATGTACATATTTTAGTTGGAGGCATTACTGTAATCCCCTTGCTTTAAAGGCACTTTAAGTAAAAATTGGCACTACTTACCCCACTCTCCCTATAGTTATAAAAAAAACAAGAGAATAAATGAAAAACAGGTATGAAATACGATATGAAAAAAGAATAAAGTTTAAAAGGGTGATTTGTAAAATATCCATAGAGAAAAAGTAAATCTGTTTTTTTTCATATGGGTGTTGAGAGATGTATCCATAGATCTCTTCATTTTGCTCTCAAAGTGCACCAGATTGATGCTTTTAACTTCAATATTTAAAAATAAATCTTCCCGGGGGAGCTTGCCACCGGACCCCCCTATGTTAGGTCCACACACCACCTATAAAAATAGCACTTTACCCAGGGGCGGACTGGCCATCGGGACCCGATGGGCCGGTATTGAAGTGGGCCGGTCGGACGATGTGGGCCGGCCGGTAACCGGCAGGGCTCGACATTATAAATGGCCCGCTGGCCCGGAAGCACTATTAAGACACCCCGGGCCAGCATAACGTACTTTCCACTTGCCCGCGCTCGGGCCACTAAAAATATTGCTTTAAAAAATTGTCCTGTGGTATTGGTATCTTGACTAGCAATTTAGTTAAATTGTTTCGTTTATCAACGCTACAACATAGCGTTCCGTGAGTCGGTTGTCGTTGTTGGGTGAAAAGCAAACAGCTGTTTGCTGCGGAGCACAGCGCGAGCAGGCTCCTGTGAGCGCGCTCCTTCACTACAGACTATCGCGCCACCTAACCATTCACCAAAATGTTTTTAATACCAGCGGTAACCGGCCAAGCGCTGGGCAAAAAACAATCTTCAAATAAAAGAAAGTCACCGGAGGAGTTAAAGGAGAGTGACAGGGAGCATGAGAAGAAGAGGGAGAGAAAGTTTCAGCTTGATCGATGGAGTTGGCTTCTATAGAGTGGTGCGGTCACGCGTCCTAAAACCCTTTTATAATCTATCGATTAGATTTA
Organism: Champsocephalus esox; assembly: GCA_036324585.1. Lineage (NCBI taxonomy): Eukaryota > Metazoa > Chordata > Actinopteri > Perciformes > Channichthyidae > Champsocephalus > Champsocephalus esox. The sequence continues at coordinate 6,391,734 of CM070481.1, forward strand.
TGATTCGGAAATTATAAAAGTATGGTAGACATGTGGAGATTATCCGGCTGAACAAAACGTGCATTTATCAAACAGGTTTGTTTTCCACAAACCTTTCCAGCTATTTTCCAAAACCCTGTGGAGATATCACATGGCTTTTTGTCGAGGGAACCAGCAGCTTACTTCCTGGTTTCAGGACGCGTCACTGGCGTCACCTCTCAATATGATGCCAATATAAACAAGGTCTTCTGTCGGCTCTGTACATCAATGCCGACCTACGCTGACAAGTAAGTGAAGAGTAGAAAATATAAAGGTATTGGCGAAATGTCTCAGCAGTTTAGGATAATGAAGGTTCTAATCAAATCAATTACAGAGCCATTACATGTCTAACTCCTAATGACAGGAAGGCAGAAAGCGCATTATACAAATAATAATACTCAGACACGGCAGACATTTTTTAACAATGATCACAATATCATTATTTTAATAAACCAAATATGAACAGAGGGCCAGTGGCATTTTACCCTTAATGTCTACCTCTGCGGTAAATCACTAGCACCCCCCCCCCGTCGACAATTTACTAGCGGTATTTACTTGCGGTACCGCGGTGGGCCGGTGGTACCAAAGTTGGCCGGTCGAGAGTCCCGGGCTGATTTGTAGTCCCAGTCCGCCCCTGACTTTACCCCTGCTTACACCTATATGCCGTGAGCTGATTATCGAGCCTTCATTGTAACTGTCACACTGTGTATATGCGTGTGGGGAGTGTTGCAGTAGAAAATTCCACTGTAGCGCCCGGTACCTTAATGGGAAACCCCAGAGCCATGGAGAGATAAGAGTTACGACACTCTTTGATGTATCCGCCAGCCGATCACGTGGTTTATGTATGGTGTAGGTGTAGGTACCAGATGTGTTCGGGGTACCAGATATGTTCGGGTGTATTCCCGGCATCCGTCATATCCGTCTACTCACCTCCCTCTGCTCCCAGCGCTCTGCTGCCACACACCGGCCGTCTGCGGAACTGCAGCCGGAGGAACTCGGTACAGCTTGTTATGTGTGTGTACTTGTGCACATAAATAATAAACAACAGAACAACATATCTATCCACATGTACAGGTACCAACAACATCTGATTGTGTAGCATCCAACCAAGCTTTAAAAACATGTAGTGGTACTAGCTTGGTAATTTTCCATTCTTTTTGCAGACTGTTCCATGTTAGTGGAGCTACGCATCTAAAAGCTTTCTTCCCTAAGACAGTCCTAGCACTTGGCACATTTAATAAAACCACAGCATGCGATCTCCGGCAATAAGTACTTTCAATTCGCAGAGAGATCAGGGAGCAGATGATCAGTGGGGCCTTGTTTTTACTGAATGATCTGTTTTTTTATGGGGAATTCAAATATGAGCTTATTTTTAGGATTTTCGGAGACTTTGCACACGTTTTCACAAACATGTTCATGCTAGGAGTACTTCCATTCGCTTCGTCTTGATCTGTAGATGTGATTTGATGTGTCGTGTGTCTCCCAACTCCTCTCCAAAGTTCAGATACTATATAAAAATACTAAAAGATAAATAAAACATTAAACAATGACAAAATAACAACCTGAAAGATATGTATTCTATCTACACATTTCGTAATTTTCTAATCTCGTGGCCTTATAAAAGTGTTCGCTAAAGTAACGCAGAATATATATATGTTTTAATTGTAAATAATTAGAAACATTATTTATGTGCACAAGTACACCCACATAACAAGCTGTACCGAGTTCCTCCAGCTGCAGTTCCGCAGACGGCCGGTGTGTGGCAGCAAAGCGCTGGGAGCAGAGGGAGGTGAGTAGAGGGATATGATGGATGACGGGTGCGACGGAAATACACCCGAACATATCTGGTACCCCGAACACATCTGGTACCTACACCGGGATAGTTCAAAACGCACTTCCGTGGCAATGCTTCTCTATGGCAAAAACAGCACAAACATGGTCAAAATAGTCATTTTTAAAGATTGCTTTCATATTTACATGATGTGGTTACACTTTGTATGGATTGGCACTATTTACAAGCTTCGTTATTTAACGATATTTTGAGGGGAAAGTGTGGTAGCACAAGCAGGCTATGTTGCTGTCACTGTCAGGTCAGTCACGTCCGTAGTATAGTTGCGCTGCGTTGTCATGTTCTCATATGGGACAGACAGACAGCAGCGATTGCGTTATTGAATGGTAAATATATATTAAAAAAACACACACACCCAGGTACTTTTTCAGCTGTAATTGCATTATTGCATACTTTTTATTGACAGTTTTGCATTTGGAGAGGCAGGGTGACAACGGAAAGCTTGGTAGCCTATTACTTAGATACGTTTTACATGTTTGGAGGGAAACGCTTGTGTTCATGTTAGCATGGGTAGCATGATCATGTTAAGACTATGAATATCATTTTACCACAACAGTGGATGAACAATTGATATATGTGTTTGAACAAGAACAACAGGAAGAACAAAGTAAAAGGGACGAACAAATGCGTGAACAAGTATTAAGAACAGTGTATGGAAAAAGTGATGTGTGTTAGAACAAAACAAAGTCAAATGAATGAGAAGGAGAACAAAGAGGGTTAGGGTTCAACAGAAAAAGATTAATTCAGCCAAAAAACACAATTTTGATTAGTCTAAAGTGTAAAACAATCTTCAACACAGACCAAATGAGTGCCCTTGGACAACAAAATATATGGTGGGGCAAAGAAACGATACATTCAATTGAGAGAGTGGGAGACTGAAAATGATTACCATGATAAATATTCAAACTATTTACAAAACTATTTACAGAAGCTCATGTTGAACCATGGTTCAACAGAGCAACACAAACAGGTTTGTCAACAATACAAATTAAAATGACGAGGCCACTTTGCCAGGGGGAGGCGATCCAGCGACGAGACAATAAAGCAATTCATATTAAGTTCTGTTGAGACACCACAGGATATAAAACCTTCCAAGCGATGACCTCTCCTCACCGTTCACCTGTATTTCCTCAGGAGACTCAGGTCCTTCAACGTCTGCAGCACTATGTTGCAGATGTGTTATGACTCGGTGGTCTCCAGTGTGATCTTCTTTGCTGTAGTGTGTTAGGGCAGTGGGGTGAAGACAGCTGATGCCAACAGACTCAACAAGCTCATCAGGAGAGCAGGCTCTGTCCTGGGAGTGGATCAGGAGTCGTTGGCAGTGGTGTCGGAGGGGACAATGCTGAGGAAACTCCTCGGCATTCTGGACAATGGGTCTCACCCCCTGCATGCCACGCTGGTTTCCTACCGGAGCACTTTCAGCCACAGACTGAGACCACTGAAGACCACCACACAGCGCCACAGGAGGTCTTTCCTCCCAGTGGCAATCAAACTTTTTAACTCTTCACCCCTAAGTAAAGGGCACTGAGATCTTACACACCAACACTATGTGCAATATATCTATATAATTAACATCCTTGCAATACATTCGCTGCTATATATATAGATATATAACTATGTACAATATTATATTATTATTAGTATTATTATTAATAATGCTATGATGACGTGCAATTACGTAACAGCCACTAAGTTTTAATTGTTGCACTGCTAGCTACTGAAATACTGCTAATAATGACTGCATTGATTGTGTGACCATCTATGTTTCTATGTTTCATGTTGTCTGTGGATGTTTGATTGCTCTTTTTCTGCTGTGTTTATTGTATTTTGTTACTCTGGCACAAAAATGTCCTTCGGGATGAATAAAGTCTTATCTTATCTTATCTCTGCCTGAAATCAGGACCACTCAGAGGAGAGTGCAGCACATCAAACTGGAGTCAGGAGTGTGAATAACACATTTTGGCCAAAACAAATGGTTGCTTACCATACAGTGGCTGAACAACGGACACCAACAAGTGAAAAACAGAAGCATAATTGTGCGAACAACAATTGTGGGTGGGGGAGGGGCATTTTACAAATATTTACAAACAACTATTTACAAAAAAGCAACTATTTACAAAAAAGCAATACAGAGCTCTAGTCTAGGGCATCAGGGGCCTAATCATTTTTGAAAAAAACAAGAAGGTTCTTTGTGAAAGGGACATCCTCTCCATCTGTTTCCTGGGCCCTAAGAAGCAGAGCAGGAATAGGAACAGTGGTGAATAAGGGGAGAGAATACAGTTGGGAGCAGACTGAACAGAGGACATAGCAATATTCTTGTTAAAATGTTTGCACAATAAATATTATGGCACTTTCGTTTATATTGCATTTTAATAGATCAGTTGTCATACCATGGTTGGATGTGCAGCATTTGGGTGCTCTAATCGATCCGAGAAGGGGTTCCGGATGTATGGCTCCCCTAAGGACGTAGAGCGAAGGAAGAGATGGATGGCAATGGTCAACAGACAAAACCTGTGTCTGACAGAGGCAACAACAGCAGAAAACTCTGTCATGTAAGTAATGTTCACAGAGGTGACATGACTTATTAACATTTTAAAGGGCATCATATTTCCAAGTGTAGAGAATTATGACTCTTCAATGACATTTGAAGTGTGCAGGGGAAACTGATCAAACCTACATACCTACAGGTACACTTTGAAGACGACCAATATATTGGCAACAAATCAGGAGGAAATTTGAGGTTGAGGCCAGATGCTGTTCCAACAGTATTTATTAGAGCCGGGACTCGATTAAAAAAATGTATCTAATTAATTCGAGGCTTTGTAATTAATTAATCGAAATTAATCGCATTTTTAATCAAAAATACATATTTGACCTGAGAACAGTGAGAAGCAATTTTCACATGGATTTTACTCCAAGTGGTCTACAGTCGAGTGCAATCCAGTGAGCCAGGGAGCTGGTTATTTTCTCAGACGTGGACTTACTTATCCTGGCCCAGAAACCAGTCATCTGGTTGAGTGTGGGTTGGGTCAGGGTGTGGTTCCTTGCACTCGGAGTCGGGCTAACGTCCACGCTAGCTGCTACATGCTTTGCATTTAGGTGATACTTTAGGCTCGATGTGCTGCGGTGATATGCAAATTATTTTTTGCATAATTTGCACACAACCGTGCTCTTATCGACGCTTCCATCCGTCCGTTTTTTAAAACAAAATGTCCCATCCACGGGGCCGACCAAAGCGGTCTCATCAGCTTGTTCGTTCATGTTTGACTATTGTTCACCGTGGTTTGTTGTTGTTTGAAGTCCCATGCTGAAGTCATGAACGTTAGTTGGTGCTCCAGTATAATCGGTATGCCTGAACGTTACTCATCCAATGAGAAACGTTCCGCTGTGCAAAAATAAGTGTGATTAAAGTGCGTTTATTTTTTTAACGCGTTAATTTTTGTGTAATTAATTAATCTTAATTAACGTGTTAAAGTCCCGGCCCTCGTATTTATACATCGGCCTAAGCCGAAAAGGATAAAATTCACGTCAAGGAGTATGCCTCCAGCTGTCAGGAATAATGACCACACCTATTACTGCACATCAAACATTGGCAGGATATATGAAGCTAACAATGTTTCCCATGTTATATCATTCAAGGATAGACTACACTCCAAATGCAACCTTCAGATTATACAGCTTCAAAACTACAAGGGTTCAGGGATTCTCTGAAGACTCATATACCACATGTACATAATCTACAGATTTATTCATACTGTAACATTGCCAATAGACGAACGTAGATGAATGTCACTATAGGAGTGTAGTGTTCCCTTACATGACAATAGGTGCACATGTAAAGGCAGCATACACATATAACAGCCATTGCCTTGTTATTGTTACAGAGATTCAGGGAGATATTGAGGTGGAGTTCCAAGGGAATGAAAGGGACATCACAGACAGAGAGAGTGAGACAGATGTCAGCAGACTGCCAGGGGCCAGTATGTCAGGGGCCGACAATCAAGAGGCCACCTTACCAGAGATCAGTGTGCCAGGAACCAGTCAGTCAGGGGTCAGCTATGAAGAGGCCAGTTTGCCAGGGTCAGGTGCTCCAGGGCCAGTTGTGACCGGGCTCACGTGGAGGATCTAATGAGGCAACTGAGAAGGGAGAGGTTACTAAGAAAGAGAGCCGAGAGGCTAAACCAGAAGAGGATTCATTCGGCATTAAAAAAAAAGACAATTTGATTAATCTAAAGTTTCAAAAAATCTTCAACACAGAACAAATTAGAGCACTTGGGCAATCAAAAAAAGGTGGGATACGGTGGGGGAAAGAAACCGTGAAAAAAGCAAAACAACTAAGGTTCTGTTGTGGCACTACAGGATATAAAACCCTCCATGCCATGAATATGCCTCTGCCTGACATCAGGACCATTCAGAGGAGGATGCAGCACGTCAAACTGGAGCCAGGAGTGTTGGGGGAGGTGTTTGATATGCTAAGGCTGAAGGCAGATGGCATGAGTGAGATGGAGAAGAAATGTGTGCTCACCTTGGATGAGATGTCCATCACCCCTTGCGTAGAGCTGCATCTGGGAACAGGGAGGCTGTTTGGGAACACAACACTACCTGCCTACAAAGGCCAGGCCACTCATGCCTTAGTGTTCATGCTGGCTGGTGCTACTACGCGGTGGAAACAGGTTGTGGCTTACCACTACAGTGGTAATTCTACTGACGGTGCAGTGTACCGGCCCATAATACTCACCATCGTTGAAGCAGCGGCATCTATAGGGCTTCACGTGGTTAACATCACCACTGATATGGGGAGCCCCAATAGGGCTATGTGGAAGTCCTTTGGGGTGACCTATGACAAGCCGTGGATAGCACATCCTGTGAAGCCACACCAGCACCTGTACTTCATGCCTGACGTTCCACATGTGGTGAAGAATTTAAAGAGTGCCTTGGTGAATGGTCACGTCATCACCATACCACAGGATGTGGTGGACAAAGAGAAGCTGCCGTCCAGTGTGCTGTCTGTTGGCCCCCTGAAGGATCTGGTGTCATACCAAGAGGGAATGGCCCTAAAACTGGCGCTGAAGCTGTCTAGAGGCGTCCTGGAGCCTATTCATTTTGAGAAAATGAAGGTCAGTTCAGCAATGCACGTCTTCTCCAAGTCATCGAGTGCTGCCCTGAGTGACGGAGGAGCACAGACCAGAGTCCTACCTTACCACTGCGTGGTTTTTGGAGACGGTGGACCACTGGTTCGACCTCATGTCGTCACACAACACTGTTACTGCCCTAAGTCATTTCAAGATGGAGGAGTATGATAAGGCCATCAGCTTCCTCCGGGACTCCATCCATCTGTTTCGGGGCCTGAAGATCGGTCCCAAGGGCAGCTGGAAACCAGTCCAGACAGGACTGGTGATGGCCACAACAACAATCCTGGAGGTCCAGCATGACGTCCAGCATGACCTGTTGAGACAAGGGCACACATTTGTTCTCACAAGCCGCTTCACTCAAGACTGCCTGGAAAACACATTTTCGTCCATTCGTCTGAGGAACTCTGCCCCAACACCTGTAGAGTTCCAATATGCACTGCGCACTGTCACCGTGGGCCAGTTCCTATCGCCAGTGAATACTGACAGTTACGTGGAGGATGGATCAGACCACTTGGCAGACTTCCTGGACACGCAGAACAGCAGCTGCAGTCCTCCTGACGTTCTGAGAGTGGAGCAGCTCGTAGACCTGACAACACCACCTGACATCACTAAAACCGAGTCCTGTGTGCTGTACCACCTTGCAGGATACATCGTGAAAAGGGTCATCAGCTTCTCACTTTGTGACAAATGCCAGTGTGCCCTAGTGAAAAATGTCAGTGATGGTGAAAATGAGAGAGCTGGTCTGCTGGTATTAAAATAATTGAAAAGGGGTGCACTTTACCGTCCATCAGATGAGGTTTTCACCCTTGTTCAGAACGTGGGGCAGCTGTTCCGTGTGAGGACGAGCGATTCCCTCATGGAGTCCTCAAATGCAGTGTCACAGCTGGAACAAGAAGCCATGTTGCTGGACAGCAACCTGCCCTCATGCCATGACCTGAAGAAAAAAATCCTCTCAACATACATCAGGCTGAGGTTAAGGATTGCATCAAAGTGCATCAGGGCTGAGAGGAAGGATAAACATAAAGGGTATCTTGGCAGCAAGAGTCGGAGTAAGAAGGCAAAGAAGACCCAACAGACCTCTGCACCGAAGGTCATAACATCTAGGCCACTGCCAAACACCTTACTCGTTGCCATCGATGTACTTGGCATCTCCATTCCCGGTCCTCCGTCAGCAGCCTCCAGCCTCCTCTTCCTTCAGCAGCAGTACCCTCCTCCAGCAGCAGCCCCCTCCTTCAGCAGCAGCAGCCTCAAGCCAGCAGCAGCAGCCCCCTCCTTCAGCAGCAGCAGCCCCCTCCTTCAGCAGCAGCAACAGCCATATGAGGCTGACATATGAGGCTGAATAAAAAAAAAGTGTTTATTTTGTTAAAAATAAACATTTTGGATGCATGACCATGTTTTAGGCTCATCCTTCATTCACTGCTGTAGAGTAGCCTATTCAGTAGGCTATTATTTGTTTAAGTCTGAATAATACCTTTGAAGAACAATCATTAAACTAGTGTGTATATTACAATACAAAGAAATCTATCCTAGCATGCCATCAAGCATTAAAAAGTAGCGCTAGGCTAGTTGTACAGTACAGATGAGTTAACACGGAACAGTACACAAAAACTAAGTACAGTCAACATGTCACATAATGAAATGTTAGAATATCCCAAAATTCAATGAAATACTAAATGAATTATTTATCACAAACGCCACCTCATTTCTACTAGTGCTAGCAGTTAAGTCATATCATACAGAAAAAGCTGACTAAGGATGGCTGACACGGTCAGGTTCAGCAGATAAAAACCAAAATAACAATAAAAACTGTTATGGAAATCTCAGGACCCAAACACCGCTAGAGAGTACAAGTCAAGTAAAAAAGAAATAAATGGCGAATCGAGAAAAGCTGTCTTTTGGTTATTTATTTGAAGCTTCAAATACATGATACAATAAGGTAAATATGTCACAGGCCTGGCAGAGTATGAAAAGTCTACCAGAGAGTGAAAAGAACAAATGAAAGAGCAGAGATTATATAAGGGAAAGAGTGAGAATGTTTTAGGAAGTAGGCAACCATGGCACCCAGCCGGAATGGAATGCATTTGAGACATCTATGGCAGTAAATATGTTGCAGAGGCTGGACATTTTGAAATAATCAGATAAGCATTCCGGACGAGCGTGCATGCACAGCTGCATTTACATCGTAAATCCTGGACAAATCTCCACTCGTCAGGAGGTTTGTCTCTGATCTTTTTGACAGGAAACACTGGAATCGTTACACGGAATAATGACCCCTTGTTTAAGCAGAGAGGTAAACACTGGCCGAATGCCATCACGTTTGCAATGGGTACGGGACGGAACGTGAACATTAACCCTACGTCATATCTGTGAGCTGCCCAGAGTGAGTATGGCACATCTGAAAGCGCGGCAGGAAGCTCAGAGATATGAGAATTACCTTATCCTCAACCAACAGCAATGTGCGCAGAACGGCTACGTTCGTGCACATTTTCATTTGATACACGTCACGTGACATAGAGTACATGACATATTCTGTGTGTGTAGGTGCCCAATCAGTGACTGACTCCCAATCTTTAACGATTGGACCCAAATCCCTCTATCTATCAGTGGGGCCCCTGGCTAGTGAAATGTGTGCACCGCCCCTGGGATTTGACACAGCTGGTTGTGTCTTGTGTGGGTGTGTGAGTCTAACAGAGATAGCGCTACCCAGCGAATTCCAATACATTTTTAAACATGAGCTCATCATTCACACATTTTAACAGAAAAACTCTCATCATAGCATTTACACAGATCTTCCAACCACGTTAGCAATACAATGCAAAATGAGAAGCCTCCACACAGCAGGTGGAAAAACACGTTGACCAGTCAAACGCAACAACTCCTGAGAATCAGGATATGTCAGCAGCCCATTGATACACATTCACCAGTTCTTTATCATCAAATGACACTTTTTGAACCATCGTAGGAGATGGCTGTCGGACTTTAAGACCCTCACTTGTGGAAAAATGAGGTCCAAGCCGAGCCGGAGAATCAGATCTCTGCCCAGTAAATGTGTTGGGCAGACAGATGATAAAATAACTGTTTTTTACTGATGTGGGAATGGATGACTGTCATCACCGTTATCTTTACTCTGAAGTGGTACAGAAACTTCTCCTTTATAGTTAACCAGCTCCTATTGAGTGAATAAATCTATCACTAAATTTGCATTCAGGCAAATCTGCCCTTTTTTACCACAGAATGTGTAGCCCCAGAATCAACCAAAAATGTGTGGGACATTTCTTAATGCAAACATTCACTGTCATATTTCAAATATGTACCCTTTTTAACCACAGACATGTTCTCTAATTCTTCTAATTTCTCAATAGCATGTATGATGCATGTGTGTGTGTGTGTGTGTGTGTGTGTGTGTGTGTGTGTGTGTGTGTGTGTGTGTGTGTGTGTGTGTGTGTGTGTGTGTGTGTGTGTGTGTGTGTCTCTTCCCTGGTTAGATGCTGCTGGCTGAATTTCCGTCTCGCTCGATTGGGCCCCTTCCTTGCTGTCCCCCTCTGCCTCCACTCCAGTGTTCTGTGAGCAGTCCCATAATCCAATGTTCAACACTTCCACACTTGGAAACATCTTTCTTCAAATGAACGTCTTGCTTCTTGTCCTCTGCCTCTGAAAACCTCCTCTGCCTCTCCCTCGGTATTGTGAGCGGCCAGCATTTTGTTTAGCTTGCGCTGTGTCTGTGAGTCCGTTGAGAAAGGCATTACTGAGGTTTGTCTCCCAAACACCTGCTTGGTCTCCTAGGGCATCGGGTTTGTTTATCCCGCTGTTGTCCCCATCTACTTGGCCTTGATGGGGGTGGACGAGCTTGGAGTTGACGCTGACTGCATGGCTGGGGCTTGCGGTGGAGGTGGTTGAGGTGTTCCAACCAGATTGCCAGGGTTGTACGCCGGAGGAGGAAAGGGATACCCAGTCGAGGAGAGGTCATTCAGGCCTGCAATGGAAGGACACAGAGATGTCTGGGGTTTACATGTATTTTGGAAATAATGTATTTCTTTTCTTCACATTCATTTTCAACCTTAATATTTTATTTAATGCCCAAGGCCAACTGCCTTTGTTTTACTCCCCAGTATTATAAACACTTTCTGTGAGTGTCCAGTTTTCCTTCATTCCATCTCTTGTTCTTATAATTTATTCTTTTTAGGTTCTTGATTTTTAATTTACTCAAAAAAAAACCCCTTAGGAAATCCGAACATTTCCATCCATATATTTAATTTAAACAGACTGTCTTCACCATATTTTGCTCGCATGACATCCATAATCGGACCCTCAGGAGAATGTACAAATCCCCTATGTTTGCTCCCAAAACAAAGTCTTTAAAGTGTTTACCAAAACACTCCGTGTTACAAAAACACTATTTTTTCATCCGTCGATGCCAGATATTACAAATATCTCTGCTTTCGAGCAGTCCCTCTCACAAATGTCATGGAGTTTTAATTACGTTTAACTTTAAACAATTTAGACTTTGTACATCTCACCCGTATTGAAAGCCCTTTGAGTTCGTTGGATCTCGTGAAGTCAATCGGTTCCACCTCTCGCGCTGGTCCCCTCATCCCGTACGTTTTCTGTCGAGGTAGAGGAGAATCCAAAGATCCCGGAGCTAGCAGCCACCAGCGTCTGGAGTGGTTCACAATCTAACTTACAGAGATCCTGCCGACAACGCCATCTGTTATGGAAATCTCAGGACCCAAACACCGCTAGAGAGTACAAGTCAAGTAAAAAAGAAATAAATGGCGAATCGAGAAAAGCTGTCTTTTGGTTATTTATTTGAAGCTTCAAATACATGATACAATAAGGTAAATATGTCACAGGTCTGGCAGAGTATGAAAAGTCTACCAGAGAGTGAAAAGAACAAATGAAAGAGCAGAGATTATATAAGGGAAAGAGTGAGAATGTTATAACTCTTGGGTTCACACAGTCAGATTGTTTATGAGACACCCAGTGGCCTTGCAGATAGCATAACGGTTATTGTGTGACTCCCAGTCTGCTAAAACAGCTGTGGCCTTGCAGAGCCACAAGAGAATATAATAATAGTAAGAATATATCAGGAAATAAGAAGCATTTGGTTTAAGCATATGAAAGATATAATAAGGATGATAATAACTAAAAATGTCCACTACAAAACACATAATCAATCTAAAAAACACATAATCAATCTAAATCCTGCGTGTTAGTCATTGATATATAAGCTGCTAGCGATTCATTACTGAAATCTTACCTTCAAAGCTGACAAAGTCGCGCTAGCTAACTAGCAGGCAATGCTAGCAGGCAATGCTAGCAAAATTGGTTGTAACAACCAAGATAAAATATAGATAATTACGCTGTGCATATACAAATGAAGACCAGTATAAGCATCATAAAGGGCCTCTGATACAATATAGACAGTTGACAATTCAAAAGAGTTCGATATTTCAGCAACTTACCTCTGGAACTAATCGACGCGCCGTAATGTAAGTGAATGAGGTCCAACGCCCAAATGACAATATTTTGAACTATTTCGATGTCCATACCCCGGAAGTAGGCGCCGCCATTTTTTACAACGGAGGTCTATGGGAGTGTCCTAACTCTTATCTCTCTATGGCTCTGGGAAACCCTAAATGTTTGAACACCCTCTATGAAACGTCAAGCTACCCCACAGCACCCACAAAAGAAATCTCTGGCGCCGCCACTGAGCCTGACTATTTGTGTTGGGGGGAGCACGAATTTTTTTTTCTCCAAAGGGGGAGCCTGACAGAAAAAGTTTGAGAACCACTAGGGTTAGGGTGCTGGGTGCTGTTTGTATATTATGTCCCTCTTGTTTTTATATATATATATATATATATATATATATATATATATATATATATATATAGATATATATATATATATGTGTCCTTCACAAGCACTATATCAATATATAATACTATTCTGAAGCATACAATGAAATAGAAGCAGCAAATGCTGCAGTGTTTGCGATGACACTTTGTATACATTTCTGAATAAGTCTGAGAACCACTTTGTGGTTCTATTAATTGGATATACTTTTCAGCTGGTGCAACACTAATACATCTGAGGCTAAATTCCCATTTCTTTGCTGTGAAACATTGCTGAGATTTGCTCATTGGCGCCTGATGACAAAATGGCCCAACTTTTGAAAGAGTGAAACGTCACAGATTACCCAGCATGCTTGAGAAGTACCCGTATGCGTGCTCATAGAACATGCGCAACTTTAACCATGCCCCCCAAAAGGCTCGTTCACATCAAGCACGTCAATTTGCGTACACGTAACAGCACCGCACGTTCTGGATTGTTATGATGGATTTGATATTAACAAATAAAGAGCATAGATAATGAGGCGGCCACGGCAGCTAGCTGCTGCTGCTAGCTCTGTCTCCCTCTCAGAAAAGTGCCATCTTCTGTCAACAGGAAGAACTGAGCCTCCCAACCAGCATTCTGACCATGAGTCTGACTCACTATATGAAGCTCAGCACAAGTTCTTTCAGGAAGACTGGGTATGTATACATTCACTCCGCAGCTGCTTATAATCAGCTCATACCTCTCTCTACTCACGAGTGACCAAAAGTCCTGATCTCTTGCTCTGGCCTTCAATTCAATGTCGCTTTGCATTTCAATGATCTCCATGTCAACACCCATAGGTAATGTAAACACCTCCTGCATTTTAGCTGACAGCTGTTTTATGTCAACGCTGAGGAAAGGGTTTGATACAAAACTAGCTACTTGCCCCATGTCTTGTAGCTCCACAAATCGAGCACCAAATTCTGATGTCAGTTTGTTCAAATGGGCGCAGACTTGTTCAGGATGGAAAGCAGTTTTGTCTGTGAGGTTTGTTGACACCTTTTCAAGATTTGGGAAGTGTGTCAGCCTTGCATGTCTTAACTGAGTGGTCCACAAACTGAGCTTCACTTTGAATGCCTCCACTGCGCTAATCATGTGACCAAGCTCTCGGTCTTTCCCTTGCAATTCTCGGTTACGGTCATTGAGTTTTGCAGTCAGATCGGTGAGGAACCCCAAGTCCAATAACCAAGTATCGTCGGACAGCTGCTCATACACCTCGTTCCTCGACTTCAGAAAACTGATGATCTCTGGCAGCAAATCCAGAAAACGCTGGAGCACCTTGCCCCGACTGAGCCACCTTACATCTGCGTGAAGGATCAAATCTCCATACACAGAGTCGAGCTCGTCCAATAAAGACTTAAATAGCCGGTGCTGGAGTGCTTTTGAGCGAATTGAGTTGACAATTTTAACTACAACATTCATTACATGTGACATGTCAATTGCTTTAGCTGTCAATGCCTGTTGATGTATCACACAGTGATAGTTTACAAATGGTGGAAAGTCTGGGTCTTTTCTGCACAGCGCAACAAATCCTGAACGAACACCGAGCATCGCTGGTGCCCCATCGGTTGTGAAGGACACTATTTTATGAATGGGAATCTTGTACTCACGAACATAGTCCTTGAATGCCTTGTACACATCCTCACCCCTGGTTATTTCTTTCAATGGGATAAGGGCAAGACTGGGGGGGTCTGTGTGTGTGGGGTGTGTCTCTCTGTGGTCTGTGTGTGTGGGGGGTCTGTGTGTCTGTGGTCTGTGTGTGTGGGGGGTCTGTGTGTCTGTGGTCTGTGTGTGTGTCTGTGGTCTGTGTGTGTGTGTGTGTGTGTGTGTGTGTGGGGACACTTTTTTTTAATAATGTATATTATTATTTTTTCAGGTACCTGGCAACCGGTGACTCATACGGGACCATAGCATTCAGCTATCGGGTCGGGCATGCAACCGTGGCTGTCATTGTCAGGGAGGTTGCGGGTGACATCTGGACCGCCCTGGTTGAGGAAACCATGACGGTACCACAGACCGAGGACTGGAGAGCCATCGCCGCTGGGTTCCAGGAGCGCTGGAACTTTCCGAATTGCGTTGGTGCCATTGATGGGAAGCACGTGGTGATCCAGGCTCTGGCAAATTCTGGGTCCCTGTACTTCAACTATAAGTCCACCCACTCCTTGGTACTGCTGGCTGTCGTGGATGTCCTTCCTATCGTCTTCCTGTGGAGGAAGTTGTGCAACACACAGGTGGCCTTCACACACAACTCTGCGACCTCCGGGCTGGTGGTGATGACACGCCTGAACATTCTCCACTGAGATGAGAGGATGCCAAACGCAGAAAAACTCCAGAAAAGACTCCTGCTGAGACAACAGCAGCGGAGAACCCCACTGAGGGCCCCCAAAAGACTCCGAAGCAGGCTGAGGGTTCCTCAAAGCCTCTGAAGCAGGCTGAGAGTCCCCCAAATCCCCCGAAGCAGGCTGAGGGGCCCCCAAGAGCCCCTGAAGCAGGCTGAGGGGCCCCTAAAGCCCCCGAAGTAGGCTGAGGGCCCCCAAGAGCCCCTGAAGCAGGCTGAGGGTCCCTCAAAGCCCCGGAAGCAGGCTGGAGAAAACTTTGGGGAAAATAAGCTGGAGACAGCAGAACGCTTTGGATCTGCTGTAAGTGAAGGGAAAATGGAAGCTTCTACAACAAAAAGAAAACAGAAAGGGAAGGAAAATGGCTCTCAGGCCAAGAAAGTGGCAGTGAGTGAGGAGGAGGAAAAGGAGGAGGAGAGGGAGGTGGAGGAGGTGAAGGGGGCAGAGGAGGAAGGAAGTGAAGAAGGAATGATGGAGGAAGAGGAGGAGGATGAGGAGGAAGAGTTTGCTTTTATAATCTGTTAAAGCACAGATGAATCTAAAAGGGAAAAAGGGAGCAGGAGTTTTATCGTTTGAAGAAACTGAAAGGGAAGTTACAGCTGTTTGTGGGAAAGCCGACATCAAGCAGCTTTGTCTTCATTTCAAACCTTTATTTAACCAGATTGGTCCCATTGAGATCATAGATCTCTTTTTCAAGAGAGACCTGCAGCATATAGGTTCCACATGAAACATAAAACAATAAAGGACATTATACATTATATTTACAGGATACATTTACATAGTTATAGACAATTACAAGTGCCCATAGTATCAACGAGCATTTCATTTAGTCTAGCTTTAAAAACATGCAGAGGAATGAGATTGCTCAGTTTCAATTCTTGCTGAAGATTGTTCCAAGCAAGTTTAGCTGCGCACATAAAAGCTGTCTTACCTGAGACAGTCCTTGCTCTTGGCACATCTAACAAGACTACATCATGTGACCTAAGACAATAGCTGCTTGCAACTCTCTGTGTGATCAGAGAGCAGATATAATACGGGAGTTTACCCAACAAAGCTTTATAAATAAACTAGGGCCGGGACTTTAACGCGTTCATTAAGATTAATTGATTACACAAAAATTAAAAAAATTAAAAAAATTAACGCATTTTAATCGCACTTACTTTATGAGTTTCAGGCGTACCGATTATACTGGAGCACCAACTAACGTTCATGACTTCAGCATGGGACTTCAAACAACAACAACCCACGGTGAACAATAGTCAAACATGAACGAACAAGCTGATGAGACCGCTTTGGTCGGCCCCGTGGATGGGACATTTTGTTTTAAAAAACGGACGGATGGAAGCGTCGATAAGAGCACGGTTGTGTGCAAATTATGCAAAAAAGAATTTGCATATCACCGCAGCACATCAAGCCTAAAGTATCACCTAAATGCAAAGCATGTAGCAGCTAGCGTGGACGTTAGCCCGACCCAACCCACACTCAACCAGATGACTGGTTTCAGGGATAAGTAAGTCCACGTCTGAGAAAATCAGTATTCTAGTATTTAGCTCGGGCAATGAAGACTCACCTGCTGGTTGCCCGATCGGGCAATCTATTATGCCAGTATCATGCAGCTCGCGGATCCAGCAATGAGTGACCCGACAGTAAAACTAAACATATCTATAACTAGTTTAGGTAGTTTGAGATGTAATTAAAATAGCTACGTGTGATATTCTAACCTGAAGTGTGTGTTTTGTTCCGCTCACCGCTGCATGTGTTTATGCAGAGCTGCGTCTCGAGTCTCGACTCGTCAGTAGCAGCTGATCTCTATCTCCCGTCAGATTAGACTTCACTCGCGTTTATGTCCATATCGATCAGATCCAGCTAGTTCTAGCTAATGATATGACTACCTGCTTATTAAAAGACAACTACACAATAAGTGTCGCTATGCAACTGGATGAGGCCACAAAGTATAACGCAGCATTATGCATTTGTTTACATGCCCACTGGAACCCAGAGGCATTACCATCAGATCAACGCACAATCAACCCATACAGGACATCTCTTTCTCCACATTAAGTGTTAGACATTAGAGTTGACTATTCTTGTCTGTCACATACTCTTCTTGTCTGTCACATAAGTGGCGCAACTGAAGCGGTATTGCTCTAAAGGGAAATTATTTGGACCGAAGATATTTAGATTTGCCAGCTAACGGGAACTCTGACGTGTGCTTCGCGGATGCGCTCGGCTCCTCTCGACTGCTGCTCGGGTCTGCTCGGTCAGCTTCCGGGTGAGGAGGCATTCGTTCGACCAATTTAAAGTAGTTAACATTAGAAACATTTTTAACAGGGGTCCATGATAGTGTAAATAATGTTTGTTTTGGCAGTTATAACTGAATGTAATGTTTTCTACTTTTTTCCATCTGGGAAGGCATTTGCCTTCATCAAATGGAAATGCACTTGGACTGTAGACCACTTGGAGTAAAATCCATGTGAAAATTGCTTCTCACTGTTCTCAGGTCAAATATGTATATTTGATCAAAAATGCGATTAATTTCGATTTATTAATTACAAAGCCTCTAATTAATTAGATTAATTTTTTTAATCGAGTCCCGGCTCTAAAATAAACGTGTATCAATGACTGAGCCTCTTTACAGTAAGTGATGGCAAACCTGCCTTGGCATACAGGGTACAGTGATGAGCAAGCGCTTTACAATTTGTGACAAATCTTAGTGCGCTGTGATAGTCTTCAGTACACTCTCAATGTTTCTCTGTTTCTTTTATTGTTGGTGCTGGCTACAAGATACAGAATGCAGGGAAGTGGGAACTGTTGAATTGTATTGTGGGGCAGGCAAAAATGTCGATCTACAAAAACAGGAAAAACAAAGTGAACAGTACAGCAGGTCAGCAACTCACTAACATGTTTTAATCTTTAGTAAAAGCAAGAGTGAGTGTAGCTTTTAGATTTCATTGTCTGATGAGTAACTCTGTCTCTGTGTCTCTGCTGTGGTTAGAGGCCTTTAGCAGACTGTCTGTTCTCAGTGCCGGCTCTAATCCTCGTGCTGAAAGCAGCCCGGGTGCCACAGTGCTGGGGCTGCTTACAGCACGAGGATTAGAGCCGGACCCCGGGCTGTGGACCCCGGACTGTGGACTCCGGGCTGTGGAATCTGGGCTGTGGACCCCGGGCTGTGGAATCCGGGCTGTGGAACCCGGTCTGTGGAATCCAGGCTGTGGACCCCAGCGGCGGAATCCGGGCTGTGGGCCCCGGGCGGCAGCACAGCAGAGCCGGCTGACAAAGGAAGTTTTGCTCCATCGCTTTTTTTATTTGAAAAGGCCTCCCTAACTGAAGAAGGCAGGATGCAGCAGGAGGAGAGCAGGGGGTCTTTGAAGTTAAGGAAAGGCTTGTTAGAACAAGGATATCAAATCTGTGTGTTGTTTAGTCCCAATGTGTCCTGAAGGGACAGGGCAGAACCCTTTATTGTGCGCTGACAGATTACTGTTGCAATTTTATTTTACCTCACTTTTGTTGCATTTATATTTCACATTTACATTATTAGAATGATTCCTGCTACCTTGCTGAACACTCTTTGAATAAGAATATTTAAATATTCAAGAAGTTAAACTGGAAACAAGATGTCTCATGGTATCCTGAAGAGCCCAGAGATTTAGGGAACACAGAGGAGCCTCCCTGCGCCAGCTCAGTGCAGTGAAGGCACCACCTCAGTAAAGAGCACAGTGAACACATGATGTGTTTGATGTCCACATTATAGCATCTGGACATTGGAGCAGTGGACGTTCATTTTATTTTTAGAACTGCAACCCGATCAGTGTTCTCTCTCATCTGCTTCTGTATTTCAGTAACTTTTCACTTACCTTCAGGTGAGGGGGGCGTGTTCCTACTTTATACTTCCTGCACTTAATTATAATTCTTATCTGTTAGGTTTGTGTATTTTTTAATTGTGCAAATGAACTAAAGATACAATGTGTGGAAAACATTAACCTGGCTGTACTTTAACATGATAGACATGATGTTAATGTCTTCAGAAGTGTCCGCTGCATGTGGACTGTATTTATAATCTAAAGGATCCACAGAGTCCTTGTGTAAAAGCACCAGTGAAATGCATGTTGATCATTTTAGCATCCGGTGTGTTTCACCAACACGTTCTCACTCCCAACCCGTCACATGTTGACGGACGGTCAGGGCCCCTCCTGTCACTCTATTACAGACAGGGTACCCCTTGAGCATCAGTTTTCAACGTGCAGAGCGTCCCATAGACCTTCATAGACCTCCCATAGCGTTGATAATAGACGCCATGAGAACGCTCCCAAACGGTCGGTTATTATTGTCAATATTAATATAATAATGACATAATGACTCTAACATCCAATCACAGAGCTTGAGGACTATCACGGGGTTTGTCAAGCGGAGCGGAGAGAATACTTACTTCTGGGTGTAAAATTCTCTAAAGCAACTACAATGATCTGCTCAGACCCTCGGTCCTGACGGACTCCAAAAGTCTGACATTATACAATCAAACAAATAAATAAACACAAGGATAATTATGTATTATTGTTGAGTAAATAACAGTGTGTGGTTTAGAAAAGAATACAAAATTAGAAGGAAATAACGATGAAACAATACAGATTTCAGTTTTCTGAGCCCCTACTCTTGCCATAACTGGCTACAACAAAAGTCCTACATTATTCAATTAAAATAAAGAAGTAAAAACTATAAGTGTGGCTTGACATTGAGTAAGAAAAAGGTTGATAAACGCTGTGAGAATGGATCTGCGGCGAGCATTTCTCCACGATCCCAACTCGTCTATTACCAACGTTCAGGGAGCTCTATGCAAGTCTATGGGATGCCCTGCACGTTGAAAACTGACTCTCAAGGGGTACCCTGTGCGTAATAAAGTGACAGAGAGGGGCCCTGACCGACCGTCAACATGTGACGGGTTGGGAGTTAGGAAAAGGGACAACATTACTCTTGTTCTGGCTGCACTGGCTCCCTATAGAACACAGGATAGAATTTAAAATTCTTCTTCTCGCCTACAAAGCTCTCTTACCTTAAATAACTCATTATACCGTACTGTCCAACTAGGGCATTGCGTCCCAAGAATGCAGGGTTGTTGGTTGTTCCGAGAGTCTCTAAAAGTACAATGGGAGCCAGACCTTTAAGACCTTCCTTTTTGATAAAGCTTAAAGTTAGGGCCGATTAGATTCAGCCCCTAGTTTTGCTGATATAGGCTTAGTTTGTCGGGGGACATGTTACTTCTTCCTTCTCTCTGTCTATACCTGTGTACTCTCATGTTCCCATTAACCCAGCTTCCCCAAATGTCTTTCTTTTTGGTGTCTATATACGCCGGGATTCGGAGTCATGGATGATCCTGTTGCTGCGGTCTGTTTAGAGTATAGGTGAGGTCCTGATAATTTATTCCGGTAAATTACTCTGACCTACTAATTGACCTGACCGAGTCTATGTAAGTTTACTGTTTTCTCAGATCCACCAACGTCAGCAAGATCTCACCTCTATTAACTCCCCGAAGAACCAGGTTCAATTAACTGCTGTTTCTATTCAGACAACTCTTTTTAATCTGTTTAAGCGATCCCGAAGGATTTTGATATCAGTAAATGGGGTGTGTTCCTACCTAAACATGTGTGGCAGGATGCAATCTTATCTTTGAAGCAGGGGAGGAGAGCACAGATTTTCCCTTTTATGGTCCCAATCCAAAAAGTGAGAAAAAGTAGGTCCAAACCAATACAGAGTCTTTACCTTTTAACACATTATAATCATACAAAACATATTATGCTGGGGTTATATTTTTTATCTAAAACCTTAATTCATATTCATTTTATTCCCCTGCATACGCCTTCCGGGTAGAGTCTAATCTAATCATGTATATGTATCCTGGTCGTTCTAAAAACGTCTTCCAGGTAGAGTCTAATCATGTATATGTATCCTGGTCGTTCTAAAAACGTCTTCCAGGGAGAGTCTAGTCATGTGTATGTATCCTGGTCGTTCTAAAAACGTCTTCCAGGGAGAGTCTAACCATGTTATTTCTCTTATTCCTGGTCATTCTAACAACGTCTTGGTATCACTTACCGAGAGCCATCTAACCCAGCTCTGAGGGCCAGAGCTTACCGGGAGAGAGTATTCCAGGGGTTTCCCCCTCTCTCCCCCACGAAATCCAAAAAAGCCAGTATTTTTATGCTCACCAGATAGAAAACCCACAAACACCTCCTCTATACCCAACCAACATATTCTATTGGCTATGGCATAAGACACACCTTCCCAAGTTTGTGTAAAACAAAACATGGAAAGACATATTCTATGGCTATGACATAACCACCCTTTTGAGGCCTCAATGTGTTTCTCCTTAAGTCCGGAGCCCCCCTCCCTGCTGTGAGAGGAGAGGGAAGAACCTGCCTACTCTCTTATCAGAGAGTAGGGCATACATCATTATAGGCCTTACACTCAACTAAACAAACCACTTTGTTTTGTTTATGCTGCAAATATAGAAAATATGAAGCAGTTTCATTGTGGGTTATACAAGAATATAATTGATTATATTTGATTATAACTAACTTTCGTTTTAAGTATTCAACATACTATGAAGCTCTCAACAGGTCCTTTGTCCTGTCATCTTCCTATTATACACACATGCATTTCCAAACATTTTGACTACCTATGTTGCAAATGTATTATCTTTTCAATTTACACACGGCATCTATTGCATGTCTCTCCGTCCTGGGAGAGGGATCCCTCCTCTGTTGCTCTCCCTGAGGTTTCTCCCATGTTCCCCTTTAAACTGTGGGTTTTCTCCGGAAGTTTTTCCTTGTACGATGTGAGGGTCTAAGGACAGAGGGTGTCGTATTGTCATACTGATATTCTGTACAAACTGTGAAGTACACTGAGACAAATGTAACATTTGTGATGTTGGGCTATATAAATAAACATTGATTGATTGAATATACAGTGATATGTATTAATACAGGTAAAACTACACATTTAAAACGTTATTTTAAACTATATCCAAATTGAAAAATGCATTGTGTTTCAAGAAAAGTGTGGCTGACATTGGGATGCTGTATTTAGTATTCAAACGTATTCTGCCTCTGATTTCACCCTCCCTCTGGTCTCTACATGCACTGATACACATACGTGGATTTTCAGAAGAGGACAATATCAGCTGATCCTGTCTCCTACTTCAGCTTTCTG
Organism: Champsocephalus esox; assembly: GCA_036324585.1. Taxonomy (NCBI): domain Eukaryota; kingdom Metazoa; phylum Chordata; class Actinopteri; order Perciformes; family Channichthyidae; genus Champsocephalus; species Champsocephalus esox. The sequence continues at coordinate 6,414,143 of CM070481.1, forward strand.
ACATTATAGATTTCCTCACTAACCCCCCCCCCAGCGTGTGAGACTTGGCCCCCATCACTCCTCCACCCGCACTCTCAGCACCGGCTCTCCTCAGGGCTGTGTGCTGAGCCCTCTCCTGTACTCGCTCTACACCCACGACTGCAGTCCAGCCCACCCAGAGAACATCATCGTCAAGTCTGCTGACGACACCACTGTGGTGGGGCTCATCTCAGGAGGAGACGAGTCAGCCTATAGGAGTGAGGTACTGAAGCTCTCAACATGGTGTTCAGTGAACAACCTGGCACTGAACCCCACAAAAACCAAAGAGATCAACGTAGACTTCAGGAGGAATACTACCGACCTCGCTCCCCTCGACATTAACGGCGAGTGTGTGGAGAGGGTCCACACCTTCAAGTTCCTCGGCGTCCTCATCACCAACAACCTTTCCTGGAAGGACAACACCACAGCTGTCATCAAGAAGGCCCAGCAGCGTCTGCAATTCCTGAGGGTGCTCATGAAGAACAACTTGGCCACTAAGCTGCTGGTGACCTTCTACCGCCCTACCATCGAGGGCATACTTAAAATGCACCAATTCAGAGTGCCGGTTTAAATGTTGCAATTGCTCAGTTTCAGGGAGCTGTATGTTTTTATTGAATGTTTAAAAAGCACCACTCCAAATCTATGTTGATGGAGTAGATTTGTCTTGTGGCCAGGGGCGCCGCCAGGGATTTTGGGCCCCATGAAAATATATCACATTGGGCCCCACCACCAGGCCCAGGCCACACCAACCAAGCACAATGCTGTAACCACACCTCCAGAACCCAACCCACTTATTGATGCTTTAAATAACTACCTGTACAGGCTTGCATCTATCTTGTAGTGGTCCAATACTAACGACACAATATTTACTGACACTGAGCGGTGCACATATAATACTGTGCAGACGTGCAACATTCTACTGCAGTAGAATTCACTATTTTATATAACACTAACATTCCTGACAATAGACCTCAATAGTCATCTTTTATGGTGTACATGCCTTTTTAATAAAAATGTTGAATGGAATAAAATAAATATGACTTAAATATAAATTCTTAAATTAAAATAAAATGAACATTAACATCAATATTGTCATTTATAAAATGCTATAACAAAAAAAATTACATAAGCAGCAGATTTTTTAATTAAATATACATACCAACTACAAAATAAGCGGGTATTAAAGTGTAAATGGACAACACGACGGAAATTGAAATGGTAAAGCCTGATGGTGGTGCTAAATCAGAGCCTATTACCTGTTCTCAGTCTTTTTCTCATCATGCATCTTCTGTGTAGTGATCCAATATCGTTACCATAGCCTTGCCCTTGAACAGTTATTACGAGCCCTGGCTGGCCCCTACACACGGCGGCGTGCGTTGCCGCCTAGCGGTGGGCGTGTCTTGAGCTTGGGGAGTCAACGCGAGCAACACGATCAACAACCAAATCACATGAATGTCCCGCCCCGGACATACAAAGCAAAGCATTCATGCTACATCCATGCTGGCTAAATACACTGTCTATGCTTGCTAGCTGTCCATTCAAACGAAGTACACTGGATATAAACTCCCCAAACAAGCGAAAACCTACCAGTTCCACCCACTGTCTCTGCCACCTCCCCCCGTGCCTGGCTCCTCCGGTTTGTATCCCTGTATGTAAAGAGGGACTGGTCATAGAGTACCGGGTGATTCCCTACTGCCACGATAATTTTCTCCTCCATTTTTTGACATATGGGAAATAACTGCGGTCTGGCTCTCCCAACATACACGCGGTTTGATTGGCTAGTGCTTGTACTGTCAGATTTTCATACGAGGGATTTGATTGGCTGACGCCTCCATCGAGGCGGCAAAAGAAGAACATTGCTCTACTTTTGCAGCGAGCACCGCGAGAGAAGCTACGCTTTGCTCCCACAATGCAGTTCGGCGAATCGTGACATCACCCCATTCAAAGTGAATGGGCAGAAGCGTTGAAGCGGCAACGCACGCCGCCGTGCATTTTGCAAACTCGGGGCTTGAAACTGGAGGAAAGTGGACATTAGGGGTGTTGAAAATAATCGTTTCTACGATGCATTGCGATGCGGACGTGGACGATTCGGTCTCGATGCAGTGACGGAAGATAATCGGTTATAGAGTAGTAACGTTGCTTCCTGATTTTCCGGCCGCGGCGTTTTTTCTGTCACTTTAATATCAAATCGGTCGGTGACGCAGAGATCAGGGAACAGACGTGACAGCGGCACAGCAACACCGAACACGGAGCAGTCTGCTTTATCCACCAACACAAGAACACCAGTCCAGAACCGACAGCAGCAGGATCAGAGACACAGGGATTTATGTTTTTCAAATATAATCACGTTACAATCATGTCAGGTTTTTGGTGGATTTAATCAAGTCTTGGATGCAGAGTATGAATGTCCTCTAGCAATTTTCAGACGATATATACGTGTGTAAAGTTTGTGAAGGCAGGAGGAAAAAAGCTTCCGCGATCACCGTCTCCTCTCCGTTCCTCCAAGCCCCGCCCCCTCCCTGGAAATAATGAGTGACAGGCTGATAGTGACCCGATAGAAACTTTATTATTCACTTAATCACTGAGATATAATGAAGCTAATTTAATCTCATACATGCATGGGATTTATGCAACAGTAAGACAGAGAATGTAAGTGTGCACCCACATGCAGTATTTTAGTTTGTATATGCTATTGTTAATACTCCTGTTGTCTACTGTGTTCAGACTCAAGGTGTGTGATGCCTCATTCAGGACATTCAGTGTCCTTTTCTTAACAGAAGGCCGTTGCTAGAAGCTGCAGCTCGACTGCAGAAGCATTAGCTTTTTGTTTTTGAGGATAGAACAACTTCACACACGGAGGCTAGACCTATACAATTAATTTATTTTGGTTTATAAATTAATGTCAAGACATTTATGTCATTGATTTCTGAAGCACTTTCTAAATAATAAAAAGAGAGTTCATATGTATTTACTGCATGTATGCATTGATGAAAAATAAGCCATGTGCAGTAATATAGAAAATTGAGGATGCAACGCATTGGTATGAATCGTGATGCACCGGGATGCACCGGGATATCGAACCGAATCGAATCGTTGACAGGATAATCGTAATCGAATCGAATCGTGAGACCAGTGAAGATGCACAGCCCTAGTGGACATGTAATGGGAGAGGAGGAAAGCAAAATGGAAACAAATGCTCATAGCATTATTGGAAAGTCCCCTTTTACACAAGCTTTTCAAGTCAGGCGGGACCAAGCAGAGTGTGACATTCTCTCTGAAGATGCTGTTCATGTAAAAAACCACTACCTCTGTCCTGGTGTCATTGATGCACTGTTAAAAAACTACATGGGGATCTTCCCATTGTGGAGTGGTTTGTTGCTTGGGGATCTGTCGCGACATAGAAAAGGTACCTCTAAAAAAGATGGAAGTCATAAAACCAGGGATACCAACTGCCATGTATAGCTCTGGTTTGGGTTGGTCAAACACTCCATCCTTTTAAAAAAAAGTACCTGAGACCAGCTGAGTTCGTCTCCAAAATGTATGTCTCAATACAAGGAAGATATATCGAGCACATTGAGCAACACAATCTGCCAATGCATATTCTGGACAAAAACTTTGAACATCCTAGCAGGCCAGATGATGACCACGAGGAACAGTGGAACAAGCGGGAAAGTTCTGCTGGTCACACCAAGTCTAAGTACTCCAATCCACCAAAAACACTACCCAACCCCAAGAGCCCACCTGCCACAAAGGTGAAGAAAAGAAAAGTGGACCAACAGGAAAAAGACGCACAGGGAAATGTGAGTAAGACTATCTGTTAGAGAATATTTTCCTGTTATCTGTGCAGGGGAGACTTTTAGTGTTTTCCTATGTGTGTTGCCTGCAACTTAGAGCAGTGCACAAGTCAAAGGTCCTGCCTTCCTGTGGGGGGAGTGTGGCCAACTGCGCAGGTGACTTTAACAGACTTTCTTTGTTTCTAAACATGTGTGATCGATTACGATGGAAAAGAGCGCGAATATAGGCGCCTCCTATATTCTCTGTGTAGATTTGAGCTGTGTTTCTGTGTAACCTTTAGTGTTGACTTGGAATTCACATGATGCAAGTTGTGTGAATATCTTGTGAATGCTCCCGGCCGTTGGATCTCTCAATAAATCCCAGTGTTTGACATTCAGAATTCCTGCTCCTCCCGTGTCTCTCTGAGTCCTGATTTCCATTGCAACAGAAGTTTCCCTTACACTTACTATGTTCAAAGTGTGTAAATTGTTCTCCAGCATTTTAATTGTAACAATGGAATAAGTAAATATTGTCAGAAAGTAAAGCATGGACTACATTGGTAAAGAGTGAGGTGAAGGACAAAGGACATGAAGTATTATAACCCAAGATGATTAGGTGCATGTTGTAGGGGGAGAATATGAAGATGAACAATGTAAATACAGCTTACAAACTTATAACAGAAACTATATTTCCAAATCAGACTTTAAACTGCAATTACAGTTTCTGTTCCTGAGCAGCCTGTTTAATGTTTTAGTGAAAACTCTAAAAGGGACTGAGATTAAATGCATAAATGTGTGTAAATATTTAGAGTGTTAAAATGCAACAAAAATAAGTGTGTCATATGCAGCCAGTCTAGTTCTTTCACTCAACATTGATTTTGAGTGAATCGGTCACATGATCTGGAAGGTATTGAAGAAATAAGCTCATTTTTCCATCAAATTATTAATATCAAATATTTAAAGTATTAAAATGCAATAAAAAGAGGTGTGTCCTAAGCAGCCAGTGTAGTTCTTTGACCCAACATTGATTTTGAGCGAATCGGTCACATGACTTGGAAGGTATTAAAGAAATAAGCTCATGTTTCCATCAAAATATTAATATAAAATATTTAAAGTATTAAAATGCAATAAAAAGAGGTGTGTCCTATGCAGCCAGTGTATAGGGTGACCAGATCCCAACAAACCAAATGTGGGACAAGGATTATGGTTGTGTGGGACAATGTGGGACAATGTGGGACACCCTCTCAACAGCACCCCCCAACCCCCGGAAAAAAAACCGTAACAAATATATAACAACAGAGCAGAAAGTGAAGTCAAAATGCAGTTTTTTAATAAAGAAAAGTAAACGAAGGCTAACCAAGGCAGCAGGCATTATTCACTTAAAGTGTTTAGAAATGCATCTTCTTAATTCACCTAGTGTATTACCTGTACAAGTAGGCACAACATAAATGAATAGATAACATAAAACCAACACTGGCCAGGAGGGAACAGAAACATAATAATACATAAAATAGCTTTCAGTTTTGTCCATCACAGCAACACAAGGTGGGCCCCCACACACAGTGTGGGCTATTTTGTCACCTAGAACCACTGGTGTCTTTGACTCTGTCAAACAACTCTCCACAGAGGCAGGGGCAAGCACATCTGTTATTATGGACGCTGCTTTTGTACGACCACATGACATTTTCCTTACTATCTCAGAGTCTGGAAAAATGGTCGGCGCTAGCTTGTTACCAGTCATGTGACCGGTATGAATGGGAGTGTTGCACTGTGGTAAACACTGGTTATTTCTGCTGCTGTTACCTTGTCTGAGTGACTATCATTTTTGGTTTGAGTAGGAATGTCTCCATAGAGTGGGATGTCTCTTTTTGAGCGACACGTTTCTTGTGCGAATCGCATTCTCTGTGTCTTTTGACGTCGTATTCACTGCCATGTGAAATTTAAAAATTACTCAAAGATTGCAAAAAATCTCTGAGAGCCCTGCACTGGCTTCACCCACGGGTAAGTGTCTTCCCAGTCTTTGTTGTATGTGCATCTTCTTTTCTTCTTCGCTGTAGTTTCAGTTTCCTCCATTTTCCATAACCTGCTGCGTCGCCTGCGTTCGTTGTTATTGTTTGGCGGGTGGGGGGGGTGTGTGAGTGAGTTACTCTCATTGGTTAACACTTGACCAGCACCCGCCGTGTGTTACAGTTTGATTGACAGCAAACACAGCCCCCTGATGATAGCCTTCCCTGCTTTCTCAACAGCCATTGGATGAATCTGATTTTAAAGAAAAGCGTTTTAGCCAATCAAAATGAAATATGCGGGACATCGTCTCAATTTGCGGGACGAACCAAAAGTCGTGACATCTGGTCACCCTACCAGTGTATAGTTCTTTTACCCAGCATTTATGTTGAGTCATTAGGTCACATGACCTGGAAGGTATTGAAGAAATAAGCAAATGTTTCCATCAAAAATATTAATAAAACGTATTTAAAGTATTAAAATGCAATAAAAAGAGGTGTGTTCAATAAATGTATGCTCTAGAGTGAATTTGCTTCACATTCACACGATCGAGAAGCTGTCGATTTATTAAAAAGAACATTTTTCTTGTCTAATTGTAAAAGTCATTTGTTGATGGTCCCTAAGTGAAAGCCTCGTTTCGCGGAGAAGATCTCCCCGTTAAACTGACGCTGCTGGCGGGTCCGGGAAACTGACGCTGCTGGCGGGTCCGCTAATGTCCGTTGAATATCCAACCTAAAACTAAATTCACCGCGGAAAAAGGTTACCAGTAAAATCAACAACAAATCATTGAGTGTCTATTTAATCATTTATTTGCTTCACAACCTATAGTGCCTAGGTCCCCTCAGGGGCCGCTGTTCAATCTAAAACCCACACTTAGATGTTCACAGTTTCTAACTTTATTTCTGCCAAAAAGAAGTTCTAAAGAAAGACCTTGTATAGTCTGGGTCATAGACTACAGGCTATATATTATATTTATTATAATAAGAACTGATACACTTTAGCTAAGCAAATGTTGTTTGTCTGACAGTGTTGGCAAGTAATAGATAATCATGATAGTGTAGTGCCGAGAGATAGGAGTCGGAGGCGGTGCAAGGAAAGTGCAAAAAGGGTACTTTATTTGGGAGCAGCAAAGGTCATGTTGTCCGGCAGTCCGGGAAGAAGAGAGTGAAGAGAGGAGGGCACACAACATATATAGAAAACACATAATATGTCCGTGTGGGAACAATACCCCCAACTGTAGTTCCATGTATGAATTATGTACCCGGTGTATAAATAGGTGGTCACCACAATAGACACTTACCTTCCCTTTCTTAATATGGACCACCAGGACTCAATTAAGCAATCATACACGAGAGGCCGTTCTTGAACGTCATTATTGGTACGACAGTACTGCGGCAGGACCGAGGCGCTTGCGCCGAGGTCCGTACTACACTTGTACTACACTTTCTGCTTGAGTTAATCTCCGTCAGAAAGTAGTTCCTATAAAGTAGTTCCCTTGGTAACGCTAGCCGATCAATCGAACACTCCTGCTTCCCCGTTTACAGTTATTGATATAATTATAGTAAATAATATATTATTAACCAATTTATTGAAAACAATTTATTGACAACAATTCTTGAATGAGGCTATTTATTTATTTATTTACATATTTAACATTTTGGCTTCAGAATGAAGGTGGATGTTCATGCTGCCATTAAAAGTGCAATTTTTGAAACAGCTCTCCATGAACTCCATGCCAGATTTTTTTTGCAGGTGGTGCTGTGGTGTTCACAGGTAGGTTATCGGAAGAGCTTTCCTCCAGGGGCCGTTTCATGGCGTGTCCCGGACCGGCAAAAAGCGCGTTGCTCCACATCCTTCTATTGTCTAGAGATGGAGCCCAGTAGCTGCGAAGCGATGACTCATTTGTATGCCCGCTAACGGACATGATTTCTCTGGCCTCCAACCCTGCCTCCGCCAGCCGCTGTATGCAGGTGCTTCTGACGCAATGGTTTGTGTAACGCGTAGCAGTGCCAGCCTCTTCACTAATGCGGGTCATCATGGACCCCAGGCTGTTCACCCTCAAGGGCTCCATGCTATACCACACCGCATCCCCAGGCTTCACCGACTTCCTTGGATGGTGGTAAAAGCCTTTTGCTGCTTCGGGCATTTGCTTTCTTGTTCCAGTTCGAAAAGCAAACTGCAGGCAGTTTGCTTTTCGGCCTGCAGTTTGCTTTTCGGCCCACGGTATACCGTTTTTCTCAGACGCGGAGGGATACTGACTTGTTGTGAAAAGGCACGTTCTATTTGACCGTTGTTTGATCGTGGAATCAAACACGCCTATTGACCAATCAGAGAGCTTGCTCACACCTATGTGTTATAGAATGCTGATTAATCATGGATGTGCCATACATGTGGCTGTACGCTCCAGAGTAGTAGTCATGGTGATGCTGACGTAGGGTGCACTGAATTGCAGCCATAATTCCGTTCTCCGTGCCACAATCAGTCCGCAGCCTCATGGAGATGACACCGAGGTTTCACACACATTTGAGGAAATATTGAGCGATAACTCTTGGGTTATTGTTTGTTGGACAACATTCAAGCCGTAGTACTTTATGTGAAAATCCATCTATGCATCCTGAAAGGGCCACACCGAATAGCTTAAGTTTGTCATAACCGGCAGCATCCAACATATAGTTCGGTCCCATTGAGTGGCAGGTTCTCCTTCTGAGATCTCCTGTCGCAGCCTCGAGGGTTAAGCTCCCGGAGCAAATTCATAACATCATCTCTCTTCACTCGAAGACTGTATTTTTGTTTTAGTAGCCTACCTGCCACATTGTTCGGTATCCAAACAATTGTCCAGGTCCACGAAGTTCCAACCTGATGGCGTTAATTACAGCGATTTGAGAGGAATAACCTTTTCTGCGGTAAAACCCGGCTTGATTCAGTTTGCTTTTAAGAGTCCGCAAACTGATTTTTACACATGAAAGGTAGACAACATGTCCACGATTACAGCATACGAGTGACCTTCATTCAAATATTGCACGCAATGATGCAAGATATCTGGTCCTTCTGTCTGGTCCGTGTCCTTTAAACACTCCAGAGATTGTCCACAAGATGAGCAAAACGGTTTCACTTGTCCCAGGTTGTTTCTACAAAACATGTTTACCGAACGTAAACACACTCGTACCTATGGTCTTTCTGCCAAATCAAACTTAAATTTGAGCCAGTCACGTCACTTCCGGTATGATGGATATTCCCTTTGTTACGCTTGGGTGAAGCAGGTAGGACTCAAATGCAGAATTTAACGGAGGGAGGACACATAACTAGGGCCAAGAAAGGGTGGGTGGAGGGGGTCTGGAGGACGGGTCTCGGGCGGACGGCCCGGGGGAAAGGCAGAGACCAAGGAGGGGGTCTCGGGCGGGAAGTTGTCTAGAGATGGAGCCCAGTAGCTGCGAAGCGATGACTCATTTGTATACCCGCTAACGGACATGATTTCTCTGGCCTCCAACCCTGCCTCCGCCAGCCGCTGTATGCAGGTGCTTCTGACGCAATGGTTTGTGTAACGCGTAGCAGTGCCAGCCTCTTCACTAATGCGGGTCATCATGGACCCCAGGCTGTTCACCCCAAGGGCTCCATGCTATACCACACCGCATCCCCAGGCTTCACCGACTTCCTTGGATGGTGGTAAAAGCCTTTTGCTGATTCGGGCATTTGCTTTCTTGTTCCAACTTGACAGGACAAGAAGCTGGCAGGACCCCCGGCAGGAGAGTAGACGGCGGGACCTCCAACGGGACAGACATTGGGTAGGGACTTGAGACGTGACTCGAGAGGGGAACTAGAGAGGGAACTCCAGAGGGGACTAGAGGAGAGACTAGAGGAGGGAACTCGAGAGGGGACCTAGAGAGGGGACTCGAGGAGGGACTAGAAAGAGGACTAGAGGAGGGACTAGAGGAGGGAACTCGAGAGAGAGAACTCGAGAGAGAGAACTCGAGAGGGGACTGGAGAAGTGACTAGAGGAGGGACTAGGGAATTGACTAGAGGCGGGACTTGAGTAGGAACTAGAGATGGAACTCGAGAGGTGACTCGAGAAGGGACTTGAGAGGGGACTGGAGAGGGGACTCGAGAGGGGACTGGAGATGGGACTAGAGAAGGGACTTGGGAAGGGACTAGAGGAGGAACTAGAGGAGGGGCTCGGGAAGGGACCAGAGGAGGGACTAGAGAGGGGACTAGGGAAGTGACTAGATGAGGGACTTGAGAAAGGACTTGAGAAAGGAATTGAGTAGGGACTAGAGAAGGGACTATGGCAGCTGGGACCAGGACTGGGGCCGGAACCATGGCTGGTGGGGCCAGAACTGGGGCTGTAACCATGGTTGCTGAGGCCGGAACCAGGGCCGGAACCATGGCCGCTGGGGCCAGAACTGGGGCCGGAACCATGGCTGCTGGGTCCGGCACTGGAGCCGGAGCCGCTGGAGTACGGGCTGGAATCCTGGCCTTGCATCTTCCAGAGACCTTTTGGAGGCTCCGTGGACCTCCAAACGCCAGACGGGTTCCTGAGAAAAGGTCCGAGGTTGGAACTGGAGCCACTGGAACCGGAACAGAGGCCTGGACCATGGCTGTGTGGGCCAGGTAATCGAGCAAGGAAACATAGCTATGCGGGCCGGTACTGGTGCATGGATCCATGGCTGTGGAAACCGGAACTGAAGCCGGGATCATGGCTGTTGGAGCACGGGCTGGAATCCTGGCCCTGCGTCTCCTAGAGGCTTTTTGGAGACTCTGTGGACCTTCAACAGGACAGTAGTCGGATCCCAGGAAAGGGTTAGAAGCTTGTGACAATTCTTCAGGGCTACTTGTAAAGGTTTGTAGCGACTCAGGCAACAAGCTCCTGAGCCAGGGCTTGCGAGCAACCTCCCAGCGTGCCTCCTTCAAAGCAGCCTCTTTACCCAGTCTAGATGAGGCGTTCTTCCAGGTGTAAAAAATGTACTCTAGAGAATACCCAAGACATTCCGCCTGTGGGGCCAAAACATTAAAATCTGCTGAGACCAAATTTGGTCGGTTCATTCTGTTATGCTTGAGTGAAGCAGGTAGGACTCAAATGCAGAATTTAACGAAAAGCGAGCTTTATTAAATAATATAAAGCTGTGGCAAAAAAAGGCAGTATCCAAAATATCCAAAACCAGCAGCACAAGGAACACAGACCGTGGAATAACATGGAGGGGAAACAATGAACCGACATGGAACACAGGGGAAGACTAGACTAAATACACAGAAGGGTAATCACAGAACAAGACACAGCTGGGCAGGGGAGGAGAAACACAAGGACAACAGGTGAACACAATCGGGTAATCAGGGAGGGAAACGGACAGAAAGCAGACAGGCAGGAAACGGGGGTGAACACTTTACACAATAAAACAGCAAACCCAAAGATAAGAAAAACACCAACACAGACAAAACTACAAACGTAACATAACATGAGAATCGTGACACCCTTTCCGCTTTGATTCTGGTTTGTAAAAGTGTTTCGTCAAATGTTAATGTTTTTCGGGAAATGTTAAAGTGTTTCAGTAATGGTAAAAGTGTTTTACATCTTGTTAATTTGTTTTCGTTAAAGGTGAGGTAGGTACGTTTCAGAAACCGGCTCGAGATACACTTTTTGTTATATTCCATGGAATGCTCTTAACATCCCGATAGCAATGAATATATGAAGTGCTTTGACAAAAAATCCATAAAAAAATGTCATCTGTGGAAGCCGTAGCTCTGTAAAAAGCACGACCAATCATTTTAACCGGCCCGGCTAAAGTAACTGGATGGCCTACCTGCCTGTCAGCCTTCCATCTGTGCACACACTCATCTCGTCCCCTCATTGGTCATGTGCGCGTTCGTGTGCGCTGAAGGAAGTGGCAGATTTTCTCCGGTTGTGTATTTTCAAATTCTAGCGCACTCAAGCTGGTTTCTCAAACTATCCTACCCCACCTTGAATGTTAAAGTTTTTTTTCCTTGGTAAAAGTGTTTTTGCTAATGTAATTTTGTTTTATAAAATGTAAATATTTCTCAAGCTTTGTTAAAGTGTTTCACACTTTGTAATTGTCCATTGCACCGTAAAAACAGCTTGAATGCGCTAGAATTTGAAAATACACAACCGGAAAAAATCTGCAACTTCCTTACAGAGCCCCTCCTCCAACACACACGAACGTGCACATGACCAAGGAGGGCACGAGATAAGTTTGTGCACAGATGGAAGGCTGACAGGCAGGTAGGCCATCCAGTGACTTTAGCCGGGCTGGCTCAGATGATTGGTCGTGCTTTTTACAGCGCCACGGCTTCCACAGATTACATTTTGTTATGGATATTTTGTCAAAGCACAAGCCCTGATCCTGTTTTCAGGTCTCAGGCTCGAAAATGACATTCCCAGAACAAATGACCATATCTTCCCTTCTAAAAGGGTTAAATTAATAATCATTTTTCTCAAAGTAATGATAAACCTGTGAGTTGGATGTAGACAAGTCATAATCAATATAGATGTTTTTTATTTTTAATGAAAATTCAGATTGAATATAGTAAAAAACTGTAAATTATAGTGTCCGTCCAAAAAATATGTTTTACTTACAGTGAAAAGTAACTAACCTTGGATGATGGTAAGGTAGACTAAAATCTTTATGAATCCAAAGTACAACATATAATAAGTACCCTGTATCAAGATTGATGCAACACAAGTGATATTTGACCTTTTTAGGGAGGTTTTGCAAAACAAACTCCACCTCTGAGGTGATTTGGGTGGAAATGGGGGTTTTACCGTTTCTCTGGAACCCATTGGTCGATGTTGGTGATTGACATCTCTTTCTGACCGATAGAGCCAATAGAATCGAAGGGGAATCTTATGAGATTAGTTGTGTATTATAAATATAAAGCAACACTTTCTCAGAATAAAGCAAAACTATGAGTTTAAAAGAAGAAAAAAAACTAAGTCAAAGCAAAATAAAATACATTTCAAAAATAAAACTATAAGTTGCAAACAAATCATTTGTGTAATCATGTAAACTATAAGTATTTTTTCTTTGTTTTAACATAGGTTTTTGTTTGCAGTTCTTGTTTCTTCTTTCTTAATGATCAGACTTTTGCTCTTGCTGCAGCTTTCTCTTTTGCGCTCCCTCATTTTTTGTTTGAGATTTTGACGCAAACATCCCAGGTGGGTGGGACTTTCAGGGGTGTGTATACGCCAAGCGGCAAACTCTGGGGAAGAGCCGGGACGCCAATACGGAAGTGCCACACACTGCAGTTCATCTAGTGGCAGTAGGCGCAGTCTGCAGAAGGGAGCAATTTCCATAGACCCCATGTTAAAATGCCCAATTTTACAGCAGAAATAAACATGTTTACATCGTGGTTCAAAAAACCATATTCTCTGTATAGTTAGATTCCCCCTTCATGACTACTGTGTGGGGGGTGCATTTTTTCTCAACTCATCTGTTTAATTAATATTAAGCCTTAAAGTTATGCCTATATTAGGGCGTGGTCACATTGAGTGACAGCTCTGTCAAGTGACTGCTGCTGCTAGCTTCTTGTCTCTCTGCTACCTGCTCCGTGAAGCTAGCTACAGGGACTCTGGCCGGCCGTGGTTGTTTGTTCTTCATGCTTATATATCGGACTATTGTGACTCGCTCTGCGGTTGAAACAGATGGTGCATGAATGCGGTTTTTGCGGTAAGTGAAATTCGAGTACTTATTGATGTGTTTATGATTTTAATCAGCTACGTAATGAATGTTAAGGCTTGGGTTAGCGTGTATGTGAGTGGTAGCTACATCGGTGCTAACAATGCTAATCGTAGTCTCCAAGTTAAAACCATAGACTGTATAATAGGTTAAAACGAAATAGACAAGTGTTAAGCGTTAAGTGGGATAATACTGTAGCAAACGGCTTATGTTTGAGGTTATAAAATAAGGTCATCCTTGTAACTTAGAGAGATATTTTATTATGTGGGAAGGAACTGTATGCATCGCTAAGGTTAATTTGAATTGGCTATGCTCAAGTATGTAGACAAGCTCATGTCAAAGTAGTGTATGTTAAATCAACCTCACAATAAGATGTGTGTGTATATTACAAATAATAATGTAATATTTCAAGATGATTAGGTTAGATATTACAATATGGTTGGTTGAGCTGGAGTTCATTATTGAGCTTACACGTTAACATCACAGTCATCTGAAGAACGAACCCAAAACTTGTAGTTTTTATTAATTGCATTACCAAATTGGTATCAAATAAACAGTAAGCATTGGTAACACAACTTCCAAAGTTACAGTAAAATAAAAAGGACCCTGACTCGGACAATACACAATCCAACATGTTCAACAGAAGAGAATCAGTATTGTTTGTACACATGGTACTTTACATATATATCTGTTTGTTTAAGGTGTCCAGGTGATGCGGACAGGCTGGACCAGAGAGTGAGAGACAGAACTGGACTCCTCACAGCAGTGAACTTCAGCACAGGTACAAAGACTCTATTTTTCATACTGTACAAAGAATCAAGAAAGATATTTGTTTAAATAAATGAAGTATTGACTTGAATACACTGATATACATTCCATCAAACAATACTAAATACTAGATCACCTACACATCAGTTAAGTTGAGGGGTTTTTCCATGCAAAAAGTTACATTTAGATGTTAACAAGCAATATGGTTTTGTGTTCCCGTTTCCAATATGTAACCAGTATACTCTCAAATGTAGCTAATCCCGTCCCTTTAACGTGAACGCGCTCTCAGCTGGAGAGAGAAACCCTGGCTTGATTTACCGAGTTGATAACCAGCGTCGTAGGACCGCTTAGCGAGATCTCGTTTGTTAGGGTTAGTTAAGATAACTCAAACATATCCAGAGGCTGTTGAACTGGCTTCGTAGAACAGGTTGAGATGCACAGGCTGCAGTGGAGACGCTGCGCACAGCTGATCGACAGCTGGGACACAAACCACCAAAAACATAATTCAGATCCAGTCGTCATGACTCCACTCCGGAGGGATTCCCCGATAATTTCTTACAGTTTTTCATCAAGGGGGTGTCTCCTGTCCCCGGTACAAACACACTGCCTGAGGAAGGCTATGTGTATTTTTTTTGTCATTAACCTTTTTCGGACCACTTATTTATTTATTTTGGTGACGATCCGACCTCCATGCTGCTACTCTGGTTCAAACTGCATCCACCAAACAATATGATTTATCTCGACCTCCCCAAAATAACCAAAATCTGACACGGTGTGAGATGTCTGTCGTCATTTTCTGCGATCTTCTTCATGTAGTCAGTCAAAATGAATGAATGAATGGACGTTTCTTTGACTATTTATAGGCAAATATGGGCGTTACGTGAAGCCCGCAAAAGCTGCGCCGCATTTCGAGTCGATTGTGATTTATAAAGGGAAACTGGCGTAGGAAGTGCTGTACGCACTTTCCTCGCCGGGACGCAATGTTTTGTGGATCGGAAAATGTCGGAAAATGTCTGTACCTATTTTTTTTTATTTCTACTATGTAAGCAACCTTCCTACGTGAATCCTACGCACGGCGTTATAAATGAGGACCCTGGAGAGTGATATAGTGGAACTAGAAACAATAACTGAGACCACAGGAGATCGAGAATATATTGAAGTCCTCAAAGGAAAAAAAAATGGCTTGAGCCAACCTGCTGGACGTTAAAGTTCAGGGTGCACTGGTCAGGTTCCGGTTTCTAAACAACAATGAGATGGATGCTCCCACTAGCTTCTTCTTCAGCCTGGAGAAAAATAATGGGGAGGCGTTTGGCACAGTGGATTAATGCGCTGATCTTCGAATCAGAGGATAACAAGTTCGAGTCCCACTGCAGTCAGCATGTCGTTGTGTCCCTGAGACACTTCACCCCAAATTGCTCCTGGGGATTGCCCACAGTACTGAGTATGTATGTCACTTTGGATAAAAGCGTCTAACAAGTGACATGTGATGTAATGTAAAGTAATGAATGGGCAGAGGCGAGTGATCCACTCACTGCTGTCAGACACAGGGCAGGAAATAACAGAGCCAAGCCAGATCATGAGGTGAGGAAGAGACAGTGTCAGAGGGGTTCTGTGACGAGGGTCTAAACTCTGTCCGGCTGGCCCAGAGGATCCTTCAACTCTGGAGGAAGAGCCTTTTAATGTGTTATGGCCAAGGAAAAGCCAATCCGGCAGACCCTTTCCCAGAGATCTACCTGAGTTCAGGGCTCGGAGAGCTCACCGGCCCCCTGCTCAAGGTCACAAACGCTGTTCAAATGACCCTACCCTATACCCTAGCTGACAAGAAAACACTATGAACATTGAGAAAAGCATCATTAGAAATGGACTGAAAGACATGGGCCTCCACTGTGTGGAGCACCAGACATGGAGGATGTTATACAAACCTCAATTCTTTCATTTCTGTTATTATTCCTACTGTTCTCAACAAATGTCAAGGAAAGGTGAACTACCTCTCAGGTGAGGCAAAAATGGCAATTTATTCAAGCAGAAAAAACGGAGTGGATAACAGAAAAGGGCAAGAGGCAAACACAATCTGCTGTGCAACATGAGAGCCAGACTCTGGCTGGAGCATGGGTTTTAGAAACACATTGGGGATCTAAACACTTTGAAACAGCGTACAGTAGGTGCTTGTTTGTTCAGTTGTAAATGATGAATTGCACTTTATACAAGTTTTTATTAGATCGTTTTTTTAATGATTTAAAGTATCGATTTAGTAAATCGATACTTTGCACTTTATTTGAAGTATATGTACAATTGTTGATGTAAATAAAGTGTTTTTGCAAAAGTATTTTTCTTCTTCTTCTTTTGTTAATTTGTTATTAAATGTCTTTAATTTAATAGAAAAATAAAGAGCCTAACGAGATGTGTCTAAATCTAATGGTGTGTGTCACCAGGTGAGCAGCCTCAGCAGTAATGTAGCTGTCAGACGGCTCAGCCAATCACTGCTCCTACGGCTGTCTCACTTTGATCGGAAGGGGGAGGGTAAAGGGGGACGGAAATAAAGACCAAGACCAACACGGTGCTTAATGACAGGTGGTGTGTCTAAAGTAATGTCTACATTTCATAGCTACAAGGTCAAGAGGTGACCATCAACATCATCTTAGCTGTCAGAAAGCTTCTCCAATTACTAGTTTGTCAAGGCTGTTTAGCACTATATGCATCGAGCATTCACCGTGCAGTGTGCGTGTGTGCGTGTGTGCGTGTGTGTCTGCGTGTCTAAATGCACGCAGACCTAACTGTGTGTACGGGCTTGACAGTCGGCTTGACACCTTTTAATTAATTAATTAATTAACTACCGCAGGAACAAATTGTAAAAGAAACGACATCTTAGAAAATTTGAAATACACATCCATCAGTAGAAAAGCATGAAGTTGTCAGGTGGTGTGTGACAGGAAGGATCTGATGCTGATGTTCATGGTACATAGAGAGTCATCATGTCCTTTAAAAGAAATAGCGATGCTACAGTATGAATACACACCTACCTCTTGGCTCTGCTCTCAGTTATTTTACATTTCAATTAGTTTTTGTCCTGTCTTTGTGTTGTATCATGCCTTCCCGTTTTATTTTGAAGAGAAACTCTCCCTCTCGTTTCAGGTCTCTGTGCTCCCCATCCCCTGTCTGTGATACCCTGCCCTGATTGTGTCTACCTGTGCCCCCTTACCAGGAGTATATATTGTGCTAGTCTCCCTTTGTCTTGTGCCAGTTCTTCTTGCGTGTGATTCAGACAACCAGCATTATTGCCAAGCCAGGTTTACTTGATTGATTTGCTCAGTGCCTCGTCCTTGTATTTAGCTTTCCTCAAGTGTACATTTGGTTTAACAAATAGTTTAGTTGTGTTTTCCTCAATGAGTGATTTTTAGTTTGAAACGTGTTGTGATAACTCCATAGGGTAAGGTAAGGTACGTTTATTGCACATTTTCAGACACAGAGGCAATTCAAAGTGCTCTGCATCAATATGAACACACAATAAGACAAAACAAAGGAACACAACGGAATAACGGATTCATAAAAAACATTCATAAAAGAGATAAAGAATATTTTAAAAACAACATTGTAAAAGGTGCTAAAACAAGTTAAAAGACTTCTGGGTAAGCAGCTGAAAAAAGTAATGTTTTTAGCCTAGACTTAAAGGTCCCCTATTATACTGTTTTTCATCAATATTTTATAGGTCTCAGATAGCTGACCCTACAGCTCGCAGCACCTACTGACTGAGCCACTGCCGGACTAGTTCTCTGCATTTGACCCATCCTAGTGTTAGGAGCAGTGAGCAGCCATTATGCTTGGCGCCCGGGGAGCAGTGTAGGGACAGCGCCTTGCTCAGGGGCACCTTTGTAGTTACTTGGTCGTTCTGGACTTTAAGACTGGGAGTTTCCTACAACACAAGGTTATAAGGTGATGCAAAACTATGGGCATAGATATGTCTCATAATTATTTGTGTGAACATAAAAATAATTTGTGTGTAAATATGTGATTTGGAAATGTAAAACACCATCCACAAATGCATTTAAAAGATTTGCAAACTCACAAATAAATGTGCAAGTGTAAAAAAGGATCTGCAAATACGCTAAATAAAAAAAAATCTGTGAATATCTCTTTAACATTTACAACTTTCGATCAGGCATTTGTTAATCCATTTTGTATTTGCCGACCAAACAAGCGGTTGCGGATCTCAAATCTCTGCTCGTTGATCTCACATTTCTGCTTGTGGATTGTCTTTTTACACACACGGAAATTTGAGACATATTTTCCGCCGGTCTCGGCTAAAATCTACTCGTGTTACTCGGTGATTTTCGGAAACCACGTGATGGCCTGCTGATGACGACATTTACGCATGAATTCAATGTAAGAGCATGAGGGTTTGTTTAATGCTCTTTTTTTTTATACAGTAATGAACAGCGGAACGTTAGATGCATTCTTTATCACCATCATCATCATCATCATCATCATCATCATCATCATCATCATGTTATAGTGATACAGTTAGTTTGTGTTAGTTTATTGGTTCAATACAGCATATATCGAGTGTGGTGTTATTGTATATGTGTTGGGGTGTAACGGTATCCGTATTCATCCCGTACCGTCACGGTTCGGACGTCATGGTTCGACACATGCAGTCACACGACGAATATGCCTTTTTTTTACGAGTGGAAAAAAGTCTGTCATTCAGGGCAGTATCCATTACACTATTTATAATCCACGGGGCGGTATTGCGCCTAAAAGCTGTTTGCCAGCCGCCCTTAAACAACAAATGAAGAACAAGAAGAAACACAACAACAAAACAAACTAAATACAAGAAGAAGAAAAGTTAGTATGGTGAGTTCAGATAACACACAGGAGCTAGAACCCACCTGCTTCTTTTAAATCAGCGGTGTGGGAACATTTTGGGTTCCCTGTGGACTACAATAACGATGGAGTGCGAGTGGTGGATCGGAAGAGGACGGTGTGTCGGCGTTGTTAGACAGCGGTGCGGTATGCTAATAGTAACACACGCCAAACATGCTAAATCATATCAGAAGGCCAATCACCGGAGCCCGGCAAAAGACAACAGCAGTTCAACAGCTGGTTCCCGCTGTTTTTAAGAAGCTTTTCAAGAATAGTTTTTAAGAATAGACATGAGAACCAAGAGACCAAAATAAATAACGGAAGCTTTTGGCATATTTTTTCAATGACTTTGCGCTCTTGAAACACTTTCTTATTATTTATGATGTAATATTTTCAAGACATTCTTTTTAGTTTTACAGCTTGATGAAACCTTTTTGTTTGCCATTATAGATAATATGACCATCTGAGTATGTGTGGTACTGTTTGTGGTTTGTTTTAACTGTTTAATACAGTTAATTATTCAAAATGTCAGAGTTCCTTATTTTTAAACTGAAACTTGCACTACTGTTCAAAAATAAATAACAACAAACCTGGAATTATGCATTTGGGACTTTTTTTTGCTTTTTCTTGTTAATAATAATAATAATAATAATAATAATAATAATAATAATAATAATAATAATAATAATAATAATAATAATAATAATAATAATAATGGGTTCCATTTATAAAGCACTTCATATTTGAATTCAAATCCCGAAGTGATTGTTGTACCGAACCGTACCGAACCGTGACCCCCAAACCGAGGTACGAACCGAACCGTGACTTCTGTGAACCGTTACACCCCTAATATGTGTGTGTGTTAGCCAATAGGAGTGAAGCCTTACGGGCACGGCCAATAAAGAGACACGTAATTGTGACAGTTGGACTCACGTGTATTATTGAATAACATGACATGGTGTCAGAAGTCCTGTCGACAGTACGCGGAGTGTGACTGGGAAAAAGTATTGTTCGGAGCCAATTGATGGTGAAAAGGGAAGAAAGAGGACATGGCAGACGAGAATGCTAACGGAGATGCAGCGCGACCCGCGGCGGAACCGAGTGCTACGTTTAGCATCCAGCCACCGGAGCCTTTCGACTTTTCAAGACCGCAGGAATGGGCCAAATGGATACGGCGGTTCGAGAGATTTCGCCTGGCAAGTAGTCTGAACAGTAGCTCAGAAGATAATCAAGTCAACACATTGATATACTGCATGGGAGATGAAGCAGATGATATTTTACGTGGATTGACTCTCACAGCGGCTCAGAGAGACACTTACCAAGGTGTGCAGGATGGCCTTCAAGGCTTCTTCGTTGTCAAGAAAAATGTCATATATGAATGGGCAAAGTTTAATATGCGCAGACGGGGAGAAGGTAAACCAGTGGACTCGTTCGTCACAGCTCTATATGCACTAGCGGAGCATTGTAGCTACGGCGTGCGACATGATGAACTCATTTGAGACAGGCTTGTTGTCGCATTGACGGATAAGCGGCTGTCTGAACGGATGTAACTGGACTCAGACCTTATCTTGTGAAAATCTATTACCATGGCTCGGCAGAGTGAAGAGGTGAAACGGCAACAATCTTCTCTGCGAGGTGACGATAGAACTGAGGCATGGGACGCTAAATTAGTGGACAGAGTGTTTAAGAGCAGTAGCAAATATGCTAAAAACAAAGCTCAATCTGCTAATAGCTACCAAGCCAAGCCACAATACAACAAGGGTAATGATGCAAAGTGTTATAACTGTGGTTGTTCTCCTTCACATGTAAAGACTGAGTGTCCAGCCAAGGATGTCAAATGCCATACATGTGGGAAAATGGGACATTATATGCGCGTGTGTCAAGCAGCTAAAAGCGTGAATGAGATTAATGAAGAAGAGAAAAGCTTGCTCTTAGGCAGCATTGAGGCCGACAATGATCCGTGGATAGCAGACATTGACATTAACAACAAAAGTGTGCAGTTCAAAATTTACACTGGGGCTGATGTTACAGTCATTCCTCACTCCGTGTTTAAGGAGGTCTATAAGCACAAAGCTCCACCAGCTCTTCAAAAGCCAAGGAAGCCACTTTGGGGTCCAGGAAAAAACCTTTAGACGTTGTGGGCTTTGCTAGTATGCTGCTGAAGAAAGGAGAGAGAGAACTTATGGAGGATGTATATGCCATTCAACGCTTGTAAACAGCATTTCTCGGTAGGCCTGCCAGTGTAGCACTGAAGCTAGTGGCACAACTAGACAACGTCACTATGGACACGCTAAAGACTAATTGCATTACATTACATTGCATTTAGCTGACGCTTTTATCCAAAGCGACTTACAATAAGTCCATTCGACCAGGAAGACACAACCTTGAGGAAAACAGAATCATATAAGTACATCAGGTTTCATAGAGCCAATCATTTCAAGTGCTACTCAACTGGCTTTAGATAAGCCAGTCCTTTTTTAGTATATAAGTGCTCTGTTAGCAGTTCTTTGTTAGTCATTCTATCGCTCGAAGTGGAGTCGAAAGAGATGAGTTTTCAGTCTGCGCCGGAAGGTGTGTAAGCTTTCTGCCGTCCTGATGTCAATGGGGAGCTCATTCCACCATTTAGGAGCCAGGATAGCAAACCCACGTGTTTTTGCTGATGGGAACTTGGGTCCCCCTCGCAGCGAGGGTGCAGTGAGGGTGCAGCGAGTCGTTTGGCTGATGCAGAGCGAAGTGCACGCTCTGGGGTGTACGGTTTAACCATGTCCTGGATGTAGGAAGGGCCAGATCCATTCGCAGCATGGTACGCAAGTACCAGTGTCTTGAAGTGAATTCTAGCAGTTACTTGAAGCCAGTGGAGGGAGCGGAGGAGCGGAGTGGTGTGGGAAAATTTAGGAAGGTTGAAGACCAGACGAGCCGCTGCATTCTGGATGAGCTGCAGAGGTCGGATGGCACATGCAGATAGACCAGCCAGGAGGGAGTTGCAGTAGTCTAGGCGTGAGATGACGAGAGCCTGGACCAGAACCTGCGTCGCTTTCTGGGTCAGCTGGGGACGTATCTTCCTGATGTTGAAAAGTGTGTATCTGCAGCAGCGGGTTGTAGCAGCGATATTTGCAGTGAAGGACAGGTTGTTATCCAGGATCACACCCAGATTCCTTGCAGTCTGGGTCGGGGAGACAACAGAGGTGCCGATGTTGATGGTCAGGTCAAGAGTGGGACAATCTTTTCCCGGAAGGAAAAGCACTTCAGTTTTGTCAAGGTTGAGCTTGAGATGATGAGCGGACATCCACTGAGAGATGTCAGCTAAACAAGCAGAGATGTGTGCGACCACCTGGGTCTCTGAGCGGGGAAAGGACAGAATTAGTTGGGTGTCGTCAGCGTAGCAGTGGTATGAAAAACCATGCGGGCTAATGACAGATCCGAGCGAGTTTGTGTTCAGGGAGAAGAGGAGGGGACCAAGAACAGAGCCCTGAGGGACCCCTGTAGTTAATTGACAAGGGTCGGACTCGGACCCTCTCCAAGTTACCCTGTAGGTGCGGTCTTTGAGGTATGAGGTGAGGAGGGAAAGTGCAGAGCCTGATACTCCAAGTATTACCCAGCAGTATGCAGCGGTCTTGGAGAGGTGCGGCAGCCATATGCCATTAAGCTGAAACCAGGGGCCCAACCGTTTTCTCTGAAGACGCCTAGAAGGATTCTACTGCCACTGATGGACAAAGTCAAAGAGGAACTGTCCCGCATGGAAGACCTGGGGGTGATCAGCATTTCCAAAACAGGATGACAACTGAGGTAACTGAGGGACTAGAGGGGGTTGTCTGTCACATGGACGATGTACTGGTGTGGGGCCAAACACAGGAGGAGCACGACGCTCGTCTGTATGCTGGAGAAGATCCAAAAGGCAGGAATCACCTTGAATGTGTAAAAGTGCGACATATCCAAACAGGAGGTGACATACCTGGGCCATGGGCCATGAGGATTGGAGGCCGGTAGCCTATATGTCACGTTCTCTCACACAGACGGAGCAGAGATACGCACAGGTAGAAAAGGAAGCTTTAGGCTTAACCTGGGCTTGTGAAAGGTTTCGCAACTTTGTCATCGGTAGACACTGTGAGCTGGAAACGGATCATAAACCTCTACTGAGTCTCCTGGGGTCTCAGGCATTGGATGCGCTTCCCCCACGGATTCAACGTTTCCGGATGCGCCTGATGCGTTATTCCTTCTCAATCACACATGTGCCAGGGAAAAGCCTGTGGACGGCTGATACACTGTCATGTGCACCTGTGAAAAGAGACTCCAGACCAGATGAAAAAGAGTTCCTCGAGAGCACGAATATCTATGTGGACATGATTATCGATGGTTTGCCAGAAAGCACGGCTTACCTGGAAGAGCTAAAAGAGCAGTTGGCAAAGGACAGTGTGTGCGGAAGAGTGATGCAGCTGTGTGAAGAGAAATGGCCAGCACACAGTAACAGCGAACCAGCCATAAAGTTATACTGGGCGGAACAAGCGTTCATAACTGTAAAGGACGGACTACTGTTAAAGGGGGACAGACTCGTCATCCCCGCAACAATGAGAAATGATGTGCTCGCCAGACTACATGAAGGTCACCAAGGAGTGGTGAAGTGTAGGGAGCGTGCCCGACAGTCTGTATGGTGGCCAGGGCTAAGTCAGCAGCTGAATGGGTTGGTTCTCAACTGCCGGACATGCAGCAAGGAGAGACAGAACCCCAGAGCCGCTGATGCCAACACAATACCCAGGCCGACCATGGCAGAAACTGGGTGCCGACTTGTTTATGCTGGGAAGCAAGTCATATCTGCTGGTAGTGGATTATGCATCAAGGTATGTGGAAATGGCTTTGCTGACACCCACAAGATCAACAGATGTAATCCACCATCTCAAATCCATCTTTGCACGACATGGTATCCCTGAGACGCTGGTCACAGACAGCGGGCCGCAGTTCTCGGGAAGGGCATTTGAAGAGTTTGCAGAGTCGTATGGATTTAAACACGTCACCAGCAGCCCGAAATATCCACAGAGCAACGGTTAGGCAGAACGGGCTGTGAAGACTGTAAAGAGTCTCCTTTTGAAAGCAGCAGACCCATATCTGGCTCTGCTGGCTTACAAAACCACCCCACTACAAAACGGGCATAGCCCTGCGCAACTTCTCATGGAGAGGAGGCTTCGCACGACGGTGCCAACAAGAGAGAGGAGAATAAACGATGCACAGCGGTACAACCTGCGTCATCGAGTGAGAAGTCTCGAGAGGCTTGCACCGGGAAAAGAGGTTTGGGTCACGGATCAGAAGGCGAGTGGAACGGTTATTGGCAGTCACAACACGCCGCGTTCCTACATTCTTGAGAGACCTCGTGGGACAGTCCGGCGTAATCGCCATCATCTCATCCCCATGTACTCCTCGTCAGAGCAGAGCGGCCGGGATGCAGCTGAGCAGCATTCAGGAGGTGTTCCAGAGCCGCGTATTGCAGAACCTCCGGAGCCCGGTGCTCAAGATCTGCCACCAACCCCAAGAACCAGGTCTGGGAGAGCCGTGGTGAGACCGGCTAGGTTGGACTTGTAAACAAACCAGAAGCCTAAGAGATTATAAAGAGAGTTTTATAAGAGAGTAACAAAAACACTTGTTATTATTAATGTTGTGCATTAATGTTGTGTAATACACAACATATCATAGGGTTACATTTAGTTCATGAAGGTCTGGAGTAAACTGTTATTTTATATCTGGTTCAGATAGGAACAGACCTTCCACCCTACAGAGGCAGAATAATCCTCTAAGGTCTGTAGAGTCAATGGCATTGATTCATAAAAAGGGAGATGTGGTGTTATTGTATATGTGTGTGTGTTAGCCAATAGGAGTGAAGCCTTACGGGCACGGTTCAGTGACGTCATAGGCAGACGACATGTTATGGTAACGGGGCATGTGAGCTAGGTATGTGCTAGCATGTGGGCTACCAATAAAGAGACACGTAATTCTGACAGTTAGACTCACGTGTATTATTGAATAACACGACATCGAGCACTTTCGTTGATGTTGAAGAAGTACAGGCTATACGACACTTTCGGGTCCCGGGGGGAGCAGCAGCGAAGCAGCCCAGATAAAACTCTTTCTTCATTGTTTGTTGTGTATTCAGTCAAGCGGGTCAAAGTTACAATGTAAAATTGTAAGTACAATGTAAAGTCCTGTACTCTGCAGGTGCCGGTAAAGAGCAATACAATGACAAAACCTTTCCAAACAAAACAACTAGTAGGTAGGTAAGCAGGCATGTATAGGTAGGTAGGTAGGCAGACAGACAGATGGACAGGTAGATAGATGGATAGACAGATAGACAGACAGATAGATAGATGGATCATATATAGATAGATACTTCATTCATCCCAAATTGTGAAATGTGTGGAAACAAGTATAAACACAATAACATTAAATACAAATGAAAGCAATAGACAGGAATAAATGAATATATATATGAATACGGATACCGTTACACCCCTAACACATATACAATAACACCACACTCGATATATGCTGTATTGAACCAATAAACTAACACAAACTAACTGTATCACTATAACATGATGATGATGATGATGATGATGATGATGATGATGATGATGATGATGATGATGATGATGATGATGATGATGATGATGATGATGATGATGATGATGATGATGATGATGATGATGAAGGCGGCGGCGGCGGCGGCGGCGGCGGCGGCGGCGACGACGACGACGACGACGACGACGACGACGACGACGACGACGACGACGACGACGACGACGACGACGACGATGATGATGAAGAATGCATCTAACGTTCCGCTGTTCATTATAATAAAAAAACAGAGCATTAAACAAACCATCATGCTCTTACTTTGAAATCATGCGGAAATGTCGTCATCAGCAGGCCATCACGTGGTTTCCGATAATAACTGAGTGACACGAGTAGATTTTAGCCGAGACCGGTGGAAAATATGTCTCAAAATTCCGTGTGTGTAAAAAGACGATCCACAAGCAGAAATGTGAGATCCGCAAGCACATTTTTGGTCGACAAATACAAAATGGATTCACAAATGCCTGATCGAAAGTTGTAAATGTTAAAGAGATATTCAAAGATCTTTTTTTTATTTGTGAAAATATTTAGTGTATTTGCAGATCCGTTTTACATTTGCAGTACTTGTGTATCTCTGGATTCAGAGGGGGTTATATGTTAGTATCGTTTGGGCTCTGTGCAGATATCTCACTGATGGAGGCGTGTGGCGCAGTGGGTTGTGCGTTGGTGTTCGGATCAGGGGAGCTCAGGTTCAAACCCCACTGCAGTCAGCATGTCGTTGTGCCCCTGAGACACTTCACCCCAAAGTGCTCCTGTGGTGATTGCCCACAGTACTGAGTATGAAAGTCGCTTTGGATAAAAGTGACATGTCATGTAATATAATGGTCTGTAGACGGTACCAATAATGTTCTGTTAAGTTGTTATGTTATTTAACTAGAAAAACAAAAAGGAAGAAATTAGAACATACTTACATTTAAAACTCTTCTGCCCACAATGCTTTGATACAGGAACACCTTCTGGGTCCTGTGTTTCCTGCATTCTAAAAATAAAAAACACAATTTTAAGAATTAGGTAATAAGTCTTCCAAACAATAATTTAAAAAGATGTATTTAGTATAGTGCAAATCGAACCTCTTCGACTTTTTTTGGAAGGGGGAGGCTGGGACGAGAGGGAGGATGTAGGAGGTGTATGAGAAAAGAAGGGGGAGGAAGGAGGCTGGGAGGAGAGGGAGGAAGGAGGAGAAGAGAAGGGGGTGGGAGGGAGGAGGCTGGGAGGAGAGGGAGGAAGGAGGAGGAGAGAAGGGGGAGGGAGGAGGCTGGGACGGGAAAGATGGTGAAGCAAGAGGAAAAAGGCGAAGAATAAATTCCGGCTCTGGAAGGGGGCCGAAGGCTCTGGTTCTGGCTCTGCTGGTTCTGGCTCTGCTGGTTCTGGCTCTGGCTCTGCTGGTTCTGGCTCTGGCTCTGCTGGTTCTGGCTCTGGCTCTGCTGGTTCTGGCTCTGGTTCTGGCTCTGCTGGTTCTGGCTCTGCTGGTTCTTTCTCTGGTTCTGGTTCTGGCTCTTCTGGTTCTGGCTCTGCTGGTTCTGGTTCTGGTTCTGGCTGTGCTGGTTCTGGCTCTGGTTCTGGCTCTGGTTATGGTTATGGTTCTGGCTCTGCTGGTTCCCGCTCTGGTTCTGGCTCTGGTTCCGGCTCTGGTTCTGGTTCTGGCTCTGGCTCTGGTTCTGGCTCTGGCTCTGGCTCTGTTTTTGGCTCTGCTGGTTCCGGCTCTGGTTCTGGCTCTGGTTCCGGCTCTGGTTCCGGCTCTGGTTCTGGCTCTGGTTTCGGCTCTTGTTCTGGCTCTGGCTCTGGCTCTGGTTCCGGCTCTGGTTCTGGTTCTGGCTCTGGTTCCGGCTCTGGTTCTGGTTCTGGTTCCGGCTCTGGTTCTGGCATTGGTTCTGGCTCTGGTCCAGGGGGGGCTGGTGCAATGTTTTCCACCGGGGTTACAGGACCAGGTAGTGATCCAGGACCAGCAGAAGTTGTCCGAGCCTGTTGTGCAGCAAACCACACTGCAAATGTTGAAAATAATAAGGGAAAAACCCATTTTAAGGAAGACTTATTTTTCGCCTTACTTGCAAGAAATTAGTAAAATGCATTGAATTTCCCTGTTATTATACATCAACCAGATAGTTCTTAAGTGAATGAAATGCAGGTAGTGTGAAAATAATGTTTGAATAACTTATCGTATTTATTTAAGACCATGATCATAATGAAAATGTAGTTGCAGTCTGGAGCAGCTTCTCTCATTAAACTAGAAATCATTTAAAACTTCCAGATAAATACATTAAATCTGTAATGAAACATGGTGATAAGACAGGTTGTTGCATTACATGACATGTCACTTGTTAGATGCTTTTATCCAAAGTGACTTAAATACTCAATACTGTGGACAATCCCCACAGGATTAACTTGGGGTGAAGTGTCTCAGGGACACAACGACATGCTGACTGCAGTGGGATTTGAACTTGCTATCCCTTGATTCGAAGTCCATCACACTATCCACTGAGCCACAGCCTCCTTATTGTTGGCGGGTATATATTTGCAGAGAACCACGTGAAGAAAATAGGCATGACTTGTGCTGCTCATGTGGAAAGTGTGGCTGCTCTGACATGTTTCTATGGATGCCCAGATAAAAAGCATAAGCCATCATGTTAAGCACACGTGCAGCTTAGGCATCCTGTGTGTCCTGGACATTGGGCTGCGAGGTAGGAGTGTCATGATGTGTAACTTCATTGAATGTCTGGTGCCTCAGCTCGTCTCTCGAGGTGTCTCCTCCTCTTCTCCCATCTCATGTGAGAGGGATTAAGACATGAAGAGTTACAAACTGGGAAATCAGAGCAGCCTCATATCTTTATGATGCCTGCAGAGTGTGTTTGTATTACGGACACGTACAGTACATAGCATAGCTGGCTAACTACGGGTGAGTAATGTCGACATTTGCATTCAATTCAACCCTGTAAAATATTTGTGTATAGCACATTTCAAAATAACATATGTTGTCCAAAGTGCTGTACAGACTTATAACATAATACAAAATAAAGAAATATGCATACAAATAATTACTTATAAATAAAAACAAAAAAGTAGGTAACTGCACTACCATTAGTGTGGTATCCTCATATTAGTATCTTAGTGTTCACAGTGATAACATGCTGGCCCTGACAAGCCCATGTTGACAGCCTTTGTCCTATAATACATAAGTTGTATTATATAAAAAAGGCTCAGGGGGGATGACGTTTTAATGATATAACGGGATAGATGTAACAGAAGTGTGAATTTGATGAATGCATTGACACAAAGCCCATGGACGACTACACAATGAGATAATAAATTAAAAGGATGATCTTACTTTTCAGGAGGTACTCATAGAGTTTCCTTATTTTGAGTAGTACCTCCCTAACGACCCCATCAGCATTTCCAAAATGGTGGACCAGATCCCCACGGATCTCCCCACGGATCTCCCCACGGATCTCCCCACGGATCTCCCCACGGATCTCCCCACGGATCTCCCCACGGATCTCCCCACGGATCTCCCCACGGATCTCCCCACGGATCTCCCCACAGATCTCCCCACGGATCTCCCCACTGCGGCCCTGACTGGCTAGGAAAAGGACCGGGCAGGAGCCAAGGGCGTTTAGTTTGAGAACCTGCAAGAATTGGAGTGACAAGGATTGCATACAGTTTAGGTATGTGAAGCAAGGCTGATTAGGACCAGTTCAAGAGCTTCAACTTCACTGGCTTTGCAAGTCTTTTTTTGCTCAGCTCTTCGCAGCTATGGTGCTATGTGTATCCTTCACAATATTTGTATTATATTTTATGCATTGCCTATTACGTAAGTGTAAGTGAGAAGTGTGAATAACAGGCACATTGATCAATGATACAAATCTTTTGGTTTGTTAAAGCCCTAAAAATGGTTTCACATTCACTGAGGGCAAGGCTGTTTGACAAATAAGATATGTAATCGTCTGGGAGGCCAAACATCTTAAATAATAAGTCATTTAAACTCACCGATAGCTCGGCCGACTTAATGGTCCTGCTGGCGTTTCTATTGCTCTTCACCGAAGCCCCCCCAGCTAGAGTCTGTTGAGAGCTTCATCGTATGAAGTAAATACTTAAAACGAAAGTTAGTTATAATCAAATATAATCAATTATATTCTTGTATGAACCCATAATGAGAATGCTTCTTGATGGTTTTTGAATATGTATGTATGCTTACAATTTTAGTTGTTGCTGTTTGATAACTTTGCGTTTTAAAAAGAGGGTGTTGAGAGCTTCATAGTAAGTTGAATACTTAAAACGAAAGTTAGTTATAATAAAATATAATCAATTATATTCTTGTATAACCCACAATGAAAATGCTTTATATTTTAGGTTTTTCTATATTTACAGCATAAACAAAACAAAGTGGTTTGTTAAGATTGAGTGTAAGACCTATAATGATGTATGCCCTACTCTCTGATAAGAGAGTAGGCAGGTTCTTTCCTCTCCTCTCACAGCAGGGAGGGGGGCTCCAGACTTAAGGAGAAACACATTGAGGCCTCAAAAAGGTGGTTATGTCATAGTCATAGAATATGTCTAGTCATGTTTTGTTTTACACAAACTTGGGAAGGTGTGTCTTATGCCAGAGCCAATAGAATATGTTGGTTGGGTATAGAGGAGGTGTTTGTGGGTTTTCTATCCGGTTTTTTTAGCATAAAAAGACTGGCTTTTTGGATTTCGAAGGGGAGAGAGGGGGAAACCCCTGGTATACTCTCTCCCGGTAAGCTCTGGCCCTCAGAGCTGGGTTAGATGGGTCTCGGTAAGTGATACCTGGAAGGCGTAGCTACGCACGTGAATAAAATGAATATGAATTAAGGTTTTAGATAAAAAATATAACCCCAGCATGATATGTTTTGTATGATTATAATGTGTTAAAAGCTAAAGACTCTGTATTGGTTTGGACCTACTTTTTCTTCAAATAAACTGATCTCACCTTTTGAATTGGGACAATAAAAGGGAAAATCTGTGCTCTCCTCTCCTGCTTCAAAGGTAAGACTGCACCCTGCCACACACATGTTTAGGTAGGAACACACCCCATTTACTGATATCAAAATCCTTCGGGATCGCTAAAACAGATTAAAAAGAGTTGTCTGAATAGAAACTGCAGTTAGTTGAACCTGGTTCTTCGGGGAGTTAATAGAGGTGAGATCTTGCCGACTTGGTGGATCTGAGCCAAGCAGTAAACTTACATAGACTCAGTAACTTTGGTCAGGTCAATTAGTAAGGTCAGAGTAATTTACCGGAATAAATGATCAGGACCTCACCTATACTCTAAACATGGCGCCCAACGTGGGGCTCTGTGAAAAGTAATACTTTTACAGAGTCAAAATACAAGAACCAAAACGACCTAGTGAAAAAAGTCGATGAGTACAAATCAGTGAAATACAGGCTGAAAGTTTTAAAATACCTACCCGAATCCTAGAATATATATTTTAACCTAAAAGTGTAGTAATTTAAGTTCATACTATTGCACCGGACTGAGGGTTATATTATATTGGATATTGCTGTCTGTTAAAGCAGCTAAAGTAGGTTCTTCTTCCCCTAGCCAAATTGGGAAGCCCCTGTGGTTCCTTTAACACAGGTTTGGTGGCTGGTAGTGAAGTCAGCCGTCGGAGCACTGCTCAGTATCTGTCCAATTACTTTGAAACTTATAGGTAGGACTTGACAAAGAGCTGAGGTTTGAACTTTTGCATTAAAACATAACGTGGGGAAGAGTTAATAGGAGATTTAATACAGATAAACATAGGTCTAAAGGTACCTATGCTGTTGAAACAGCTCGAAGCTCGATACATAACACTCTTAACTGAGGTGTCCGCATGCACTTGCTGAATCCAGAAGAGTAACCTAGAACCAAGTGACGGTATAGTCGGACTGTACATCCGGTGTGAGTAAAAGCCTAGAAACTTGCATGTGTATAAAAGAGTGAACGTAAACCCTTGAATAAAATAAAAAATAAAATAAAAAGAATGGCTGATGAAGTTAAAACGCAATTTAATGACTCGGAGCCAACTTCAGATGGGGAGGGATACACAGAAGCAGCATCCGTATCTTCTGCCCGCCCTGGTCAGCTTAGCCCACGGGCGTACCGCGACCTAAATACTTTCCTGTCAGACTACCGTTTGGACAGAGAGCTACAAGCAGGTGGTATAATGTCTGAGACCCTACCTCCACCCTACAGGGATAAAAGCTCAAAAATGCCATTTATGAGTATCTACTAATCCTAGAAGAAAACACATTGTTAGACATGATATTCAGGGAAAGGAATGTTGGAAATAATAAATGTCAATTATTGAAAATCTTAAACTAGATCAACAAACCATGTTCGTGAACCCTGCTAATAGGAAGCTAAAACATGCAGGAGGAATAGCAGTAGCTCAGGCAAAGAGAATAGGTCCTAGCACAGAGTGATAATATGATAAGGACTATTAAACTGTCAGAAGGCAAGGTGGTGATCAGATGACCCACAAATACTGGTTGTTTTTCATGTACTTTGAAGAGAAAACCTAAGTGGGAACTATCAGCAGATATCAAACCCCAACAATATCTTCAAAACTAATATGAGGAAGTTTTTTGCGAAGCTAAAGCTCAAATACTTCACCAAAATCAACTAAATTATTTTGCTCATGAAGGAGCTTACACTTTTGGAAAAAAATCTCCCCCTTTCTCTGCTCCCGAGGTGCTGCAGAAAAACCCAGCACACAGGGTCAGTGACAGGCGTGACATCTGGAGGGGAAGAAAATCTGAACAGACCACGGAGCGACCCATTAAAAGTTTTATGGCCTCAGCACAGAGAAGAAGATGGAGATAAGAAACTCTCCCAAAGCAGGCTATCCACCCCCACCCCCACCCAGCACAAGGGAAATAGTGTTCCTCTCACCAAAGAACAAATCACCTCTTGACCAAGTCAGATCTAAAATAGACTAAAATAGCTCCAGTTGTTAAGGAAAGAGGGAGATTCAAACAATTATCTTAACACCAGAACAAAAATATCAATATCAAAAAACTGAAAGAATAAGAATGGAAAATGGCAGAGGATGATGTCAGATCCAGATGTGGAGTTTAGGACCACGGGAAGAAAGCCACACAGGGAAACATTGAAACCCTTAAAGAAAACCGCTGCTCCAAAGGTAACACTGTTTACAGAGGGGAGTTTGCGAAAAGGTGACCAAGCAGCCACTTGGGCCTTTATAATGAAAACTAATTCAGGTGAAGTACTTTGCAAGCAAAAGGGTGCAATACCAGGTACAGCACAAACTGCTGAGGCAAAGGCCATTTGTTGAGGGACTTCTTTTTGCTAAACAACGTAAAATAACACACATCCGTATTGTTACTGATTATTGTTATAAAGCGGGTAAAGAAGAGCTTAATAACTGGGAACAAAGGCAGTTTACCAATGTGAAAGGTGAAGCACTTACACATGCCCTTCAAATGAGGGTCTTATTGCAGAGTTAAAGGCAGGCATGTACCTGGAGTGGAATCATGTCCGTAGCCATACAGATAAGATCAAATTAGACTATCAGGGTAATAGAGAAGTTTTACCTTGCTTAAAGCCGGGGAAGAGTTAACCGCCTAACTGCCATATCCCCTAGAATATGGAAAAAGGGTGGAAGAATTCACGTACCCCCTGGAGAACCTCCTCAGGTTGTGCGTGAACTACACAGCAGTTTAGGCCATGTGGCCTATTTCGGATGAGAAAATATTGTCTCCACAATAAAATCCTCATACCGAAACCTCATACACTTACAACACACATGGTCAACATGTCTTCAATGTGTAGAGGTGGATGGGTTCAAGAAAGTTCATCCTGAGCATCTTAAAATAATAGAGGAAGAACCACTAATCAGTTTTATGGCTGACATATTTAAAACAAATTGGGACATTCCAATCAATTTGACAAAGCTGAATATATTCCAATATGTATGGAAAAGTTACAAAGGGCAAAGGTCAGGTCGTATCGAACTATCACACCTTTTCCGTTTAAGTTCAGAAATCGTGTATGGGTGACCAGAAAGGGGCGAAGTCCAGAGAAGGGTTAGCTTAAAACTAAATCAGAAGGTTTGGATACAGTGAAGTCAATCTCTGGGAACGTAGTTTCACTCCAGAAGAGAGGACCGATTCACCCGAGCCAACTGAGTTTAGAATCCAGTTGGGAATATGACTGCGGCCTACCCAATCCACTGTTGATGCTATCAGTCTCACATCACATGACACGTTTTGCACACACACGTGGCAGTTTATGTGCTTTCTTCCACAGGAGAGGATGGCTTTTTGTGGGATCTTCCCGCAATAATTTAGAATTTGTCTTGGTAAATTCGGTACCAAGGGATATTTTATAGAGCAAAAGAGGGAATTTAAGTCTGCGTAACAAGTAATAGCTCAAATGCAAAGGATTTAGCAGTAGAACTGTTAGAATCATTAGTGCATTATGCAAAGAAAGATGGCAAGACGAAACTCTGTCTATTAGGAGCTTGAATGGAGAATACCTCAGTATCAAAGAGGAAATGAGAAATAACCTTTGTATTATTTTTCTCATTGTTTTTTAATTTTACACTATTAGTTTTCTTTTCAGTTATTTTAATTGTTATATGCCTACAATTGTAAATTACCCAAATTAAATTGTTTTTGTTCCAGTGTAGCATATGTAATGAGCCTGTTGAGGGAGAGGGCTTTAGATTGGGCTACAGCTGTTCGGGAGTGCCAGCCACACATTTGCTGTTCATATGATAGTTTCATTTCCGAAATGAAAAAAGTTTTTGATCACCCGGTACGGGGGAGGGATGCTGCTAGGCGCCTTCTTTCTCTCCGGCAGGGCTCCCGTAGTGTAGCCGAATTTTCAGTGGAGTTTAGAACAGTGGCTTCCGACTCACGCTGGAATAACGAGTCACTACAGGATGCTTTTCTTCAGGGGCTGAACGAAGCAATTAAAGACGAGCTAGCGGCTAGGGATGATCTAGGTAGCTTGGCTAATTTAATTGCCACAGCCATTAAGATTGATAATCGCCTCAGAGAGAGACGTAGGGATAGGACTAGCCGTCACTCCAATCCCAGCGACTTCTCACTTGATCCCCAAATTGGAACTGCCACTACCCCTATTCCCCGATCTTTCCCGACTCCTTACTCAGCCTCATCCCATGGAGATGAGCCCATGCAAGTGGGAAGGGCCCGCCTCTCACCATCTGAGCGTGCTAGAAGGATCCATGCTGGGGAATGTGTTTATTGCAGCCAAACCAGTCATCTTGTTTCCTCCTGTCCTAGTCTGCCAAAAGGTCAGGCTCGTCAGTAGCTGTGGGGATTCTGGCGAGCCCTTCCTCCTCTCTCAACCCCCGACCCAGAACACAGCTAGAAGCCATGCTTTCCTGCAACCAACAGTCCCTACCCCTGCTCGCCTTAGTGGACTCGGGGGCGGATGAGAATTTTTTGGACATTGACATTGCAGCTCAGGCAGGAATTTTCTGCGAAGTGTTAGATTCACCTCTTAGTGCTAATGCTCTAAATGGAAAATTCCTGGCCCAAGTCACTCACCGCACCAAGCCAGTAAACCTCATTCTGTCTGGAAACCATCGTGAGTTTATTCAGTTCCACCTAATTTCCTCACCTCAGGCCCCCATAGTGTTGGGCCATCCCTGGTTAAGAACGCACAACCCCCAGATTGATTGGGTAACTGGCAAGATCATTAGTTGGAGTTCTTTTTGCTTATCCTCATGCCTGCAGTCTGCCCTACCGCCAGCAGAGGCCACCTCTCCACCACTCAAGATCGAGCCGCCTGACCTGTCATCTGTTCCCACTGAATATCATAACCTAGGAGAGGTGTTCAGCGAGCTCTTTGTCTTCCTCCTCATCGACCCTACGGCTGTCCCATTGACCTCCTTCCCGGGGCCCCTCTGCCTTCCTCACGTCTGTTCAACCTATCTCGCCCTGAGAGAAAATCCATGGAGAGTTACATCCATGACTCCCTGGCTGCTGGTGTCATTCGGCCATCCTCCTCCCCGGTCGGTGCTGGGTTTTTCTTCGTCTCCAAGAAGGACCGCTCACTGCAGCCCTGCATTGATTACAGGGGTCTCAATGCCATTACTGTAAAAAACAAATACCCACTACCCCTCATTAACTCCGCCTTTGAACCCCTCCAGGAAGCCACCATTTTGTCCAAACTGGACCTCCGCAATGCCTACCACCTAGTCAGAATCCGAGAAGGGGACGAGTGGAAGACGGCCTTTAACACACCACTCGGTCACTTCGAGTATCTGGTGATGCCTTTTGGACTGACGAATGCCCCTGCAGTCTTTCAGTCAATGGTGAACGATGTGCTCCGTGACCTCCTCAACCGGTCAGTCTTTGTCTACCTGGATGACATCCTCATATTCTCTCATAACAAGGAGGAGCACATTATCCATGTCAGGCAGGTGCTGCAGAGACTCCTGGAAAACAGACTCTTTGTAAAGGCGGAGAAATGCGAATTCCATGTCAACAAAGTCTCATTCCTGGGCTACATCGTTGAGGAAGGAAAGCTTAGGTCCGACCCTGAGAAGATCCAAGCGGTGGTGGGGTGGCCCAAACCAACCTCAGTCAAACTGCTTCAACAGTTTCTTGGTTTCGCCAATTTCTATCGACGCTTCATCAGGGAATACAGCAGAGTGGCGGGTCCTTTAACCAGACTCACTTCCCCCACAACTGGCTTTTCATGGACCAAAGAGTGCGATGCAGCCTTTTCAGAGCTAAAGAGACTCTTCACCACTGCCCCTGTGCTCATCCACCCTGACTCCTCTCGCCAGCTCGTTGTGGAGGTCGATGCCTCCAACACCGGGGTAAGAGCAGTTCTTTCCCAGTGCTCGGAACGAGACCAAAAATTGCATCCTTGTGCATTTTTCTCTCGCCGCCTCACCCCAGCTGAGAAGAACTATGACGTGGGTAACCGAGAGCTGCTGGCTGTCAAACTTCCCCTAGAGGAGTGGAGGCACTGGCTGGAGGGAGCTGAACTCCCTTTTTATTGTATGGACGGACCACAAGAACCTGGCGTACATCCAATCTGCCAAGCGCCTTAACTCCCGTCAGGCTCGATGGACCCTGTATTTCGGCCTCTTTTCATTCACCCTCACCTACCGTCCAGGGTCACGGAACCTCAAGCCTGACGCCCTCTCTCGCCAGTTCGCTTCCAATGGACCAGCTGCCAGTCCAGACACTATCCTGCCTGCCTCCTGCGTGGTGGGGGCTGTTACCTTGGAGATTGAGTCATTGGTCAGGGGGGCTCAGCGAATGCAGCCTAGCCCAGGTAACTACCCAGCTAATTGTCTTTTTGTGCCTACCCCTGTTCGCTCCAAGGTCCTGCAGTGGGCACACACCTCTCGTTTCTCATGTCATCCTGGTGTCCATCGCACACTGTTCATTCTCAAACAACGCTTCTGGTGGCCTTCCATGGCTCAAGACACCAGGGCCTTTGTTGCTGCCTGTACAATGTGTGCCCGTGCCAAGTCCTCCCACCAGCCTCCCGCTGGCCTGCTTCGCCCACTGCCAGTACCTAGTCGCCCTTGGTCACATGTGGCATTGGATTTTGTTACTGGACTTCCACTTTCACAAGGAAATACCATCATCCTAACTATTGTGGACAGATTCTCAAAGATGGTACACTTTGTGGCTCTTTCCAAACTTCCCACTGCCCGAGAGACTGCAGATCTTCTGGTCAACCATGTAGTTCGACTTCATGGGATCCCCACCGACATCGTCTCTGACCGGGGCCCCCAGTTCATTTCCCACGTTTGGAAGGCCTTCTGTCAGGCTCTGGGAGCATAGGTGAGCCTGTCATCTGGCTATCATCCTCAGACAAACGGGCAAACAGAACGGGCCAACCAGGATCTGGGGTCGGCCCTTCGTTGTGTGGCTTTCAAGAACCCTTCCTCATGGGTCCCACATCTGCCATGGATCGAGTATGCCCACAACTCCCTGCCAAGTGCAGCCACAGGTATTTCACCTTTTCATTGTGCCATGGGTTTCCAACCACCTCTGTTTCCAGCCCAGGAAGAGGAAGTTGCTGTTACCTCCGTTCAGGCCCACCTTCGTCGCTGTCGTAAGGTGTGGAGGGACACCCGAGCAGCCCTGCTCCGCTCCGCTGCCCGCAACCGCCTCATCGCAGACCGCCACAGGACCCAGGCCCCCAACTACTTACCAGGTCAGAGTGTTTGGCTTTCGTCCGAAGATCTCCCACTCAAGACAGAGTCAAAGAAACTTACCCCACGGTATGTCGGCCCCTTCATCATCGACTCCATTATTAATCCATCTGCAGTCAAACTCAAACTTCCCTCACACATGAAGGTTCATCCAACATTTCCTGTATCTCTGTTGAAACCTGTTTGTTGGACGTTTGTCGCAGTGGAAGGGGATTCCAATATCTGGTGGATTGGGAGGGCTATGGTCTAGAGGAGAGGTGTTGGGTTCCCCGGCAAGACATCGTGGGCACATCTCTGATACGGGACTTCCACCGGGATAACCCTGGAAGACCTGGTAGACCTGGTAGACCGCCTGGAGGTGTCCCTTAAGGGGGGGGGGTACTGTGGTGGTTGCATTCTCCAGCCACCTTCCTTGTGTGTGTGTTTTCCCTGTCCCTGTCTGTGTGGGCGTGGTGCCTGTCACTCCTAGCTCCCGGCTCAAATCTCCACCAGCTGCAAACAGTTGAGCACTCTCCTCTGCGACACACCTGATTCCCATCAGCCATTACGGATGGTATATCAGCGGAGGCTCCACAACCTTTCAGCGCCAGATCGTTGTTAAACCCCAGTGGATTACGCTTCAGTGGATTACGTTCCAGTGGATTAAAACTCCGGAGGATACTCTTCAGTGGATTACACTCCAGTGGATACTCTCCATCCGGATTATCTCCTCCAAATAAAACCTTTGTAACACACTGCCGTGTCCTGCGTTTGGGTTCTTTCAGATAACCGTAACAGCCAGTGGAGGATGATGTTTCTTCCAGCTCTGAGGGACAGGCTGCATCTCTACCCGCTGAGCCACTCAGATCGCAGTGGATTTCCCAAAAAAGGACGACGACTACCGTTACAACTGCATGGTCAGATATCAGACGCCAGGTAGCAGCAGCCCTACCTACCCCTGCCACTGGTCCACTTCACCATCTCCAACGACTTTGTGCTGGTCAAGGACTTCCGGGGAAAGAGCTGGAAATCCAATCGTTGGCAAGGGCCTAACCAGGTGCTCCTCGTCACCCAGACAGCGGTCAAGGTCACCGAGAGAGCTACGTGGGTCCACGCCAGCCTCTACAAGGTCGTAGTCACAGGCCAGGAGAGACGGTAGAAACAGACGACAACAAGTGACGTGCCAAGTCACCACCAGCACCACACTCACACTGCACACACAGGATGCCATGAGCGAGTGCCAGCTAAGCTGTTTCATATGCTTCTGGTTCCTCGTTTGTGCTATCATTGTGTGGGGCCTCATTGACCTTGTCACAAAGTCATGAGCGATTATTGACGAGGTCTAAAAAATCCACAACAACTGTCGACCGAGTTATCTGGCTTTCGTTTGGAGGTGTCATCCAGGGAGGAACCTCAACCCCTCCATGGTCAGGGTCAAGGATTTACATCAGATAGCAACATGGATTTAGGAGTCTACACCGGAACCACAGATAGGACCCCCGCTCCTGCAAGTGCCAGGCCGAGTGGGGGTGCACATAAATCTATGATCATCACGACTCTTTTTACTCAGGTGCCTGACCTGTGATGACGAGAACATTCCAGTGAGGTACTATGTTTTCGGTGTTCTCCACACCAGGTTCATCAAAGGTCGTCCTGATTACACATGCTGAAGAACTTTTCATGATATTGATGCTTGAAGTTTTACGTATGTAATATGTATGTGTTTTTACGATTTTATCTGTTGATGTTTGATAACTTTGCGTTTTAAAAAGAGGGTGTTGAGAGCTTCATAGTATGAAGTAAATACTTAAAACGAAAGTTAATTATAAATCATATATGATCAATCATATTCTTGTATGAACCCATAATGAGAATGCTTCTTGATGGTTTTTGAATATGTATGTATGCTTACAATTTTAGTTGTTGCTGTTTGATAACTTTGCGTTTTAAATGAAGGTGTTGAGAGCTTCATAGTATGAAGTAAATACTTAAAACGAAAGTTAGTTATAATCAATTATATTCTTGTATAACCCACAATGAAAATGCTTCATATTTTAGGTTTTTCTATATTTACAGCATAAACAAAACAAAGTGGTTTGTTAAGATTGAGTGTAAGACCTATAATGATTTATGTCCTACTCTCTGATAAGAGAGTAGGCAGGTTCTTTCCTCTCCTCTCACAGCAGGGAGGGGGGCTCCGGACTTAAAGATCAAATGCAAAGGTTGTTTTATAATTGCCAGTAAAATCGAAATCATATAGCTACAACACTATCTAAGATATTGCAGTATTAAAATCGGAGATAATATGGCATCTGGCAATGCGCAATATTTATTTTGTTCAACCCCCAACACCAAGTCCGACGATTTATTTTCTCAGCCGTTCCTCCGCAAGATGGCGTCGCGTGACGTCAGAGTTGCCAAACAAACACACCCTGGTTTATCGCTCACAGCGGCTCCCGCCGATAGTACAACTTAGTTTCGTCTATCATATCTGATTCTGAGTCGGAGGCCACCCACTATCTGGAGTATGTTGTCGACATCCAACCATATCTATACGAGCCTCTGATGTCGAAGAGGAAATACAAGGAAACGTCACCTGATATCACCGATGAAAGTGCTGATGGCGATGATTCAAGTTCGCCATCTGAGGAAGAGGAAAGCATTTCCTAATCCTGAAAGCATTGCCGACACAGGATTTAAACCAGCCGTCAGTGAATGATCTGTGTACAGTTTCAATTATCTATATGTGAATGTGAATAATAAGTGAATGTGTAACACGAAATTCAGTAAAAATAAATTACATGAATTATTTTAAGGTACTTGTGTATGGTTGTCTTATTGTATAACAGTTGTGCATAAAAAGAAGAGAAACATTATGTGCAGTATGGTCAAAAGTATAAAAACAAACAAAATAATGTACATAGTGTTTAATTAATTAATTATTATTATAAGAACAAAATAGTGCCAAGGGCTCAGTAGCTTACCACCATATGAACTCTGAAAGAAACACAGCAGAAATTCTTAACACACCCCAGAGTTATTGTCCAGTGACCAGCTGCTCAACGGAAGAGTGTTTTTGAATCATCTGGATTTAAATGCATAACTCATATCAGACCTCAAACCTAACATGACCACAGCAGTCTTCTCAAAATAAACTAGATATGCACAATTGTATCCCCCTGGTAACCCTCATAAGTATAACCAAGATCAACATGAAATGAATTGATTTTGAGCACCAGTACAAAAAAGAAAGATGTGTAGTGTCGAGAGATAGGGAGTCGCAGGCGGTGCAATGGAGGTACAAAAGTTGACTTTATTTGTTACATGTTGTCCGGTTGCAGTCCGGGAAGAAAGAGAGAAGACAGAAGGGCACACAATATATATAGAGATCCACATACATGTCAATGTGGAAACAAAAACCCCCACTGTAGTTCCATGTGTGGATTATGTAACCCAGTGTATGTGTGTGTGGTCACCACAGATGTCATCCTTTATTTATTAAAGCGACTCCTGCTCCTCTGTACTCCAACAAGCACAAGCTTGTTAGGTTTTACAAATGCTGACGCAATTGTGGGTGGGACTTGTCTGTTTGACCTCAGAGCTTCGTCCTTCTTGTAGGTAGCGTAAGTATTCCGCAGCTCAACAACCTCTCCCATCAATTATTGCACATAAACTGAAAAGACAAATAAGGGGGAAAATATTATTCCAAAAACAACACATTCGGGCCCTGTTGAAAGCTTAGCGATTGAGCAGACACTCACCGAAAGTTGGTGTAACTCTGACGGCCCGTCTACACTACAGCGTCGACAGCGTCGAAAGCTCCAATCTGCCCATTCACTTTCAATGGGGTGACGTCACGTAGCCGCGCCTTTTCGCTGAACTGAATTGTGGGTAGCAGAGCGGTCCGTCTCAGGCGTCTCCGGCGACAGAAGTTGAACAATGTTCAACTTCTGACGCCGGAGACGCCGGAGTAGCCAGCGCCAGCCAATCAAATCCCGTTTCCCAAAATCTGACAGCTGAAGCCGTAGCCAATCAAACCGCGTCTAAGCTGGGAGAGATATCCCGCCATTCATTTCTATATTTCAAAAAAAGTCGGAGGAGAAACTAACTATTGCCGTAGCAAATCACCCGGTTTTGTATGACCAGACCCTCTTCACCTACCAGGATACAAACCGGAGGAACCAGGCATGGAGGGAGGTGGCAGAGACAGTGGGTGAAACTGGTAGGTTTTCGCCTGTTTGGGGAGTTTATATATATATTGCTCGCATAAAATCCCCGGGGTTTTTTGCTTTGTATGTCGGGGGCGGGAGATTCATGTGATTGGTTGTTGGCCGTGTTGCTTGAATAAAATCCCCAAGCTCCAGACACGCCCAGCTCCAAGCTATTTTTGAAGCTGCAGTGTGGACGCTCCGTGACTGCTTTGATGACTGGCTCTCCCCTCCTGGCCTTCGGAAACGACACGCCCCACATGTGTTTCCCGGTCTGCGTCATAGCTTGAGCCCGTGCAGAATTTTCATTGAAGTGTAGTCCGGCTAATTGTACTATGCATCAAAAAATAATAATATAAATTGTGTAGGACAATTCACCAAAATAAATCCTGTGACGACCCCTCCACACCGTGTGTGTGTGTGTGTGTGTGTGTGTGTGTGTGTGTGTGTGTGTGTGTGTGTGTGTGTGTGTGTGTGTGTGTGTGTGTGTGTGGTTTGTTCAGGTTGTTGTAGGCGCTGATGAGCCACACCTGTGGGCGGATGGCTATCTGATGAGCTGCACCTGGTGAAGCGGGATAAAGGAGGAGCCCAGGCGGTTGCATCGGTCTCACTCCTCTGGGCACTTTCTCACTCCTCTGGGCACTTTTTCGGTGCCAGCCTCAGCGACCTGTGGCTGGTTGTCGTCATTATATTGTAAATAAGATAATAAACACTTGTTATTCTCTTACCCTTCGTCTCGCCTCCCTGCTTTTTGTTGCAGTCCAGGAGCCGGGTACGAAGCGTAAGAGAGTGTTTATTCTCTTATTTACAATATAATGACAAAAACCCGCCACGGGTCCCCGAGGCTGGCACCGAGAAAGTGCCCAGAGGAGTGAGACCGACGCAACCGCCTGGGCTCCTCCTTTATCCCGCTTTACCAGGTGCAGCTCATCAGCACCTGAAACAACCTGAACAAACCACACACACACACACACACACACACACACACAAACACACACATTGGAGGGGTCGTCACAATCCCTTGAGCAACGGAATTTTTAGAAATACCTGTCAGCCATAGTAGGGAATGGGAAATGCACGCTCTTGGGTGCAAAGAAGAAAATGACTTTTTGAAAAGACTCCAAAGACGACGTTTGTTCTGCAGGCGACAGGCGAGCGATGTCCTTCAACAGCAGCTTGCTTTTGACGATCAGCTCCAGCTCTTTGTAGGGTTTAGAACCTTTGGGAAAAAATATTTAATAATGAAGTGGTTAGAAGAATGTTGGGTTTTCTAAGTGCTCACAGTCACTTTTAATTGCGCGGGGGGCATTTTGAATTGGGCCAGGAGGCATAATAGTGGATTTAATCCCTACCATAATGCATATTGTTCACACTTTTCCGTTATGAGTGGAGGAGCGATGAATGAGCTGCAGATAAACTTCAATGCTAACAGTGAATTAGCCCCGAGCGAAAAATGCTAACCTGTTACTGCACCGAAATCACTCCTAGTTCCCTTGTTACTTATCCTAGCTCCACATCCAACACATTGTTTATGATCGTAAAGACACAGAATCTAACGGTGCCCACCTCTATAAGCAATACAACTTAATAAAACTGCAATTCCGTTATCTGCGTTATCTGCTGTGCTCCGTGCGCTTTGAAATCTAATCAAAAGTTGTTTACCTCAATTCTTTGGCGTTTCTCCATCGCCCGGCTCTTTCGTTCTTTCAGTGGTTTCTTGTGCTGAAATATGGAGGGGACGGCTCCGTGTTTCAGCCTCCGATGTACTATTAATGCTTCTGCACCAACAGACTTGATGATAGCAGGATCAACGTCGTATGCATCACACGCGAAGTGGTCAGAACACAACTTGCTCCATTTTGTCGGTTGCCAGCCAACACGATTCACTAAAATAATCCATTTTTGGCAGATGATTTGGTCTTTGGGAAATGCATGGAAAACTCTCCCAGATCCCGCACCGTTCGTACAACAAAAAGCACAACAATAACCCATGTTAATTCCGTTTTCTTTTCAAAAAACATGTGACCGAGAC
Organism: Champsocephalus esox; assembly: GCA_036324585.1. Taxonomy (NCBI): domain Eukaryota; kingdom Metazoa; phylum Chordata; class Actinopteri; order Perciformes; family Channichthyidae; genus Champsocephalus; species Champsocephalus esox. Next base: position 6,458,255 of record CM070481.1, read on the forward strand.
TGCCGAGTCATATTTGGTCCAGAGACTGTTTGGCAACAGTGACGTCGCGCGCGCGGAGGCTGCTGGGAATGTCATGTCAGAAATTCAGACAGCTTTGGGTCGAGTTTTGTATCAATAAAAAGCTTTTTTTCGGGGGTATTATCTCGATTTAAATAAAATAAAAAATATAGGCAGTCTTAAAAACAACATTTCTATAAAAATGTAGCATATTTGGAAGCTTTGCATTTGATCTTTAAGGAGAAACACATTGAGGCCTCAAAAAGGTGGTTATGTCATAGTCATAGAATATGTCTAGTCATGTTTTGTTTTACACAAACTTGGGAAGGTGTGTCTTATGCCAGAGCCAATAGAATATGTTGGTTGGGTATAGAGGAGGTGTTTGTGGGTTTTCTATCCGGTTTTTTTAGGATAAAAAGACTAGCTTTTTTGGATTTTGAAGGGGAGAGAGGGGGAAACCCTTGGTATACTCTCTCCCGGTAAGCTCTGGCCCTCAGAGCTGGGTTAGATGGCTTTCGGTAATTGATACCTGGAAGACGTTGTTAGAACGTACCAGAATACATGATTTAGACTTTTCCTGGAAGACGTTGTTAGAACGTACCAGAATACATGATTTAGACTTTTGCTGGAAAACGTTGTTAGAACGTACCAGAATACATAACATGGTTAGACTTTTCCTGGAAGGCGTAGCTACGCACGGGAATACAAATTAATATGAATTAAGGTTTTAGATAAAAAATATAACCCCAGCATGATATGTTTTGTATGATTATAATGTGTTTAAAAGCTAAAGACTCTGTATTGGTTTGGACCTACTTTTTCTTCAAATAAACTGATCTCACCTTTTGAATTGGGACAATAAAAGGGAAAATCTGTGCTCTCCTCTCCTGCTTCAAAGGTAAGACTGCACCCTGCCACACACATGTTTAGGTAGGAACACACCCCATTTACTGATATCAAAATCCTTCGGGATCGCTTAAACAGATTAAAAAGAGTTGTCTGAATAGAAACAGCAGTTAGTTGAACCTGGTTCTTCGGGGAGTTAATAGAGGTGAGATCTTGCCGACTTGGTGGATCTGAACCAAGCAGTAAACTTACATAGACTCAGTAACTTCGGTCAGGTCAATTAGTAAGGTCAGAGTAATTTACCGGAATAAATTATCAGGACCTCACCTATACTCTAAACATGGCGCCCAACGTGGGGCTCTGTGAAAAGTAATACTTTTACAGAGTCAAAATACAAGAACCAAAACGACCTAGTGAAAAAAGTCGATGAGTACAAATCAGTGAAATACAGGCTGAAAGTCTTAAAATACCTACCCGAATCCTAGAATATATATTTTAACCTAAAAGTGTAGTAATTTAAGTGCATACTATTGAGGGTTATATTATATCGGATATTGCTGTCTGTTAAAGATGACTGATGAGGTTAAAACGCAATTTAATGACTCAGAGCCAACCACACAGGGAGGGATACACAGAAGCAACATCCGGAGCTTCTGCCCGCCCTGGTCAGCTTTGCCCAGACCCACGAGCGTACCGCGACCTAAATACTTTCCTGTCAGACTACCGATTGGACAGAGAGCAACAAGCAGGTGGTATAATGTCTGTGTCACAATTCACATGTTATGTCACGTTTGTAGTTTTGTCTGTGTTGGTGTTTTTCTTGTCTTTGGGTTTCCTGTCTTATTGTGTTAAGTGTTCACCCCCGTTTCCTGCCTGTCTGCTTTCTGTCTGTTTCCCTCCCTGATTACCCGATTGTGTTCACCTGTTGTCCTTGTGTTTCTCCTCCCCTGCCCGGCTGTTTCTCGTTGTCATGATTACCCCTTCTTGTATTTAGTCTGGTCTCTGTCTGTGTTCAGTGTTGGGTCATTGTTTGTTGGTGACGGAGGTCACCGGAGAGTGTTCTGTTCTGTATTTGTCATTTATCCTTGATCCTTGAAATAAAGGGTTTCTCAAAAGTTATCTGCATTTGGGTCCTGCTTCCTTCACTCGTCCGTGACAGAATGACCCAACCAGAAATGGACCCAGCAGATGATCCTTTTGAGGTGGAGCTGCAACATTTTTCTCTTCCTTTGGAATGTTGCTACGATTGGTGGAAGGAAGCGTCCAGTGTTCGGCTGAGGGAGGCCGCTCTGGTAGAGGCGCACCGGTTGGCGATGGAGAAACCTGACTGGATGTTGGACTCCCTCTGGAGGTGTGATTTCCAGCCTGCTGATTACAGACGTCTCGGAGTGGTCCGTCTGGGGTCAACCCATGCTTCTGTCCCAGTTCCTGCTCCTGTTCAGGAGTCATATGCTGGAAGTCGTCAGGCTTATGGAGGTCCACAGAGCATTCAGGCGGCTGCTAAGAGGAGTCGTCGCAAGGCCAGGCAAGGAGTACAGGCCCCAGCAGCCATGGTTCCAGCCTCAGTCCTGGCCCCAGCAGCCACGGTTTCGGCCCCAGCAGCCACGGTTTCGGCCCCAGCAGCCACGGTTCCAGTCCCAGTGTAGGCTCCCGCAGCCATGTGTCCGGCTCCGGGAGCGCCCTATACGGCCGTGTTTCCGGCGTCGAAGCTGGAGCTTATAGACAGGATTCTGGCTTCAGCAGCCTTGATTCTGGCTGCAATTCCGGTCCCTGCAGCCAGGGTTTCAGCCCCAGTTCTGGTCCCAGCAGCCATGGTCCCGACCCCAGCTGCCTTGGTTCCAGACCCGGATCTGGTCCCGGCTGCCACGGTCCCATCTCGGGTTCCCTCCTCTGGTTCCTCCTCGAGTCCCCTCTCTGTTTCCATCTCAAGTTCCCCCTCGAGTCCCCTCTCGAGTTCCCTCCTTTAGTCCCTCCTTTAGGCCCTCCTCTAGTCCCTCCTCGAGTCTCCTCTCTAGTTTCCCTCTCGAGTTCCCTCTCAAGTTCCCTTCTCTAGTTACTCTTCCAGTCCCTCCTCTAGTCTCTCCTCTAGTCCCCTCTTTAGTCTCTGTTCGAGTCCCCTCTCTGTTTCCATCTCAAGTTCCCTCTCCAGTTTCCCCTCGAGTCCACTCTCGAGTTCCCTCCTTTAGGCCCTCCTTTAGTCCCTCCTCGAGTCCCCTCTCTAGTTCCCCTCTCGAGTTCCCTTCTCTAGTTACTCCTCTAGTCCCCTCTGTAGTCCCTTCTCGAATCCCCTCTCTGTTTCCATCTCCAGTTCCCTTTCGAGTTCCCTCCTTTAGTCCCTCCTCGAGTCCCCTCTCTAATTTCCCTCTCGAGTTCCCTCTCGAGTTCCCTTCTCTAGTTACTCATCTAGTCCCTCCTGTAGTCTCTCCTCTAGTCCCCTCTGTAGTCCCTTCTCGAATCCCCTCTCTGTTTCCATCTCAAGTTCCCCTCTCGAGTTCCCTCTCGAGTTCCCTCTCGAGTTCCCTCTCGAGTTCCTTCCTCTGGTCCCTCCTCTGGTCCCTCCTCGAGTCCCCTCTCTAGTTCCCCTCTCAAGTCCCCTTTCGTGTTCCCTTCTCTAGTCCCCCCCCGGAGTCCCCTCTCCAGTCTCCTCTCGAGTCCCCTCTCAAGTCTCCACTCGAGTTCCCTCTCCAGTCCCAATTCAAGCCGCTACGCAAGTGTTGTTGGAGGTTCCGCTGGGGGTCCTGCCAACCCTGTGTCCTGTGCCGTTGGAGGTCCTGCCGTCTACTCCCCTGCCGGGGGTCCTGCCAACCCTGTGTCCTGTGTCGTTGGGGGTCCCGCCGTCTACTCCCCTGCCGGGGGTCCTGCCAACCCTTTCTCCTGTCCCGTTGGAGGTCCCGCAGAATACTCTTCTGCCGGGGGTCCTGCCAACCCTGTGTCCTGTGCCGTTGGAGGTCCCGCCGTCTACTCCCCTGCCGGGGGTCCTGCCAACCCTGTGTCCTGTGTCGTTGGAGGTCCCGCCGTCTACTCCCCTGCCGGGGGTCCTGCCAACCCTTTCTCCTGTCCCGTTGGAGGTCCCGCAGAATACTCTTCTGCCGGGGGTCCTGCCAACCCTGTGTCCTGTGCCGTTGGAGGTCCCGCCGTCTACTCCCCTGCCGGGGGTCCTGCCAACCCTGTGTCCTGTGTCGTTGGAGGTCCCGCCGTCTACTCCCCTGCCGGGGGTCCTGCCAACCCTTTCTCCTGTCCCGTTGGAGGTCCCGCAGAATACTCTTCTGCCGGGGGTCCTGCCAACCCTGTGTCCTGTGCCGTTGGAGGTCCCGCCGTCTACTCCCCTGCCGGGGGTCCTGCCAACCCTGTGTCCTGTGCCGTTGGAGGTCCCGCCGTCTACTCCCCTGCCGGGGGTCCTGCCAACCCTAGGTCCGGTCTCGTTGGAGGTCCCGCCGTCTGCTCCCCTGCCGGGGGTCCTGCCAGCTCTGTGTCCTGTTTCGTTGGAGGTCCCGCCGTCTACTCCCCTGCCGGGGGTCCTACCAACCCTATGTCCTGTCCCATTGGAGGTCCCGCAGAATACTCTTCTGCCGGGGGTCCTGCCAGCCCTATGTCCTGTCCAGTTGGAGGTCCCACAGAATACTCTTCTGCCGGGGGTCCTGCCAGCCCTCTGTCCTGTGCCGTTGGAGGTCCCACAGAATACTCTCCTGCCGGGGGTCCTGCCAACCCTATGTCCTGTCCCGTTGGAGGTCCCGCCGTCTACTCCCCTGCCGGGGGTCCTGCCAACCCTGTGTCCTGTGCCGTTGGGGGTCCCGCCGTCTACTCCCCTGCCGGGGGTCCTGCCAACCCTATATCCCGTGCCGTTGGAGGTTCTACCAGGGGCCCGGCCAGCCCCATGTCCATCACCGGTCTCGCCGGGGTTCCTGCCAACTCCTGGTCCTTTTCCGTGGGGGATCCTGCCGAAGCCTGTCCGACCGGCTCCGGTTTCTGTCCGGCCGACACCGGGTCCTGCCCGATCTCCGGAGCTGGCCCATCAGCGCCTTCCTGCCCGGCCTCCTGATCCTGTCCGGTCGACACCGGCTCGAGCCCGGCCCCCTGAGAGCTGCGGTCTTCGCCCTCGGGCCCGGCCCCCTGACTCTTCCTGCCGTTGTCTTCGCCCTCGTGCCCAGCCCCCTGAGAGCCGCGGTCTTCGCCCTCGTGCCCGGCCCCCTGAGAGCCGCGGTCTTCGCCCTCGAGCCCGGCCCCCTGAGAGCTGCGGTCTTCGCCCCCTTGCCCGGCCCCCTGACTCTTCCTGCCGTTGCCTTCGCCCCTGACTCTTCCTGGTTCTCTGCCTTGTCCCCGGGCAGTCCGCCCGAATCCCCCTTTTTGGACTGTACCTTGCCCCCCGGGCCGTCCGCCCGAGACCCCTTCCTGGTCCTCCGCTGTGTTCCTGGGCTGTCAGCCCAAGACCCGTCCTCCGGACCCCCTCCGCCCACCCTGCTTGGGGTTGTTTGTGTTTTTGTTTTTTTTAGGGACGTCTGGAATCCGTCCCTTGAGGGGGGGGGTTCTGTCACAATTCACATGTTATGTCACGTTTGTAGTTTTGTTTGTGTTGGTGTTTTTCTTGTCTTTGGGTTTCCTGTCTTATTGTGTTAAGTGTTCACCCCCGTTTTCTGCCTGTCTGCTTTCTGTCTGTTTCCCTCCCTGATTACCCGATTGTGTTCACCTGTTGTCCTTGTGTTTCTCCTCCCCTGCCCGGCTGTTTCTCGTTGTCATGATTACCCCTTCTTGTATTTAGTCTTGTCTCTTTCTGTGTTCAGTGTTGGGTCATTGTTTGTTGGTGACGGAGTTCACCGGAGAGTGTTCTGTTCTGTATTTGTCATTTATCCTTGAAATAAAGGGTTTCTCAAAAGTTATCTGCATTTGGGTCCTGCTTCCTTCACTCGTCCGTGACAGTCTGAGACCCTACCTCCACCCTACAGGGATAAAAGCTCAAAAATGCCATTTATGAGTATCTACTAATCCTAGAAGAAAACACACTGGAAGACGTTGTTAGAACGTACCAGAATACATGATTAAGGCCCATTCCCAAACCGCCCCCTACACCCTACCCCTACACACTACCCCTCCGTTTGCGCGTTCACGCGGAGGGTCCGCCATATTGAGGGCTGTTCCAAAGCAACGAGTGTGGAGGGGGACTGGGCTATCAAGCCCTCAAACAACGAGTCTGCAGCGGTGCTGACTTGAGACCGGTCTCTACCTGACCGGAGTCACGCTGTGTGTGTCCTCAGGAAACACGCTGTGTACAAGTAGTTCCAGCAAACATCCACTGATAAACTGCGATGTTAACAACCTCATGATAACCTCATATGTTTTTAACTTCGGATAATACCAGTGTTTAGTCTAGAAAAAGGTAAATGTGTGCATTTTGCTATAAAGTTGTGTATATTTACAGACTGTTGCAAAAACTAAGAAGCTTATAAACATCAGGTTTAAAACTAAAAGAGCTTTGAAACACAATGAAAGATGTTTGGAGTTTTATTTGAGTGATTCATTTAAACTTTTTGTCTAAGGCCCATTCCCAAACCGCCCCCTACACCTTACCCCTACACCCTACCCCTCCGTTTGCACGTTCACGCGGAGGGTCCGCCATATTGAGGGCTGGTCCAAAGCAATCAGGGCGGAGGCGTAGTGGGTTATAAAAGCCTCCGACAGCGAGTTTGCATGGATGCAGGCTTGATAATCTCACTCCACAGGTGTGCAACCGTTTTTCGGGTATGGAGGGAACAACGTCATACAAATGTGAGTTCCATGTGGTTATTTTTTTAAACGATAAATAATACGTTGCCTTAACTAATACATGCCTTTGTGAACATGTATTTATAAATCTACACGTGTTAATTTGATTTGCCAAGATTACATTAGATTTTTATTTTGAAGATGTACAAATCTAAATCGGAATCAAACTAACAACACATGTGTCAATTCATGTATCCATTCACTTACGAAATCGGTTTAAACTTAAGTGTGATTTGTAATTTCAGGGACTGTGGTAAAAACCAAGGCACTTATTGCTTTACGAATGGAAAAGGATGACCTGTTTTGCAAAAAACGCAATGCTGCCAAAGAAGCATGGGAGTGAGTTATGCACTCAATTCATATTTTGTGCAATGAAAGTAATGAATGTGCACTGTGGGTCATTGCCTCAACACCAATATATATTGTTTAAATATTCTATGATAACAGGTCAATCATTAAGGAACTGGACCTTGGGCAACATGTGTCTCACAAACAGGCCTCCAAGAAATGGGAGAACCTAAAAAAGAAATATAAAGTAAATGGTGTATTGTTATTGTAAAACATGTTTGTTTTTGAAAAAGCTGAACAAAGATTTCTAACATGCATTTGTTTGCAATAGGAACTTAAAAGGCCAAGGACTGGAACAGGGACTGATCAGGGGGAAGAAACCCCTGCCACATGGCCCTTCTTCATGGCCATGGATGAGGCCATAGGTGCAAGGCCTTCAATTAGTCCTCCTGTCCTTGTTGCCTCAGCCTTGGCAAACCCCACAATCCTCTTCGATCCAGAGGCTGCTTCCTGCTCCTCTTCCTCCCCCCCCCCAAATGTGGCTGATGATCCAGACCCCTCACCACCCTCATCACTGTCTGAGGCTGGAACCACCCAGCAGCCCCCCCCCCAAAAAAAGAAAAGGTGCTATGGGAGTGCTGGAGTGCCTAGAACGCGAGGCAGAAAAAGAGGACGAACGCCACAGACAAATAATGCAGCACTCAGCTACATTTCTAACCCTGTTCGAAAAAATGGTCGACAAAATGTGATTTATTTTCCCCCCCCCACCATTGGCCATTTCTATGTTGATTATTGATGTTACTTTAAAGACTTGTTTTTGTTCGCTTGTATTATTTATTTGGAACCTAATTTAACGTACTGTCCTTCATGTCTTCAATATTGTATGGGATATAGTAAATACAGGTAGACGGGTGATGAAGGTTACATTGCGTTTGCTTGATATTTGATGGCTACATTGTTCTGTGTGGGTTTCATAATGTAGAAGGAAAAGTTGTGCACAAAGTAATGGTGTGCACGGAACTAAAGTGTTTTTTCCAAAGTCTGAAGATTAACCCTGAATATCAGCATCTTAAATAAAGATATGTGTGTGCGCTTCATAGGTATAAGGCATTAAAATATACATGCCATTTACGGTCTTAATTGCTCATGTCAAACCATTTGCAGAGTTTCACTCAAAAACAAAAGTGATTGTATTAGAAGACCTGTGTTCATTTTCTGAACCTTTGCTCTGTGCTCGTGATTGAATGATCCAAGAGGTAAGGACATTTGTCTCTAATTTGGGATTATGCAGAAAGACAATTCAGGAAAACCAAGTTTGAAATCAACGGTGCACAGGTTTATTTAATTTCACCTCTTTTCTCTAAAGTGAGAAGTGGAGCTCACTAAAACAAACAAAATTAAATTAGGTATGTGTGCACATCATTTCAAAAACACAAGTTAACAGACAACCACGTTTTGCCAAAAAAAACCACAAAAAAACAAAGTTCCTTAGATGTAATCGTGCTCTCTCAGGTGTGGTGCCATTTGGACAGGAGCAGAGAGTTGTGCAGCAATCCTGTTCCTTAGGTGGTGTCCAGGACTTTCATGTCCACATGCTGCGGCAGGGGGAGGACTCTGGTCCCCATCTTCAGGGGGGAAGGCTTCAGCATCCTCAAGGACATCGTTCATGTCTATGCACAGATTGTGCAGAAATGCACAACATGCAATGATGTCAGGGGCAAAGCTTGGACTGACCTCCAGCACTTTGAAAAGGGTGGCCCTCCAGCGAGCCTTCATCCTTCCAAATGCTCTTTCCACCACAGACCGAGCCCTGGCATGATGCCTGTTGAATCTGGCCTGCACCTGGCCACGAGGGACCTTGTAGGGTGTGAGTAATCCCACTGGTTTTTCCAGGCAGGGATAACCACCGTCCCCAAGGAGGAACCAACCAGCTGGGGGAAACAGTGCCTGGCAGAAGATGGGGCTGTTTCGCAGTACTATGGCATCATGAACGGAGCCTGGATAGCCGATGAAGACATCGAGGAATCTCCCAGTTGAGTCCCAGATGGCCTGCATCTGGATGGAAAGAAACAGCTTGTAATTGATGTACTCCTTGTGGTACTCGTTTCCTGGAGGTTTGATGCGAATATGGCATCCATCAATCGCACCAGCAGCACGGTGAAATGCAGGACTCTTTGCAAGCTGACAGAAGCCATCTGCAATCTCTGGCAGCTCATCTGCGGTTGGCAGGGAAATGAGGGTCTTCAGGTTGGCCTTTATCTTCCCGGTGACGTGTTTGATGATCCTGTGGACCGTCGATTTGAGAATCCCGAATGCTGAACCCACCACAGAGAGCGATAGTCCATGGGCCAAGCTGTAGAGGAGAACAAGCACCTCGATGTCTTGTCCCCATCCGTGGTCCTTTGGGGAGGAAAGCATCTGCACTAAATACACCACACTAGATCGCTTAACTCTAAAGTCCTTCTTTAGACAGGCTTCAGGGTTGGCATACACGGTGAGAATTGGGGCAGTAGCATTGAGCTGCATGTAAAGACCTTTGCCCCCCTGTAAAAGACAAACACAGTATTGTTCCAGATAACCACACTCACACACACACACACACACACACACACACACACACACTCTGTAAACAATTCTGAGAGCAAGTCAAATTAACCTTTCCTTTTTTATTCTATAAACTACTGACAACATTTCTCTGTGTTGGAATTATACAGACACTATACAGATATACACGTATAGCTTATAAGGAAAGACTAAATGAATGTATATCACAATATATCTAAATATCTATTTGTATTGCACATACAAAGTTCATAGGCTACTATATAAGAAATAAAGTGAAGATAATTGTTGTATTAGCAATATTGAAATGTTTACCTGCCACTGGCACATCGCTAAAATGCGCCTCAACCTTCTGCGCCTTCTGTTGGATCTTGCCATTGCACCCGCTAACAGGCGACGGATAGCAACGCAGGTCAATGCAGCCGACAGATGTGGGTTGGACACCATGACGTCCGTTTCCGTTTCCGTTTCCTGCGGAGAGAGGGGAGGCCGCCCCAAAGCTTGCCGCTGTATTTATACCCTTAACCCTTAATGGAGGGAACTTCATTCAGCTGTGAGTGTGCCTACAGACGGAGTTCACTCCGTCACGGAGGGGGAGGGTCGAGGGAGTGGTTTGGGATTGGGCCTTAGACTTTTGCTGGAAGACGTTGTTAGAACGTACCAGAATACATAACATGGTTAGACTTTTCCTGGAAGGCGTAGCTACTCACGGGAATAAAATGAATATGAATTAAGGTTTTAGATAAAAAATATAACCCCAGCATGATATGTTTTGTATGATTATAATGTGTTAAAAGCTAAAGACTCTGTATTGGTTTGTACCTACTTTTTCTTCAAATAAACTGATCTCACCTTTTGAATTGGGACAATAAAAGGGAACATCTGTGCTCTCCTCTCCTGCTTCAAAGATAAGACTGCACCCTGCCACACACATGTTTAGGTAGGAACACACCCCATTTACTGATATCAAAATCCTTCGGGATCGCTTAAACAGATTAAAAAGAGTTGTCTGAATAGAAACTGCAGTTAGTTGAACCTGGTTCTTCGGGGAGTTAATAGAGGTGAGATCTTGCCGACTTGGTGGATCTGAGCCAAGCAGTAAACTTACATAGACTCAGTAACTTCGGTCAGGTCAATTAGTAAGGTCAGAGTAATTTACCGGAATAAATTATCAGGACCTCACCTATACTCTAAACATGGCGCCCAACGTGGGGCTCTGTGAAAAGTAATACTTTTACAGAGTCAAAATACAAGAACCAAAACGACCTAGTGAAAAAAGTTGATGAGTACAAATCAGTGAAATACAGGCTGAAAGTCTTAAAATACCTACCCGAATCCTAGAATATATATTTTAACCTAAAAGTGTAGTAATTTAAGTGCATACTATTGCACCGGACTGAGGGTTATATTATATCGGATATTGCTGTCTGTTAAAGATGACTGATGAGGTTAAAACGCAATTTAATGACTCAGAGCCAACCACACAGGGAGGGATACACAGAAGCAACATCCGGAGCTTCTGCCCGCCCTGGTCAGCTTTGCCCAGACCCACGAGCGTACCGCGACCTAAATACTTTCCTGTCAGACTACCGATTGGACAGAGAGCAACAAGCAGGTGGTATAATGTCTGTGTCACAATTCACATGTTATGTCACGTTTGTAGTTTTGTCTGTGTTGGTGTTTTTCTTGTCTTTGGGTTTCCTGTCTTATTGTGTTAAGTGTTCACCCCCGTTTCCTGCCTGTCTGCTTTCTGTCTGTTTCCCTCCCTGATTACCCGATTGTGTTCACCTGTTGTCCTTGTGTTTCTCCTCCCCTGCCCGGCTGTTTCTCGTTGTCATGATTACCCCTTCTTGTATTTAGTCTTGTCTCTTTCTGTGTTCAGTGTTGGGTCATTGTTTGTTGGTGACGGAGTTCACCGGAGAGTGTTCTGTTCTGTATTTGTCATTTATCCTTTATCCTTGAAATAAAGGGTTTCTCAAAAGTTATCTGCATTTGGGTCCTGCTTCCTTCACTCGTCCGTGACAGTCTGAGACCCTACCTCCACCCTACAGGGATAAAAGCTCAAAAATGCCATTTATGAGTATCTACTAATCCTAGAAGAAAACACATTGTTAGACATGATATTCAGGGTAAAGGAATGTTGGAAATAATAAATCTCAATTATTGAAAATCTTAAACTAGTCAACAAACCATGTTAGTGAACCCTGCTAATAGGAAGCTCAAACATGCAGGAGGAATAGCAGTAGCTCAGGCAAAGAGAATAGGTCCTAGCATGCAAGCACAGTGATAATATGATAAGGACTATTAAACTCAGAAGGCAAGGTGGTGATCAGATGACCCACAAATACTGGTTGTTTTGCATGTACTTTTAAGAGAAAACCTAAGTGGGAACTATCAGCAGATATCAAACCCCAACAATATCTTCAAAACTAATATGAGGAAGTTTTTTGCGAAGCTAAAGCTCAAATACTTTACCAAAATCAACTAAACTATTTTGCTCATGCTTACACTTTTGGAAACAAATCACCCCCTTTCTCTGCTCCTGAGGTGCTGCAGAAAAACCCAGCACATGGGGTCAGAGACAGGTGTGACCTCTGGAGGGGAAGAAAATCTGAACAGACCACAGATCGATCCATTAAACGTTTTATGGCCTCAGCACAGAGAGGAAGATGGAGATAAGAAACTCTCCCAAAGCAGGCTATCCACCCCCACCCCCACCCAGCACAAGGGAAATAGTGTTCCTCTCACCAAAGAACAAATCAACTCTTAACCAAGTCAGATCTAAAATAGACATAGCTCCAATTGTTAAGAAAAGAGAGATATTCAAACAATTATCTTAACACCAGAACAAAAATATCAATATCAAAAAACTGAGAGAATAAGAATGGAAAATGGCAGAGGATGATGTCAGATCCAGATGTGGAGTTTAGGACCACAGGTAGTAAGCTACACAGGGAAACATTGAAACCCTTAAAGAAAACCGCTGCTCCAAAGGTTACGCTGTTTACAGAGGGGAGTTTGCGAAAAGGTGACCAAGCTGCCACTTGGGCCTTTATAATGAAAACTAATTCAGGTGAAGTACTTTGCAAACAAAAGGGTGCAATACCAGGTACAGCAAAAACTGCTGAGGCAAAGGCCATTTGTTGAGGGACTTCTTTTTGCTAAACAACGTAAAATAACACACATCCGTATTGTTACTGATATTGATTATTGTTACAAAGCAGGTAAAGAAGAGCTTAATAACTGGGAACAAAGGCAGTTCAATGTGAAAGGTGAAGCACTTACACATGCCCTTCAAGTGAGGGTCTTATTGCAAAGTTAAAGGCAGGCATGTACCTAGAGTGGAATCATGTCCGTAGCCATACAGATAAGATCAAATTATACTATCAGGGTAATAGAGAAGTTTTACCTTGCTTAAAGCCGGGGACGAGTTAACCACCTGACTGCCATATTCCCTAGAATATGGAAAAAGGGTGGAAGAATTCACGTACCCCCTGAATTCAGGTTGTGCGTGAACTACACAGCAGTTTAGGCCATGTGGCCTATTTCGGATGAGAAAATATTGTCTCCACAATAAAATCCTCATACCGAAACCTCATACACTTACAACACACACGGTCAACATGTCTTCAATGTGCAGAGGTGGATGGGTTCAAGAAAGTTCATCCTGAGCATCTTAAAATAATAGAGGAAGAACCACTAATCAGTTTTAGGGCTGACATATGTAAAACAAATGTGGACATTCCAATCAATTTGACAAAGCTGAATATATTTCTATATGTATGGAAAAGCTACCTAGGGCAAAGGTCAGGTCGTATCGAACTATCCCACCTTTTCCGTTTAAGTTCAGAAATCGTGTATGGGTGACCAGAAAAGGGCGAAGTCCAGAGAAGGGTTAGCTTAAAACTAAATCAGAAGGTTTGGATACAGTGAAGTCAGTCTCTGGGAACTTAGTTTCACTCCAGAAGAGAGGACCGGTTCACCCGAGCCAACTGAGTTTAGAATCCAATTAGGAATATGACTGCGGCCTACCCAATCCACTGTTGATGCTATCAGTCTCACATCACATGACACGTTTTGCGCACACACACGTGGCAGTTTATGTGCTTTCTTCCACAGAAGAGGATGGCTTTCTGTGGGATCTTCCGCAATAATTTAGAATTTGTCTTGGTAAATTCCGTACCAAGGGATATTTTATAGAGCAAAATAGGGAATTTAAGTCTGAGTAACAAGTAATAGCTCAAATGCAAAGGATTTAGCAGTAGAACTGTTAGAATCATTAGTGAATTATGCAAAGAAAGATGGCAAGACGAAACTCTGTCTATTAGCATATGGATCATTAGAGCTTGAATGGAGAATACCTCAGTATCAAAGAGGAAATGGGAAATAACCTTTGTATTATTTTTCTCATTGTTTTTTAATTTTACACTATTAGTTTTCTTTTCAGTTATTTTAATTGTTATATGCCTACACCCTACAACAGTATTCATTTAAATTAAAAAAATTTGAGCACATCTTCCTTCTTCTCTTTTGCTGGTTTTCACACAGCATGGAGGTGCAGGGCTGTCAGGTCGTTAAACTGATAAGAGTAAGTTATGGCCCAGTGCTTGAGAAAACCCTTGGGGAAGTTTTTAAACTGAAAACAACTTTTTATGAATCAGAGAAATGATTTATACTTGATCTTAGCTATATTGTTGAGATTAATACCACAGCAATCTACCAAGAGGATTTGAACCTGCCTAGCGGGACAACTTCAGTCACAGTGCCTCAAGTGAAGCCAAGTCCTGGACCCAGGAAACCTGTGCAGCATGGAGCCAGCGGCTGAGTCACCTGTACCCCTGCCAGTGGAGGATGATGTTTCTTCCAGCTCTGAGGGACAGGCTGCATCTCTACCCGCTGAGCCACTCAGATCGCAGTGGATTTCCCAAAAAAGGACGACGACTACCTGATAACTGCATGGTCAGATATCAGGCACCAGGTAGCAGCAGCCCTACCTACCCCTGCCACTGGTCCACTTCACCATCTCCAACGACTTTGTGCTGGTCAAGGACTTCCGGAGAAAGAGCTGGAAATCCAACCGTTGGCAAGGGCCCTACCAGGTGCTCCTCGTCACCCAGACAGCGGTCAAGGTCACAGAGAGAGCTACGTGGGTCCACGCCAGCCTCTACAAGGTCGTAGTCACAGGCCAGGAGAGACGGTAGAAACAGACGACAACAAGTGACGTGCCAAGTCACCACCAGCACCACACTCACACTGCACACACAGGATGCCATGAGCGAGTGCCAGCTAAGCTGTTTCATATGCTTCTGGTTCCTCGTTTGTGCTATCATTGTGTGGGGCCTCATTGACCTTGTCACAAAGTCATGAGCGATTATTGACGAGGTCTAAAAAATCCACAACAACTGTCGACCGAGTTATCTGGCTTTCGTTTGGAGGTGTCATCCAGGGAGGAACCTCAACCCCTCCATGGTCAGGGTCAAGGATTTACATCAGATAGCAACATGGATTCAGGAGTCTACACCGGAACCACAGATAGGACCCCCGCTCCTGCAAGTGCCAGGCCGAGTGGGGGTGCACACAAATCTATGATCATCACGACTCTTTTTACTCAGGTGCCTGACCTGTGATGAGGAGAACATTCCAGTGAGGTACTATGTTTTCGATGTTCTCCACACCAGGTCCATCAAAGGTCGTCCTGATTACACATGCTGAAGAACTTTTCATGATATTGATGCTTGAAGTTTTACGTATGTAATATGTATGTGTTTTTACGATTTTATCTGTTGATGTTTGATAACTTTGCTTTTTAAAAAGAGGGTGTTGAGAGCTTCATAGTATGAAGTAAATACTTAAATTATAAATCATATATGATCAACCATATTCTTGTATGAACCCATAATGAGAATGCTTCTTGATGGTTTTTGAGTATGCTTACAATTTTAGTTGTTGCTGTTTGATAACTTTGCGTTTTAAAAAGAGGGTGTTGAGAGCTTCATAGTATGTTGAATACTTAAAACGAAAGTTAGTGATAATCAAATATAATCAATTATATTCTTGTATAACACACAACCCCGCTTCATATTTTAGGTTTTTCTATATTTACAGCATAAACAAAACAAAGTGGTTTGTTAAGTTGAGTGTAAGGCCTAAAATGATTTATGTCTTACTCTCTGATAAGAGAGTAGGCAGGTTCTTCTCTCTCCTCTCACAGCAGGGAGGGGGGCTCCGGACTTAAGGAGAAACACATTGAGGCCTCAAAAAGGTGGTTATGTCATAGAATATGTCTCGTCATGTTTTGTTTTACACAAACTTGGGAAGGTGTGTCTTATGCCAGAGCCAATAGAATATGTTGGTTGGGTATAGAGGAGGTGTTTGTGGGTTTTCTATCCGGTTTTTTGAGCATAAAAAGACTGGCTTTTTTGGATTTCGAAGGGGAGAGAGGGGGAAACCCCTGGTATACTCTCTCCCGGTAAGCTCTGGCCCTCAGAGCTGGGTTAGATGGCTCTCGGTAAGTGATACCTGGAAGACGTTGTTAGAACGTACCAGAATACATGATTTAGACTTTTCCTGGAAGACGTTGTTAGAACGTACCAGAATACATGATTTAGACTTTTCCTGGAAGATGTTGTTAGAACGTACCAGAATACATGATTTGACTTTTCCTGGAAGACGTTGTTAGAACGTATCAGAATACATGATTAGACTTTTCCTGGAAGACGTTGTTAGAACGTACCAGAATACATGATTTAGACTTTTCCTGGAAGACGTTGTTAGAACGTACCAGAATACATAACATGGTTAGACTTTTCCTGGAAGACGTTGTTAGAACATACCAGAATACATAACATGGTTAGACTTTTCCTGGAAGGCGTTGTTATGAACCGAGATACAGGACGCAGGACCCAAAAGCAGGATTCGGAGACAGATGTTCAAAAATAGAATGTTCTTTAATTACAAACTAAATCGTACTTTCACAAAAAATAGAAAGTAGATAAAAAGCCAAAACAAAGTTGTACAGCAACACAAAAACTCACTTGACAAAAGGTCTAAATCTCAAGGGAGGTATCAGGAGTCAAAAGGCCTGGGTGCTCAGGACATGAAACATAACGAACTGACAAAGGAACAAAGAAACACCAGGGCTATATATAGGTGAGGGGGATGGGCACAGGTGAAAACAATCAGGGCAGGGCCAAGCAATCTCACAGGCGGGAAACACACAAAGGCAGGAACTGTGGGATCTGAAATGACAGGAAAGATTACTTTCAAAATAAAAACATAAATAAACCTAACATATCTGTCGAGTCACAACATTACCCCCCCCTCTAGGGACGTCTCCTGACGGCCCAGGCAGATTAGGATGTTGCCTGTCGAAATCCCTGATCAACTCCTGATCCACAACGTAGCGAGACAGGATCCACATCCTATTCTCTGCTCCATAGCCTTTCCAGTCAACGAGAAACTGCCTGCCACGTCCCCTTCTCCGGACTGCCAGCAGTTTCTTGACTGTATAAACAAGGCCACCATCAACCATTCTGGGGGGTGGCGGAGGTTTAGTTGCGGGCACCAAACCGCTTTCCTTGACAGGCTTGATCTTCCCAACGTGGAATGTAGGGTGGACCCGCAGGGATCTGGGGAGTCGCAGGCGCACAGACACAGGGTTCACGATCTTCGTTATTGGAAAGGGACCAACAAACCTGGGGGCTAATTTTCTTGAAGCGACATGGAGGGGTAGATCTTTCGTGGACAACCACACCTTCTGCCCAGGCTGGTACACTGGAGCTGGCCGGCGGTGTCGGTCAGCCCCTCTTTTCATTGAAGAAGAACTCCTTAGAAGGGTTCGACGGGCAGCCGCCCAGATGCGATGGCAACGTCTGACCAGGGCATGTGCAGACGGGACCAAGACCTCCTTTTCAGTCTCAGCAAACACGGGTGGTTGGTAGCCAAAGACGCACTGGAAGGGAGTCATACCAGTGGCAGAGGTAGGAAGAGAATTGTGGGCGTATTCCACCCAGGTTAGATGCTTGCTCCACGATGAGGGATTCTGAGCCACCAAGCACCTCAGACATTTCTCCAACACTTGGTTTAATCTCTCCGTTTGTCCATTGAACTGGGGGTGATACCCAGAGGAAAGGCTAGCGGTGGCTCCAATGAGACTGCAGAACTCCTTCCAGAACTTGGAAACAAACTGTGGGCCCCGGTCTGACACAATATCCCTGGGAAATCCATGTATCCGGAACACATTGATCATCATAATTTCCGCCGTTTCCTTGGCCGAGGGTAGCTTGGTCAATGGAATAAAATGAGTCATTTTCGAAAAACGATCTACCACTGTTAGTACAGTGGTCTTACCTTGAGACACCGGGAGTCCAGTAACAAAGTCCATGGATATGTCAGACCAGGGCCGTTGGGGAATGGGCAACGGCTGCAGCAACCCAGCCCGAGGCATGGAAGAGGTTTTGCTGCAAGCACAAACAGGACAGGCATTCACATATTCACCAACATCTTTAGCCATGGACGGCCACCAGAAACGCTGCTTAAGTGCGAACATGGTTCCTCTAATCCCAGGATGACAAGTGAGCAAGGACGTGTGAGCCCAGTGAATGATCTTGGAGCGTAAGGGCACTGTAACAAACAGCCTATTATGTGGACACTCACTAGGTGCTGGACTCTCAACATTTGCTTGCTGCACCTCTTTTTCTATCTGCCAAGTTACCGCTCCTACCACACGGTTCAGTGGTAGGATGGGTTCTGGTTCCTTGGCAGCAGGCTCAGGGTCAAACAGACGGGACAAGGCATCTGGCTTGGTGTTCTGGGAGCCAGGTCTAAATGACAAGGTAAAATCAAAACGACTGAAAAAAGTGTCCATCTAGCCTGGCGTGAATTCAGTCTCTTAGCCTTTTTCATGTATTCGAGGTTCTTATGGTCTGTCCATACCAGGAACGGCTGAGCGGCCCCCTCCAGCCAATGTCTCCACTCCTCCAAGGCTTGTTTCACTGCCAGTAGTTCACGATTGCCCACGTCGTAGTTCCTTTCCGCTGAGGACAACTTACGGGAGAGAAAAGCACAGGGATGGAGCTTATTATCCTTTGCAGCCCGCTGAGAGAGAACTGCCCCCACACCGAGGTTAGAGGCATCCACCTCTACCACGAACTGTCGAAGTGGATCTGGGATGGTGAGGATGGGAGCAGAGGTGAACATCTCCTTTAGAGCTTGAAAAGCGTTAGGAGCTTTGGAGTTCCATTCAAACGGGACATGAGGAGAGGTAAGTACATGTAGCGGGGAAGCAATTGAACTGAAATTTCTGATGAAACGTCTATAAAAATTTGCAAACCCCAGAAACTTCTGTAGTTTTTTCCTGTTGACAGGAACTGGCCACTCGGCCACGGCACTGACCTTGGCAGGGTCCATCTTTAGTTGACCGGGGGCAATGATGAAACCCAGGAACGATGTGGTTTGGACATTGAACTCGCACTTCTCTGCTTTAACATAAAGTTGGTTCTGTAGCAGGCGGTCGAGGACTTGACGGACATGCTGCTGGTGGGTTATGTTGTCAGGAGAAAAAATCAAAATGTCATCAAGATATACAAACACAAACTTATTCAGGAAGTCCCCCAACACCTCATTTATGAGGGCCTGAAATACTGCCGGTGCGTTTGTCAAGCCAAAAGGCATCACTAGGTACTCATCGTGTCCACTAGGTGTGTTAAATCCAGTCTTCCATTCGTCCCCCTCCCTGATTCTCACCATATGATAAGCATTCCTTAAATCCAGTTTGGTGAAAATGTTGGCGTCTTGCAAAAGTTCAAAGGCGGAGGAGATGAGTGGGAGACGGTACCTGTTTTTGATGGTGATTGCGTTCAGAGGGCTGTAGTCTATACAGGGCCGGAGTGATCCATCTTTTTTGTCTACGAAAAAGAAGCCCGCTCCCGCCGGTGACGAGGAAGGGCGAATGAGTCCGGCCTGCAAGGAGGTCTCAATATAATTGTTCATGGCCTCCCTTTCGGGTCTGGAAAGAGAGTAGAGGCGACCCTTGGGAATTGGGGAGCCAGGTACCAAGTTTATTGCACAGTCATTAGGCCTATGTGGTGGCAGGGCAGTGGCTCGGGCTTTACTAAAAACCTCCTTTAGGTCCCAATAGCAACTGGGCACCTTGGACTTGTCAGGGAAATCTTGCTCCTGTACTTGGATAGCCTCAGTCATTTCTGTACATGCAATCCTTCTAGCATGGGGAGTGTTGTCATCAGTCTTATTGTCTCTCAAACAGAAATGCTTGCAGTCCTCTCCCCATCCCTTAACTCTCCCAGATCTCCACATGTTTAGGTAGGAACACACCCCATTTACTGATAACAAAATCCTTCGAGATCGCTTAAACAGATTAAAAAGAGTTGTCTGAATAGAAACAGCAGTTAATTGAACCTGGTTCTTCGGGGAGTTACTAGAGGTGAGATCTTGCTGACGTTTGGTGGATCTGAGCCAAGCAGTAAACTTACATAGACTCAGTAACTTTGGTCAGGTCAATTAGTAAGGTCAGAGTCATTTACCGGAATAAATTAACAGGACCTCACCTATACTCTAAACAAGTCCTTTAGCTGTGCTTCTTTTTTTTTCTTTATTATACACACGCGACACACGTTTTCCGCCCAAGGGAATGTGGGGCCTGGCAGGAGGGGCACAGTTTTTGTTTGGGCTTTGTCATTCTGCAAATGAAAGTTAAACAGTGATTATCTCAAAAAATGTTGCTGTCAGTTGATCAATTTCTCTGCAAATACACAAATATTAAGTTCATACTCAATATTAAATGCAATTGGAGAGATAGAAGATAGAGTCTAATATGCTGTGAATACTTGAGATAGTGCGCAAACTTCCAATGGTTTGAATCTAATTAATATATTCATATGTATGTGAATATTCAATATATTCACAAATGACACTTGTCACAAATGACAAGTGGGGTTTTTGTATAATATAATGTAACACTTAAACGCCAATGCTAAGTGAATCCATTTTGAACAACATTGAACAACATTCTGTTAATAATTAGGCTAATGTGTACTGAGTTGTCATATACTGTGTAAGTTGTTCACATAAACATCATGACATTAAATGATGGCATTCCTTTTTGATGACAGCTTATGGTAAAAATAACAAATTACCAGCAACATAAAATATCTCCTAATATGAATATTATTATCCAAGTGTTGAATAAATTATAATAATTACATACTTTCGCTCCAGAGAGTCCTCTCTGTTTTGATGAGCGATACAACTAAAAGTGCAATAGCTCCTTTGATGACTACTACTACTACTACTACTACTACTACTACTACTACATTGTACTAACATTGGTCAGCTAGCTAGCCAAACACGTGGCTAATGCCAGCTTCTAAATGAGCCATTATTCCAAAAAAGAAAAAAACTGTGAAACAAACTACATTTTTTTAAGTTTCTCTTAATGTCTAACAAATCCTGCTGCCTAGAGATATTTTATTTGTGTTATGCTTGAATGTTCTCGAAAATGAAGTGAGCAGTCCAGTTTATTACAATTTACCTTGGTCTGGTGTTTCAAGGTTCCTGGCTGAGCGATGTATCACGTGAACTACGTGGTCGCGACGATAGCTGGGGATTATGGGTAGTGTAGTGTATTTGGCCATCCAAAACTCATAGAAAACGACCTGTTTCTCAGAATTGAAGGGGATAAACACAAAAACATTGTACACTATTTAAACCTATCAATGTCGTTTAATTAACAAAGATAATCTGGTGTTTTTGAGTTGATGAGTAGTGGAGATATCACTGTCAAATCAATTAACAATGAGGAGAATACTCACTTCCGGGTGTAACATTCTCCGTTATCCAATGGGAAGGGTCGCTCCGCGCCTTAACTGTAGTGGACAGCTGGAGCGCTCCCCGGAGCGTCAAATATCTGTGTGTGTGTGTGTGTGTGTGTGTGTGTGTGTGCGTGCGTGTGCGTGTGCGTGTGCGTGTGTGTGTGTGTGTGTGTGTGTCTGTATGCAGGGGTTAAATTGGGCTGGGGCTGTCCGGGGCTAAGCACCGGCACATAGGAAAATGCTCATGTCCCTCGCATATTTTACTGTAACAATGTATGCATCATGCCTATATCATATGTCTACACAAAAAATATATACATGTTAAAACCTTTCTTTCTATATGTTTAAGGTTCTTAATAATTCGAAAAATCAATAAAACACTCTTTCTAGCTGCAGGGAACATAAATAAGATGACGCTACGATGACTTGCACTTTTCAAATTGTTCGCGGTTTTCCTCTTTCTTTATTTTCTTCAAATCTACTTGGCTGATCGGCGACCACACCGTCTCTTCCGTCAGTCACGCAGACAGCCAGCAGAGTGACAGATGAATCCGGGAAAAAGTGTGGAGAAAAATAGGTAATACGCTGACAGGTTTCTTAACATGATTCGTCTGATATTCTGGTTGTACGTTCGACTACGATTAAGTTAAATAATGTTTTTTTGTTTTAACTAACTTTTGATCAAATCAAGCGTTTCTTAAACTAAGAGAAAGACACCAGCAAATGGTCGATATTGTTGACTTTATTTTAGAATAGCAGATCTCTGCGACCAGCGATAGTTTGTCGGCTTTGTCAGTGAACGTGTGTCTCTGCTCCGATCGTGAGCTTTACACCGCAGCACCTCCCGCGGGACTCTGCTGCGGTTCCTCCGTGCAGAGCGCCCGTTTCCTAAACCATGCTATGCAGGGGCGGTTCTAGGGGTTACAATATTATATAAAAAAGTTACAATATTACGATTTATTGGAATTAAATCAAATCAGAGACCCGGATGTACAGTGGAGATTAAACTGTTCATTACCTTGTAAAAGCAAATACTGTTTATGTTTTTTAATAAAATTGTCACTTAAATTTACCAAAACAAATACCAATTATTGTATTTTATGTTTATTTTACAAAATTACTTTATACTGTCTTTGTCAATTTAACCCGCTTTTATTGTACCCCTCTCATGAAATAACTGGCCCCAGCCTGATGCTATGAGTGCATAAAGCTGAGATATGCATATATTTATTTCATTTCTCTTTGAAAGTTTCAGAGTTTAAAATAAGGCATGATGCAGAAATTAGTGAAGTAAAAAGGAGGAAACTTACAGACTTCTTTAAAAGGTATGCAAGACATCACTGCTACTGAGCGTGTCAAAGCCATTTGTATCTTTTATTTATTCACCATAAGTTCCTTTGTTAATTATCCTACATTTACTTTAAGGAGTTTAAGGAGAATGCCAGTGTGCCGATGCACATGTCCCTTCTAAAGCTTAATAATGCAGTGAGCCATTGCTGTGAGCAGTGCAGAGTGTCAGAGGGGTCTCTCAGAAATGAATGCAGTTGTAACATCAATGCGCTCACAACTGAAAACTCAAAATGTCTCTGCTCTAATGTTCATTCAAATGGTTGGACCTCCTCTTACCTCTTGGGACCCCACAGAATATGTGAGTAAGTGGGTAGCTACCAGAAGGTCTGCAGACCATTTAGCCTGTAGACAAAGATGCACGACTGCACAGGCTTCCCCCTATCAGCCCATCTCGGATTTGATGAAGTAGCTGGTCGTACATACAGTAATGTTGTTGAACTGCTTATATTGATGTGGACTTTCATTCCTCAATCAATTCAGATAATATGTCTCTGTACTCACATAGTTGTATTTGAATGTTTTTGAGTAAGTGTGCAGAGAAATGTTGACTTAAAATGGCAATTTGAAGGTCTGTAAGTTGTGAAAAATGTTTGTGTATATATTAATAATTTCAAATGTAAATTCATTCCAGTTAAATAATACCAATAAAAAGACGATCTATTTGACATACTTTCTATGTTTATTTTCTCGATTGGTGGCATGAAATAGTGCATCTAATACAGGAGCAGTTGCTTTAGGATTGGGCATCATATATTGCCCCCCCCCCAAACAAAAAAACACAGCCCCCCCATATATCAAATCCCAACTTAACCCCTGTCTGTATGTACAGTGTGTGTGTGTACACACTCATATAGAGAGGTGAAGTCCCTCCCCTTCCAGGAGCCTCCATGGGACCCCGGAAGCGGAAAATTATACATTGAAGTCAATGGAGAGAGAAAAGTTATCTTTTGATCCCGTTTGAATTGTGCCACGAATGACACATATGATGTTTGTAAATTTAAAAGAACATTTTGCAAGTGAAAAAAATAAAAATGTGTCGTAAAACTGTGAAGTTACACATTTTTGCGTGTGAAACCGCTCAGTGAACTACAGGTCTCTGGTCTCGCACAATACGCGTCACCATCACAAAGTACTTCATTATCTACTTGTCAGCTTTTATACACTAAAGTGTAACTTTCTCAGAGAATTTAAGCATAAATCTGTCAAATGTTCAAAACAGCCTTGTTTCACTGAAATAGCCTCAAAATCACAAACTGCCATTAAGAGTCAGAATCCTAATTAAATATACCCAAACAGAGTACTTCATGGTAGTGGTCAGCTTTTATACACAAAAGTGTATCTTTCAGTCACTTTTTGAGAGAATTAAGCATAAATCTGTCAAATGTTCAAAACAGCCTTGTTTCACTGAAATAGCCTCAAAATCACAAACTGCCATTAAGAGTCAGATTCTTAATGAAATCTAATGACACAAAGTACTTCATGGTAGTGGTCAGCTTTTTATACACAGAAGTGTATCTTTCAGTAACTTTCTCAGAGAATTTAAGCAACCTGATCTCACCAGAATGCGTGACTCCACCACG
Source organism: Champsocephalus esox (assembly GCA_036324585.1). Classification (NCBI taxonomy): domain Eukaryota; kingdom Metazoa; phylum Chordata; class Actinopteri; order Perciformes; family Channichthyidae; genus Champsocephalus; species Champsocephalus esox. Next base: position 6,482,463 of record CM070481.1, read on the forward strand.
ACTCCTTTACACCACAATGCGTGGTGGAGTCACGAACTTTGTTACATGTACGTGTCGGCACCACGCAAACAACCCCAATGTAAAGTGAATGAGGCTCCTTTGTCGTGGTGCACACACGCATTTCTACAACGTCCCGCAGTGAGCTTTTATTCTATACAACGTTTTTTAAATCTACTGTATAGCTTGTCGGAACTCACGGGAGGCTTCTTTTATTTTATTTGTATTCATAATTATTTTTATTTTTCGTCAGAATGTAAAAATTAGCTTAGTTACGAATTTGTGTTCTCAAAAAACAGTGCATTGTGTGTAATGCAACTGTGATTTTTATTAAATGAGTTAGTTTTTAAGGAAGGCCAGAGCTTCAGCTGTGTCAAATAGATTGTTCCCTTTAGTTTACGTTATTTAAAAGATAATGATCATGTCCCCTGTATTGTATTACGAGCGTCCATTCCCATTGGATAACGGAGAATTTTACACCCGGAAGTAAGTAGCCTATTCTCCTTACTGTCGATTGATTTTACAGTGATATCTGCACTACTCATCGACTAAAAAACACCAGATTATCCTTGTTAATTACACAACATTGATAGGTTTGAATTGTGTGAAATGCTTTTGTATTTTCCCCCTTCGATTCGGAGAAACAAATATTTTTTCGGAGTTTTTGGACGGCAGAAGACACTACACTACCCAGAATCCTCAGCTATCGTTTGGGACTACACCATGTGCTTAGCTTGACAAACCCCGTGATCAGTCCTCAAGCTCTTTGATTGATTGATCTCCAACTGCATTCCATATGAAAAAAAAACGTTTCGTAAAAGACAAAATCATACTTTATTCAGCAGTGCTTGCTTTACTCTTTGAAAGTCATCACATTAATGCATTGTAATAAATGGTTTGGCTGCATTAAATATTACACATCTGTCGTAGTTCTTTATTTATCTACAGAGATCGGGCATCAGAATAGACCAGAAACTATTCTTTTACGTTCTGTTTTAATTTTTTTATTTCACAATAAAGTTAGTAGTAATATTTTGTTTTCATATTATTGTTTTTTATTAACTACTAGACGACTGGGTCATGTTAAGACCGTCTTTTCTGTGTTGCTGTGTTTTTTTCATCGCTTTTGTGTTACAAATATCAAAACAATAACAAAATAATATTCGTCGTAAACTAAACCGGAAACAGCAGTATATTTTATTTTGTTAACACTATAAACTTGACAGCCTTTTAACCTATGCTTTTAACCAAAACCACCTACTGGTTAAAGCACGTCATTACACGTTTAGAGTAATTGCAATGCAGGAAGATTGTGTTGCTTTTTAATGACTGTTTAAAATGCCTTTTTCTTAATGTCTTTCATTTTTGTAACGCACTTTTGAATGTGTTATATTTTATGAAAACATTTAAATATTAAGAGTACATACAAAATAGTGGGAAAGTAGAAGGTCAATTATATAAATATAGAATAGAAAATATCAAGAAGATACTCAAATGATATCTAGAGTAAAACAGTGTAGTGCCTGATAGGAGGATGTGCAAAACAGACAAACTAATAAGGCTTTATTTAAAGAAATGTGCAGAATACGACAGTGTAATGGTGGAAGTATACACACATTGATAGATGTCTTGTAATGCACTGTTGAGGAACCTGTGACCCAAATGTTTCATTCATTGCATAACTACACTGTTGTGTATATGATGTCAATAAACCTTAGAAAATCTTGAAATCTTGAAAGGGATGTGCAAAATAGCAATTATATACAGTCTTTAACTATTAGAGAATAACGAGTAATGAATATGCTTTAAACGGATCTGCAGATAAATATTTAGTCTTCTCAAGCACCAACTATCAAATATCTCTCCTGATTGTTGGCACTTGACAATCACCTTCACTGAATTTCACTCAGGTGTAACTAAAGTCTGATTTAAGGGTTGTTTATATTTCACATCATTAATCCAAATCTGTAAAGTAACTAAAATAAATGTAGTGGAGTAAAAATACCAGGTTAACCTTAAAGAAAGCCCTCAGGATTATAAAAGACCCCCATCACCCCAGCCACAAACTGTTCTGTCTGCTGCCGTCTGGCAGGCGGTACCGCAGCATCCGGACTAAAACCACCAGACAGAGACAGCTTCATCCCACAGGCTATACGATTATTAAACACCTGAATTTAGAAATAACATTCATCTGGCTGCTACTTAGAAATGATTTATCTAATATATCATATTCCAATCACTTGTATATAGACTCTTATTGCACTATTTCACTATTTTTTCTGTGTATCTGTTTTATTGCGTAGCACTGATGGAGGAGCCTGTGACCTAAGGGGGGGAGGGGTAAGGTAGGACACGTTCGATTCCTGTTTTGAATAGTGTGCTGTCGATGGGTTTCATTCCATTTCAAAGTCCTTTTGGACGCTCTGTGTAAACTTTGCGCATCCAATCACAGAGGTTGAGGACTGATCACGGGGTTTGTCAAGCTAAGCACATGGTGTAGTCCCAAACGATAGCTGAGGATTCTGGGTAGTGTCGTGTCTTCTGCCGTCCTAAAACTCCGAAAAAATATTTGTTTCTCCAAATCGAAGGGGGAAAATACAAAAGCATTGTGCACAATTCAAACCTATCAATGTTGTGTAATTAACAAGGATAATCTGGTGTTTTTTAGTCGATGAGTAGTGCAGATATCACTGTAAAATCAATCGACAGTAAGGAGAATAGGCTACTTACTTCCGGGTGTAAAATTCTCCGTTATCCAATGAGAATTGGCGCTCACATTGCCTTTCAGGGCAGCCGACACAAACGAATGCCGTGCTTCCATGAGCGTCAAATCCCGACGCAGATGGGAATGCATTGCAATCAGTTGAAAGCTATTTGCGTTCCTTTATGACGCTGAAGGAGCCTAGGAGCGTCACAACTGCACGCCACGGGACCCTGACCAAACGTCGCTCCTGGACGATTATGCAGTGTGTTGCCTCCGCTGCTCCGATACAGGACTGCGGCATGGATGTATGGCTGCGGAGGTTTGTTGATACATGTCGTCTTCTTCTGTTTGCTTTAATTGAGGCTACGTAGTTATGCAGCGCCCCCATGGTCAGTAAATGGAAGTACTACAAAGAACCCCCTTTAGTGCAATTATTTCACAAGTTTTGTTATACACAGCTCGGAAAATATTTCCGAGGTCCGGACCTCGGTGACCTCAATGGTAGATACGGCCATGGGAGAGATGCATACTGACAGTCCCTCAGCACCACCCGCTGCTCCTTTGTAGTCAACCTGAAGTGTGAGGGTTTCATGTATTTTGTAAGATGTGATGTATGATCCAGCCGACTGTTTGTTTTGTTTTTGTGTGATGTGTTGTATGTTGTTGTGTTTGTATTGTACTACTGTAACATGACACTGTCACCCATAACCGCTTTATCAATGCGGTCAACATGTGTGTAAAAAATCTAAAAATAAGGTTCACTAAAATCTTCACCATTGAAAATGCTTTTGCTGGCATGGATCAATCTTCACCTCACAGTTCCTCTGCAGTGCAATCAAGTGGCCTTTAGGCTTGTTATTAAAACAAAAACATGTTTTTATAATGAACTTTTCAGTTAGTATAAATTCACAGCTTCCATCTGAAGTCCCGCAGGTTTCTACAGAGGAAAGAGATGAGGTATTTCCAGCTCAGTGTGACGCCTCACACCTTCACTCTCAGAATATGTAGCACATGACCTTGGCTCAGGCACTTTAATTCATTCTGCTGCAGTTTTGAGGGCAGCCCCGCAGACGACGCTGCATCTCCCCCCCCCCACGACCTGTCTGACAGTCAGCAATTAGAACTTCAGCAGTAACTACCCCAGAGCCTCATTACCAGTTCATTAAATCTGGTCTATCAGGAATTATCAGGAGGAACACCAGAGGAGAGTGGCAGCAGAGCTTTCGTTCGAGTGATCCCCCAAACTTCTGAGCATGCTCCATCTCTGAGCCTTTGTTCCCCATGCTGAAGACAAACCACCTAAATATGAAATCTATGGGACACATGACCTCCCAGCATGACCAGGAAGCAAACAGAGACATGTTTCACAAACATAATATACAGTTTTTATTCCAAAGAGCAGCGTGTACCAGCGGAAGCTAATACACATTCAAATTCAAACAGCAAAAAGGTTAAAATCTTCCATAATTTAAATACATCTCGGAAAAATAACATCCATTTATTCATCCTTAAAACAGGTAATAAAAGCTACAAAATGACTAGAGATCTATGCACAGAAATAAAAAGATAGAAAAGTCAGAGTGGACTCCATCTGCTCCTCCTCTTCATCACCTTCAGGTGAACTTATATGTGGGCCTGTCAAGGAAACTCACTGTGTCTTCTGCATGTGATGAAAAGGTGTCAGAAGAATGTCTTCATTCACAGTAAGGCAGGATTCTCCATATCACAAATATGCTGTCTATCACTATATACTCAGTATATAGTACATACTGTGGACATGTTCAGGATCAACGTGGATCATTAGGAAGCATCATGTGACATGCAAACAGAACAAATCAAATGTCAATGGAAGTCACAATGTTGACTAGCGTGTATTATGTGTAAATATCATTCTGCAGGAAGTATTGTGGAGCTGCAGCGATCCAGATCATATTCACCTGACTGAACACATCATCTGTATCTGGGACAGAATACAGATCCTCTTCAATCATAAGGATAATGGATCTGTGTGTGTGTGTGTGTGTGTGTGTGTGTGTGTGTGTGTGTGTGTGTGTGTGTGTGTGTGTGTGTGTGTGTGTGTGTGTGTGTGTGTGTGTGTGTGTGTGTGTGTGTGTGTGCTTCAGGGCGATAAAGGATATGAGTCGTAGTCCAGCTTCTGGGTGAGGACTCCGGTCAGGATGAACTCAGCGTTGTGGACGTCTGGAACAGAGACAGCAGAGACACAACTTCACACACAATGCTGCTGACCATGTGCTCTGCCGAACACTACCCCTCCTCACGCCATCACTACCAATGACAGTGTGTGTGTGAGCAGCTGTGCTTCTACTCTATAAAAGCATAGTATGCATGCCCACCATTACTTCCTCTTATATGCGCACTGCCAGTAACCCTACTGAAGGCAGGGTGTCAAACATGTAAACATCTTAGAGAAGACATTACCTGCAGCTTTCACATCTTTTATGTATTTTGCAGACGTGGGACCAAGTCATTGTTTTGCAAGTCCGAGCCAAGTCTCAAGTCAGGATGGGCAGGTTCAAGTCAAGTCCAAGTCCTAAACTTTGACAAAACGAGTCTTAAACAAGTCATTATGTGCTTTCACCAAATGTAATGACATCGATCAACAGAATAATACTTACTAATCAAACCGCTCTTTATTAGCCACATTAATCATTGAATAATCCATTTTCTCTCTGCTGGTAAAGTAACGTGTTTTCTTCTATTTTAAGAGGGATCAGTAAGGTAAGGCTACCGTGACGGTTTGATTCAGAAGGAGTAGGGATGCTCCGATCGATCGGTCACCGATCGCGATCGGCCGATACTCACTCTCTACCGATCGATCGGTGCTCTCTAAACATGCCGATCGCGAGAGCCGATCGCATGACGTAAAATACATGACACTTTTCTCTGTGTGCGGCAAAACAAGCTCGCCAACATGGCTTCACCGGTCTGGCATTATTTTAAGGTGTCCGAAAAAGACAGTAAAATAGCGGTATGCAACGTGTGTGAAGCAGAAATCCTGCAGCTCCACTGCTGTGACGGACCGGGGAGCGGAGCAACACACACTAAGAGTTAGACCTACACACTTAGCTATTTGATCTACCTCTGGAACAAGCTAAACCAGTTATTATAAATATATTTATTCTTCACTGTCGGGTCACTCATTACTGGATCAGTGAGCTGCATGAGATACTGACCGGCTGTCAGGAGAGGGAGAGAGGGGGAGAGAGGGGGGAGAGAGAGAGGGAGAGAGGAAAAGAGAGCGCTTCCGCTCATCTCTCCCGTGTTGTTATCCAAAGTTAATGTAAACTTGAATAATGTACATCATTTGAATGTAATAATTAAGTTGATTGTTGTGTGTGCAAGCTCCAGTGAATGAGCCCCATTGGCTGAGTTTTAAACATCACTTTAAATGCAAGATTTAAAGTGATGTTTAAATCTTCAATTTAGGCCCCGCCCACTCGATCGGATCGGTGATCGGTATCGGCCGATACTGATTCCGGCCCCGAAATTGGCGATCGGAGCATCCCTAAGAAGGAGTTTAATATTTAAGACCCCTGATGTTAAGGTGACCAGAATGTTTATTTCCACTGTGTACAACATGTTGTAAGGGACCCACAATCTATCTTTATGCCAGGGATAATGTGCAGCGAGGCGGTCTCTATGGGGAAGAGAACACCTGCATCTAGATCCCTCTGCAGGTGGTACTTTAACTTTATTTTGATATTAATACTTTTGTACTTTTACTTGTAACATTTTGAATGCAGGACTTTTTATTGTAACCGAGTATTCCTACACTCTGGTACTTTTACTCAAGTACAAGACCTGAACTTCTCCCACCTCTGACAATACTGAGTGATTACCAAAAAGAAAACCCTGCTCTGAAGGTTATTTTCATTTTAGAAATCCTGCACTCAGCTTAGCTTTCTCCAGTATCATTGAAAATCAGCAGACGCTGCTTCTTTTTTCGTTTTTCGCTAATTTCTTGACTTTTTCCGACGCGCTTGCATTTAAATCCGTCTCCTCGTCTCCCTGTCGCTCTGTGCAGCTGGCCTGTACCACTATGCTGTCTTTTATGCGTCTGCCCCCCACCCTTCTTTCACATAATGGTATGATCCTAATGTGTCCTCGCATATGATTGGCCGCATGGTGGCCCAACCAAATAAAGTCCCGCCCCTGCCTGCATGGATTCACAGCAAGAGTAGGAGCGGCTGAAGATTCTGCTCTCCCCGACAGGAGTCTGCTCTTCTAGCTGCATCTCGCGATCGGCGTGTTGGAGATAGGGATGCCAGCATTTATTCGATAATTCGTTACAGTCTCCATAAGCGAACATTATTTTTAAAATTAGATTTTATTTATATATTTTTTATTTAAGTTTTTTTTTCTGGCTTAGTTTCAACCAAAATATAGACTAATGCTAATAATAGTAATAGTATTTATAATTGTAAATGGCCATTGGTCACACCACCAGTTTGTTTTAGTGTAAACTTGGAGGAAGCCAGCAGCGCAGAGTGCAGACTGCAGACAGAGTGCTGCAGCCAGCAGCGCAGAGTGCAGACTGCAGCACTCTGCGCTGCCCTGCGTCGAATAATCGATTATTATTCGCCTGGGCTGTCTGATTTTTGATCATGGTCAGTTTCTGGCATCCCTAGTTGGAGACCCCTGAATTAAATTATCAAGTCACCTCAAGTCAGAAGCAGGGTGGGAATGTCACGACGGCCCCGCACTTTGGCCGTAATGCCCTGTTAAAAAAAATGCAATTCACGGCCAAAGTGGCCTTTGGTATTGGTATTGGTACAATTTAGTTAAATTGTTTCGTTTATCAACGCTACCGCATAGGGTTTCGTGAGTCGGTTGTCGTTGTTGGGGGGAAAAGCAAACAGCTGTTTGCTGCGGAGCACAGCGCGAGCAGGCTCCCGTGAGCGGGAGGGCGCTCCTTCTTCACTCCAGACTATCGCACCACCTAACCATTCGCCAAAATGTTTTTAATACGAGCGGTAACCGGCCAAGCGCCGGGCAAAAAACAATCTTCAAATAAAAGAAAGTCACCGGAGGAGTTAAAGGAGTGCAGGGAGTTGGCTGCAGTGCCGCGTCCTAAATCTCTTTTATAATCTATCGATTAGATTTATGATTCAAAAATTATAAAAGTAGGGTAGACATGTGGAGATTATCCGGCTGAACAAAACGTGCATTTATCAAACAGGTTTGTTTTCCACAGACCTTATTTCCAGCTATTTTCCAAAACCCTGTGGAGAAATTCCATTGCTTTTTGTGGAGGGAACCAGCAGCTTACTTCCTGGTTTCAGGACGCGTCACTGGCTGCACCTCTCAATATGATGCCAGTATAAACAAGGTCTTCTGTCGGCTCTGTACATCAATGCTGACGCTATGCTGACAAGTAAGTGAAGAGTAGAAAATATAAAGGTATTGGCTGTAGGGAAATGTCCCAGCAGTTTAGGAGAATGAAGGTTCTAATCAAATCAATTACATATAGCCATTACATGTCTAACTCCTAATGACAGGAAGGCAGAAAGTGCATTATACAAATAATAATACTCATAATAATAGCAGATATTTTTTAACAATGACCACAATATCATTATTTTAATAAACCAAATATGAACAATTGAGGAAAATGAGGAAGAACTGATGATTAAAATGTTGTAGTACAAGTAGTAATGTAGTTAATGCATAAATTATTTCAACAAATGTGTTAATTTACTTCATTATTCGTCGATTTTTTTTTGGTGGATGAATGCTCCGGGCCAGTGGTTACAATGGTGGGGCCAGTGACAATACCATTATACCCTTACTGTCTACCCCTGACTGACTTATGTGGTTTATGGCTGAACTTAACGTATACGTTTAAGAAACACTATTGCTATTCAGCCGTTTGTAAAACGACTGGTGTTGACGTTAGTGCTACACTTTTCAGTCATGTTGATTGACCAGCGTAATTTAACCAAACAGCCTTTGTCAGGCATGAAAACGGGTCAGGGGTGATAAAGGTGAGAAGGATATTATCCCTCTAGGGGGGTCCGGGGGCATGCTCCCCCGGAAGAACATTTTGAATATTCCATATTTTAAAGCATCAATCTGATGCATTTTGAGATGCATTTTTTTGCCAACCTGGGGAGAGCTGGAGAAACTTAACTTCAGCCATGAGTCAAAAATATTATGACCTCCTTACTAAGTATTATTAGGGATGCAAACTCATCAGGTATGGAAAAGGTGACAAGGACCCGAGCCCCCCGACCCCACAGAATATCGGCTTTAAAATGAGGAATAACAGGATGTTAGCAGTCAAAACAACTAAAGCAGCAGTGTTAATAATAACAGAAACGCCAAAGAGTCACATCTAATAGAAATATATAAAAGCATTTATTTTAATTGTGTAGCAGTCAGTTTATAATTTTGGCAGCACTGTTGAGCATTTTGAAAATCTATTGTCATGCCTCTGTGCAAGGCTGAGTCTTTCTATCTTTATGGCATCTGGTGTAAAGTAACTAAATTCATAAACTCAAGTACTATACTTGGGTACAATTTTGAGATACTTGTACTTTATTTAAGTATTTCATTATATTTCATTTTCATTTCAATATTTGCTACTTTGTTCTTCGTCTCCTGTACAAATGGTGTACTTTTACTCCACGACATGTATTTAATACCTTTAGTTACTTCACAGATCTGGATGAATGATGTGAAATCTAATCAAGTGTTGAATCAGACTTTAGTTCCACCTGGAGTAAATCCACAAGCTACCTTGCAGTATACAAATTCATTCAGACTAGCTGCACCTTCACCAGCTTTGAGAACACTTTCATGATCAATCATTATAAAACACATCATATATATTATTCTGAAATGGACCAATCTGCACAACGACTACTTTTACTGTCGCTACTTTCACTATATTTTGATGAGAATACTTTTCTACTTTTACTTGAGGAACATTTTGAATGCAGTACTTTTACTAACAGAGTATTCCTATTCATACACTCTGGTACTTCTACTTTTACTCAAGTACAAGACCTGAGTACTTCTACTTTTACTCAAGTACAATATCTGAGTATTTCTGCTTTTAATCAAGTACAAGATCTGTACTTATACCACCTCCGTTTATCGCCTATGAAAAAAAAACTATTAGAAAACGAAGGCTAAAGCTAACGTTAGCAGATAGTGACAATGTATGCTAGCTAGCTAGCTCAACGATAATATTGCGACAGAAAAACTTTTCAGTGCACATCACGCTCTGTGCTCCGACAGGGAGCTCTGCTCTGAACACCTGAATGGCCCGTTCTAACAGCTGTTCACCAGCGGTCCAGTCTACCACAGTGACTCCGGACCGCACAGTTAATATTAACGAACACACCCGTAGCTAATGTGGCTGCTGACGCTAGACCATCATCGCGGAGCAGCAGAGCCGACAGGCAGGAAGACTCGAGCACACAGCTCGCGCTGCATTATAATATATAAAAAAAGAACACCATGCGTGTCATGATGGCACATAACAGCTCGCGGCCGCAGATTACTCCGGGTCCCAGACCCCCTCCATACCCCAAAAATATTTTTATTGCAGATCTACATGAATCACACAAACGACCTATTTTGGATTGAAAACGGCGAATTTCGCCGAAAGGTGAGTGATGCCTGCTTTGTGCCCTGTCATGTGGCCTTTGTGCCCTTAAAAAAAATGTGAACGGGAAGCCCAAATGGCCTTGCCCCTAAAATGACGAAATTCCAAGCCTGGTCAGAAGGCTCAAGTACAAGTCAAGTCCCGAGTCATTGGTGTTCAAGTCCAAGTCGAGTCGCAAGTCTTTTGTGATTTTGTCAAGTCGAGTCCAAAGTCATCAAATTGGTGACTCGAATCCAAGTCATGTGACTCGAGTCCAAACCTCTGGTATTTTGTATGTATACATTTGATAAATTAGCAAGGCAAGGGATAAGTTAACCTTCTTCTTTAATAGTTCCCACTTTAGCTTGTATGGTGGTATGTCAGGATTACTACACACAGGGTTCCTGCAGGTTTCGCCAACTCAAATGTAAGACCAGTTAAGACCTTTTTAAGACCACTTTGAATAGAATTTAAGACCTGTTTCGCGGCAAGAAAGTATGAAGGAAAATTGCTAAGAAAGAAGAAATACGTCCCATAATTACTTACAAAGTAAATGTATTCATGTTCAACATAAGAACAATGACTGAACATAACAGCATAACAGTACAGAACTGTGTTAGCGTGTTAGACAAAAAGTGTGTATGTGTCTCTGTGTGCTTCTATACTTACTATGGAGTACATGGTACTGTTGTTTTCTCTGAAGCTCATTTTGGTCCTTTTTAAGAGTCACACCAAACCTGTGTGTGTGTGTGTGTGTGTGTGTGTGTGTGTGTGTGTGTTCGGGCTGTGCAATTAATTATATTTTAATCGCAATTACGATTTTGGCCTGCCACAATTACGAAAGCAACATAATCGGGAAAAAACAGACTATTTTGCTTTGCTAGGTTGTGACAGTGCACTACAACATATTTGATCTCATTAATTTTAGTCTAATTAATTTATATTTATCATATTTATATGTTTAGTAGCTTGTGGAAGTGCGCTCCAAAATATTTGTTGATTTAAATGCATCATTTATTTAATTAATTTTTGTATTGGTTTTTCAGTTGAATTATACGTTCAGGGTAATCAACAGTTAAAAAGATACTGTTCAAATTATTATTTGTTTTAAAGTTCAATACATGGATGTTTTCAAAGTCAATGAATAATCGTATTGAATCATGATATTAATTGTTGACCAAAATAATCGTGATTATGATTTTTGCCATAATCGAGCAGCCCGTGTGTGTGTGTGTGTGTGTGTGTGTGTGTGTGTGTGTGTGTGTGTGTCTTACCAATGTTTTTCAAGAAGTACTCTCTACAGAGGTGCAGGTCGTTGTCGCAGGAGATTAAGATGATCTCTGGGAGGTTCTGAACAACACAACGCGGAGTTTGTGAATAAAAGAAGTCCAATAATCTTTATGAATAAAATGCTTATTACTATATTATTATATTCTACCTTATATGAAAATGAAATGCATTATCATGATTCCTTCACCCATCATCCCTACCACCCAGTAAGGACTTTATATCATGTGATGAAAGTGTGTGAGCACCTTGTTCTGTTTGTGCTCCATGATCTTCCTGTAGGACGGCTGTTTGGCCAGCAGCTTCCCTCCTGCACTCTCCAGGATGGGCTTCATGGTGCTGAGGCTGGGGCACATTCCCGGGGTGAGGTAGAAATACTTCCCCTGCACCCCCATCACACAGACAGACAGACAGACAGACAGACAGACAGATGGTGGAGGACAGGGACATACTCATTAGAACCATCGACGCATTCCCCACTGTGTTTAAACTCTGGAGTAACCAGACCAATGGCAGACTTGTTGTCTCACCTTAAAGAGCGGTGCATTGTGAGCCCTCTTCAGTGAATCTTCCAGACTGAAGCCAAACAACACCTCTGCCTCTGTATCCCTCAGGGTGTAGCTATGCTCATCTACAACACACACACACACACTTTTTTTATTAAATTGCATACCTCCTTATTTTTTTCAGTAAGAAAATGTGTAGCCTTAATGTAAAAACATACCCACAAACTTCTGGCTCCTCCAGCTCTCCTCCAGCCACTCGGGGCTGACGATGTGTTTCACCACAGACATGGCGCTGAGGAACTTGACGGTGCGAGTCACCTTACAGGCCACCAGGTGAGAGACCTTCTGACTGCCGTCTGCTACCTCACCCCCTAAAGCATGTAACCTCTGCAGGGGGAGAGAAGACACACTGTTAGCAGGAGACAGAGGAGCTAATGCTAAAAGGAAATATCACTTTCTTTTTGTTTCTAGTCCTATATCTGCCTCCCCTGTTTTTGTACTGCTTTTGGGTCGCGCATCCTGACCCACCCCGTTACAGCTTTTGGGTCACGCAACCTGACCCACCCCGTTACAGCTTTTGGGTCGCGCAACCTGACCCACCCCGTTACAGCTTTTGGGTCACGCATCCTGACCCACCCCGTTACAGCTTTTGGGTCGCGCATCCTGACCCACCCCGTTACAGCTTTTGGGTCGCGCATCCTGACCCACCCCGTTACAGCTTTTGGGTCACGCAACCTGACCCACCCCGTTACAGCTTTTGGGTCGCGCAACCTGACCCACCCCGTTACAGCTTTTGGGTCGCGCATCCTGACCCACCCCGTTACAGCTTTTGGGTCGCGCAACCTATGATTATGACTTGTGACCCATATCATTTTGTTCGCATCTGGATATTCCTATTTTTATAAAACAAGTGTCAATTGACAGATGAGTGGATCAGAGAGATTGCACTCTCATTGGTTGAGGCTCATGCTTTATTAGCTGGGAGAACTGAGTGTCCACTGACCGCACAATGTCTAACGGAGCTAGCTGGCTAGTGCTGCCATCCAGTGGAGACTCAGACAAAAGGTTTCCTCCCCTCTTACACATACGCTTCTCAATCTCGAGTACGCTTGCTTGGTAGCACATGTCTTCCGAGCGTCTTGTTTCAGAAGCGAGGCAAGAATCCTTCCTGGCATTCGGAAAACAAAGAGTGGAACAGGCGAGCAAGTGTGCAGGTGTGCGTCATATGAGAGGCCCGCCTTACATTTTCCGCCACAGATTTGGGGAAATTGGTCCGTGCGCAAAGGATTATGGAGATTTTAAGACCACGGAGTTTACACATGTGTAGCATTGGAATTTCTCGCTACGGAGTACGCCGGCCTCTGTAGAATTCCAAGTATCCTGGACATTGGGACAGTACTTCGGCAGCACTCTATGACGTAGTATGCTTGAAATAGTGGCTCTGGAGCAGCTTTACTCGACATTGAGAAACACCCAGCGACCTACAACAGGCTCTTGATGTTTAACAGCAAACTGTAAGGTCAGCATCCTGTCTGGAATCAGCTTCCAGTTTGTGTTCGGGCGGCAAACACCCTATCCATTTTTAAGAGTGCGCTTAAGACCTTCCTTTTTGATTAAGCTTATAGTTAGGGCTGATTAGATTCAGCCCCTAGTTTTGCTGATAGAGGCTTAGTTTGTCGGGGGACATCTTACTTCTTCCTTCTCTCTGTCTATACCTGTGTACTCTCATGTTCCGATTAACCCAGCTTCCCCAAATGTCTTTCTTTTTGGTGTCTATATACGCCGGGATCCGGAATCATGGATGATCCTGAGTCCTGTGTCCTGGATCGTGAGCCCTGGATCTTGAGTCGTGGCTGTGGTCCTGGATCATAGGTTCTGGATGGATATCCTTGTGGATTCATCTTCCTATTATACACTCAGGGTTTCCCACACATAGACTATACTTGGGTGGTCCGCCCAGGTATATTAACGGCCGCCCAAGTATATTTCGCGACCCATTTAGGTAATAATTATTTTTTTTATTCGTCCGTGACCACGACGCCATCTGCGATCGAATAACTTGTGGACAATGATCCCTCGCTCCCTTGTACTGATCTCGCCTCCTTCTGGCCTGTTAAGTGGCCTGCCTCACACAGGGTGACTGGCTGTCCACATGATGTGGCCTGCCGACATGGCCACTGTCATACAGATCATAAATCAAAGCCCTTGATTGGTCTCTGTGTGTCATTCAAGCTCGGGATAAGCTCAGCTCAGGTGAGGTAAAGGACTCTCTGAGTGTTTAGATAGTTAACTTAGTCTAAGTTCTCAGTGGGTCTCAAACGGTGAGGTCACCAGTTATGCAAACACATATTAAGGTGAAAAAAGGTAAGATACACTTTTAAAACTTGTTGAGAGAAAACTAGTCTTTGCTGCTGCCTCAAAGAGGAGCAGGGAGGAGAGGAGGGAGACAGGAGAGGCGGATTCAGGAGCACAGACACACTCACAACTATAAATGAACCAAAAATAAATTAATAAACAAGTTTCAGTGTTTTTTTCATATTGGAAATGGTATGTTATTGGTTATGGCCATGATTTTATGATTATTTAAATGTAGACAGGTCTGTTTAATATCGGTGTTTCCATAGATCTAGTCTCTATATTTCCCCCTCAAAATGCACCAGATTGATGCATTCAACTCCAAAATAAAAAATAAAGTCTTACCGGGGGGGGCATGCCCCTAGACCCCCATAGAGGATTTGAGGTCGACCCCCACTAAAAATCACATGGATAGGTTCCTAAATACATTTATAAATACATTAATTTTTTTAAATAGTAACCCATTTCCATATGTTCATGTGTGGGTAGTAGATTTAAACTATAGGGCTATGATTATGGGCCCTGCTTGTACCTGTTCACTCTGCCACCGCGTGAATGATCTGCTAACAAGCGATCAACAGAAAGGTTAATGTTGTTGCACGTCACCTCACCCCTCTACCGCTATTTCAGATATGTGGGAAACAGATCAGAGGTGTTCCCATACACACAGGCGTTGGAGCGGTTCTTCATGAAATCCCAGAAGGATGAAGTGCTCTGACAAACAGTGCCATCTTTGCGCAAAATGATTATACAGGAATGAAAGGTCAATAAATAAACATGTTGTTAAAACTTCTCGGGAACCCCCCCCCCTGCCACCACCCGCCCAAGTATATTTCAGATCTGTGGAAAACACTGTACACACATGCATTTCCAAACATTTGGACTACCTATGTTGTAAATGTATTATCTCTTCGATTTACACACGGCATCTATTGCATGTCTGTCCGTCCTGGGAGAGGGATCCCTCCTCTGTTGCTCTCCCTGAGGTTTCTCCCATGTTCCCTTTAAACTGTGGGTTTTCTCTGGAAGTTTTTCCTTGTACGATGTGAGGGTCTAAGGACAGAGGGTGTCGTATTGTCATACTGATATTCTGTACAAACTGTGAAGTCCACTGAGACAAATGTAACATTTGTGATATTGGGCTATATAAATAAACATTGATTGATGATTGATTGAAGGTCACTGTCTTTAACCTGTTAGGCCCCAAGCCTGTTTTTCACAGATTTCAGGCTCGAAAATGACATTCCCAGAACAAATGACCATATCTTCCCTTCTAAATGAATAATCTTTTTTCTCAAAGTAATGATAAACCTGTGAGTTGGATGTAGAAAAGTCAGAATCGATATAGATGTTTTTTATTTTAAAGAAAATTCAGATTGAACATGGTAAAAAACTGTAAATTATAGTGTCTGTCCAAAAAATATTTTGTACTTATAGTGAAAACTAACCTTGGACTGGAGGTAGACTAAAAGCTTTAGGAATCCAAAGTAAAACATATACTAAGTACCCTGTATCAAGATTGATGCAAAATAAGTTATATTTGACCTTTTTAGACAGATTTAGCAACCATTTGGGTGGATTTTCCTTATCTCTAGCCCCCCTTCTTCGATTTTGACATGTGGCATCTCTTTCTGACCGTTAGAGCCAATAGAATCGAAGGGGAATCTCCCCACACACACACGGCAAAACGAAAAGGTGGGGGCTTTGTGTACACCGTTTTGCTCCAGAGTGAAGCTGTCTCTAGGTCTGACATCTCAAAACCGAAAAGCTGATTTATTGCTCATGGAAATCATTCAAAGGGACACAGACACATTGGATTAACCTATGGATTAACTTCACCATCGTTTTTTATCGTTTTAATGCCATTGAAGACCAGTTTAGACCAGACAAAGACGAAGGTAAGCCATGTTAGCGTTGTGGGCTACTTAGCGCCACTTGTTTTGATGTACGTTTTTGTTGAACGTCGCGAGTTTGTATCTTTCTGTGTCTCCTTGAGAGCATAAACGATGTGTTGGATGTGCACCTAGGATAAGTAATAAGGGAGCTAGGAGTGATTATCGGTGCAGTAATAGGTTAGCATTTTTCGCTCAGGGGTCATTTAGATGCTTCTTATGAGACTTGTGTTTTGTTTTGGTAAAAATGGTTTGTATCGTCAGTTAGCTGAGATTATTCCCGTTAATCTGGTATAACACATTAATAGGTTCTTAAATATTAAGATCCCATGAGACACAGTGTCGTGAGAAAAAAAAACAAGGGTACCCGCTGGCGGGGACCTTGGGGCTTAACAGGTTAAACAGCTGTGTGAAGTCTCATGCTTATTTAAATACATGTGGTTTGTTTGTGTGTGCTTGCATGTGTGTGTGTGTGTGTGTGTGTGCTTGCATGTGTGTGTGTGTGTGTGTGTGTGCTTGCATGTGTGTGTGTGTGTGTGTGTGTGTGTGTGTGTGTGTGTGTGTCCAGCCGACCTTACCTTTGTGTACTGCTGCACTTGTGCCGGCTCAAAGCCTGTGAACATGACTCGGGGAGTGGACTCTAGAGGAAGCTTCTTATTGGGCGACTGGATGTCTTCCAGCCTGCACACACACCATTTAGCCACAAAATGACATATCATAACACGGTACTCTGCAAAGCTCCAACTGTGTGAGTGTGTGTGATACAGAGTGCACTGACCTGGCCTTCTTGTTGGTGGGCTGGCTGCTGGAATCGCTCATCTTCTGCTTGTGGAGCAGCTGCAGGCTCTACACAGCACACATCAGGACAGAACCACACTCAGATGAGCCAACATACACAAGCAAACAAGCAGAGCAGCATCTACCATCCACTGTTTGCTCTTTTCTTTCTGTGCTGACATCTTTCACATTGAGATAAATGTGAAACACTACAGAGCATTGCATCACATCAAAGAAGAAGTAGGCAATAGTGTAAAACACGTCATCATAGACTTGCAATTAATAAAGGGTAAATAGAATGATTTAGGGTAGCATTACAAACAAATCATTCTAATGTCGTTGAAGTTGATAAAAGCCATTTTATTTTGTATTTTTCTTTGAATTATTCTCCAAAAGCCCAGCCAGCCTGATTTGACTGTAAGGCTGCTCCTGTGTGAGTCAATGTGCAGCAACAAGGCAAACACAAAGAGTCAAATCGTCAGACTCACCGCCACAGCCTCTGGAGACACTTTGATTGGCGCTCTCCAGGCGCCTGCAGAGAGAAACACACAGAGGTCAATGCAGATCATAATCTTTCCTGAGATAGAATATTCACAAAATGTAGACATACATACATTTCACTGCAAGTCCATACACTTTAAAAGCAGTATGCAGAGTGTGTGTGATAACTGCCTCGCTTATTATGAGATGACCCAGATATTATCTTTAAGCAGTGTGAAATAAGGCCTGCAGGATTTGTGAAGAAAAAGTATTCGCTCCATGACTAACGGTATTGGAGGGATTAAACAACATAAACAATTCTTATTCTTATTATGATTGAAGATGATGTGTAACAAATAGGGATGCTCTGATCGCCAATTTCGGGGCCGATCGCCGGAATCAGTATCGGCCGATACCGATCGCCGATCTGATCGAGTGGGCGGGGCCTAAATGGAAGATTTAAACATCACTTTATATCTTCCATTTAACGTGATGTTTAAAACTCAGTTAATGGGACTCATTCACTGGAGCTTCCATAAACAACAATCAACTTAATTATTACACTCAAATGATGTACATTATTCAAGTTTACATTCACTTTGGAGAATAACACGGGAGAAATGAGCGGAAGCCTCTCTTTTCGCCCCTCTCTCTCTCCCCCTCTCTCCCTCTTCCTCCTGACAGCCTGCCAGCATCTCATGCAGCTCACTGATCCAGTAATGAGTGACCCGACAGTGAAGAATAAATATATTTATAACTAGTTTAGCTTGTTCCAGAGGTAGATCAAATAGCTAAGTGTGTTAGGTCTAACTCTTAGTGTGTGTTGCTCCGCTCCCCGGTCCGGCGGGCGGAGCTGCAGGATTTCTGCTTCACACACGTTGCATACCGCTATTTTACTGTCTTTTTCGGACACCTTAAAATAATGCCAGACCGGTGAAGCCATTTTGGCGAGCTTGTTTTGCCGCACACAGAGAAAAGTGTCATGTATTTTACGTCATGCGATCGGCTCTCGCGATCGGCATGTTTAGAGAGCACCGATCGATCGGTAGAGAGTGAGTATCGGCCGATCTCGATCGGTGACCAATCGATCGGAGCATCTATAGTAACAAATATCGATGTTTTATTTAGTCACTAGAATATGATTTGTAAACGGATCACTGCTTCCTGCAGAATGACATTTACACATATTCTACCTGTGAGGAATATTGCGCTTCCTGGCATTTAGATATTGCACTAGCCAATATTGTGATTTCCATTGACATTTGATAGTGTGATCCTTTCTGTGTCTCACAATTTGATTTATATTTGGGGCCAAGATTTGTCTTTTAATTCAAAATGAATCCCACTCCTGATGTGTGCTAATAAAGACGGTGAGGCATACTATGGCATGAAAGCAGGGTTAAGTGTGCAAAAGATTATGGCGTGTTTCAACAAAAAAGATATAAATTGAAATAATAAAACACACCCAAGCACACCCTAGAACAAAGGTAACATTAATAAATGCAAGCCTTTTTTGGGTGGATTTCTGAATTCTGTTACTAAATAAATAAAATAGGTAGGCCCAGGCTATCTCACAAAAATGCTTGACATTGATGTTACTTTGACTAGGTGACCTTTCTGTTTTTTTATTTCCCCATTATTTTATCATTTGCCAATTTCTCCATTAAAATAACACTCATTATCCAAGATAAAACATGTGTGTGTGTGTGTTTATGACTGTATCCATTTACTCACCCAGCAGGTTCTGGACCAGCTGTGTGTTGGGCACCAGGGGCTCGGGGTGTGTGTACATGCAGTATCTGTTGTGCTGGACCTGCCTCAGGGCTTCAAAGTTGCCAAGCAGGATGTCACACAGCCACTGCGCGTTCACACACGGGATCTTCCACTCCTTAGCCTTTTCATATTTCAGGCCACTGGGTCTGAGGAGAGATCAGCAAGATGACCATATGACTCACACGGTTCTGCTAATAAGTGCTACACAACACATAGGTTTTGCCTTCTTACATTTAGCAGTCCTTTATCACTTATTAATGTAACAAAATCAAACTTGACGGCAGCGGGAACATTTCTATCTAGGTATTTATTTGTGTTTTTACAAAGTAAGGAAAGGACAGTTTGAGGTAAGCTTGCTGTATCCTTATGGATGAAATAAGTTAGCCCAGTCTCCTAACTCAGTGGTTCCCAACCTTTTTGGTCTGGTGTACCCCTTGAGCTGGTCTCCATTATATAAGTACCCTTTCACTCATCTGTGATGATTCGCCTGGATTTATTCTTGTTTTAAACCCTTTGTAATCGTATTCAACCCAACTGCTCCTTAGATGAAAGTTACTTGTCTAACTCACCCTTAAGCCCCTGAACCTGATTTTCAGGTTTCAGCCTCGAAAATGACTATATCTTCACTTCTAAAAAGGGGTAAATTAATTATCTTCTTTCTCAAAGCAATTATAAACCTGTGAGTTGGATGTAGAAAAATCAGAATCAATATAGATGTTTTTATTTGAAAGTAAATTCAGATTTAACATCCTAAATCCACCTACACGTTACCAATGAGGAGTGATTGTGATGCGCACGCAGTTTGCCCAAAACCGAAAGCTATGTTATGCTCTGAAAACTGAAAACTAGGCTGAAGTTGAATAGTCCATTTAGCTTAGGAACCTTCCTAACGGAGTGAAATGACCCGGAAGTCCCTCAGTGGCAGCCATGATAAGTGCTGTTCGAATTCTTTAGATTATAGGAAAGGAGGTTTCAAACTTCCTTTATAACCTCCTTTAGCTTAGGAACCACTGGACCTCCCTCACCGAAAGGAGAGGAGAAAATGCTGCCCCACAATGCCTTGCAGCCGCAGCATTTGCCGCCACACGGCCGTGCACGGAAACAACCGATTATGACCGAGAAATGATATCATGAAAGTTACAGTGCTTATTAAGCATTTCAAAACGTATGTGGTAAGTTGCCAAAGTGCTTTGTTTTGAACGTTCATCAGTTTTATAATCAAAAAGAGAAATATGAACGTTAGTTTTTACTGAAATTATCAAATAAAGTCAACATGTCACAGTCTTTACTGAGCTGTGTGGAGTTTGTTCAACTTTTAAAAGATGTCTGAATGGTGATATACACAGTGATAGATGTTAAGGACTAACGTTTATAATAAATACATCTGTATTGATTTTAAGATCTTTAGTTCATACAATCATACGTATTGGGATCATTGGTATTAATGTGGACCGGAGGGAGAGGGTGACGAGCATAAGTTTCACTTTTCTTTTGTATTTCAATTCCAACTTTGGTCCTGAAGAATATGTTTCTCTGTTGTCCACGTTCATAAAGCATAAAGCAGCAGCATCAGAGCACGGTGCAGAGTCTCTAGATGAGTTTACAGTAGTCCCTCGTTCTTATTAAACATCCATGTTCCATGTCCACGTCCGCTGTATAGAAAACTGTAGTTTCCATGGTTTCCCCACAGCAGCAGACGCACACAATGACGTCCGCATCATAAAACACGTTGGATAGTGAAAGTGCAGTCGGATTCTCTAAAGTACTGCAGTCTCTTCTCCTAAATCCTTTTGAATGCTCCTATCCACTATCTCTTAACCCCATGACGTTTCACTCAGAGGTCAAGGAATAGACGATAGGGTTAGACGTTAGGAGCTGATTTTTGGATTGTCCGACCGCAGCCCTAGACTTATTGCCATAAATATGATGATGGATTATCAGTAATCATTTCAAACTGACACATAGACATTAGATTAACCTTCAGCGGCGTTTATCTGCGTTTTAATGCCCTTGAACACGACTTTTGATCAGAAAACAGCAAAGGTAAGACGTATTTTCTGTTTTTGCTCAGTAAAGTGAAGTTGTGTGTTGTCTTTGCTGGCTTTCGCTGCCCTGAGTTTTGGTCGCACAGTGATGATACTTATACCATTGGAATCCGTGGAATCTCAGCTTTCAGATGATATCTTGTTTATGATCGATCCGATGAAGTATACAATATTTATACCGTGAGTTATGTGCAAAGTGTGTTAGCACTCTTTCGCTTAGTGCTAATTCAGAGAGAGGCTTGGCGTTAGACTTGTGTTTTGTGGGGACCTTTCTCCCTGCGTGTGCCTCTCCACCTCTGTTTCTTACTTCTTACTTGTTGTTACCCTTTTCCCAACCTATCCTAAGGGAGTGCATGTATGTAGACATGTTAGTTTAGCTGCTATAGGCTTGGACTGTCGGGGGGGGGACCTTACTCCATCTTTCTGTCTGTTTGTACCTGTGTACTCTCATGTTCCGATTAACCCAGCTTCCCCCAAATCTCTTTTTTGTGTCTACATATACGCCGGGATCCTGAGTCGAGGCTAATCCTGTTGCTGTGGTCGTGTGTCCTGGATCTGAGTCCTGGACTTTGAGTCGTGGCTGAACCAGTCTCTGTGGTCCTGCCTGACTCTCATCATACTACTTCCCTGATGGCTCCCACAGGACTGCTGACATCCTCGTGGATTCATCTTGTTATTATAGATCTGCATATGTTATCTGTACAAACTGTGAAGTCCACTGAGACAAATGTAACATTTGTAATATTGGGCCATATAAATAAACCTTGATTGATTGATTGATTGATTGATTGAATCCTCTCACAAACCCCCAGTTGGGAACCACTGTCCTAACACAGTTAGCAACAAGTGATAAATAAACTCTGGGGGAGGACACGCGTAAATGGTCAACCACCAACTACGGATGGACGGGTACCCAGAGCCCAGGTATCAGCATGATATCGACTGAAAGTGTATGATCAGAGCTACAATTGACACCTGCAGCAACCCCCCCCCCTCACTCTTTGCAGATGAGGACGGTGTTACTGCGACATAGATATCCTGTGTATCTGGCACCAGCCAGGTAGGCCATCAGCTTCAGGTCGTCCCTGTCAGCGTCCACAAACCCCGTCACTGAGATTATCTGATGGAGAGGACAGGCAGACAGCATCAGACATACAATAGTAATATACATAAGACACTGACAATGGCAGAAATGAGCACAAAGTGAAATAATAAATTAGTATTACTTATTGTCTTAGCCTACAATGCCAAAAAGAAAAAGGCACATCCTTGTGTTGGTATATAGGAGTACACCATCAGATAACACTCATGAATGATAGCAGCAGACATGTGTCGGCTGGACCTACGTGCTGAGAGCAGGGTTTGGCCCCAGGGGGGAAGGCGAAGGGCAGATGTAACGTTCGATGAGGAGGAACCATCCTCTTCCTCTTCAGGACGGTGTTGAGCCAGTGGGCAGTTACACAGCGCTTCCCCTCTCTGAGAGCCTGCCACAGAAAACAGCATAATCATCAACGACACGGACAAAGATGGACAAAAGCGTGAACTGTGGGCTCGCCGGAGCATCGCAGTGGGGGTAGTACGCAGGCTACCGTCTAGCAGCTGCTGCCTCTCTGTTGGACTCCGGTACTGCACATTACTGACGAGACGTTTCTCAGTGAAACATTCGGGGCTTTTCAGAAAACATCCGGGGCTTGAGCCCAAGTAGCCACCCTCTAGCGCCCCCACTGTCACCGATTAACATCTGAAACTTCTATGTGTTTTAAAAACTCTGGACGGCTAACATCTCGCTGTTACTTAGCCGTCTTTAGCTTAGTAGTGGTGATATTTGCGACCGTGATGTAGATTATTTATAGTATAACGCAGAAATGTGTGAGACACAGAGCTCATTTCCTGCAAATATTTATTTTGGGTCTGCCTACAGAAAAAGTCATCACTGCACCACTCTATTAATGCAAAATTAATGTACACATTACATTGAAGGAAAGTCTCTCGGGAATCGGGTTACATTAATGCAGCGTTTCTGGACAATTTAGACTTTTTGCACATTACACATTATTCATACCATGCACATTCTTTAAACTTTGTTGTATAGCTCTTTTGTGTTTAAAAAATATATTCAACAAATATCACCAGATTGTTTTCTCTTACTATGTAAACACCAAGAAAAACTTTCTGAATGGTTCGGACGGTCTGCAGTGTTTAACATTGGTAGAGTTCTGTTCTGATAGCACACATTACCTGAACATACATGCTGCTGACTTGACTCTCACACAGCAGGTGTGTACAGCGGCTGGTCAGGGTGGGGTCTACAGCACCCCCACAGGCCTGGATCACCTGAGGAAGGGGTTTGGCAAACATGAAATAATCCACAGCAGAATTAAAAGAAATTCTCCATCTTTGCTTATTGGCACTATTTTAAAAACACATGTTAGATGCATTAATGTCTTACTCTCTTCCATGTAGCAAGGAGTTGTTTGTCAGCCATCTGTTCTGGGTAGTCAGCAATAGCAAACACACAGCCGAGCAGGAAGCCATCCTGTGGAACTGAGAGTTGGAATAGTAAGAAAGTGAATCTGCAGGTTCTTGTTCTCGTCCTCAATTCATGCGATTAGTTCAGTGCATGACATTAAGGATTTTGGGAGATGGCCCTGTGGGCCGTCTAAGCTAATTTGCAGATGGCCCTGAGCCCAAGAGAGGTTGCCCTGAAAAATGCGCGTGGACGAAATGACTCCAGGAACGCGATTCCTTATTTTTCACCAAAGTTCACGTTCGCTCGATGCTAGGCGGTCCCTCGCCATGGAACACGATGATGTCATAACTCAAACTGACATTCTCAGAACGCCACCAAACTTCACATGATGGTTCACACCACAGCCCTGAACAGCTCTAGGTCAAATCTGATGTTACTTAATTTGGCGTTACCATGGCGATGGATCCTTCGCCATAAACAACGGTGTCGCTGTAAATCCAATGGACACGGTCCCATTGTCCCCCAATCTTCACTTTTATATCACTGGTCCATGCCTCAACAGCTCCAAGTGAAATCTGAAATCTCAACGTATGCCGTTTCCATGGAATCCCTCGTCAAAAAATCCGATGTTGTTGTAAGTCAATGGAAAATCGTCCAAACAGCACCAGACTACATATGATGGCTAATGGTCCGGCCCTCAACAGCTCTACACCAATAATGGGATGTCATCATATGCCGTTGCCTTGGTAACGCGTCCCTCGCCAAAACATCCGATGTTGTTGTAAGTCAATGGAAAATGGTCCGGCGCTCAACAGCTCTATGTCAATTAGGGGATGTCCTCATATGCCGTTTCCATGGCAACGCGTCCCTCGCCGTGAAACACGGTGTTGTCCTAATTCAATGGAAAATCATCCAAATAGCACCAGATTTCATATGATGGCTAATGGTCCGGCCCTCAACAGCTCTACGTGAAATCTGAAATCTCACCATTTGTCGTTTCTATGGCAACGCTTCCCTCGCCATAAAGCACGGTGTTGTCCTAATTCAATGGAAAATGGTCCAAACTGCGCCATACTTCAGACTATCATTAATGGTCCGGCCCTCAACAGCTCTATGTCAATTAGGAGATGTCATCATATGCCGTTTCCATGGTAACGCGTCCCTCGCCATGAAACACGGTGCTGTCC